>JAHFWI010000060.1:1235996-1853994 GCA_028554975.1 Himalopsyche kuldschensis | reverse complement strand
TATTTTGACGAAGATCGAATTAAAATAGGAGCGGTTTGTCAAGTTGTCTAGGTGCTGAATTTTCTATGTGCCAACTGTCATATGCCTACTTTACTTGTGCCGATTGGTCTGGTCACCAGCATGACGTCTATCTTTGCTTGTCTATGATGTCAACCCATATACCATATACCCATAGACAAAAACTATACACAACCAACAGAAGAAAAAAGTCTGCCCATAGATAACACACTAACCTGTAGATATATTGTATGATATATTGGCATCATAGATAACCTATATGGCATAACCCCTAGCATAACCTAAAAGTTTGAATAACGCGATATAGTACGTCAACTACTATTTCAACAATTAAATTATTTTCTAATCAATGTTATATTTTTAGAAAATATGTCGCATTTGATTCAACACGTCAATTTTCACGTAGCCCAGTGGTATTCTTCTGACGAATGGAAAAGGGTGTTCAATTTGATTTTCGAACATAACGGTGACATTTCATATAGAAAAGAAGCACTCCAGATCCTTCTTGTTTGGAAGGCTCGCTGCCCCGCTCTCCCGTCCGCCATAGAGTCAACTCTGGGATTACTGGAGGTAGAATTGCATGATACCATCAATACTTTTGATTCCGACGCGAACAGTCGGCTACTGAGATTGATGTATTCATCGGTGATAATGCGATTCATAAACCACACATTAGATGATTCGCAATCCAAAAGATTATCGTTACTTCAGGCGGCATCTCAGTTGAAAATTCCTCAATGGATTGTCAACTTGCGACACGAAACGGCGCACGGGCACGATTTGCCGTCATTAAGCATATTAAAGAATGCTTCCGAAGTGGCACTGAACTGGTTGTACACGGTATATTGGAGTCCTCACAATGCAAGCATATCTGATGTTTTAACCAAAGAAAACACATTACGCAGTCAGTTTGAGAGTGATCTGAATGAGATGGTCTCTCTTCACAACCTATTGGCAGTACTCAGTCATCCATCTTTTAATATCTTAAAACTATCAGATATTGGTGATATCGAAATGAAAGACAGCATTATAAGTGATTTAAAAACTAAAAATTTGGATCCCAAGACCAAAATTACCCCTAAGATGAAAATAAAAATTGCAGTGAGATGCGTGATTAAAAATATTAAAGAAATGTTAATCAACAGTAATCGCTCTTGCCAAAAAGATGAAATATTCGCAAAGATCATGGTCGGTTCTGAATCACTGTTTTTGGCAAGCAACAATGAAATAACTGGCAATCTGAACAAGCACAACAAATTTTCTAAGGATTTCACCCATCTATGGGAACCTTTGCTAACTCTGCTCCACTCACAAGAGATGATCTCGGCCCTAGTACGAGAACTTATTGGCATTGCTGAAAATAATGAAGAACCTCAGCAAAAACGAATGAGATCAGCCCAATGGGTGGCTGAGATCGCTGCTGGTCTATTGAAAAGCAAACTTATGATGAATCTTCCCAGGCCGTAAGTTTGAGCAATGAATTTTTATGATTAATGCATTCTAATTTTTCACTGTCTGAATCTAATATTCACTAACCAACTCCCCACAGATATGAGATTTCAAAAAAAAGTGCAATAGTGCAGTCGTTAAATCATTTTTTGTTTTTTTGGCTTGCCATCTTCTGCTTTGTTCATTTGTGGTGGATTATTGTGGTGCGTTGACTGAAAGTATAACTTTTTAAGCGGATTCGTTTATTAAGCGTTTTTCGGATCCAATTATCCTCGGATAGCGAGGACCCCTGTAATTCTTCGATTTGACAATGTGTACAAGGATACATAATTCGGTCCCTGTTGTCTAGTGGCAAGAGCTTTGTCCTAGCGATCGGGTGGCCCGGGTTCAATTCCCGGCAAGGTCAGATTTTTTCAAAAAAGATCTTGGGCTGGGTGTATGTTATTTATCGTTGATTCTGTGCACAACTGATTCATTATTTTTCATCGAGTTAATCTCGTATGACTAACAATTACGAATATTTGGCGCATTGGCGTAAGCTGTAATGCGAATTTTTTTTTCTTCTTTGATATATAAAAATTAAATCATAATTTAATGTTGCAAGTACCAAGTACTTTGAAGTGTGAAAATATGATATGGATTTTTAGAATAACATACAGTATTTTTCAATTGCATATTAACGATTTGTATGTTTGTAGTTGTATTTTTATGTTTTTTGACTTAATGTTTAGAGTTTTTGGATATATTAGCAAAATATATATTTTTTTATAAGTTTTGGAATATTAAATACAGCTAGAGAAACTGATGACCTAAAAACAGTAATCATACTAATACGGTAAGAAAAATAACAATGTATAATGGAGTTCTACCAAGCAAATGCCTACTCAATCAAGTAATCATACTGTTTTTTGGTAGAATTTTTTGGACATATTTTTAACGGAGAGAATTAGTAATGTCGAATACTATTTAAATTAGAGTCAGTATGGAAGATTACCGTTCTTCACATTCAATTTATAGGAAGTGGACCCAGGTGTAAAAAATATCTTGGATGTTATCGTTAACTAAAACAAATGATTTATTTATAGGTTACTCAAAAATGGATTAACCAAGAAAGGGCAGCTGTTCGTCAGCCTTCTTGATCGCTACCCAAAACAAAAATACGGCTTGACATTCTCTCTGTCACATCCGGTGCCTCAAAATATATCAAACCCCGAATTCACCAATCAACTCTTTGAAAACTACTCGCCATATTTAGATATTTATCTTTCACGGATGCTACAGCTGCGGGAACCAGCATTGCCAGACCCAACAGTAAAGAAGTCACTTGAGTTGATTAAAATTATGTCTTCACAATCTATAAATGTAACGTGTGAACGAATTTATACATTGTATGATTTGACTAATGAAAAAGATGTATTAATCAAAAAATCAGAGACAAAACTTTCCACTGTAAATGTTTGTGATGACACTATGGAGGTAGATAAACCTTCAGAAACTGTCAATTCGCATATTGGATTAGGAAAATGGCATAGAGCGTCTACAGAATTTGATTGGGGAAAATGTCCAATTGGAATTTTACCGTGGCAAATGAATAGTTATACAAATAATGCTTTACTACCATAGAATATATTTCAACTGTGGAGATTGTATTACCAAAAACAATAAACTCATTCCATGATATTGAAATATACCAACATAAAAAATCACCCTTGATTTTCTTTACTGTATCTTTAGAAATAAGCTTTATTATATAATATATTTGGAAGTTCTACAAAAAAAATGTGTTTATTTTTACATAACAGCAAAGAGGTTTTACTGTGGTAAATAGTTTTAATGGCATGAAGGTTAAAACCAAATCAGATATCATTGGTCTTAAAAAATTCAAATAAAACCAATGTTATTTGTAATCAAATAGTTTGTATTCTAATAGTTCTGCTTTATGGAAGTGAATCATGGCTATGTGATCAATATAAAAAGTGAATATATTACAAAAAATTTTGACTGAGGAAAAAAATACTTGATTCATAGTTAAGTGTTATTTTATTAATTTAGGTAGATATATATTAAACATTAAGTTGGTATAATATGATAGCATAAGATGTGGAAATAGCAGTTATATAGTAGATGTGAGTCATATTGATCTGCAGATTGCCAGATATTTGATTTGAATATCTTGTCACTGTGCGAGATAATGTCAACAATTCCCCTCTTTCTTCGGCTGGTCATTTTGTTTGTAACAACATGAAAATAGAAATGGTAAAAAACATATTGAACATAATTACACCAGTGGCGGCCGGTGACAATGATATTTGGTTGTGCTAAAATAAAACTATACAAAAGATCTATCCTCTGCCTGCTAAGAGTAGAGCTAGGAAGGACTAAACATAAGAATATATACATGCATTTGTCATAATTCGGCAATCTTTTTTAGGGAGATCTCACGGCGACTGAGCAAAACTTCTCTACTGTTTCAATTTGTAGTACTAATATACCAGAAAATTTCATTTTTTTTTCAGTTTTTACTATAAAATATTAGAAGCTCTCAATAATTTTATCATTGGGAAATTAAAAGATGTAGCTTGCCATAATTATTCAAAGATTTTCCTAGCTAGTTTTTTTATTGTATAAGAATTTGTAATATTTGCACTTATCATCTGTTTTGATGCTATACTATATTATTAAAGAGCTTAAATGTTAAATACTCGTGGGTACTCGAGTAGAATTTGTACCATCCCTTTCGATGGTTACTCATAAATTTTTAGTATTGTGAACAAAAAACTAGTAATCTTAGTTAATCTAGAAGAGAATCCTTGACCCATCCTATGTTGTCTGTATACCCTTGCTCATTAGCAATCTACTCTCTGTAGTCTCTGTCAATCGAAGTAGAAACAAAACTATTTAATTGACTTTATTTCCTCCACTGTCAGATTATTTTGCAAGTATTGCGAAGGATAATTTGATGCTACGAAGGTAATCCTTTATGGACAAACCTTCGGAGATTTTGCGAACCTACTACTGAATTGTGTTAAATCTTGCAACAAATCTTAACATTTGTAACTGTCGCCAAATGTGGTTCTTGCGATACAGTAACAGGTTTTCCCACCATTAAACATTCTTTGCTATGGTATGGGCTAATGGAGAAAGTACGGTTTTCACAATAATCAGATTTTTAACAGGTTATGTATCAAATTAAATTAAGACTTACTCGTTGTAAAATTTAGTTTTCCGAGAAGATTACATGTCCATGCAATCTCTGATCGTAAAGCTTCACCTATTAGAGCTGGCCCTATTATATAAATTCCATAATGACTCCACCACCAGAGCATCGAAATATTAGTTGCTATAGTCTGAAAAAAAGAAGATTATATTAACAGTCCACATAAAATGTATTGGATCAGGACCTGTTTCGCTCATGGCGAGCATTACCAACTGATCAATGTATATTTTTTTATTAAAAGTATACATTATTAATGAAAGTAAAATATAAAAGTATTTCAGGGAAGGGCCTAAAAAATTATTAAATGTGACCATGGATAGGAGGGATCAAAAACCATCGAAAATTTGGTGATGCATTTTTTGGATGACCACGTATTTACACACATTAAGCGATAAAATTTATTGTTTTTACTACAGTTAAAACTTTGAAATCTTCATATTTATTAGATATGCAAAAGTGCTTGAAGTGTACCTTTAGTGCCAGCACTCCTTTATTTACCACAATATAGCCAACTCCATACTGCGTGCTGGGGGGGAAATAAAAATAAAGTTTTTTTTATTTATAATAATCTGATTGATTGCAACTCATTAGTTAATATTTAGTAATGGTAATGTCATTAGTAGTATAATTATTTGAATGCTTTGTCCTGATTCTATAACCCCCCTCCTTGCTTCCCGTAAAAAGAAAAATCCCAAACTCCATTTTGTAATTTTATCATTTTAAAATATTAGTATCAATCTTTCTTCATTACTTAAGCAAACTATGCGATAGTAAGTCCGAAGATGCCTCTGAAAGAGGCGAAACACGTGTCACAGTTAGTAGCACAATACGTGGGATAGTCAATGTTATTTTAAATTTTATACAGCATACCTCATTTACCACTTACCTCATTTGAATTATTGGTCAGGAAGAAGAAATTTGAGGTGGTGACAGTAGCAATAACACCGGCGAAACTTGCAATAACATACTAAAATATGGGCAAAATATATTATAATCATAACATATTTAGTTTCTCCTTTATTCCAGAGAAAGAAATTGAAAGTAAAAATTCAATTTAAAAAATAGTTACATGTTTCTGGATTAGTGGAAAAGTTGTATATAATCATAAACATATTTTTATTAATATGGTGCCAAAAATGAGAGTTTATTTATTATTGTCAATGATAAATTTCTTAACCTGCTTGATGTCTTTTTATGAACCGTAAAGTAAAGGTTTTAAAAAAGAATGACATCTAATTTTAATTGAAGACGTTCTGAAATTAACTTCCTGTTTGTAATTTATTTCTTTTGATCATAACTATTCTTGAAGAAAATGAAGTGCACTTACTTAATCTGTTTGTACTGTATTATTAATTTATTCAAAAAAGGCATTAAGTTATGATGTTTTAGTGGGTACAGTGACGGATGAAGCACATGCGAGACCACAGGTGCAATATAATTTTGAAACAAATGAAAACATGGCAAAAATTATTTGAGATATTTAGATTTCAAAATAAATTGTTACTATTGTCAAGTAAAACCAGTGGCGGATGAAGTACTTGCGAGAACTAGGCGCAATATAATTATTGAGACCCCTATCTAAAGAATGATAAAAAACGTGAAAAAATGTGGTAATTGGAAAGAAGTATGTGGTAAATTTCAAGTGGTGAGTGGTATATGGCATGTAGTCGATGGTTAGTGGAAATGGGAAGTTTTAAATGGTATGTGGTAATTGGAAAGTGATCCATGGTAAGTGTTAATTGGTCAGTGGTAAGTAGTAAGTGACAAGTCGTAAGTGGTAATTGGAAATAAGCGGTAAGTGGTCCATGGTAAGTAGGAAGTGGTCAGTGGTCTGTAGTAATTGGTAAGTGGAAGTGGTCCATGGTTAATGGAAAGCGGTGTTTATGTAGTTAATAGTTTTGGTAAGTGGCAAGTAATACCAAGGGCTAGGAGCCTGCTTCGTGGATTCCAGATATACTTAGTTTGATTCGATTCGAGCTGTACTCACTACATTCGTCACCTACCAAAAAGCATTACCGTAAAACGGGATGAATAGAGACAATATCAAATGTAAGTGAATACGGTTTTGAAGCCACACTGTATGTAGCTTTCTACATAAACTATATTTTTTAAAAGTGACGAAAACAAGGATTGAACTTTAGCACAACTTTACTAAGTATCCAATTTTTTTGTACTATTTATGTATAATTCTTTACAATGACTATAATACTATCTCTCGAATGACAAAACCAAACCAACTAAATGACTGGCCGAAATTGAAACAAGCGTGTTTAAGTTCGATGCCTGTGCATCCTAATCTTTCATCCCCTTATAAACTTCTCTTTTATTGCACGAAAATTGAATTAAACTAAGTATTTTTTAGTTAATTAGTATTTTGTTTTTTATACGATATACTGGCTTTTGTTGGATATTTTGTAAATTTTCATCATTAAAAGCTAGTTTTTGAAAAAAATGGAATTCCTAGATTATTTGGTGTGAATAGAGGCGAGAAGAATGAAATTCTTAACGATCAGATCACAATTAATAGCTCACCTCTGTTAAAACCATTAACAAACAATAAACCTAAAACAATTTAAAATAGATGCACTTAGAAATTGCAGATTTTAAGTGCTTTCACACGATCCCCCAAAATACCCAAATTATTGTTTCCCACCATTACTTTAGGCCAATAAATCAAACTTATTTAAATTCTTTCATGTGACGTCGGTATGGTTTCAACAGAAAGAGATTATGTAGGAGGCACCCTGTCTAGCAAAGGGTATATAAGCTATCTCTAATACACGTTTTAAACATAGTTCTGACGAAGGCGTAAGCCGAAATAGCTATCAACAAATATTTAAAAATAATTTATGTAGAATTAAAATACATTGTTATTTTTCTTTCCGTATTATAATGGAGTTCTACCAAGTAAATGCCTACTCAATCAATAAATCGGTATTTACGCTGCGCTTCGACTTTCCAGACGGGCGCCATCGTTAAAGCCATTGCGGTACCTTTGATCATGAAGCAATTCTCGCACATTTACGCTCTACGCTGGTCGCTATCAGTCAGTCCACACTCCACACGCTTACACTTACTCAGTTATTTTATGATTCATGACCGATTGTGTACTACTGCCCTTGAACATTCAGTTATCGGCATGACATCAGAAGATTCTAAGCGAAATATTGTCCCAAATATTTTAACGTCTACAAAAAATAAAATGTGGGTTTTATTGCTAGCTATTTTTGAAAGCCCCCAAGATTCGGAGGCCCCAAGCGTGCGCCTCTTGCGCTTACGGGGTAATCCGCCACTGTATATCTGCTTTGTTTAAAAAGCGCGAGATTTTTAACTGTCCATTTTCCACTGATCTCAGCAACTATATATGTATGTAAAAAAAGTACTTACCACTGGATGTAATTTTGTTTCTATAATATGTATGTTATCAGTGAGGATTGATGAGGCCTTTCTTATCGATTGCAAGGTAACATAGGCTACATTTTCGAATTCATTTACTTGCGGTACAAAAAGAATTCTATTTCGGCGAAAGTCTAAGTTCAAGTTGTAATTACACTTCTCCTTGAATATTTTCAAATGCAAATTTAGGTACTGATATCGAATTAAACATTGAAATGTATCTGACATGTATCGTATTAGTGCAAAGTCTGTTGTGATTGTTTTTACAAATATTAATAATTGTTCATAATATCGAAATCCCCATGTGAAATAATCGAAAATATTGTTGGCGACAATAAATATGATGAACATAAAGAAAAATCTAGATGTAAAATATGCAGCAAAGCTATAAAAATTAGTTTGACATGGCAAGAGTTGATCAATTTTTAAGAAATTGTTAAAAATAATAGTTCTATCATTGTTGGCAAAGATTGTTTCAACCATCAAAACGAGAACGGAGCTCAGCCCCTTCAAAAAATCGTATATTAATAAAGTTATGGAATAAAAAACGTTATGGTCCGTCTTAATGTTCTGTATTCTTGTGATATTCATATATAAATTAGCTGGAATCAAAAATGCGATTTTTAGGAGAGCGAAGATTTTAATGCTGGACCAAATCAAGACATATGAGCCATTTTTAATTGTGACTGTTTGAAAACCACAAGCACTGTAGAATTTACGCATAAAATAACAAAAGATATCTTCTGAAAACATAACCGAAAAAATATTTTTAGGAAAGCACTTTAACTGGTTTTTAACATTATTTGTTCAATTTAGAATAAACAATAAACAGCTTTGACATACAGCTCACTAGAAATATGTATTGAGTAGAATGATTGGTTAATTTGATTAAATTTTTGAAGGAATGTGTGAAGTTCTCATTTCATTTGTATAAGTACTCAAATCTTTGACACGTCATGACAAATTGTCATTTTCTAAATGGCTTTGTTGACGAGTTAGTAATTATTTTCGCTCACCGCATTTCCCATTTATTTTCCGTTCTATTGTTTGAAAGCCATCATAAATTATGAGGCGTTGATATATTAGATTGTAACAACTTGTATTCTACCCACAAAAGAAATATTTTAGTATTCTTCACAATTAGAACATTTTTTTTACCATGTATCATATGGATTCCTCACGGAGTTTATCTCAACATTTGTTTTTCTACGAGAACTGCTTGTTACTCAGTTGCTCAACCTCTCTTTATCGGTGAGAGTACGGATGGAAAGGATACGAGGACTAGGACAGGACTAGTGATTAGCTAATCGCTGTTACTATGCGACGCTCTTTGGAATTGGAATGGGATTTTCAACAACACAAACACCCATGCCTTTGAACCGATTTATCGACTGAAAAAATCCGCTTGTACCGGGAATCGAGCCCAGACGGTCCGGCACGAAGGCCAACAACGTTGACAATGCGCCACGGACCGGGCATTAGATCAACGGTTACCAAACTACGGCCCGCGGGCCAGATCCTGCTAGCCGAAGATTTTCATCCGGCCAATCTTCTTCTTTTCTTGAAAATTCTTGATTTTTGAAAACAAATAATATAAATAAGATTTTTTTTTTAAATTTCATGACTTGTTGGTGAATTCACAACTATTTATTTCAATTCATCTATTGGTACATATAAGATACGACAACGTATGAACCCAAAAAATATAATAAATATTTTATATTATAAATTCCAATAGAATTTGTTAACATTATACAATTATATTAGAACATATAAACTAATACTCTTGGGCAAAATGCAAAATGTGACGCGTGATTTTTGAAATAAAAAAAACTCTTAAGCAAAAAAGAAGTATTATTAAATAATATTCTTAATAGGACAGGTTGCTCGCCACTGCTTACATTATTTCCAATAAATTAGGTTAGACCCAAACTTATCTGATTGATTGCAGCTCAGTCGTTAATATTTTGTTAATATTTTGTTATAATGCTAATGAAATTAGTAGTATAATTATATGTTTGCTTTGTTTCGATTCTATAACCCCTTCCTTGCTTCCCGTAAAAACTCCATTTTGTTATTTTATCATTTTAAAATATTAGAATCAATCTTGTTTTATTACTTAAGCAAACTTTGCGATAGTAAGTCCAAAGATGCATCTGAAAGAGGCGAAACACGTGTCACAGTTAGTAGCACAATACGTGGAATAATCGAAGTTATTTTAAATTTTATATATTTAAAACAATATTTAAAAAAATGGGTTTATTGCACAAGAGGTTTATTAACTAAATGCTCAACTACCAAAGCTAGAAAACAATAAACCATTCACAAGCCTCGCAATTTTTATAAAAATCTTATTTTAAAAAAAAATATTCATAAATGACAAACAACTTGAAGCCGTTCGACGAAACGAGCTTGGTCTTTTTGTAAAAAAAATCTTTCAAATTTCAACACAGATCCTTGCATGATCATTTTTTTTAGAGAGTATAAATATAGTCTGGTAGTTGTCGCAAAGCGTCGAATCCTTCTAAAACTCCTCAACAGCTCGTAAAATCATGTATTTCAAATGTGTATTCAAGAAAAACATTTAAGTCAAATTTCATCACATAAAATAATCAAATCATAATAATGTATCAGAAAATGTCGAATGACACTCTACATTCGAGGGTAAAGAGTTAATATCAACGAAGCCGTGCTATACGTTGGGTATCCTGAATAAAAATAGAAATGACGGGAAAAACTGATTAAATTTTAAATATTTTAGCTGCATATAAAATTGAATTTTCTTTTGTTTTATATTGTTCTTCCATCGTCCGGAAAAAGTTCTGAAGAAAAAATGTGATTGATATATGTAATTGCGGGCCGCAGGTTATGCACCACTGACATATAATGTTTTAGTCGGTCCCTGTGGTCTAGTGGCGAGAGCTTTGTCCTTGTAATCAGGGGGCCGGGTCCAATCCCCGGCAAGGTAAATTTTTTTTCAATTGAAAAAAAAAGAGATTTTGGGTGTATGTTATTTATCGTTGATTCTGTGCACAACTGATACATTATTTACCATCGAGTTAATCTCGTATGACTTTCACAACTCAGAGTATTTGGCGCATTGGCGAAAGCTGTAGTGTCAAATATATTTTTTTTTAAATAAAAAAAAAAATATCTCATATTTATAACATGCATTGATCATTTATTCATTAATTAACAGAGCTACTTACTGCAGAGGTAAATTTACGAATATGAAAAACTAACACATGAAATGAAATGATTTGTTTAGTTCAGAAGTTTGAAAGCAGATAACACTATTTAATTAAATCAAAGGTTTGCATTTTGTTTTAAATTTCTTTTATGTTTTTTCGTTATTTTCTAGCTGTTGTCTTTTGTTGAAGTTTTGCGCGCAAACGTCGCCGCGGTAATGTCGTTGCACCTATTTTACATAGTGTACATTGATTATTCAGATCAAATGTTATGTTCAGTATGATCCATTGAAGGGTCTCGAAGGCTTAAAAGCGTGAGACCGTATTCCACGATGCAGGTACATAAGCAGAGCTTTTTTGAAAAAAAGGTGCCGGAACTCACTTCATGTCAAGCTTTTTAATCAGGGCTGTGGAGTTGGAGTCGGAGGTTTTTGCCGGAGCTGGAGTCGGAAATTTTGAAAAGTTTGAACCTTTTATTTTTGCATATAATATGTCAAATTGCTCAAATTTTTGCATATAAAATGGCTATTGGCCGATTGGGTTGATATTTAATTGAATACACATAATTAGGAAAATTAGGAAAAAAATGTGACGATATTAAACTTTTTTTAGTCGGAGTCGGAGTCGTGTTTTTGGTAATGCTGGAGTCGGAGTCAGAGTCGGAGTCGTGGGTTTGGTAAATGCTGGAGTCGGAGTCGGAGTCGAACTTTTTTTTGCCGACTCCACAGCCCTGTTTTTAATAAATAAAATTATATTTAAATATCATTTAAGTAAAATTTCGTCTAATTGATTTTGAAATCTGTGAAAAAAGGTGCCGGAACGCCGTTCCACCGCGTTAAATGGGAAAAAAAGCCCTGTTAGCATAAGTATGTATGTAACTTTGTCGACGCAATATCAAAGAATGCTACCAATGATGCGACTTAGCGTATTGATTTAATTCCTCTTCAGTACTTACTTAGCTCTAATATATCGTAATATACTTATACTTAATACTATCGATGCGAACGAATCTAATCCACTTACGGAAAGCACAAACGAAACTGTCAGTCAATGTTTCATCATTTTGAAAGTTAGCCTTTTGACAAGAGCTCGTTATTATTTTTTTTTAAATGTATTATTACGTGAAAAAACTTAAAAAAGTAATCAGCTGGTTCTTTTTTGTCGTGGCCGTAAGTGTCCTTTATCAATATGTTAATCCGAAACCAAAAAGTTTGGTAACATCTGCTAATACGGAGTACGATTTCATTATTGGTAAGTAAACGTCTTTTGAAAATTCAAACCGTTGACTCAACAGGTGGGGTGATTGAAAGATTTGAAAAAGTTTTATTTCACATAAGTCATAAAAAAAATTAATATACATTAAGAAATATAATAAAAGAAATAAATTATTTAACTATTATCTCCAAATTTGGTTCAAAACGTTATTTTTTAAATTTCTGGTTCATTTGATAAAGAACACTAACAGAATACGTTCTTCAAGTTTTACTTTATTTTCAATAAATCATTTCTAATTTCTTCATAATGCTTATAAAAATAATATTTTTGATCTATGGTTGAATTTTAGAGCATGAAATTTGCGAGAGTTTTAAGCGTAAAAATAAAGATACAAATTATTGTTGTTTCTCGTATTTGTATAAATTTGGTGCGGTGGGCGGTCAAAATTATGAAATACTAGTATTGCAATCCGGCGTCGCTCGGGCTAAGCGACCAATAATTATTTAATGTTAAATAATTCGACATAATTATATCACAAAATCTAACATCCAAAATAGAGTTAAAATAAAATCACAAACTTTATTTAATTTGACACAGCCCCATTCTCGCCCATTAAAATGTCCAAATTCAAGGAAAAAATCTAATTTGCTGTCAAAGAAATGTCAAATAATACCTTCACGTAAATAATACCTTCACGTAAATAATAATCATTATTATTAATAATAAAACCCAGGAAAAGTTCAGTAGAAGACTAATTTATTACATTTTGACTAAATGTCTTCGCCGATAAAAATTCAAACATATTTTCTTTCATATTCGTTTTTATGGCAACTTAATGACCAACAATGCAAAAGGGAATTACAGACCCACAGACATACATACGCCGTTTTGATTTTATATATAAGATTATGAATTTTTTGGAAACAGCTTTCTATTGAAATCGCGCAAGAAACCGATGACTTTGAGGAGTAGGTGTGTATTTTTTCTCTTTGTCGTGGTTTTTATTTAGTAGATTTTCACAAATTTCATTTGAGTCATATAATATTTACCTGATGTAATGTCTTTTCGAAAAGAATTGAAAATTATGAATTATAGTTCGTCAAGAATTACTGAATATTATTGTATTTGTAACGATTGCATTCTTGTATAAAAAGAGTCGATATTGCTGGACGTATAAATATGGTACATTATATAGAAGGGTAAGGTTAGGAAAGATGAATTGTTTTTTCAGGAATGCATTAGGTAAACTGGGCTGTAAAAAACACAGACCATTCCGTTGAAAAAAAAATCGATATTGGCAACCCTGGATTGCAAAAACTGTTATCACTCAACTGCTGCAATTGACTAAATCCTATCACTTAAGTTTACACTAAATTAAGTTTTTGAAAACTCTATTCGTGTTGAAAAGTAAAATGTCAAATAAAGTTCCCTTAGCAATTCCGATACAATAATTTCAGTTGGTGGCGGCACAGCTGGCTGCGTATTAGCCTCTCGTCTATCTGAGTCAGAAAATGTAAGCGTACTGCTGCTGGAAGCCGGGGACCAATTTGGATATATTTCAGGCATACCGATAGCACCAACACTTCTTCAGAGAGGTTCCAATGATTGGGCATTTGAAACGGAGTCACAGAAGTTTTCTTCTATTGGACTTGCGAATCAGGTAGATTCACTTTCAAGAATGTTGAATGTTTGTCTTTATTCATTTATACATATACAATACATTGAACGAATGTTTAATAATTATATTAATCAGTTTATAGTATAATGATTAATTATACACTGTTCAGGAATCAGTGTCAATTATTGCTTGAAATGCATTGTATATTAATATATAAGGCACAATTTTTTGGTACTACTTCCACATATATTTTTATAAAAATCAGAATCAGAATCAATTTTCAGTTGAAATTGCTCGCGATGAGCAAAACTGGCACTGATCCTTACAAAAGTGGTGCAGAAAAATTGTGTTTTATTTATTGAAATAGCAATTAATTTTCACATTTTAATTTTGGTGAATTTTTTTAAAGATTACTAAAGTATAGATGTACCATTATAACTTGACCGCTTAAGAGGGCGCCGTCATCGCGTAAAAAGTGTGCAATACTAACAGATTTTTATATGTAAGCTATAAATAAAACAAAATCTTCATGTAAATATATTTTTTCTAAGACATTATAACTTCGAAGCTTTTAAATGTATCTTCTATATGGGGACTATTTTAGTGCCAAATTTGAACGGCGGTCAAGTTATGATCGTACATCTATAGAGACAATTGGTAAAAACCATTTTAGGTTGCACTACTTTCAAAATGTCGATAGTAAGCCTTAATCACATTTTATATTTAGTTGAAAATGAAGAAGTAGTATGATGAAATAGCTTGTTTTTTTAAAATTTTATTTGTAGATACAATACTTACCCAGAGGCAAAGGTCTCGGTGGATCGGGTCAGATTAATTACCTTCTTCATGGTATTGGAGTACCAAGTGATTATGAAAACTGGGTAAAGATGGGTGCTGAAGGTTGGGGTTACTCTGTTTTAGAGAAGATTATTAAAAAAACTTTCATAGCCACAAAATGTTTATCAATAAATAACCAATCCAACCAAACCGTTGATATGGAATGCTGTAAAGATAAAAACTGCTTCAGCAAGGTTTGACACCTATGTAAATCTAAATAAAAGAATATATTTTGGCAGATTATTTGTTCATATGAATTATGATAGTATAGATCAGTGATGCACAAATTTTTTGAGAGAAGGGCCAGATAACCAATACTTCAAAGGCCACATGGGCAAATTATCGATATTTTTAGTGGATATAAAATTGAAAATTTTATTGTTTTATATTGTCCATCCATCATCCGTAAAAAGTTCTGAAGAAAATAGTTGATTTATATTTGTCATTGCGGGCTGCATGAAATCTCCACACAGGTTGTGCATCACTGGTATATCAGCGGCCACCAAATTACGGCCCGCCAAAGATTTTCATCCGGCCCACTAAAAATTCTCAATTTTTGAAGAAATAATGAGATTTTTTTTTTTTAAATTTCTTGATTTTTGGCAATTTAAAAAAAAATTCAACTTGTGCCGTTCCTCAAAAGTCTGGTGACCCTTGGGATAGGGTCACCAGACTTTTGAGCCCTTACATACAATTATTTACGTTTGATATATCGGCTGACTCACCTATAAAGCCTCTAAAATGATAATGATGTGTCATATGAATTGATTTGTCTACAAAGTGTAAAATATTACATAATTTTTATGGATTTGGAGATAATTTTGTGTCAACTAATTTTTGACATGAGACTAATCTTTTTAATTAATTGCAGTGTTAAATGAGGAAAAATGTGTTTATCCCATTTTTCAGAAGCAGTCATAGAAGCATATTTTCTTTTTATCAATCCATGTGCATTAAATATTGTTTATAATAAAAAAAATGATAAATTGGTTATTCCATCTATTGTGTAACAAAATATGTGTTTCGCCTCTTTGAGAAACATCTCCAGACTAACCATCGTAAGGTTAATTGTTAATTTATTAATAAAAAGAGGAGATAAACGTGTTTCTTCTCGTTGAAAAAAACGATGAATATTTTTTGTTTTTGTTAAAATAAAGTTACCGTAGAATCCTTTTGAAATTATTATTTGATTTCAAATTTCAACCGTGGGTGTTTAATGAAATTTCAATAATCCTTACTCTTTAAAATTCATGGAAAAGTACAAAACTCAATCAATTCTAAATTGAAAGTTTTATCGTTAACGTTATAATTATATAAGTGGAAACAAAATAATTATTTCTATATTGAGTGTGTAATAGTGACCTTTGAGAATATTGTTATTAATTTTGAAAAAAAATGCTTTTGTAGGATTCATTATATTGATTACTGACAGCAGCAATGAGTAATGTAACCTTTGATGATGAAGCCCTATATAGTTATTACCACATTTAATTTAATGCACTGTTGAAATATGTCTCAGGAACCTAAAATTAAATTGACTGACATTGATGATAACCTTGATGCAATAAGTGAAATATACATGAAAGCAGCATCTGAATTGCCAATTGGGATGCAGTTAGATGTTAAAACAATGAAGAGCACAATATTTAATGGAAAAAGAGTCTCAAGCTATCATGCATTCTTATTGCCCGCTCTCAACAGAAATAACTTGCACGTTTTCAACAAAGCCATCGCCACCAAGGTCTGTACGTATTACAACAATATTGAAGAAATGAATGTTGACCAAATCAGTGTACAGTGAAACCTGTATCTATTGTTCCTCGAATAATCGTTTTCCAGTATGTGTCGTTATTCTTTGCAGTCCCGAATTAAATTCATAAAAAAACACGCAAAAATAGATTTCATCAATCGTTTCTCTATGGATCAGTTTTACCGAATTAATAGTTTGAATTTCGCAACCAAAAAGCAAATGACGATAAAAGTTTACATACCGTAAAACGGGGTTAAAAGAGACACCTTTTACCCTCCACGACTATGTATCTTCATACCTGCACCACATACTTAATTCAAAATATATGAATGGCTTAAAACTTGTTTCTATGGTCCTACTACACTTTCATGACAATATTTTTCAAATATTCACTATCGTTATTAAGACACAGTCAATTTTGTTCGATGTCTATTCACATTGAATCAGGGTGAATAGAGACGAGAGAGGGTAAATAGAGACTTGGCAGGTGAATAGAGACAAAACAGCAGGTTGAAATTATTGGAATATATGAATCTTTATTCTATATGAGTCTCTATTCATTCCGTTTTACGGTACTTATTAACCAAAAAAATAGGATTTATTTTAATTTTCGTGCAATAAAAAGAGGCGTTTATAAGGGGGTCAAAAGTAAGGATGCACAGGCATCGAACATAAACACGTTTGTTTCAATTTCGGCCAATCATTTAGTTGGGTTTTCTTTTGTCATTCGAGAGATAGTATAATAGTCATTGTAAAGAATTATATATAAATAGTAAAAAATACATTGAATACTTAGTAAAGTTGTGCTAAAGTTCCATCCTTGTTTTTGTCTCTATTCACCCCGTTTTACGGTATATATTTGTTGTCTCCATGCAGCTTCCTTTTTTATTTTGGTGCGATATTTGTTATAAATATAAACAAATTGATATACACCAGGGGTGGTCAAACTTTTTCCACTGCGGGCGACTTTTTTTGATTTTTTTGGCGGTGATCGACTAACAGAATAAATTGAATTTATTACCGTTGAAATAAAAGAAGCTTCAGAGATGTGTACACCAGTACGACAGGCGGGCGACTTGGAATAACTACGCGATCGACCAGTCGATCGTGATCGATGCTTTGGCTACCCTGATATGGTTCCATGACAAAACAGAATATGACAAAACAGAACGTGACAAAACAGAACATGACTTTTCAGAATATGAACCTAACCTAAATATTCTGAAAAGTCATGTTGTGTTTTGTCATGTTCTGAAAAGTCACTTTCTATTTTGTCATGTTCATTTTGTCCGGTTACCCCCTGAGATATACCTACCTGAAATATGTATCATTTTTATAATATGTATGTACATACATATTAAACATTTAAATATTAATGTGATTTTGCCATATGCCCACATTCATTGTTTTTCCGCATCCATAGTTTATTTCTATAGGTCCCTTCAAAAACGATATATAGAGGTTTAAAACGCTTGGCAATCTAAAGGCCAATGGGTCTGGCCGGGAAGATTCTGTTAGCAGCCTCCACGGGCCAACACGTCAGGCCGAGCGTAGGTTTAAGTTTACTGACAGATTTCTCATACATGCAAGTAAATTCTACAAAATTTTATTTTCGATAAAAACAGTGAAACTTTGCAACATGCTGGATTAACCAACATTTTATAATTTAAATCAACCGTTCGCTGGATATCTACTCAGAAAAATAGGTGCACTATTTTAGTTGTTGAAAAAATTTTCATGTTCAAATATTTTTGAGACAGTCAGTCGTGATTAGGGACTCCAATTACTCGTCATCTCAACTACTCGAGTATCGAGTATTAAAATGTAAAAATACTCGAGTACTCGAGTATACTCGAGTAGTTTCAGATGTACCAAAATATATACTATTAATTCACATTTTTTTTTTAAATAAATAGGTGATAAATAAATAAATAAGCTTATTTAATTTCATTGATAAATTTAATTCATTTTTATGCACTTAACACTTAACGTAACACATATTTTAAAAATATCAGAGAATTAAATGTTTCAAATTTAAGATTTGTTCGAATTTTAGTTATAATTATTCCTGCAGTTGAAAAAACTCTCTCGGTAGCAGAGGACGTTGGTTTTATCGTTAGCAATGAATTTAATTGTGTATCTAATTTATATGTAATGTATAAAATATACGTAGTACAATAGTTATTACTTTTTATCAATTAGTTTTCAATTAGCTTACCTTATATTGATTATAAAAATCCAGGGAATCATAAAACACAGAAACTTTCACTAATTGGGTTGTCAAATTATTTTTATTATAATTATGTTTCACATAATGAAACGAATTTTAAAAAAAGGTTAATATTTGGGAAAAAATCTGTGGCCATATATTATTGTGCATAAAAAAAGTTTCGGTTCGATACGCTCACTGGAAACAACGTCAATAGGGTGAAACAACATTCCACAGATGAATGCAATAAAGATCCATACCCGAATTGGAAGTAAAAGCTTCTCGATAATTATTTGAAAGTTATAACGAATTATTTCAATTAAAATTTTAAATTTGCGTTTTAAAATTCCGAAATAAATATCAATATCTCAAATAATTAAAAAAATTTCTTCTCAGATTTACGGATAACAGAAAAAATATGTTTTTTTTTGTACGTCATTAATGGTTTTTGAAGCTAAATGAAAAAAGCCTAATTTAATTTAAAATAAATCAACACTCAAAGTTCACACCACCGTTTGCCGCGGATCGTTTTTTTTATTGACGACAATAATATTATTTTTACATTTATCGGAATAAACTAATAATTTAACACGACTAATATATTAATTAAAAATTAACCTTTAATTCACCCCTGATACGTGGCTGTTATAAATTTCTAAGAAATATGAAATAACGAGTATAGGCATTTAAACATTTTGAATTTATTATGTCAGTTGAATCTCTGCCGTCAAAAGATTTTTTTAAATATTTCATGTTGTTCTTGTCATCATAGACCTCGCCATCTGTTCGATCTTAAAACCCACAACACTCCATCCCGAAATAGTGACTCCCGTTCCCATGATGACACACAGTGTTACCGTCTGAATCTCCTTCTTTTAAGACACTTATAAGGGAAATAATAATTTCAAAAGCCTAGAATGGTTGAATATAGAATAAAGTTTTTATTTTTCGTCATATTTTGTGTGTAGAACCTGAAAAACATGTATAATCATTCAAAATAGTCGAAAGACACGAGAATCTAAATTCTTTTCGGCGTAAGAAACCTAGAATGTGTCTCGAAGACGTTTGAAACTTTACATCATCTTTACATAGCGAGATCGTCGCGTGTTGTGTTTGACGGTCGACGAGGGGACTGGCGAAAGGGGCGAGGGGGCCTGGCGGAAGGGAAGAGGATGGAGACTTGTGTGTCAAAATAAAAGCACAGCCGCGTAAATTCGTTCTCTGAATGAACAATTTTATTACCATAAAAACACATTACAAATCTGTCACACAAATGTGCTTGAACATTTTCAATAAAAACACAAACTCTTAATGGAAACATATTTTTAATTATAAGAAATAACAAAATATCGGGATCTTTACTAAAATACTAACTAGATTATATTCATTCTGTGAATTTGTGAACAATCCAAGAAATTATATTTAACTGACGCAGTTTCATCATATTCAATGAAAATATTTTTTAACACATTTCAATGGCGCCGTATCATGATTAAAATTTGTTATTTTATTAGTAGGTATTCCTTAAAAAATATGGTGACACAACATAATGAAATTGACATAGAAATGTCAAATAAATCTTTTTTCTAATGTTAAATCATGCTTTTTTAAGCCCATTAACACTTTCTGTACCCGTTTAGTCAACCTGTTCGAAGCGTGATTTGGTGTATTCTGTTGATGATTTTTATGAAAGTAATTACTTATTGTTAAATTATATAAAAGCAATGAATTATAAAAAATAAAATTAGGAAAAACTGCGCCAATAAATGTCATTGGTTTATCACCGAAATATGGATTTAAAATCTTCCTGTGTCAGATATTGTCTGGCCATTGAGAAAATTTTTCCGAATCACAAATAAACAATGTTATGACAGTTAAAAACTTGGCAAAGTTAGATAACGGAATAAGCTTTTTAAAAGTTTGTAGCATGTAAGAACAATGTGCACGTGTACTTCCGCTGTTGTACCGCGATGTAAACTGCGAAAAATATACAAACTCAATCGAATATTGTATGTATTGCACTCTCTGTCTAACTCATAACATTTTTACGACTGTTTCGCTCGGCTAAAATGCAGTGGTTGCTACTCACACATTACTGTTTGTATATTTCTATCTCCCCCTAAATAATAATGTATTTTTCTGTGGTAAAATCGACGTGGCTTTCGAATTAAGATTGATTACACAAAGAAGACATGGAAAATATTTATTTTTTATTTTTTCTACACATGCTCAACTATTTTTTTTACAAATAGCCAAATTTTCAGTTCTCTATATGCCCTATTATATGTATATTTTAAGGGATAAAGGCAAGAAGTAGACGGCTGTTACACCAAGAATACGTAAGGGTTAATTTCTCCTGACGGAATAGTAAAATTTATAAAAGGGGCAACTAAAACTGTAAAAGGGATGGCTAACTTTTTACAGCGAGTAAGTCACTGATTACCAGTGATAGCATGCAAAATTCTCCGAATTTATTTTGTCACATCTGCAACTGCAACAAAACGGAGAACCGTTTAAAAAATATTACCTGATCCACGTGTTCGGCAATGCAATGGTAAAATATTGTATATATTTTTTTAAATAAGTAAATAAAATTTGGAAAGAGATGTTCTTAAGCGACGAACGAGTATTACTCGAGTATTTTTCAAAATACTCGAGTATCGAGTACTTGAAAAATGGACGAGTATACTCGAGTATCGAGTACTCGATACTCGAATTGGAGTCTCTAGTCGTGATCTTGTGTTAATGACGGTTTTCTAAGGCCACTCCCACACATTGCCACCATATTTTTTCGTATTGTGGAACGATTATATTTCTCAACTCCGCGATATTGATCTTAGTAGTTTAACATTATAAAAATATTGATTTTCATATGTATTTTTATTTAAATAACCGTTCTTGGAAAAAAAAATGAAAATTAAGCTTCTGATTTAAAGTATTATAACGTATGTCGATAGTAACTATGAGTAACATTTTATAAGTGTACGTTCATGTTGGTATACACCGCATTCGATAAATAATTATCATGATGATTATGTTACTATTATGACGTTCCGAATAAATCGCTTTTTGTAACATCGTTGATGAAACGAACAAATATGCTAGTGGTCAATTCAATCCTCGAAAACATTTGGTGTAGAAAAAATTAAGAGGTTTAAACGAAGAATATTTTGTATTTTTGGTGCTATTTTAAATACGAAAATTTGATTTCATCCTCATCTTTTAGATCTATTTTTAAAAGGGAACGTATTATACAAATATTTTTTTTGCTACATTTACATTTAAAAAATCTATTTGTAGGTGAAGCATTTAAATGAAAGATTCTGCAAAAAATTGGAAGAATAATAGTTATTGACGAACGTATATAAATTACAAGCG
The DNA here is from genome assembly GCA_028554975.1 of Himalopsyche kuldschensis. Classification (NCBI taxonomy): domain Eukaryota; kingdom Metazoa; phylum Arthropoda; class Insecta; order Trichoptera; family Rhyacophilidae; genus Himalopsyche; species Himalopsyche kuldschensis. Next base: position 1,831,719 of record JAHFWI010000060.1, on the reverse strand, counting down.
GAGAATTATCTTCATAGCATACAATTCAAATAAGCCAACTAAATGTAGTATTCGTTATACCTATATATGTATCTCTAAATTTTTTTAACCATGTCCGCTCCCAACTTGGATCATATGGACTCCTCACGGAGTTTATCTTAACATATGTTTTTTTACTCAGTTGCTCAACCTCTCTTTTTCCAAGAAAGTAGGGATGGAAAGGATACGAGGACTAGGACAGGACTAGTGATTAGCTAATCGCTGTCACTATGCGTCGCTCTTTGGGATCGGAAAGGTGGGAAGGGATTTTCAACAACACAAACACCCATGCCTTTGAACAGATTTATCGACTGAAAAAATCGGCTCGTACCGGGAATTGAACCCGGGTGGTCTGGCACACAAGTCGAAGCCGTTGCCACTGCGCCACGGACCGGACAATTAACTAAAATTATTATTATCTGTAAAACATCTGCATAACACCGTGTAGAATGTAGTTGAAGCGACTTTTTGAATTTTACGACATTGGCGCTGACCAATCTTTTGTTTCATAATCGAGAGGCGACATTTTAAACTAAGCAACCTATAAAAAATAAGGTACCAAACACTACCGCGTAAGCTTGAGCGAATCAATGGTTCACCATTTCAGGTAGCTACCCGTCAGTTGGGTACCTTTCGTACAACAATACAAGACGATTAGAAAGAATCTGGTCCAAGGTTTGCAGTCGACTTTTTGTATATATTTACTATATTATAAAAAATTATTGCTAAGCAATAAATATAAATGATGCAAACAAAACATATTGAAGGCTTTCGCATTATTTTTAACTTCCTTAAGTGTAATTTAACGAATATTTTTATCGTAATGTACCAACCATCTGATGGTCATACGAATGATCAGATAGAGTGTACCAACTTCAATGAACCAAAATTATTATTTTTAATAAAAAATGCTTTTGTAATTTTCATTTAATCATATACTTCATCCCACCCAATTGAACACTATCACTCACTTGACGAACACATTTTTTTTTTTTGTAAATTCAACATTTTTTTTCAATCGGAGTAGCTTACCAGACATCAGAAAATTTAGTCAGAGTGGAGAAGGTTAACTGTATCTCAACCTCTTGTGATTTATGGTTCCATTTTGAAAGTTATATTTTTCAGTGTTCTTCAACCTTCTTACTGAAAAAAAAAGTATTAATGTTACCATTTAATTGTTAATAATTATAAAATGTGTATTTGATAAAAGCTTGTGTGATAAAACTAATAAACTCATATATTATATCTTAAATCTAAAATATGTATCTCAGTGTAATTAATTATGTTTTCAACCATATAGACGTTTTGAGTTAATTCTATTAACGGAAATTTTGATTTATTGTTGGGTTTGATTTAAATTATGATTTGGGTTGCTGATACACACAATACAATGCTAATTATGATACATAGTTCTAATAATAAAAGATGGGAAAAAATGCGTCATGGGATGACGAATTCAAATATCTCCACCAGCTAATGATTTTCTTATAGTAAATAACAGGGCTGTGGAGTCGGAGTCGGAGTCGTCGCGGCGATTTGGCCGGAGTCGTACTCGGAGTCGGAAATTTTGAAAAGTTTGAACTTTTTTCTTTTGCATTTTATATGTCAAATTTGGCTTTTGGTCGCATTGATAGGCTTGATATTTAATTGAATACACATAAATAGGAAAATTAGGGGAAGAAAGTGACGATATTGAACTTTTTTGGTCGGAGTCGGAGTCCTGTTCTTGGTCAATGTTGGAGTCGGAGTTGTGGTTTTGGTAAATGCTGGAGACGGAGTCGGACTTTTTTTCACCGACTCCACAGCCCTGGTAAATAATTGTTGATGACTTTGATGTTCATACAGATTCGATTCGCATATATGAACGCATATACTCAACGGATTGATTTGATAGACTGAAATAAATGGATTGACAAAACATACAAATCTAATTGAATAATCTCACGCAGTGGTGAATTTAATAAATTACATATTAATTTTATAAGTTATATAATAGAAATACTAGGGATCAATAAAAGTTACAAATACTTATGCTGCGCATAGCTTTGAATAATATGTGTTTGCAGATAAATTTTAATGGACTACATGCAGAGTCTGTCGATATACTTCTAGAACGAGATGAAATCAAACAAGTGTTTGCCCGAAAAGAAATAATTTTGTCTGCTGGGTCTATTCACACTCCACAACTTCTTATGCTCTCTGGCATCGGTCCTGAATCGGAACTGATGAAGTTTGGCATACGGATAACGTCCGTTTCGGAACGGGTTGGAAAGAACCTCCACGATCATTTAAATATGCCTCTCTATATAAGTATTCAAAAGCCCATTACTATGACATTGGAAAAAATCAAAAGTATGAAATCGCTTCTGGCTTATCTGTGGAAAAATGAAGGTATTTTTGAAAATATTTTTAATAACAATCTATATTGTACATTGAAAACTGTTTTATTGTTGGTTTATATTTCTAAATCAATAGTCAACCAAATCTTCTATGTTTTAGGATATCTTTCTTCTCCTGGTATTGTATCGATGGGAAGAGGGGAAGATCATTTGTCCCTTGTATTATTTGCAATGGGATCTGCAGATGAAGTGCTTCTTAGAGAGATAGCTAATTATAAATCTGAGGTACATTTAAAAAGATAGATTGTACCATATTTGCTTATGAAAAAAAGGTGTTACAATAATTGAGCATTGATTACTGAATATTTCTTTAATAGTCAGCTAGTAATGTATACATGTTAAGCTTCTCAATCATTGAAGACTTATTTTCAGCAATAATGTCACATTAGGATAATAATTTCTATAGTGTAGATGAAACTCAGTTTTAATATCATTAAGTATGAATATTTTCAGATATTCCGGGCACTTTTTCCATTTTATGAGGATTCCAATAAAGAGGGCTTCATATTTTTAGCATCGTGCTTACAGCCAAAAAGTAGAGGCCAAATCACTCTCCGGGATAATGATGCAAGAAGTTCACCAAGAATAAATCCAAACTATCTATCAAATGATGATGATATCAAATGCACAATTAATGGTAGGAATGTGTTGTAGTGCTTAAATAATGGGTTTTATTTATTTAAATACAATGTCTTTCCACTAAGAACTGAGTTATCATCTCAAAAAAGACATATGTTATCTTTGATTAGAACAAATCACACATACTATACTACCGTTCCAAGCAAGAAGGCAGTAAATGACAGACAAACTTTTCAGAAAAATGAAAGTGTTTTCTGTATTTATAAAATGCGGCTGATGGGAAAATTAACTAATTCTTTCTTAACATGCAGTAAGTAGTTGCATTGACTGCCTTTTTGCAAAGAAAACTAAAGTTGCTGCTTTTTTGTTAAGAAATTCTTATACTTCTAGCATTTTCTATATTTCCACTGAGAGTTTTTAAATTATGTTAGTTATTATACTGCTTTCAAAGTGAGCACCATATATAGTTGTTAAAAGTATTTAGCAAATGGTATTCATAACTTAATTTCAGAAATTTTACTAGTTACTGCCTTCTTACTTGGAAGAGCAGTATAGTTTGACTCTTTCATGTTAATGGAGTTGCGGAGTAGGTGCACATAAGTGTTTGACAATATATTGCAGAATGCAATACAGGTCCCTGTCTGTCGACATTTACAAACTATATAGTGTAATTTACTGCACATTCTGCTTAGAAACCGCTCTGCAGTGCTGTTACTATAAAGCAGCTTTAGAGTGCTTCAAAGAACCCTGATTAAATGCTTACTTGAATCTCTATGTATATCTTATGACATAGCATCATACATAGGTTGAAAGATTGTGAAAATAATGCAGTTTTAACACATCCCACACATTTAAAATAGTTTGAAGAAATAAGTAATAAATTTTACGAGAGACCGTGATTGAAGAGAAAAACTCACCACTTCCATTAATAATTACGATAGAGGGTATATCAAAGCCAGCTGGTATATCAATATTTTGAAAATAATAATTTTAGTTTAATGGTTTATTTATTTGAATTTTTCACAGGAATTCGAATGGCAATTGAGTTAATTAGCACTCCGTCATTTAAAAGTATTGGTGCTGTTATTCATTGGCCTAATATACAAATATGCATGCATCTCTGGATGGCTGAGATTATAAATGATGACTATTTAGAATGTATCATCAGAGCCAGCGCTCTTACTGGTCATCATGCTGCTGGAACTTGTTCAATGGCTGGGGAAAATCCAGTTGTTGATCCATCATTGAAGTAAGTATTCATTATAGCTAAACTTTGGTTTTCATACATCAACAGCTCTTTATTCAAATTGTGAATAATTACAAAATTAAAACATTGAATAATAATATAGGGGTTTATCTATAAATGATGGGTACCTTTTGATGGTAATTGCAAAATCTTTTACATCTATATTAAATTTAAATAAATATATAGAAGCCCTTTTTTTAAATATGGAGTTATTTATTTGTCATATTCTGTATATACCTATGTTTACAGTTCATTTATGCTGATGTTTCAATTGTAAGATGGCGTTTTATTTATATTTTACTGAATGCATTTATTTTGATCTTTTGCAGAGTTTTGGGTGTGAAAGGACTGAGTGTTGTAGATGCAAGCATCTTTCCCACGCCTGTTTCTTCAGCTCCAAATTCTATTATAGTCACCGTTGCAGAAATAGCTGCTCAGATTATTCAATCTCGCCACAGCATGGCGACTCCATCAATTAAATAATATTTATCAAAATGTGTAGCCATTGATAAATGTCATGTCTGTTCATGTTTGTATGTTAAAAATAAACAGAATTTTCCAAAATATGGATATTTAGTTCTCTATTCTGTCTAATTATGACTTCTTTTTACAATATATTAGATTTTGAATGTGTTCATAAAACTTTAATATATACAGTAATATGCATATATAGTCGAAAACAAACAAATTCATCTACAAGAAGTGGAATAAAATGTATTTAATCTGTTCTGGATGAAGAGTATGTTTTAATTCCTTTCCCTTCACACCATACCAAATCCTAAGTATGGGAAGATATTTGGTATTTTTAAGCTCAATTCTTTTCTGTATCATCTTTGAAGAGAAGGATCAAGGTCTAAATCAAAACTAGTAGTCGTTAAATAACTATTGTCAAGATCAGGCACGGACGAACTGCGACCCGCCAAGAGTTTTCTGCGGCCCGCCATCATAATTCCTTATTCTAAGTAAGAATATTTTAAAAAAAATATTGAAAATCAAATAAAAATTCATCAAGATATTGAGTGAATATACAAATATTCCTTTTCACAGTCAAATTCGATGGCTTTGCTTCGAAGAGTTCGGGATGAAAAAAATATTATAATTTTATTTTTGGAAATGAAGAATGTTACAGACTTTCCCGATACTGATAATTATGGATTTGTGATTTTGCATTTACTCTGAACATCGTGCCACACTTAAATACTATTAACACCGTGTTGAAAAATTTCAATCTTTGAAACAGCTTCATTCTTCTCATATTTTTTAAGAAACATAATTTTTCGTTATAATAAACTCTAGAGTCCTCTATTTAAACGATTTTTTCAGTGATTTCGATTTTACGTGATTTTTTGGACGGCACCGTGATTTATTCGTAGGTACGCGATTTTTTCTTTTATAGACAAAATTGTGCGCAATTTCATGCGATATTATTGGTGACTCTGCCCTGAATCTTATTTAAGCACAAAGCATTTATAAAATTCGTTAAATAGCACGTTTCCCGGTCTTAAATTTTATCACTATGTTATGAGTTACTATGACAAATAAATGCACTTCAGACATCTAAATATTTTAAATGCACATTATTGGAACTGAAGAAAGAAATATTATTTTTGAATGAAACTGTGAATGTTTTTATGCAAAAAAAAATTTTTAGGTCGAATTTGATTTTTTTTTTGTTTTTTCTTGTATTTTGGATACTTTTTTTCGCGATTTTTTAAGTGCGACACTTTTTGATACCCATGTGTCACGTGAAAAACGATCGGGTGTATATCTAAAAATGGTATTTTACTTGCGGCCCGCTGCTCATTTTGAATTCTTGGAATTGGCCCTCCATCTGAAAAGTTTGCCCCCCCCCCTGGTCTAGATTCTATCTTAGATAACTGTATCGTCCGCATCAGGAGCGGGACATGGTTTGGAAATATTATTAAATTTTATGAATTCTGGCCTTTTTAATAACTATGGTTATTACACACAAATTTTGACAAAAATAAATCTCGTTATTTCCGGATATACACGCCATTGTGGTTACTTAATCTAAATTACACACATATTATAAATGAAGAGCTTGGGATCAAACATGCTCAAATCCAGTTTTGATAAAAAAAAAAAAAAACCGAGTTAGCGATGTAATATGGAAGTTCGTATTCAAAAGCTTAGAATTTAATTTTCAAACTCTCTGAAATCCTCATAGCTTCCATGTAATTCAATATCAAAATGTGACTATAGAATCAAAACTGCCCAAATCCTGTTGAGTTTTGGTTTCATAAATGCCCAAATCCTAAATCGGCCAATAGCGTGTTTGCATTTGTCGGCCATGACAGTTCAGTCGGTGGTAATCCCGCCCACATTGAGTGAAGTTAATGTTGTTTGCGTCTGGTTTTGTGTTTTTTTTAATATGAATACAGAAATGAATGAAGAGACTATCGATAATGGTGCATCAACTAATATTAAAGCTAGGAAACATAAAATAAATCCAGAAAAATCAATTGCTGCCCAAAAAAAGATAAAAAGGTATTTTGCAATTTCGTTATTGTTGTCATTATATCAGGGCAGGAGTGGTTCAAAATAAATTATTTTCTCAAAATTATATGTATTTATTTTTGTTTTGTCATTATTAATAACAGTAGGTTCAAAATAAATTATTTTAAAAAACTTATATGTAAATTTATTTTGTTTTTTTTTCTTTCTTTATATAACAATATAAGCATATTACTTTTTATATATTACAACCACAAGGCAACCAGGAAACCCAAGATAATTGTAGCTTTAAACTTGTTTATGTTTACAAATATTTGTCCAATATTAAAAGCATCATAAGAAGGCCATATGAAAGGCGGAGTGGGGGACCTGACAAAAAAGAGGCCGACTAATTTTCAAAAATGGGCGAATGTGTAACGACTTTTATCAAAAACTTAAAAACAGTAGAGTCGCATTATTATTAAAGGTATGTTGCTGACCTGGAAAGCCAAGGAAAAGGGGATTTAATGAACAAAAATTCTCATTTTCGTATGATTTTTAATACGAAATTCAATATTGGCTTCCATCATCCAAGTTCTGACAAGTGCTCAAAATGTTTAGAATTCGATGAGAAAATTTAAATGGAGAAAAATCTCACTAAAAAGGTGACACTACAAACTGAAAAGAAAATTCACAATTTACATAATTAAATAAATAATAATAATAAATCATTACTTCACTCTAATTTCATGGTCTGTTTTTTTTAAATCCAACCTATAAAGTGCGCTGTTAAATAATTATCTATTTCATCCTATTATTGCATTTTATAAATACCTAGTTCATTGTAAAAATATATTGTGGTATCGTAATTTTATATTAAAACTACTTGATTATAATCCTGATTCCTCAATTTTTTTCAATTTAGAATCAATATTGACCAAATCCAAAGTTTTTTCATGATTTTGCTTAAATGGAAAATTTCCATCCACTTAAGCGAAATCATGAAAAAACTTATGGATTTGGTCCAATTTAATCCCAAACCACTGGATTTGGGCAAGTATGAAAATCAAATATTTTACTACCTACCCCTCGAAAACGAAAACCTTTTGAGAAAAAACAAGGTCATACATTATTTTAAAAATAGTCAAATACTACAAATTTGCTGCTAAAATAAAAAAAAATCTCTCGAATAACACGTTAGGCCCAAAGCGGATAATATTTGAATCGCCTTTTTATTTATATATGTATGTTTCTCGTTAAAAATAATTACATTTTAAATATTATAAAACAATTACTGTATACCAATTTCATTTCAGTATAAATATTACATCTAAAGTAGCTTATTTTTTTAAAAGTTCAGTATTTATGATGGACATAATATTTATTATATCATTAGATTGAAAACTCGATCATTTTATTGTCGATGGAAAGTAGAGGAAAATTAAATATCCATGATCTATTAAAATATGGTCGTTCCGTCGCGCTGTTTGGTTACTATCGCTGCTGATCATGAATATATGTGTAAATAGTTGTCAATTTTAATTTTTAGCAACAAAAAATATTAGTCATCGTCGTCTGTACCCTAAAGTTAAAAAGAATACGCAGGCGTAAAAATATTAGCCTAACACGATGAGCGTCGATGCCTACGGACCGAGTTCCCAAACTCTCACGTTTTTAGATACCGAAGAAGGTGATCTCATAGGAGCTGACACTCAAGGTTCAGAATTCGAATTTACTGATTTCACATTGCCGTCTCAGAGCCAGACACAAGCCTCGCAGCACGATCATGGATCACATGGTATTTCCAACCAGGTAACTGCGTCGATTCGCTCATTACATGACGTCGCATAGGTATAGTCGGAAAAAATATTATATGATTTCAGACAGACAAATCCTTAGCGTTCCTTTGTTTTTCAGTCTACGATGCGCCAGGAATAAACTTGAATGAGTTGTCAATAGCAATTTGTTGTTTATATTTTCTTATTAGTAAGCATAAATATGTGGTGACAGACTCGAGAAATCATTGAATTGAATCTATTGAAATTGTTCTTGAATTTTAACGACTGCAAATTAACCTTAAAATTACTTCAAAATTCCCTATTTTCTTCCTCTTGTTTCTTTTATTTTTATCAATGTAGTAAATTTTTGATAGAGCTGATTCGAGTTTGGAATTGAGGACATTTTTTGTGCAAATTTGAATTTTTCTGTATTCAATATATTGGCTCTTTAAAAAAATATCCTTTGGCACATTATAATATTGCTATATTCAATAATCATTATTAAAATGACTTGCTTATTTTTTTCCAGAATATTTCTAGAAATTTAAAATACCATTGCTTTATCAATGTATTGATAACGGATTACCAATATTATAAGTGATAATGAGCTGATTATAAAAAAGGATTACTACATAATGTATTATTCAATGATATTGATCATTGACAGACAAAAATATTTATAAGAATAATCAATATAAAATACAATTAAAAAAATAGGAAACGATAGCTAACGTTTCCTTAATTCTGTCACTAAAATATTGTTATTTTAAAGCAGGTAGTGATATCGTTTATACCGATGTTGGAACATCCATTAAGTATCTCCATTTCCTCATAATGGTAATCTCTGTCCATTCGTGCCTTTTCTTCATTTTGACACCCGGTCATTATCTAACTAAACCATTGCTCTGCAACTAGATTGGGCCTTGAGAGAGAAAAAACAATTAGTTTGCTTTTTTTTATACATATTTTCTGATATAATTTAATGTAACAGATTATATGTTGCTCATAGACATTTTTTATTGCTAACTATTAATATTATTTACAACCTTCTATCTTTAACTACCTCCCTAACTAAAATGTTTCACACATTGATTCCATCGATTGCAGTGCATGCAACATGTATTGTTTTTATAAATTGTACCAACAAAATAGATGGCAAAATGGCAAACCATATTGTAGTTTTTACTTTTGTATTCAAGCTTCCAGCTATCCCAGCTTATTCCTCTTGCGCAAACAGGGGCACCCTTTATATTGCTTTTAAAAAAAAATACAATCGCGCAGTCATCAACTATCTTACAATGATTGGTTCCTGTCTTGCTTGCATCTTTATGGTGCGCAGAAGGTGGTTGTAAATATTTTTATAAACCTCAAAGCTTTTTCAACCATGAGCTCGCAAGGTAGTAATAATATAGTCACCGAATATTTAAAATGTAAAAGTTATGGGTTCCATTCAAAGTTGAATGTCTTAAAATACAAAATATGGCCCACGCTCTCAAAACATTTAAAAATGTATACATATATAGGTTAGCTGACCCGACAAACGTTGTTCTGCCATATAAATTATTTCTAGTGAATACTTTGGTTGTTAAGTAAAACGTAACAAATGTATTGTAAGTGTGTGAGGATGGGATCTACGACAGAAAGAGGAATGAGGAATGACCGCCGATAAAAACAAAAAAAGCCAACCATTCATTTTCTCAATTCAATGTATTTCATTGAAGTAACGGAAATATTCATTGTTTGATCTCTTATAAGTTAAATGTTAATTTTAGAAAAGTAATATTTTTTATCTGTTGTCCATTCAATTTGCGTATATCTTGAAATGACAATGGGCCAATGACATTAACCAACAACAGTCGCAGATAACAGCACTCAATTTGCCTTGGATCGACTGTATATACTCTGGCCAAAGTGTTTAATTTGAATAGGCTAGAGCACGCAACAATTGGTGTGCTTAGCTTGCGTGGCATCCATTTTTTTGATTGATTCCATGTGAAATAGTGAGCCACCGAAAGTATCCGCACGATTACACAATTCGAAAAATTTGGTGAGTGTAGTTTTTGGTGGATTTATGGCACGCTCAATTACTGTCTCGTTCGTGAAAAATACGCGCTGGCCGTTTTCAAGATGGATGGCTAAATGTATAACTGCTGATTCAATAACATAAATAAAACGACGGACATCAAAAAAATTGAAACAATTCCTGATAGGAACATCCTTCACCTAGCGGAATGAAATAAACTTTACAACCTTTTCTCATATCTAACCAATATACACATAAAAATCATAATAATCGGTCAAGTCGTTTCGGAGGAGGTCGACGGTAATAATTTGTGTCGAGATTTTTATATATAAAGAGATAAAGGATCATAATACATATATCAAAAGATTTTGTACTAAAAGGATTTGTAGTTTATTGCTATTAATCAATTTTTATCCAGTAGGTATGCAGAAAAAATTATTACACCCGACTCGTATTTCAATTGACCAACAACTTTTTGTATACATTGTACTGATTTTACTATATATTAATATGAAACTTAAAACTTTTTTCCCTTGTTTACAATTTTTTTAGTTGCTTTTTGTGGATTTGCTTAATGGGTATTTTCCAGAAATAATTTTCATCAAGTAAAGAAGGTCCTCTGTTATTTATTATTAATTTAGTTCTAATTTCTGGTTGGCACTGCTGTTTCTTACATATTAAAATAGTCAAGTAGGTGTATCGCATTTATTTCACATTTCCTGTTTGACACAATTCATACTTCTTAACTGATAACTAACTAAATGGAGAGTTAGTTTGGTCATTTTTGGCTATGTCTGGCGATATGGTTATGACATGCGAGACGGAGATCCACACTCCACATATTGTATACTTACAAAAAAAAAGCATTCAATTTCGTCTGTGTATTTGAGTCTCGGGTCGCTAGCAGGGACGGCTCGTGTGAAGGAGCAGAAGTGCATTAATCCCCCAAGAATCGAGCTCATCGGGTTCAAAATATATACCAATTTATTCATTCAAAATTCCGTTGTATGTTTCATAAAATGATTTTTGAAACAAAAAAATATAATAATAATACACTCCCCGAAATAAGTCGATTGCAGATGTTGGATCTTTAGGTGGATCAATTCTCAGAATGTCCCTTTTGACGGAGAAATGGTAGATAGAAAAAAATGGTTTTGCTCCGCTGCGGAAGTGCGAAGCAAAAAAAATCTTTTGAAATTTCGACTCCAGTAGGATCATTTAGCCCCTGGCCACGAACCACAACTTTACATGAAATTTGTCGAAAATATATATATTTGTTTTTGCTCGTTGCTTAATGATTTTCTATCATTCAGTATAGGGTCGGGTCAAACCTTCGCAGATTAGGTCTTTTGACGAACGGAAAAATATCGATAGTCGCGGGTAGCTTTTGAAAGTATGTGTGTGTGACAGTGCATTCTAACCATTCCATCTCGGCTGCAATTCTTTATGCAACAGTAACATTTTTATTTTTATACATTTCTTTGCTCATTATTTTTTATATTTCATACTTGTTTTCATTTCATAATCATCGTATATAATATGAATCTTTGAAAGTTTTTGGTTTATGGAAAGGTTTTGTCTATATAAAACTGTTTGAAAAAACGCAAACCGACAAATTTAAATACAATATCTAATTACCTACTATATAATATTAACATATACATATTATATATTAATAATACTTAATAAATATATTATAACATTTATTAATATCAAATTTGAATTGTATGAATTTTGTAATTTTCCATAAGTTTTGTCGCTAATGACCTTGGTTTCGCCTTTCGGCATCTTTAGGCATTACAAGTGCACGGATTTTCTTGAACTGACGCGCAGTTAACAGTTTGTATCGTTAGTATACAAAAATAGAAGTAGATCATTAAGTAAAATTGCTATTAAAATGTAAATTAGCGAAAAAAAATTGTAAACGACTTTCAATGAATTATGTGATTTTGTTATAATTATCAGGATTTTTGAATGTAGTATCGCAAATACTAATACCAGATAATAACATAGGAATATCTAAAATAAATCTATGGTTTTATCCGACCTATTAATAAAGAGTAGATTGAAGTCTTTGAAAGGTTTTAAGTCTTTGAAGACGTGTTTTAAGTTACACAGTATTATTTCGGCTTATATCGCTTCTCTGGCACAACATTATGTTAGGCGTTATTCCAGGGCTGTGGAGTCGTCGCGGCGATTTGACCGGAGTCGTACTTGGAGTCGGAAATTTTGAAAAGTTTGAGCTTTTAATTTTTGCATATATCTCAAATTTGGCTATTGGCCGGATTGGTAGGGTTAAGGTAAAATTAGACAAAAAAAAGTGACGATATTAAACTTTTTTAGTAGGAGTCGAAGTCGTGTTTTTGGTCAATGTCGGAGTCGGAGTTGGATTCGTGGTTTTGGTAAATGCTGGAGTTGGAGTTGAACATTTTTTTACTGACTCCACAGCCCTGCTTAATTCTCTTGCCATGCTAAGTATAGAGAAGCAGTTAGTATCGTCAATGTCGGACTTTAATATCTGGGTTATAGATGTATTTTCAACATCCAAGAATCGGAGGATGGATTTTTTTTATATTCATAAATAGGTTTTTTTTATTGCTCTCCCTTATATTTTTGTCACCGGCCGCCACTGGTCGCTAGTGACAAAACTTCTAGAAGTGTACAAAAATAGAATTGATCTTTGCTTACCTACTAGAAATGATACATTTTTTCTTCAGCTATTTAATTGAAACAAATTTATTCCAAATTAATATTTATATGACATTTTCATAGGATATGTTTGTTTTTGTGAATAAACTGGTCATTCTAGGCTTTGCATATTTTATTAAATTTATGCATTGTCAAAACTCTATCTGTAACCGGTTGTAAATGACTTGTACAGTGTGCAGTGTGTACCTGCAGTTTTTTTTATCAATTTATATTTACACCCGATTTTTTTCAATTAATAGCAGAGCTATGATTATCATTTGCATTTGCTTAGTGGACATTTTATCTGTGATAGTAAAACACAAATATTTTGCTGGATACAATTCTTCAATTTTAATAGCATTCTGTTTATAAAGGTGTTACATTTTTAATTTAATATTTTGATGTGGGAAATCTTCAAAACTGATTTTGACTGCAGGTTACCTGAATATTTAAATGAACTTTCACAGACTGTGTTGCCATTATTTATAACTGTCTCAAGTTGCTGTACCTGAATGATTCATATATGTGGTGGATGATTTTTATTTCAAAGATATATAGGGCCTTTCAACTTCAAAAAGGCAAAGTCAAAGATTTTGATGTGTAGGTGTGTACAGGGTTAACATGTTTGAAGCTATGTGCGAGATTGGAGGCGAGTTTCTGTTGAGGATTGACGGAGACGGCTTCTTTTTGCAATTTGTTTTTGCTGGTTTTGAGTTATGCTATCATAAGCTACCTTAAAGTCAATTTAGTAGTGATGTGTGCTAATGTTGACTCATGGGTCAACTGGTTCTCAAAAACAAATTTCTTTCAAATATCTGTTCCGGTATACTCATATAAAGTGTTTGATCGCCAGGTGAATGGGATTGGGAAATCAGTGGACATCAGTTCCAAGATCGCCAGCAACACCCAAGCATTGGCTGAGCTCCAATTTGAAGAAGAAGACGAGGTGCTCTACAACAACAGGGAGCTGCCCGATCATGCGTGTAAATATTGCGGGATACATGAACCCAGCACTGTTGTCATGTGCAACGCCTGCAAAAAATGGTATGAACAATTTTCGAAATCACAATATGTCAGAGTTGCCCATAAGTAAGACATGTGAGATGATGGAAAATAAATCACCGGCTATTTTTGTCACTGCTTGGAAATAAAAATGGACAATTGAATCTTTCCTTTCCCTATATGTAGCGCTCATTTAGCCTTGAAGAATCTCGGTAAATCACATGAAATTCCACAATTCTCAAATTTCTTCTGACAAGAATTGTATAATTCTATTTGTCTTGACTATATGCTTCACATCACATTTAAAGAAATGTAAAAATTATGGTGTTACTTATTTGAATATATTGCCAAAAAGTTATGTTTGTTTAATGCAGTGATGCACAAACGCGGGCCGCATGCGGCTTTTTGTCAGTGCATGTTGTTTGTGAATCGATTTTAAAAAATCACCGCAAATAATGAACATATATAATATTAATATGTAAAAATCGTAAACTGATTTATCGATTATCTTGACAGAAAAATACTCTTAGTAATATTAATAAAATATTTTTCTTCACTTTTACCCTTTGCGGCCCGCAAAGAATTTTAAATGGATTAATTGGCCCTTCTCTAAAAAAGCTTGTGCACCACTGGTTTAATGCATTGATCTCAATGTTATTAGTTAAAACGCGTGCCTTTTATATATGTATATAATTTCAGCGCCTATTTTTATAAATCAATCTTAACTGTAGTTTTTATGACCTTATATAATTTGGGTAAGGGTTAATTTGTAAAAAAATATTATTAATTTTTGACTTTTGTTTATATTTAGAATTCAGAAACTGTAATTGATGTAAATAATTTTTAAGGTTTTGCAACGGAAGAGGGAGCACTTCTGGTTCCCACATCATCAATCATTTGGTCCGAGCTAAGCACAAGGAGGTGACCCTTCACTGCGATGGTCCTTTAGGTGAAACTCTGTTGGAATGCTACTCTTGCGGAGTGAGAAATGTTTTTGTGCTCGGATTCATTCCGGCTAAAGCTGATTCTGTTGTGGTGCTGCTCTGCAGGTTGGTGCATATTGATTATTTGTACAGATTTAATTGTAAAATTAGAAATCTCCAATAATAATTTTTGTTGAATTGAAGATTAATTCTATCAAAATTATTTTGTTGTAAAGTATTTTATTTCACCGCAGGCAACCTTGCGCCGCTCAGAGCTCCCTCAAGGATATGAATTGGGATCAAGAGCAGTGGAAACCGTTGATCGGTAAGACTAATTTGTTCCTTTGTTTCTTAGTTTTTGAAACATCCCAAATATTCAGTATTGTTGCTATGGTATTGGGAGTTATCTGTTTGCCGAAGACAGAATTCAATTCAATCTATACGATTATGTATTATAATAAAAGGCTTAAATGATGCAATATATTTTCTCAAAGCAATTGCGTGTTCTGAAAACCTGCACAAATAAAGTTTGCTTTGTTTTTGTCACAGCCGATCGTAGTTTTCTGCCGTGGTTAGTAAAAGTACCCCTCGAACAAGAGCAAGTGCGAGCCCGCCAGGTGACTCCGCAGCAAATCGTCCGCCTTGAAGAATTATGGAGGGATAACGTAGATGCCACCTTTCAAGATCTTGAGAAACCGGGAGTGGACGAAGAACCCTATCAAGTTTTGCTTAGGTAAAAATAAATATCCAGCTAAAAAGGCGTAATTTTGTCATAATCAAAACATGATTTTTTGAAATAAAAAATTTATCTACATGACTGCTGAAAAAATATGTATTCTGAAAAATGTATTTAATCCATAAAATAGAAATGCTTTCACCGAATATCATCGATAGGAGTGAAATCAAATTATAATGTTTATTTAAAAATTTATACTCTTCGTAATTAATCACGGTTTTCTTAGGTACGAAGATGGTTTCCAATATCAGAACGTGTTTGGGCCGCTGGTGAAGCTGGAAGCAGACTACGACAAGAGACTGAAAGAATCGCAAACGCAGGAGAACATTGAGGTGCGTTGGGACGTTGGTCTCAACAAGAAAACAATTGCCTATTTTACTCTCGCCAAGACTGACGGAGACATGAAGCTCATGCACGGCGATGAGTTGAGATTGAGGTCAGTCAACTTAACAATGTTTTCAATGTAATCATTTTAAATTGATATATATATTTATCTTAACTCGACAAATACAATTGTTAATTGAAAACAAAACAGATGATTGACGGGGCAAATGACTTTAATTTCTTCATTGCTTAAAATATACAACATTTTTCAGACAAGCTAGTAGCTGTTTAGTGTGTTGAGTGAAATTACCTAATCTTGAAATCATTGAAAGTACTGAGTAGCAATGAAAAAGAAAACTGACACATTTGTATCATCCGAACATCCCTGAAAGTATAAAAGAAGAAAAGTGATCCAGAATATACCTACTACTTCATTTAATTACAATCAATTAATTATTGTGTTATTTTTAGGGTGTTCACTGTCAATACTTGGTGGAATGGCATAATAATAAAACATTTTTAGAACTTATTCCACATAAAATTTATTGGATAAGGACTGGTTTCGCGGTCATGCCTTGTAATTCATACTTTACTTTTGTATAAATATCACTGCTTCGCTGTATTTCTTATCAGTTGATAATGCTCACCATTAGCGGAACCAGTCTTGATCCAATAAATTTTAATGGAGTACATTCTAAAAATGTTTTATTATTTTTTAGTGTTTGAAATTTGTTTATAAATTCTTGGCTCCAATTGGGTTACTTCAGTAACTTTGCAGACAACTGGTTGGCGATCGCTGCTTTAGTTATGCATAGTGTAGATCAGTGGTTCTCACGGAAAATTACACTGTGGCCGCATCTTCAACATAAATGGTCCTAAGGAAATGTCTGGTGGCCGCACCAAAATTTTGTTTTGAATTTTTTGTGTGAGGTATGTCTTTTTGACAAATTAACTTGTTAAACAACATTTTGTTCAATATCAATATTTTCTAAGAAGCTGTCGGTGGCCGCAGCCAAGTCCTCTGGTGGCCGCATATGAGAACCACTTGAATATTGTGGATTACGCCCATCCATATTCATGATTTTTACTGGATGTCATCAAATACTTGGACATAATAAATATTAACTTTTCTTGCTTCAGATATGTTGGCGAACTTCATAAGCCCTGGGCTGGAGTAGGACATGTGATAAAAGTGCCTGATAATTTTGGTGATGATATCGGTTTGGAGTTGAAGAGCAACAGTGGCGCTCCCAGCGATTGTACAAATAATTTTGTTGTCGACTTCATCTGGAAGAGTACTTCTTTTGATAGGTGAGCGATTGTCTTTATTATTTAAGTGAAATAATTATAAAAAGTCTCAAATCAAAGATATGTTCCAGAGCCCCTGGGTTGCTTGATGTCTCGTCTCGACTTCTCATCTTGTAAAATAATATTTATAATAGTGAATAATAAAATAAAAACTAATGATATCGAAACAAAATCCACACCTTTATAAAATTGATTTTTGCTAATGCTAAGATGGATTTATATAAATGACTGAATTCCAAAAACTACATTATCAATATAATAATGAATCAAGTCTTTGTCGAGATGCAGAGTAAATGTTCTGTGCCAGGCACAGATAATACTATAGTGAATAATCTCCAGTCCAAAGAAAGAGGTGGAATTACCCAATTGACAGCATAATGTGTGATTGCAAATTAATGTTGAAGCTGCTTTAAATTTGTAGAAACTTCCAAAAAATAAGTGTATATAAATACAGTAAAAGTCCGTTAATTCGAACAACGATAATTCGTAATTCGAAATTTTCATAATTTGCCGGTCCCAATATTGACTTTTCATAGTAAATTCTACCGTTAATTCGAAATATCGCATAATTCGTATTTCATAATGTTTTTCGTCAAAATGTACGTACGAATTCTTATAATTCGAAATTTTGGCTCGACCCTTGTCAAACATTAATGTGGTGAACAGATGTTAAATATAAAATCAGTTAAAATGCATTGTTTACCAAGGAATGTATAGACTTGTTTTGAAGATTCAAGCCTTATTTAAACCCATTAGTGTAAGTGAGACATCAATATAAAGTGAAGTATCACATGTCAAAAATCTGTTCGAGCTCTTACATACATTAGTGCAAGCGAGACATCTATTTATGAGGTATTTCGCTTGACAATTTCAATTTAATTGTTCATAAGTGACTCATTGGGTCATTCTATTTAACACTTTACTGACCGCACGATTTCGCTGAAAACTTACGTACGAGATACCACATGTTTTTTGCAAAAGTTAACCTAAAACAATAGATTTCGTAAATTTAACACAATTTTTAAACCTCTTTACCGATTTCAATAAAAATTAAAATTTAGGTTCTTGTCGTTTTTAACCCTCCCCATACTGTGCTAAAAACTTCCGCGAGCTCCGGTGATATGTATTTACTACACCATATGAAAAAGTTATTTAAAAACCGGAAAAATGTGAATATTTCTAGACATTGCTTTGATTGACTATGGTTGAAGTTGAAATATAACAATTTTTGTAATCTAAGTGTCTGAAAAGAAGAAAAAAACATCGCAATTAGCTGCCGCTCCGACGTCTTCACCCGTCGGCAGTCGAATTCGTAATGACGAAATGAATGGCTAGTTCGAAGTCGATCACTTCTACGCATGCGCTTTTGCGCCGGAGCTGAACACGTGCAAGAGTACGCTCGCACTCGCGCTTACACACGCGCATAAATTGGAATATGTTTGTGTGTATGGGTGATTCTTTGCCCGATTCTTCCACTAATTATTTATTTCCATCGCTGCAAATGAATAACCATACATAACTGTAATTTTATTTAATACGTAATAACATTACTGAGGAATACAAAAATTCTCAGATCAGTATCTATTATATTTAATAGAAATATTCTCATTATTAGAGTCGAGTTGTAGTAAATACATATCACCGTGCAGCGAAGGTTAAGAACCTTATAAATAATTAAATCAGTGTTTTTGGACAGGGGTTGCCAACTTTATTACATCTGAAAAGCAAAAAAGTTAAAGAAATCGAAATTTAAGGGTATGATAAAATTTTTAAAAGATTTTCACCATCTCAAGATTGTGTATAATTTTAAGCCTCAAAATATGGAATTTTTATGGAGAGGGGTTGCCAACCTTTCCTTATTCAACCCACTTTTAGATAGAGATAAATTTCTCAAAAAAAATATACAATTTTTAAAATGACTGACATGTCGAAAACCTAGATTTTGGGAAACAGGGGACCAGCCCTTGAATTTCGAATTAACGGACTTTTACTGTAAGTATTTTATCATCTTAAATAGCCAAGAAGTAAAATTCTTAAATTAACTGTTATCAATATATATATACAGTGGTGGCCATTTGATTGTTGATTCCAAAAAAAATATTTTTTTCATTTTTGAATCAATATTATTTATGTTTTAAATGAAATATTTACATTTTTCTTTCGTGAACCACATGTGGACATGCCAATAGATCATTTCTAATGAATAAAAAATAAAGGTAGGCCATTAACAGTGACGGTCCCTGTGGTCTAGTGGCAAGAGCTTTGTCCTAGCGATCTGGAGACTCGGGTTCAATTCCCGGCAAGGTCAGATTTTTTCAATTGAAAAATTAGAGATCTTGGGCTGGATGTATGTTATTTAACGTTGATTTTGTGTACAACTGAGTCATTACTTATCATCGAGTTAATCTCGTATGACTTTCACGATTAAGAATATTTGACTGATAACATAGATGCATAGAGAAAAAACATGTTTCGTGCCCCACAGAGCTTTAATTGTTTTATTCCTGTAACATTTTATATTGCGTTTTAATACCCTATATTTTTTCTTAGGTTCTCCAAAAATACCCTGGGAAATAAGTGTTTTCGTAAATTCTTGAAAAAGTATTAAAAACAAAGACATTTTGGTAAAATATTTTATATTTTATGGAGAAATAACATTACAGTGTTATTATATGTTAACATTTTTTTGCTAAAACGAAAAAAGAAATGAAATAAAAAGAACTCACAGAGAAAATAAAAATAATAAACATTTTCAAAATAATATTTGCATATCTTAGAAATTTATAAATGTTTTACACTTCATTTCACATAAAAAAGTAAACACATAAGAATAGATATAAGACAACAAAAAAAATAAAAAAAAGTGGGTTTTTCTTATTTTATTTATATAAAATTAAATTTTGAAATTTTTTATTTTTTTTTCAACAAACATGTTTTTGATAGCCTGTACCATGAACACCTATATTACACTTTGAGCAAACAGTCCTTGTTCTTCTTCTTCGATTTTTCGAACTACAAATGACACAGTTTTTTTCTTTTTTATCAAGTAGTTTTTGGACTTGTCGTATTGGAGAATGATTGGAAGTCGTACTCTGTTGTTTGGCCTTTATCCAGTCTTCACTTAGTTTTTCAACTATATCAATAGTAAATTGATATCGGCTCATTTTCTTATTTGTGGATTTTTCTTCACGATCTTTATTTGAAGGCATAATTGAATAAAGGGCAAATTAAAAACACAGTCACAAAAACAATAGCAGACTGCACCATGACAAACCGCGACAAAATTTCGCACCCGAGTAACGAGTAACTCAAGATATCATCGATGGGTGGTCGATAATAAAAAAACATTGGGACTAACTTACATAGTATGTACTCGGGTGGCGAAAACATTTGAAACACATACATATTTAGAAAGCCGATATATCGGCACAGGGTATTTTTGGCGATTATATGAAAGCCGATATATCGGCTCTAGGGTATTAAAAGGGTTAACGAACATTTTAAAAATATTTTTAAAATAAATTATACACATTGAATATTTTTTATAATATTTAATATTTTGTAGAATCTCCTTTATTAATATGAGCCCTAGAATTCGTTTAGGGATGGAATCGTATAATTTTTTCATTATTTTAATATCAATCCTATTGTCCCACACATATTCCATAGCTTTTATTTTCTCCGAAGCCGTTTTACACGGGTGTTAGTCGAGCTTTAGCTTCATAATAGCTCAAAATTTTTCTATTTTACTTAAGTCCGGGCTATTTGCTGGCCAGGGAAGGGATGTAATTCCAATTTTTTCTTTGTAATCTGAAACCTTATGATTGAGTTAATTGATTTGTATAAAAAAATATTTGGAGAAATATGAATTGGACTCGAAATTTTTGCTCTATGGCACGGCAAGGAATCGTCCTAAATATAGGATCATTGAACACCTCCGTCATCTCCTCAAAAATTGGTAATACTTCGTCAGTAATAACCGATTTATATTTTATGCCGTTTATAATTTCATTGACGATCACGAAATAACCTACGCCATTGGACATCATGCACATCAATAACATTACAGAGGGTAGATGATGGACACTCCGCCGAATGCATTTAGGGCTATTTTGTTCACCAATGTTTGGGCTCCCCGTGGCGGCCCTATTCGATAGCGAAGTCTCAAATTTTGACTCATCTGAGAAGGTGACATGTTTCCAATGTTCCACAGTCCACGATCTGTGGGCTAATACACAATCCATGCCTTTTTTCTTCATGGCCGCCGTCAGAAGTGGCTTGCGGAGAGCTCTTCGGCCTCTGAACTCCGTCTCCACAAGCCTACTGCGAATGGTTCGTTCGAAATATTTGCTGCATATGAATGACTCAACTTCCCCAGAATTTTCTATAACGTTAAATAGCCATTATTCGTGATAATTGATTTTATTTATCGGTAATCTCGCACAGTCGTGCATCTTCATCTTCCTGCTCCTTGATTGCCTTCAATTTTACCGATTTCTTCAAAAAAAATGATATAGCCGAAGCACTGTATCCCACAAATTTCGAAATTTTATTAATTGAAATGTTTAGGTCAGCGAAAGCCAAAATATTTGATTTTGTCCCGAAAGTCATACGCGCTGGATTATTCATTTTTTAAAACTGTATTCATGCAACTGTGATTCACACAAAACTGGTGAAAGATAAAGAAAAGAAACTTGTAACAGTCGAAAGCCAAATAACACTGTACAATAGAAAAAATAGTAGGGGGTTGTAACCATTGAATTCCGAGAAATAGAGAAACTCAAAGTCGCAATTGCGGGCGGCTGCTCCCTTCCAATAGGCTAGTATAAACATTTTGACCAATTAACTTGGACTCGATTAGGTGTACCAATTATTACAATTTTTGTTTTTAGGATGCAGTTAGCCCTTCGCAAATTTGCAGTCGATGACCAGTCAGTGTCTGGTTATATCTACCGCCGCCTGCTTGGCCATGAAGTTGAAGAGGTTCTCTTTAGATGTCAACTGCCTAAACACTTCAGCGCTCCCAATTTACCTGAACTCAATAGGTCACAGGTAAGAATTTATTTGAGAAAATAATTTATTTATGATTGAGTAAAACTGGTGACTTTCAAGAAACTCGGTGTTAAAAAATACTTGACTCATTTAAGAATGGCCTTCCTTTACTCAAATTTGATATGATGGCTGCATACAGCACACCAAATAATTGAGCAGAATTGGATTGGAAACACCTTATTTCGCAACCATACTGAGGGAAGATATAAATACAAATGATATAATCGAATTGTTCATTGAGAACACAACACACAATTAGGAATTTATAAGCTTTTAATACTGATGAAACATGTGAACTGATACTTGAAAAAAAATATTAAAAGTTCTGAAGCACAGCACAAATTTCAAAAACATTATAGAAAATAACTAATACCAGTGATAATTTAAAATGTAATGAACCTAATTTACTACTCGTTTCTTTTTCAATATTATATGTGTAAAAGCAAACAACATATTGAAACCAATTGACAGTGTAAAACAGCATACAATTTCTAGAATTACTTAAAATAGTCAGAAATCTGCTGCTGCTTCTTTTTCCGAAAGATAAAGCGCGTCATTGACGTTCTGAAAAAGTCAACTCACACCAATAGGTGGTTGAAAATACTACCAATACATCATTAATAGCTCAGTTGAACGAGTCCAAAATAATTCCAAAATTGAGGTGACAATTTTATTATGTCTGCATACGATTTCTAACATAAATGTTTCCTCACTCTTAGGAAAATATCTATTTTAGCCTCTCTAAAATTAAATTTGTTCGTTTAGCTGATTAGGATGTGAATATGTTATGTTAAAAAATATTTTCATTATTTTTAATATGACAGATAATTTTTATTTTATCAGGTCTATGCCGTGAAACACGCCCTGCAAAGGCCGCTGTCTCTGATCCAAGGACCTCCTGGCACCGGCAAGACGGTGACTTCTGCGACCATCGTCTATCAGTTGGTCAAGCAGGGCGGGGGGCCGGTCCTCGTTTGCGCTCCGAGTAACACCGCTGTGGACCAACTCACTGAAAAGATTCACAAGACTGGACTCAGGGTACGATTGCCATTTTTGAAATTTCTTGATATAAATTTTTTTAAATATTTGGTGCCTTGACCTTTGATAGCTGTAATGCCAAACATACACATATGTTTTCAATTATTGAATCATGATATTGTGTGTTAACTCTTTAGTCTCTGTTAATTTAGCTTTCACTTTGTCATTATTAAGAACATTGACTGAAGGTGCTTGATGGAATTTCAATATCAAATAAAGTTGTCATTATTATCTGTGTGTACAAAAATGTTTTGTAATCTTTCACTCAGATAGTCAAAGAGGCTTGGGCTAGAGTACAGTAGTTCCTAGACTTACTTGATTGATATGTTCCAAAGGTTTTCATGTGTGTCGACAAATCACATTAGTCACGGAAAACATAAAAGTAATCATTGTTTTAAATATTATGCGTTAGGTGCAATGGATGCACTTAACAAATTGGCTATGGGGGAATTAAAAACACATAGACAATCAACCAGTATTCCATGTTCCTCATAGCCAATGTGCTAAAGACAACATGAAAAAAAATATTATTTATTCATGTACATGATAAATTCTGCATACTTCCGCACAAAAAATACACCAGTTTCATTGACATAAAATATTTGTTTTGGTAGGTTATCCTCATCTTTTATCATTTCTCGTTTTGTTGACTCTTTATAAAATTTGTAGCTCCCTCTGTCTGCTTTGGCAGCTTTCACCTGCTACTTTGATGTTGTGTAGTTTAAACGTCTTTAAAACCTTTCAAACCATCCTTGGCTTGCAGTAAATGTATGATTATCAGCACATCTGCGTTATATTTTTTTTTAAATCTTGCATATGTGGAGGATTATTACTATGTTGACAAATATTGAAATACTTACTCAATAGAATGTATTTGCAGGTTGTGCGATTGTGTGCAAAGTCTCATGAAGCAATGGAATCGGCTGTCGCCTTCTTAGCCCTTCACCGGCAAGCCAGAGCATTAGAACCCGGCTCGGGAGAACTGAGGAAACTTCAACAGCTGAAAGAAGAGGCCGGCGAACTGGCAGCCGGAGACGAAAGGCGATACAGGACTCTGCGAAGAGCCGCCGAACGGAAACTTTTGGAGGCAGCCGACGTTCTGTGCTGCACATGCGTTGGTGCCGGGGATCCCCGCTTAGCCAGGCTGCGATTCCACTCAATCCTCATTGACGAAGGTGAGTCATTAGATATATATTATTCATTAATTCTTACTGCGCAGAGCTGCATTTAATCTTTAGGTTATGCCAATATTTTAAATTCCACATGCGCATATTTCATAGTTATAAAAAAGTTATAACAGCTGGAAAAACTGTGCTATGTAAATATGTGAGGTGTGTGCACCCATAATACATTTGTATTGATTCCATATTCATTTGTTTCAAGAAAAGGCAGTAACTTTTTTGTCCTGATTTTACTATAAATCACTTAAAAAACTTTACATTTATAGTTTGCATATATTCTGTACCATGTTCACTAAAATAAATTTATCTACGTTTAGATATCCCGTTTAACATAACCCATTACCCTATAAATATGAATTTATCTAACATTTTGTTAAAAGGGAAAAATCCAAATCTGATTGATTTCAGCTCATTAGAATCATTATTTATTTGCTTTGTTTCGATTCTATCACCCCCATCAGAAATATTATTAAATAATATTCTTTAGGACAGGTTGCTCGCCATTACTTACTTTGTTTCCAATTAATAGAGTAATCACTAACCTATCTGATTGATTGCAGCTCATTAGTTTATTATTTAGAAGTATGTTTATTTGTTTGCTTTGTTTCGATTCTATAACCCCCTCCCTTGCTTCCTTACTTCCCTTAAAAGGGAAAAATCCCAATCTGATTGATTGCAACCCATTAGTATCATTATTTGATTGCTTTGTTTTGATTCTATCACCCCCTCCTTGCTTCCTTTAAAAGGAAAAAAACCCGAAATCCATTTTGTAATTTCATAATTTAAAATGTTAGAATCAATCTTGCTTCATTACTTAAGCAAACTTTGCGATAGTAAGTCTGAAGATGCCTCTGAAAGAGGCGAAACACGTGTCACAGTTAGTAGCACAATACGTGGAATAATCAAAGTTATTTTAAATTTTATATTATATCATACAGGACTTATTCACGCGTCTCATTATTTTCATCTACACATTTTTTTTCTTCATGATTTAAATTGGAATACGTATTAAAATAAATAGTTTTTGTTAAATTTACACATTTACTTTGAATGCAATTAAGAGAATAGAGTTATGGCATATGAACCGACAATTGATTAAATTGCCCCAATCATCAGAGGAGAATAAGTTATCGTTAGTAAAAAATTGTTGTTTGCAAATGTCACATATTAATAAAATATTTTATTCATTAGGAATGCAATCAACGGAACCAGAATGCATGGTGCCCGTGGTGCTGGGAGCCCGACAGCTCATCCTCGTGGGAGACCACTGCCAGCTGGGGCCGGTGGTGATGTGCAAGAAGGCCGCTAAAGCCGGTCTCTCCCAGAGCCTTTTCGAGAGGCTAGTCGTACTGGGAATCAAGCCTTTCCGCCTGGAAGTGCAGTACCGTATGCACCCCGAACTGTCCCGCTTCCCCTCCAACTTCTTCTATGAGGGCTCACTTCAAAATGGAGTCGGGGCCGATGAGAGAACCCTGCACAAGATCGATTTCCCTTGGCCGGTGCCCGACAAACCGATGTTCTTCTACGTCACTCAAGGCCAGGAGGAGATCGCCGGTTCTGGCACTTCATATCTCAACCGTACGGAAGCGGCCAACGTTGAAAAGATCACCACTAGGTTTCTCAAGGCGGGAGTGCGCCCAGAACAGATCGGTATAATCACTCCTTATGAAGGGCAACGGGCCTATCTAGTCCAGCACATGCAGTATCAAGGAAGTCTGCACTCGAAGCTCTACCAAGAAATCGAGGCGGCCAGCGTGGACGCTTTCCAGGGTCGCGAGAAGGATATCATCATCATGTCCTGCGTTCGATCTAACGAACACCAAGGAATTGGTTTTCTCAACGATCCTCGAAGGCTCAACGTTGCCCTCACTCGGGCTAAATACGGTATCATCATCGTCGGCAACCCGAAAGTACTCTCTAAACAACCGCTTTGGAACCACCTGCTGAGTTTCTATAAAGAACAACACGCGCTGGTTGAAGGACCGCTGGCTAATCTCAAAGAGTCGGTCATTCAGTTTGCCAAGCCTAAAAAGTTGGTGAACGCTGCGAATCCCGGTTCCCATTTCATGTCCACCTCTACATATGATGCCCGAGAAGCCCTCGCTCCCGGTGGTGCGTACTGTCGTGCGGCACCTCGCCGCCCCCGTGACCCTCTCGCATACATCGGGCCCGAGAGAGCGCAAGCCGCTCTGCACGCGGCTGCTGTTCCTGCTGCCATGTTCATGAACATGGCTCACGTCCCGCCTCGTTTCTGCCGCCAACAGCGTCGCCAGCGCCGACCGGCTCCCCCTTCGGCTCGTCTTCTGTCGCAAGAGCCCCTCTCTCAGCAGGGGGCTCCGCCGTTATCCCTTTCTCAGGGTCTGTCGCAGCCGGAGCTGAGCCAGGAGTCTGCGGCGCCGGAGTATCAATCCCAAGCTGATGGGCTGCTTTCTCAAGACTCTACCTATCAGGGCAACTATCACCCAAGGGCGCGCTTCTCGCAGCCGTATTGATTAGCAGAAGGAGGCGAGCCCCCGGGGGGGGACCCCACGAGACGCAGGGACCCGGGTCCAGAGGACCGCGGGCGACGGCCGCAGACCGGAGACGCGCCGCAGGACACACGAAAGACGTAGAAGCGGCAGAAGCCGCCGTCGACGAGAGACGCTCTCGCTTGTTTGATGGGACCGATCCTCTCAGAGATCGCCGCACGGCCGCCGATCTCGGCGTTATCCACTATGAAGCGTTTCTCGGATGGAGAGATCTCCGGTGAAGGTCGGCCGTATCCTCTCGGCTTCACTCGTGACGTGCGATGTGTCATTTTATTTTTTCGCATCCCTTGCGCCCCACTATTATTTTCTTTATGTATTTGATTTCCGGTTCGATCAGGTAAGACGTCTCGATGGATACTCAACCGTTCGGGCGGAAAGTAGTTTTAACCGTGACTGTCGATAGAATAGAATATTGTCATTCTTCAGCCTATGATATATTTCAGTCTCAATCGTTTGCAGCTGTTACAATTGCAGTGCGCCGGCACACACTTCTCATGCTGCCTGATCACTCGAAATATGGTGTACATGTGAAGATTTCATAATAAATTAATTTGCTTTGGTCAATATTTTTCTGTGATTCATTGTGAAACTGAACATTTTGCAATAATCATTAGTTATCTACTGATACAATCATTTGTATAAAAATATATAGCCATATAAAAATAGTTGATCTGTTGTTTAACCGAGGGCGATGTTTTATTTTATTATTATTTGAAGAGTACTACTTCTCCGAGCAACGGATTTGAAGTCTTCAAAATTCACTTCTAAACGAACCATAAATGAATCAATTTTATTTGATGCTTTTGAATAATATTTCTTATTCTTTAATTGCCAAACAAATGTCCGCTCGTTACAAAAATCCAGGACACATTTTTTTCGCATTGAGTTTCAACTGTAAAGAAACTATTAGTGATGTCGGTTTCAATCTGCGATAGTGCGATAGTAATTTAAATATACCTCAAAAAATAAAGTATATATTAATCTATTAATTTAAAAAAATATATATTTTCCTCAAGAAACATCATTTTAAAGTGATTGTCAGTTATAGGTATTTATGTATATTTTTGCATTATTTGGTATACCAAAACTCGTGAAAAAGCAATCCCTCTATGGGGGGGTATCTATTTAAAGAGCGAGTAGAACAATTATTTAATTTACTCTATAACATACATTGAGAACTATCAACTAGTAAGTTGTCCCTGTTGAACGGTGTTTTGTATATTTATAACAATGTCTTGTTTCATTATAAGTACAATGAAACTAGCACCAAAATTTGAAAATATTGAATATGCTGATTGAAATGCTTATTTAACATGCTATGCTTCTATTAGATAATCTCTGGTAAATTGTAAAAAAAACATTTCCAACATTTTACATGTTTAACCTTAACCTTTAGAATTTTCTTCTTTTTTATAATAAATATTCTTTAACATATAACAAACTTGAAGATCGTGTTGCAGAATATATGGCAGCGTTCAGGATGAAGTCAACAAAAATCGTATACACTCGATCCTCTTTTTACACGGAAGGTACATTCCATGCAAATAAAAATATAGGGACAACGGATAAATGAATGATAGGTTCCATAACATTGAATTGTGCAAAAATGGGATTTGATATAATTTTACATACCAACAAGCGATCATGGTCTCTGTTATTTGCCTACTGTTTTTTTCCACTGCATAAATCAGTCATTTCAATTCCTCCATGATAAACATTTTATTTGACAAATCTTCTTTCCTGCCATGAAATTTTGGTACTAGTCATTTGTTTCAGTGGCGAGTACCCGGCTATGTAGTCTTAAAGTGTGGTCGTCCCTATTAATAAATCATGATTTACTGCAATTTGTTGAACTCTGTATCTATACAATGTCTTTGAACAGCTGTTGAAACATCAATCATATGTAATTGACTGAGAAATGATCTTTTGACACTGAAAATTTCAACGTCCATATGGGATTTGGTTGAAGGAAAAACATCAAGTTAAAAAAATGTTAATATCTGTAAACAATAATAGTATTGACATCACTTAAAAATATCGATTATTTCATTTAGATTTGATGATTATTTATGCCATATTTATTTTACAACTTTCAACAATTATGTTGGTATCATGTATGGAAATTGAAAATTGAGCAGTACATAATACACTAAAAATAATTAGCACATTGTGTAAAAGTAACACTTCAGATCAATAAGATTTAGCTTGGAAAGTCTACTGTACATAATTCATATTATCGTAATTATAAACCAATTCATTCATTCATCAATAAATGTGTAATGGTAACTGTTATTTCTTTTGTTAGCTGGTACTTTCATGGATTACTTTATCATAATGTGTAATATGTATTGATTATTTTTGGTGTCTCGAAGAGCATGTTATGCATATTGTTGTTATTTGAACACTCAGAGTTGATAATAAACATACTTCTTATAAAATTTAAGATAACTTTGATTATTCCACGTATTGTGCTACTAACTGTGACACGTGTTTCGCCTCTTTCAGAGGCATCTTCAGACTTACTATCGCAAAGTTTGCTTAAGTAATGAAGCAAGATTGATTCTAACATTTTAAATTATGAAATTACAAAATGGATTTCGGGTTTTTTTCCTTTTAAAGGAAGCAAGGAGGGGGTGATAGAATCGAAACAAAGCAAACAAATACACACTTCTAATGACGTTAAACATTACAAACTAATAAACTAATGAGCTGCAAACAATCAGATAGGTTAGTGATTATTCTATTAATTGAAAACAATGTAAGTAATGGCGAGCAACCTGTCCTATTAAGAATATTATTTAATATTTTTTTTTTTTGTTAAGAGTTTTACTTATTTCTAAGAATTCTAGACTATTCATCTTACCTTTTTTATTTACTCGGAGTATTTCTAAATTACTATTCTGATTAAAATTATGATCATTTTCTATTAAATGATTGGCAAACTCAGAAAAATTGTTACTTTTTAGACATCTTATATATTCTTTAATTCTAATATTAAAGTTTCTACCTGTCTGTCCAACAGGAAGCTAGACAGTTTGACACTATAAGAAAATATCATCACTTTCAAGACTGGCAAGGTAAGGTAAACCAATTTTACAGTCATGCAACTTCGATAAGAAACGGCTATGCATGTGTTCAACCAATATACCTTTTCTGTAATAACCCTTCACGCTATGCTTACAGATTGCACACATTTGTGTGTTTGATAATTACCTAAGTAAAGGTCTGTTAACAGTGATAATATTAAATTATAAAAGTCCAAAATACAAGGAAGAAAAGGCAGTCTTTATTCTTTTTAGCACTGCTACAGTTCCAATGGTCATATCTTTTTCGTACTTGTAAAATGAATTCTCACATCATAAAATAAAATATAACAATCCCATTTTGTGAAAATATTTTTTATTGTTTCATATTTTGTAATATTTAACATTTTTTTGTATTTCACTAGTGTATCATATATTTTTCAGTTAAGTATAAAATTATCAAAATCCACTATTATACTGACACTAATGTGGATAAACTTCAATTACTGTATCCAGCGAAACTAGTGGATTACAGGAAGAAATCAGTGAAAAACTTTCAATATTTCCATCCATGCTTTATATACCTAGCACCAAAAGTCATCATTACATTACGCCCACAGGACGGGTGTAAATAAATTCAGGAAAATTCAAATTGCATTTGGTATATTTTGATACTAAAAACAGCATAAGTATACAAAACCAATTCAAATTAACAATGGTAAATAATTATTGTGTAATTAACTTCAGTAAAAATAATAATACAAAAAAACAATACTAACAAAAATTAAACGGCATATTACGTAAACAGGTGTTTTAAGAGATCAAGAAAAAGACTCGTATTTTATATTTTGACTGATATATTTGACATACCATAATTATTTATCTTCAGCACAAATGTTTAGAGGAATCATTAAATGTGAAATGCAACTTCCTCATAATTAAAATGTACAGCAGGCAACAAAAAAATCATTCAAATATTAACTTTCAACGATATGAATCATCATACAACATTCTAGTCTGTAATCCAGATCTATATATTTTGCTTTTAAGTAATTCACACTTTTTAAAAAGGAACAACTGTCCTGCAATTTCCAAACAGTTATGTTTGATTTGCATAGATTTTGTGCATGCTTGCAAGCAAATTGCGGTAAACTTATGTTATTTGACATAATATATTCTGTGTTTTAGACCCATACAGGAATAGAATCAATCATGACTTGACTCCGTGTCGTTGATGGTCTTAAAAAATATATGTGTGCACTGACTGATAACTGAGGATAATGGACAACTGTCAAATGCTCATTGAAAAAAAACTAATAAATATTTATAAGTAGCTTATCAATAATATGCATTTACAAACATGTTTCAAGATCTTAAAAGCATAATTTGTACTAGAACATTCTTAGTATAGTTTTATCGTTTTTAAGTTAATGATATTTGAAAATGGTATGGTAGTATAAAACCAGGAAAAGTTTCAATTCTAGGCAATTGACCACTCCGTTTTTATGAATGATCCATCTATAAGTATTTATCTATATGGCAATATTTTTAAAATTAGCATAATCAAAACTCAGTCAAAAACTCACAGCCTCATAGTTTTTGATATACATACTATACTTATATATATTTTTTCTATTGATGATTATGTTACGTAAAGTTTTTCTTTGAAGACTAGAGATTCGCATAGACATATCGATAATGTTTCAAGATAAAACACAATTAAGTTTTAACAAACCGAATGTTTAGTGGGAATCATTGTTACGTTGGGGAATGAATTTTACACGGTTAGCGAATCAGATTGAATTTTCTTAACCACATTATTTTAACATTCATAAAAGTATAATACTGTCATACTTGCAAACAAAAACATGTTTTCTGTTGTTTGAAAATTAAACTGACTCAATATGACACCATTATTCTTTTTTTCTTAATTATTCAATGAGACATGCATGGATCGGTGTGGCAAGTATACGAAACCTGTTTTTGGCCTGAATATAAAACGAAGTTTCATCCCAAATATTTTTTTCTTTGATTGTTAGATATTTTGGGTGTTTCTTTAAGAAATGTATAATACTTTGAATTTTGTGATCTCCCACATCTTGCAGAGATGTAATAGAAATTAAAAAAAAAGGTAATTATTATTTTCCATGGTAGCATTTCTGTGTGATGTGATACTAAACATCTTTTAAACTTTCACTGCACATGTACATCAAATGAATACTATCAGGAGGGGTCTCTTTGAATTGGGACAACTATGATCATTATTGCCTTATTTACTACAAAACTTAATCAAATCTGTAAGATCTGACTTCTTATTATTATTGGATGATAGGCTTTGTTTACATGCTAACCAACGTTTATAGATGTAAGGCACAACACGGGCTCTAGATGTTTGAAATATACAGTAGAACCTTGATTATCCGGATTGGTCAAAATAAACAAAAATATTACAAATTTGCTGATATGCATGTGGCGAATTGCGTCCACTGTTTATATATGATGGAATGCAGTCTTAATATTTTGATTGTTGCATTTGTTCTAACAATAAGTCCTGAGAAAAATATGGGTCAGTCATCATCAAATTCGATACGCATTAACCCTTTGAGTGGTGAGTTGTTTTGGATAAAATTAGGTTTTTTTCTATAAATTTAATAAAATATTAATTGCAAACAAAAAAAAATTACAACATGTTTTGTTTTCCGTAAATATAAGAAGAATTAATACTTATTGAAGGAATTGATATTTCTTATTCAATTTTAAAACGCAAATTCTAAAAAAATATTCAAATAATTAAATATTACTTTCAAATAATTATCTAGAAGCTTATGCATACAGTTTGGGTCTGGATCTTTATTGCATTCATCTGTCAACATGTGTATCTCTATTGACGGTGATTTTAGGAAACGTATCAAATTGAAATGCTTTTATACACTCAATAACATATGGCCACAGATTTCTTACCAAATATTAAACTTGTTATAAAACTCTTTTGCTTATTTCAAACATATAATAAAAATAATGTGACTCACAAAAATCACTGATTGACACATCTAGTTTCAATATATGAAAAAATAATAACATCTCAATAAACAATAAGAGAATGGCAATGGATAATATATGACAACATACTACCGCCGTACCGGTACGGCGATACTAATCAAAGGGTTAAGGCAGTATTCTGGTCTAGGATTTTGGAGAAATCATTTTTTTTTTTGTATATTATCAAAGTTCAAACCTTTAAGAATAAGCTCTTTCAAGGACTTTTCGAAATTCCGAGTATTTTCAGAGATACAGCTACTTTAGTGACGTAGTATCTAACGATACGGCAGAAATTTTTCGACTACCTGAACTGGGTCCCTTGTAAAAAAATATTTATTCTTGATATTTATTTAAAAACCGATGAACATAGAAAGAACATCTGAAAATGCTTATTTTGAAGAAGAGGAATGCCCATTGTATTGAGCAGGAATTGAGGATTAAATAAATGTAAGCGTAAAGTACCATTATATGACTTAGACTGTTTGAAACTTCGCCCAAAACTTTGAACACGTTTATCTCAATACTACTTTTTTCAAAATAGTTGCCATGATATCTCAAGTTTTACTGAACCGATTTACATGAAATTTGGTGTGAATCTTCTTAATACATCCAGTTTTAGCGCATATTAAGATTATATAAAAAAAAACAATTTTTACTGTTTTAAAAAAATTCGGAAGTCTCAAAAAAACAGGAAAAAAACGATTTTTTTTTCAAACCTCTGCCATTTTGCGAAAAATAAATATTTTTACATTTCTCTGATATGCGCGAAAATTACATCTTTACCAATTAAGGATATATTTTTTAATTATATTTTAGGTGACTAGAAAAATTGGAATCGTGGCAACTATGGAGCGTCATTTTTTTGAGACCCCCTACTTTACCAGCCTGTAACTTTTTAGGTTATTAGTAGTTTTTTGGTTTGAATATTTTTTTGTATATTTTAAAAATATTAATAAATATCTGGTAAAAAAATGGACACTAAAATTGTTATTACTTTTTTTTCTATAGCACTTGCAAAAACACCTAAAATTTCAGCCTCTAGACCAGAATACTGACTTAATCTTTTCGCCGCGTATGACCGCTATACATGTCCTAGCTGACATGCCCTCAGCGCGTATGACGTGTATAGCGGTCATGGGCGATGCGCGGAGTTTTGAGCCTCATAAAACCGGTATCTCTAATGTTTTAGGGTTCAAAATCGGTTGAAAATATTACTGAACATATATATATTATCAATACAATCTATTGGCTTAAATAATTTATTTGTGGAACCTAATAAACACGCATCTATGCGGCGTGAACATTTCCGCCAATATCGATGGCCGCCATTGTTTTATAGCCGTTCTAGTAAGAAGCGTGCGCCGCTACTCATTTACAAAATATGAATATATTATTTCGCGAAAAACTTAATAATTAATTAATTAAAAATAAATTAGAGATCCTAAGAGAACCTAATTAATTAACTTTGAGCTTCATATAACCGCAATATCTAATGTTTTAGGGTTTGAAAATATTACTTATCTTATATATAAAACTAAAACGGCGTATGTATGTATGTGGGTCTGTAATTCCCTTTTGCATTATTGTTGCAAGTTGCAATATAATAATGTTTATTATTTACGTGAAGGTATTATTTGACATTTCTTTGACAGCAAATTAGATATTTTCCTTGAATTTGGACATTTTAAATGGGCGAGAATGGGGCTGTCATCAAATTAAATATAGTTTGTGATTTTATTTTAACTCTATTTTGGATGTTAGATTTTGTGATATTATTATATTATGTCGAATGATATAACATTAAATAAATATTGGTCGCTTAGTCCGAGCGACGCCGGGTAGCAATACTAGTTATATATATTATCAATGCCAAATATATGGGATTTGGTAAAAAAATAAAATATTATTGGCTAAAAGAATTTATGGAACCAACTAAACACGCATCTATGCAGCGTGAACATTGCGTCGCCAATATCGATGACCACCATGGTTTTATAACTTTTATAGTAAAAACCGTGCGCAACTCATTTACAAAATATGCATATATTTTTTTTAACCATGTCCGCTCCCAACTTGGAGCATATAGACTCCTCACGGAGTTTATCTCAACATATATTTTTCTACGAGAACTGCTTGTTACTCAGTTGCTCAACCTCTCTTTTTTCGAAGAGAGTAGGGATGGAAAGGAAGCAAGGACTAGGACAGAACTAGTGATTAGCTAATTGCTGTCTTTGGGATCGGAAAGGTGGGAAGGGATTTTCAACAACACAAACACCCATGCCTTTGAACAGATTTATCGACTGAAAAAATCCGCTCGTACCGGGAATCGAACCCGGGCGATCCAGCACGCAAACTAACGCCGTTGACACTGCGCCACGGACCGAACTGGCGTGGATTGGCAGGTTGAATGTAAATAAGCGATCGAGTGCAGGTGAACTTGAATACGTTCCGAGAATTATATTATACGCAAGCTACGGCATCGGCGCAGTGTTCTGGTTTGCGATCGGCGTTATCTACAAAATGGCGGCGTTACCCCGGAATCGTATGAAGAATGATTATTGTTGAATTAAACAGAAAATACAAGAAATATATTGTATTTCATTATTAAAAATATTACTTTAGGTACCAATTAACATATTTGACTTTTTGAAAAAATTTTATAATCTATATTTAAAGTCGAAAACGCGATTAACAAATCTGCAAAAAAGCTGCCGCGTACAGGGCATGTTCTCCATATTTTCTGGCGCGGTGAAAAGGTTAAACGTTTGTTCTTTGAAAAATTGATCATGACTTAAATAGTTCATTTTAATATTACCGATATGACAACGAAAAGAAAACGTGTCATAGTTTCATTAAAAGACAAATTGGATATAATCGATGCTTTGAAACGGGGTGAATCGGGACGTTTTTTGTCTAATAAATATGGTGTCGGAACGTCAACGATCTCGGATATAAAAAAACAAAGTGAAAAAATCTTGAAGTTTACCAATTGTTTAATGTCGCTCTGAGTGTAGAGTTATGAAAACATCACGAAATGAAGAAGTTAAAGAGTGTATTTTTATGTGGTTCATACAAAGAAGATCATCTGGACAGCCAATATCAGGCCCATTATTATGTGAAAAAGCAATATTTTTTAATACAAGACTAAATGAAGATCCGACCTTCAAAGCAAGCTCGGGCTTGCAAAATTCAAAGGACGACATGGTATCAGGGAACATGAGATTCATGGGGAAAAGCTTTCTGCTGACATACCTTCAGCAAACTGAATATACTTGTCTTTTCCTGTCAATTATGATTTTTTCAATTTTCCGGATCTCATCCCCAATTAGTCCGGATAATCGAGGTTCTACTGTATTGACAAACTTTGGCTGGCCGTTATCGAGAGGCATATTTTTTACTCAAATTAGAAGCACCATTTTAAGAGAATGAATTGAAAGCCAACATTGTTCCAATTCAGCTAATTTTAGTGCTATTTTTATCTAACATATATATGATATTGAAAGTTTAGGTGAAGAATCGTTTTACGTTCAGGTTAATGTGGTGCATTAATAAATGGATCAACAAAATTCAACCCATGCAAAATAGTGGGAAAATTTGAAATATTCACATCAGAAAAATATAGTGAGTTATGAAAAAAAAATAGCCTTCCATTTCATTAATAGAACATTGTTTATCTAGACACAAACTGTTTCGGTGAAAAATTAAGTATATGGTAATGTGCCACTATTATAAGGTGGGCGCGGTATATTTTTAGATTTATTCTAATGAGCATTTATTATTAAGCACAGAATTGGAAGATTTCACAATGTAGAAATACCATTCACAAACTTTTTGCAGTTATGTCTAAGCACATGAACGAGTAAACTATGCGTATCAGTTGCTCACAGGTGAACGGTTTCTTTCCGGAATGATTGACGTATCGCTAAGGAGACAGGAGTGATGAGAAGGTGGGGTTATTCTCCAAGGCCTCGGCTGTTGATTGGAATACCTCAAGTATGTGAGAGAATATCTTCGGATCATAGACTGAGCGTGCTGTATTACTCAGATCAAAAGGTTCTGTAAACAAAAAACAGTTAATCCATTAATGTTAAAGTGATCAGTGAAAGTAATGTTAATGAAAAAAAAGCCATTCATTTGTGTTTTTTTATCAAGATTATAGGGTATCGCCAACAAAAGCTAAATAAAAAAAAAACTTGCCAAAATGCATTCGGAGGCTGCAATTTGAACTCATCCGAAAGAGTAGATCATATTATTCTTGAAAACTTATAAACAAACACGCGCGATTAGCTTAGTCAAAATCTCAAGGCCGTAAAAGTTTTCAATCACATTAAAGATAACTTTAAACGCTGCCATGCCGTGAAATTACAGTTTTGGCATCATAGCATTATAATCGGTTAAATTTATAATGATCTATAAATGAGTCTCTGTGGTCTAGTGGCAAAAGCTTTGCCTTAGCGATCAATTGAACATGGTTTCAAGTCCCGGCAAGGTCAGATTTTTTCAATTGAAAAAGAAATCTTGGACATGGGTGTATGTAATTTTTTGTAGTACAGTAAAAGTCCGTTAATTCGAAATTCAAGGGACCAGATTTCCCAAAAAAATTCGAATTACGAATTACGGGATCAGTATGAAAAATTGAATTTTCGCGGCAATTGTCGACGGCTTGGAACATCGCGGCCATTTTTTCGATTTTTATGGTCCAAATAAATTCAAATTACTCAATCACTAAAAGAAATTTTCGCGGGAATTGTCGACGGCTTTTAACATCGCGGCCATTTTTTCGATTTTTTTATGGATCAAAAAAAACGAATTACGATTTACGCGATCACTAAAAAAAATGAATTTTCGCGGCAATTGTAGAAAGCCTGGAACATCGCGGCAATTTTTTAGATTTTTATAGACCAAAAAAATCGAGATACGAATTACGCAAACACTAAAAAAATGAATTTTCGCGGCCATTTTTTCGATTTTTTATGGACAGGCATTTCATAAGAATAAAAAACAGTTAACATATTTGATTTTTAGTCACTTATATTTAAGGTATTCGCGCGTAAAATAGAATGACGTTTAGGTAGGTATATACTTATAAAAATGAACCATTGTAGTGAAGTTAGGTACATACTAATATTTGAAGTGTCACTTGCACCAATGTTATAAATTTTCGAATTCGATTTTGACATACGATACTTCACTTAATATAGATGTCTCACTTACACTGATGGTTTACATAAGCTTTACTCTTCAAAACAATGTGTTGACTAACTTTTAACCTAACAAACTCACGAAATTATCAAAATTTCGAAATTGTTGAACTGTCAAAATTTCGAATTACAAGAAATCGTATGTACATTTTGGCGAAAAACATTACAAATTACGAATTAGGCGATATTTCGAATTAACGGTACATTTTACTATGAAAAGTCAATATTGGGACAAGAAAATTATGAAAATTTCGAATTACGAATTATCGTTGTTCGAATTAACGGACTTTTACTGTAGTTGTTCTCAACTGATTCATTATTTATCGAGTTTATCTCGTATGACATTTACAATTATAAATATTTGGCACATTAGCATTAACAGTCATTTTTTGTTTCTTTAAAAATTTACAAAAAATAAATAGACGCGAGTTTTTAAAATTTTTTAAATAGATTCCAAAATATTATTATAGAATACCTTCAACGCAAAGTAGCTTCCACTGATGAGGTTCATTCTTGCGAGCGGCTCTGCATTCTTCCAAATTGAGACATGATCCAGTGCGAACTGACACCACGTGCTTGGTATATCTATAAATACAAGATCAACTATCATAAGTGCGTATAAGCCGGTCGGCAAAATTGAATTAGACGTTGCTATTAAAACTGCTGAATTATAAAGGGAAGGAAACTTACTCAAAATCTGTGTAGTATTTAAAAAACCCTAACAGAAGTTCTCCCAGTGGCTGTTCATTTTTGGTATTGTACGAGGGCACCTGTTCCATTAGATCTATATGGTGTATATCCAAATTATTGGTGAATTTGTTAGGCCAATGTTCTTGGAGGCAGGGTAATACTGAAGGAGACATGCCACCTGGAGCCACAATTATTTTCAACATTTTAACCATGTATATTTTAAAAATCAAACAAAAAAAAATAGTTTTACATTAACAAATGTCTTAAGAACAATTATTGGTACGAAAAAAACTTTTGAAAGAGAGTTATGAGCGCAATATTGAATGACCACAATATCGAATGACGCGGATTCCGTGTCCCCCTTAACCTGGGGTCATAGACCAATGACGCATATTCCACATTCCCCTAGCCAATGTGTTAACCCTTTGGTTGCCAGGCCTATTTTGATTAATTAGCGAGAATTCCCATGATTAAGTCATAAAAAATACCTTGATAAAATGTGTTCGATAATTTTTAAACAGTGTGTGCCACTTTTTTTTCTCGTTTCGATTTTTTGTGCATGTACATTCTCCCATTATCCACACCAAAACCATATTATTTTCGAAACCTATAATATATTCTGATACAAAAAAAAAATATGGAGACGGTCATTCACCATTATATTCTTTTATTTATTTTTATATTTGTTTTTATTATTTATATTTATGACGAATGATTACATGATTTATATATTTTGTTTCATTAATTATTTATTTTACACTAAGTTTCTATATTTTTTTTTGATTGATTTGAAGCCGTCAAAGATATTTTATTGCTAGTAAAATAAGATTACATTGTCACCACGAGACGCATTTGAACATATGACGTCATATTGTGTTATGGGTTATTAGCAGTGGTTTTAAATGTTTTTTTTTTTTCCAAAATATATCTTTAGAGCAACGGTCACCAAATTGCGGCCCGCCAAAAATTTTCATCCGGCCCTCCAAAAATTCTCGTTTTTTGAAAATAGATTATTCCATTAGGAAGAAATATTTTTTAAAATTACATGACTTCGTTGTGAATTCGTGATTATTTATGTATTATAAGATACGACAACAGATGAACCCATAAAAGATAATAAATATTTTCTATTATAAATTCCAATGGAAATTACATTATATAATTAATTATATTAGAACATATACATAAATTAATAGTCTTATCAGATTTCAACACGAATTTATTTGTCATCAGGACTGCCTAGTTTTTAAAAATTTCAACCCGGTCCGTTTCTCAAGTCTGGTGACCTCTACTCTAGAGCAGGGGTCACCGGACTTTTTGAGAAACGGGCCGGATTGAAATTTTTTAAAAAATGGCGGGCCGGTCGACAAATAAATTCGTATTGGAATCCAGTTAGTATATAAATTTATATGATTATATAATCATTATGCTTATCCCAATTGATAAATTGAAACACATGTCGTATTATAAAATCACAATAAAATTTTAAATTTCTTTGTAAATTAATATTTTCTATATAAATAATTTATACAAAAATTCAAAATTTTTAGGGGGGCCGGATGATAATTTTTAGGTGGCTGGATCCGGCCCGCGTGCCGTAGTTTGGTGACCGCTGCTCAAGAGTGTCGGCATCCAAATAGAATTGTAATTTTATATTTTTTATCAGGGCTGTGGAGTCGGAGTCGGCACGGCGTTTTGGCCGGAGTCGGAAATTTTGAAAAGTTTGAACTTTTTATTTTTGCATTTAATATGTCAAATTAAGGTACAATCTTACTTAGTGTATGTCCCGGATGGTTGAGGCAAATTTTCAAAATTCTTTGTTCATTTCGAGGAGAGTCATCGTAGATATAGTCAGTATATGTATATGTAGATTCATGAATTAAATTAAATAATAGGTAAATGACCTACGCAGAGGTAGTAGCGGAATAAATTAAAGAGAGAAAAGAAACAAACTGGCAATACTATCGAGCGTGCCGGATAACCTGCAATTCTTGAAATGAAATGCAACATGCATGAATTGCGTGACAGGGGCGGGAAATTTTCAGGGAACCGGTCGACCCAGGGCAGCCGCGTGTTTTCACAGCTTCAGATGCCGCGGATTCCGTCAATTTTTAACTCAATTTTGACAAAAATCGACAGCTGTCAAAATTCATAGACAAGAAAGCAAAAATGAAAGAGTCTGAAGGAGAAGCCTAGAGAAGTGATTCCATATTGGGGGAGGAGTTAGAGGCGGGGCTAAGCAGGAGAGGATTGGGATTCTGTCCCGTGTATCTATTACAATATTTTACCAAATTTGGCTTTTGGCCGCATTGATAGGGTTGATATTTAATTGTATACACATAAATAGGAAAATTAGGGGAAAAAGTGACGATATTAACTTTTTTTTAGTCAGAGTTGGAGTCGTGTTTTTGGTCAATGTCGGAGTCGGAATCGTGGTTTTGGTAAATGCTGGAGTCGGAGTCTGAATTTTTTTCACCGACTCCACAGCCCTGTTTTATAAACATAAATAAAACGTTCAAACGTTTCAAAAGTTTCTCATGACTCCGACTTCGACTTCGGCCAAAATACCGCAACAACTCCGGCTCCAGCTAATAAATCGCGTCTCCTACTCATTGGTTTTTATAGTGAAAAAATAAATAAATATAATATTGCAATAAATTTTTCTGATCTATGTCATAAATATTTTCTATTTAATTTCATCAATTTGAAATATCAATGTCGATAATACGTAGTTAAAAAAAATATGTTTAAACAATGTTTTATACCCCTGAAGCAATATAGATAAAATCTTCGACAAACACTGGTCAAAATGTGTTTCATACTTTTATTATTTCACGATGGCGAGCCGTCGTCTCTGGGAATCTCGCTAGTTAGCAAAAGCCGATTAAATTGGCTCATGGCATCCAAAGGATTAATATAATATTTTAACATAGAAAATCATGCCAATATTTTTAAAATTATGCTATTGTTTTTACATGTTTCTACTGAATGTAACCCTACTGTAAAATAAGGGATAACTAACAGAAAGTAATTCATATAAATTTCTAAGACATATCTGCTGGCAAACCACTGCATTAAATAGTTTTAAGTATTCAGCACAAAAAAACAAATTTATACTTACATTGTAAATAATGAATAACCATTAAAACAAGTGAATAGCTAGAAACTGTCATATTTTTCGCATCGTTAATGTTGTGATGTTGGGCCCATAATTTTACCGTCAGAACAAGAGGACGGACACGCCAATCCACTGCAAGAAATT
Organism: Himalopsyche kuldschensis; assembly: GCA_028554975.1. Classification (NCBI taxonomy): domain Eukaryota; kingdom Metazoa; phylum Arthropoda; class Insecta; order Trichoptera; family Rhyacophilidae; genus Himalopsyche; species Himalopsyche kuldschensis. The sequence goes on along the minus strand of JAHFWI010000060.1, from coordinate 1,789,227 downwards.
CAATTTATATTTTGCATCATTATTTATTAGTAATACCAAGCAGCGACAAATGAAATAAACTTTTTCAGAATAACGGGGAAGAAATTTACTCACGTTGTGAATAGCAATAGAGCAGGTGTGTGTTTCTGATTCCGACAACGTTATTGCAATTGAGGTCCACTTCGAAGGAATACCGATTATCCCTGAACTTAAGAATGGGTACTTTTGCCTTAATCAACTGAGCATCGCTAAATTCAGCATCTGTGAACCGAATAAGTTATCTATTTATATCAAAATAATGTGAACCAAAAATAAAATACATTTAGGAAAATTGAGGAATGAAATATACTTACGCCGAGATTTGATGAAACGAAGAGTTGTATCTAAATGGTACATTGCTTGCGATCGACTATCTAATGAATCAATTGTCTTAACTACAAGGCACAGGTCCATGTCTGAACTGTTTGCTCCGAATCCAGATATGGTGGAGCCAACTAAATAAAGGCCGTGACGAGGAAACATGGTCTGCAAAGATAATATTATCAAATGAATGGTCTTAAGATGTATTTTAACAAGGCGTCGCCCAAAAATAAAAATCAAATGAGACCTAGCTCACCTTGATGGCAATATATAAAAACTTCCACAGGGTCATCTTATTTTTGAAGGTTTCCTCTGTTTGTTGAGATCTGATAAATTTGTGCCAAATATCACTGGAAAGTTTATCCCACTTGGAACCTGAAACGATGAAAGATCTTTACCATTTCAATCGAACTATAACAAACAGCAAATAATATTGAATTAATATGTACAATTTTTTTGTTTTTCAAATACTTGGTTCTAGTAGACGAGTGGAATTTTGGGAGATTACACTGTTCAGTGGCTGCGTTCATGGGCATGAATTCACATACAGATAATTTCATAAATTAATTTTTCAATCGGTTTATGGATATATTCAGGGTATGCAAATTTGAAGGGAAAATGCTCACTCAATTCTCTGTTTTTGTCAACAGGCTGTTCCTGCATTACTATGCTGAGATAAGAAGTGCCTGACAACGAACAACCTTGTTTACCTGTTTTTAAAGTTGCAGGAGTGTTTTTGACTAGCAAACGGTGAGCTTTCATCAAAAATCTATCGGGTGCAATAATAGGAACAGGATGAATATTATAAGAAATTGGTTGGTGCCAGCCCAATGTATTCAATTTCTGTGTACGCGGAGAGTTTCGGCCCTCACTATAATGTGTTTTGTTACGGAATGATGGTGGATAGCCTGCAAGGGAGAAATGAGAAATAGTTCAAGAACCATGAATTCAAACACAACAAAATCTCCATTATGAATCCATCAAAATCTCCGCTATGGATTATTTGTAAAAAGAATTCTATAATAGTTAATCTGACTAGATTTATTTGCTTTTAGTAGAGACAAAGTAAGTCAAATATCTTAAGTAGTGACACAACTACGAAACGACCCTGACTTTTGGTGACCCTTCTGAGCAAATCAACCAAAAGGGTGAAATATAATAGCCAGTATAAAAATCTATACCGATATTAGAAAATTGCTAAAAGATCATAGTTCGGCCTCGTTTATTTTTGGAGATTTTAAGATTAATATTATTAGATTTCAAGTATGGGTCCTGGATATAAGATAACACATTATGTTATTTGATAATGGAATGTATAAATAAGTGCGCCGAATACCAAGAAAGTTCAATAATTTTTCAGTTAAAAACATTTTTTGGGAAGTCTGTCTTTGGAGGTTTCTGTAAATTACAAATTATTTCTTGAACGCTGGCAGTCAAGTTGTATGTGGAAAATTCATTGTATATAAATGTTTTTGAAATTTATATCATTTTGTCATATGATCAATCAATGATTGTAGGCAATTTTGTTGCAACATACCTTTTTCATCATATGTCCGATTCGTGGTTGAGCGACTAGAGTCATCAGATTCATACCCCAAAAAAGCTTGAGAATTCTGCATCCGATATGCTCTCATGTTTCTTCGGGGAACCCAATAATTAGAATTTCTCGCAACGTTTTGGTTCTTTGAATATGGAACATAGGCCGGGGCGCTTATATCCTTCATGCTGTGAAGGAATTCATCAGAATATGAGATTCGCCTCTCCGTCAGCCTGCTTCCGTCTTCGTAAAAGATCATGTCTTGACCGGGCATATGTGTATTGCCAAATTGCACGTATAACTGAGAACCATACGGGGCCTGATACATAACAAAAATTGTTTTTATTCTAGGAACCTATTAAGAGCGTACAAAAGTACCTACCTATTTTTTAGTTTAAATCTAAATAAACAAAGAAAAAAACATAGCACGAACTTCAAAAACAATCAAAATATATTAACAATCCATATAAAGGCGGCTATTCTTAACAAAATCATTGACGAGTCCTGTTTAACAGTTGACAATCGACAGAAGCTCACTGCAAACAATTGGACAAATAAGAATTACTGAATGGGACTTTAATGTATACAGCTGATAATGGTAGATCTTGCAAATAGATTGAATACGTCTATTAAGGGAACATGATTCATATAATATAATATAGTTTTATTCGTAGAACATCGATCTTATTTTTAAAGATAATGTTTAACCGTATTAGCTTATTAATTTATGACGAATTAATTATCACAGTGGCAGCACTAATAGCACAATTAAAAACGATGGCATTAAATTCCGCCTCCCAACATTACTAGTTAATAGACTACTAGTTATTTAATTCGCGAAAACAGAAATTACTGCATGTGAAGTATCGTACAAGATAAAAAATATGAATTCGGAACGACAGTCATAGACTAATATGATAATGTATGAATGGGTGAAATAGATAAGTTTCTTAGCGCAATTCCGATAGTTTGAAGGGATTATCACCTATGTTCACTGCATTTGCATTCGTAATATTTCGGTTATATTTCATCTACTTGATTTAAGGCTTAAATTTTAAGCCATACATGGGCAAACACCGGCCCGCCGAACTATTTTGTCCGGCCCTGATTCATCTCGGCAAAGTAATAGTTAAAAAAAATATAGTTCCAGGAATGGATATTTTTTTTTAAACCATTTTCCTAGTCTATCAGCTCATACAAACATCACAATAATTCTTGAGAGATGAAAAAAGAGATGAACTGAAGGCACTAATAGAGCAATTTGATACGAGGTTTACTGACTTCCAAAACAAAGACTCCACAATCGCTATATTTGCTCGTCCGATGGATGCAGATGTAAATAATGTGCCAGCAAATTTACAGATGGAAAGTATTGAGCTTCATGGAGATTTAGTGCTAAAACAACAATTTAACAACATTGCTTATTATATTTGGTGGAAGAGAAATATTCAACTTACATTTGCATTTGCAAGAAAAATCATTCGGTTTTTGGCAGCACATACACGTGTGAACAGTTTTTTTCGTGTTTGAAACACACTTAAAATTAATTAAAAAATAAAATAAAAAAAGAAAATCTCGAAAATTCTATGCGATTATCATTATATCAACGCCATTATTGGAAGTCTAGTAATTCAAGTACAAGGCCAATCTTACTCCCAAACTCTGCCACACAAAATTTTGTTATCAGTATATAATGTCTCTCCACAATTTGGGCAACTTTTCGATGCCTCTTTTGTAGAATTCAGGCTTTTGTAAAAAAGGCATCTAGATAATTTCTGACTTCGATTTCAGAATTAAAATTTTTGTTTCGAAGCGAATGTTCGATACTTCGCAATAAATGGTAATCAGATGGAGCAATATCAGGAGAGTGCATGATCCAAGGCTGACTGTGATAAATCATGCGGCACCCAAACTCCTTGTCTATGCTTCTTTCCCAATATTTTCAAATGATCCTTACCATACCGTTGACCATGTACAGCCGATCTTCTCCGATAGTTCTTTGATGGTTTTTCGAGGATCTGATTCTACTAACGATTTTAATACCTCTTCATCGTTTTTTTTAAGTTTTCCCGATTATGGTTTATTTTACAAATTTCTGTCACCAGTTTTAAAATTGCTAAATCACCATCGAACAACAATCAAACACATCGCAACTGCATCTCTTCGATGTCCAGCCGTGACATTTTTTCTATGTGTGTAAATAAAAAAAATGCATTGACACCGAAGCGAACCAAACCGAGCTTTAAAAAAATACCAATATAGACGTACTTACTCGACGTGAGCCAAGCGCAACTGGTTTCAAAGCGCGCACTAAAATCACGGCGATTACTTTTCGCCTTACCTAATATAAATAAAAAAAATATATAAGAAATAGCAACGTGTTTTATTGAATCAAATTTAATTTTATTATGTTTAGTAATTTGGTCCGGCCCTTGAATCGGAGAAAGAACGATAATTAGGCCCCAGACCTAAAAAAGGTTGCCCATGCCTGATTTAAACTAACATTGTGAATATTTTGTTAATGATAATAATATTCACGAAATGTAGTAAATGGATTTTTTTTGATAAAATTTTAATATGAATGAGATGTTTCGTTAATTATACTTTGTACGGAGGTTTTCTTTTTTTTAACCGTTCTAAAGCTAACGTACACCGGCGTCAAAAAATATATTTTTTTAAATTATCACATCGAATATCTATCCGACATCTCTTTAGGCACTCAAAATGAATATAAACTTTTCGTTTTAATAGTTTTCTTAAAAGATATTCAACAAAAAGTGTATAGAGATTATCAGGGGTGTCAAAACTTTTGAAAACATATTCACAATACTAACGTAAATATTATTTTACATGTATACATATATATTTCAAACTAATTGAATAAATACAAATTATTCATAGAATCATAAAAAAAATTCAACAAAAAATGATTTTATTATAGCCAAGGGTGCAAAATTGACATAATATTATTAACTGTGACAACTCTTATCAAGGATTCGTAAATACGCTCTAAAAACCATGTGCAATGGTAATTAATATGGGATTGCTTTCATAAGGGATCAAAGACATCAATAGGTTAAATATGAAATTTATAAATAGTACAAACATTAATATAATTTTTTTATTAAAATGAACTTCCTCAAAGTTACCGCCGAATCCATCGAAAGTAGGATAAACATTGTTCATACAGCTCATGTAAAAGAAAAATTTTAATATAAATATGTAACTTAAAATTTTTAAGTTTTGTATGCTATATAATAGCTTTGGCAATAAAAGATTTGCGAAAGAACACAGGTTTTTATCACCAATTTAATTGAGCATAGAAGAATGATGTTGCTATTTTAAATATTTCGAAATTGTTTAACTATTTTCATTTGGCCACTCTCATAATTTTGACTGTCATATTTACCACGGTTGACGGCCCTCAATTAATGCTGTCAGGTGTTTTGTTCATTTGTCAATGGTGTACACGAAGAAATAATGAGATTACACTATCAAAGGAACGCAAAGGTAACATTGAAATCGGTAATGATAAATAGTGAAATCATAAATTTTGTTCACGCTCGCTGTCTTACATTATTTTGTCGTGTTTTCCTTCAGGGTAAAAATGTCTCAAAGTCATTCGGGGAACTATATGGATGGTGTGCCCGTGAAAATATCAGAAAAATATAAGCCACCGCCGCGCATAGCTCTGCCTTCCGGACTCTTGGAAAAACTAAACTTCTCCGCAGAACTGGTGGATACAATAACCTACGATTTCTGTTTAGAAAACAATGTGTTGAGAAAATTGGAAGAGTGGCAAAATGCGAAACAGGCTGAACGCAACGAAAGAAACCACAGGCTGCAGCTTCGAGAGGAAGCCAGACAGAGGGAACTGGACGTGATAGCGGCCTCTGAAACCGAGGAGAGATTGAAGCAGCTCAGCATATCAGAAGTGTCTTATCCGAGCACGGAAGAAATCAGTGAAATATCTCCCGACGACGGTGCGGAATGTAATCTTCCGGGAGGCGAAAACTGTACTCCCACACAAAGCTTAGAAGAGACCGAAAAAGTTATTGTTTCTAATTTGGAGAATGCTGACAATTTGTCTAACAAAGTTTATCAATACGGTGCACATGTTAAATATTTAGAGAAGACCAAATACGAAACCAATTTTGAAATCCTTCAGCCGACTCCGGTATCCCCCAGCAGAACATACGCTCCCACCAATTTATTAGACGACCCCGACCCCATAAAACAACTTCAGAACAGTATTCAAAATAAATCGAATACTAAGTCTTTCCTACATAAGCCGTTTTATATTCAAAATAACATAGACAATTTAACATTTTCTGACTTCGAAAATGATACTTCTAGCCCATTTGATAATATGGAACTCAAAACCATAAATGACATTGAGTTATTAGCGCAAGTACTTACTCCTCATCAGTCGACAGTCAATTCTCAAGCTATTGAATCTGACAATACGGCTGTTGATAATTACCCTAATAGGCCGACCTGCGATCTCAATTCAGTTAACATGTATTCTAACACGCATTCCACATCAGTCGGCCCTGATATTTACTCCCTTAATTTAGTCTATAGTCACAATTCTCATCCTGGTATAGAAAAACCTGTTTCCGGTCCTGTGAACTGCATCCCTATGACCAACAGTTATTACGATGACAGCAGTGGCAAAGTTACGTCACACACTAACATTGGCATGAACAATATAAATGGTTATTATTCTCCAGAATATGGATATACAGTGACCAACCCTGTTTACCAGCAAGTTACTAATGCTTCTTACAATCAATCTATCCCGGAAACTTATAACTATGTCAAGCCTAGCGAGCAAAATATTAACAGTGATAATTACCAAAGAGAACAAAACGTTCCGTATAACCCAACGGTAAAGTATACGCATGATTATTATAAAATGGAATACGCCGGTTATCCTCATATGAAATATGCTCAATACCAATCACCTCCGTCTCAAGCAACTCAGGAATCGATACAGTTAAAAGAAGACGCAGACGATTTAAAATTCAGTAAGTCTCGTTCTCGAAGCGTCCCCGATATAGTGAAAGAATTAGATAACGAAGTCACCGGGTCCCGACTCAGATCTAGAGAAAGGTCTCACAACAGTAGTCCTGCCCCGTCTTATCCATTTCACCGTCCCATTCCATCTACTTCTCAATCACGCAAACGTGAAAATCTCCCTAACCCGTACGAGAGCTTTTCGCAGTCATTGCAAGAGAAGTGCAGACATATAAGCGGAATGGGATTCCCACTAGATAGGGTGGCTCGGGCTTGTGAAGGATTTGGAGAGGACGATAAAAAGGTAATTATGAAACTGGCTTGCTTTTCCCCGCATCTGCCAACAACTTACCTCTCTGATAATTCAGAATATGTCAAGCTTCACCATATTGCTCCTGTATTCTTCATATTATGTAAAAATAATCAGTGTGGCTCTAGTGCCTTTCTCATTAATTATATATATTTCAAATGTATGCGTAAATCACTAAGCTCTCGAGAAATGAGAGTAATGATTGTTTTAAAATACATGGCTAAAGATGTCAAAAAACAAGTTAAAAGTTTATTATTTGCTTAAACCTTCCATATCTATAGGAGAATCGTTCATATTGTTCGAGACTCGTTTATTACTTTTGTGAGGTACAATAATACAATGGATAATGTGGAAAGAGTGGAGCCATTGCTGACATTAGTTATTGGGGGACAGAGAACTAATTTTTTTAACATAATTAATTTGGGGTTTCACTTCGTTTAATCCTTTGATTTTGATTAGTTAGAATTCTCGATTATGTGCATCAATGAAATTTTCTGAAAAATTATTGTTTTTAATATCTGCCCTCTGCCTTCTGTCGGTTGAAAGCTCTCTTTTATCTCTGTGGTAATTGCGATTCCCTATTATCCAATCTGGCTTATAATACATTCAATTGGCAATTAAAATCCATACATTAAATATAAAATAAAATAGGTTAAAAGCAAACAATCCAGTATCCAGTTTTTTTTTAAAAAAAAAGTACGGTGTAGTTATCAAAATATTTTTTTTATTACACTGCTTCTGACTATGTTAATAATGTTTTTGACAATGTCAACTTCTTATGTTTATGTGCTGTATTGTTTCAGATGATCGAGTATCTCCTCTTGATGGGCCAACTTATGGATCTGGGATTTCCAGAGAGTAAAGTAGCGAAAGCTTTGCTGCAAAACAATTGCAATAGAGATAAAGCTCTTGATGAACTAATATCCTAGCTAAATATTATGTTATAAAAACACTTAATCATTTTAGAAACTATTTTCATATTTACCATTGTATGGCTGATAAAACGATAAATATATATGTAGCAAGTCTCGAAATAGTCACAATAGCAAAATTTTGTATAATAGTTTAGGTTTCCAAGAATTAGAAGGAAATATCAAATTGAGATATATATATTTTGTAACATTTCTCATAATTCTATGGTCTCGATAAACGATAACATAATATTATATTTATACAGTGGTATGTGGTGATTGTCCTGTCCTAGGCAAGCGTTTGAACAAGTACAGTAAAAGTCCGCTAATTCAAACAACGATAATTCGAAATTTTCATAATTTGCTCGTCCCAATATTGACTTTTCATAGTAAAATGTACCGTTAATTCGAAATATCGCTTAATTCGTAATTCGTAATATTTTTCGTCAAAATGTACATACGATTTCTTGTAATTCGAAATTTTTTGTGTTCGACAATTTCGCGAGTTTGTTAGGTTAAAAGTTAGTCGACACATTGTTTTGAAAAGTAAAGCTTATGTAAACCATTAGTGTAAGTGAGACATCTATATAAAGTGAAGTATCGAATTCGAGCATTTATAACATTAGTGCAAGTGAGACATCTATATATTCGTATGTACCTAACTTCACTACAATGGTACATTTTTATAAGTATATACCTAAACGTCATTCTATTTTACGCGTGAAAACCTTAAATATAAGAGACTGAAAATCAAATATGTGTAAAAATAAAAGTGTTTTTTATTCATATGAAATGCCTGTCAATAAAAAATCGAAAAAATTGGCAGCGATGTTCCAAGCCGTCGACAATTGCCGCGAAAATTTTTTTTTTTAGTGATCGCGTAAATCGTAATTCGATTTTTTTGATCAATAAAAAATCGAAAAAATAGCCGCGATGTTCAAAGCCGTCGAAAATTTCCGCGAAAATTTCTTTTTTTTTTATTGATTGCGTAATTTGAATTTTTTTGGTCCATAAAAAATCGAAAAAATGGCCGCGATGTTCCAAGGCGTCGACAATTGCCGCGAAAATTCAATTTTTCATACTTACCCCGTAATTCGTAATTCGAATTTTTTTGGGAAATCCGGTCCCTTGAATTTCGAATTAACGGACTTTTACTGAATGTCAATTATTGAACTAATACATTTGTAATTTTTTTACAAACATTCCTTTATCACCTCAAAAAGAGTGATAGCACCATAACATCAAAATCAAATTAAATCCGTTAAGGATTAATTCTTATTTATCAAACAATGTTTTCCATGGATCACATCATATGCCTCTTATTATTACTGGAAAATACTGTATGGAGATAAAATATATTTGACGTATTGTTTGTGGTACTTCCAAAAGTTGGTAACTCACAAAAACTTGGTATGGAGTCACAGAAATCAGGAATACTGACTGTTTTTCTCCGTATTTTTTTTTAAGTAAGCTTAAATATATCTTAACAGCCTTGTACAATTAAATGTTTTTTTAGCTTTCAAAGTTTGTATCAATAAAGTGATTATTTATATGGGACCGCGTTATGGTTGATATTAATTATAACACCCAACGTAGCAAAACTATTGCAGGTTTCACCCTCAAATGATATATTAAAACAATGCTTTTCTCTTATATAACAATTCGTGGCAGTTTTTTTTTATATCTTCATCAATCCAAAATAAAACAATAAGATTTATCATTATGTATCTTCAATTACTTAAAATCTCTGTTGGAAACTTTTGGTAGCGGTACATAAATTAAAAGTTAATGCTTTAGTTTTTACTGCATACATATTACAATGCTGTTGAAATTGAATGGGTCGTTTTGTATTTATATCCAAGGAATTATGCAAAAATCTGCATTTATCTTCAGTGATTTAGCTATCACATATCAATAATTGTGGATTTCTCCATGGATAATCTGGGAGATGATTGACATCATATTGTGAACTGCTTGTGATCTCTGGTTGATTTCAATTTATTTCACCTATTAAAATTTATATATTTAGGAAAAGAAGCATGCAAATTTCTTAAATTTTACTATTTTTATGACATAGTTATATTTCATGCAGTTATCCATGTTAGGAACTGTACTGTCTCAATTATTAGCCCCAAGACTAGATACTGTTGGGTATTTTGAAAATATTCAAGTATGTAACATAAATAAATAGATTTTCTTACTTATATAGTTCATTTTCAAGGTAGCGTTGTATTTTTTTGAATATAGTTTATTACTGTGATTTTATTTTAAGTTAACTGTGAAATATTATATGATTCTAGTTGAATTGATTGAGTAGGCATTTACTTGGTAGAACTCCATTATAATACGGAAAGAAAAATAACAATGTATTTTAATTCTACATAAATTATTTTATATATTTGTTGATAGTTCTGACGAAGGCGTAAGCCGAAATAGCTATCAACAAATATATAAAATAATTTATGTAGAATTAAAATACATTGTTATTTTTCTTTCCGTATTCTAGTTGAAATCGTTTCATTGCAAAAGATCATCTTATTTCCTGTTTCGGCAAAAAATGTTTTGTCAAAAATGTCTTATTGTCTGGCATGAATCAACTTATGTAAAATATGTATGTAAAAATATTTGCAGGATTGCAAATTAAATATTTTAAATGTATTCAAAAACTTTTGAATCCTAATAAGTTCACAAACAATTATTGTGTGTGAACTGTTTTCAATTAAATTTTTCTTACCAGAATGGCTATTACATTTTATTAGACGTGTGGGAGTTTTGGATTATTGAAGATAGGCTATTGCTATCAATACTCATTATTTTATTTCTGGTGTTCCATTAAATATTGAGAAATGGATAGAGAACACTATCATCATAAGTAATAGGATAGGTAATGGCAAAATTCATATTCTCTGTGGTTTGCATTCCAAATTTAACTTTTCTAAAATGTGATTTCATCAGTTTGCAGTAGCTATCCAAAAAAAAATGATTTAGATTTAGCTCAACCAGCCGATGAAGAGTGTTATATTTGTCATAACATAAAAAAAACTGCAAAGAAAATAATGATAGTATATACATATAGCCTATAGCTTTTTCAATGTAATTCCTCATAAAAATAAATATGGACTATGGCGAGGATTAATTTATGAAGTTTTCTATAATATGTGAAACAGTGGTATGCATCAGTTTCTTTATTGTATGCTTCAAATGGTGCTACTACTTTTATTTTGAATAAATTACACATTTTTTTGTTCTATTCTACATTATAGAAATATTTGGAATTATAACAAAAGGTTGTGTTTTATTTATTTAGATAGTCATGCATTCCCACTGAAAATTGACAGTTAACTTTAAAAGTGATTTTATCTTTTCACCTGATAATAAGCCAACAGATTCTGATGTCAGATAAGATATGTTCAGTATAATTCTGTTGTTCTGTAAACCCCTTCAATACCGTGTGGAGAAAATTTCCAATGCAATTAACTTAGATGGCCCTTGACTGAACAAGACAGTATTTGCCTGCTCCTTCTTGTTTGCAATGTCGTATGGTGTGATTACTTACCATTCTGTCTATTGTTTATTGTTTTTTGTTTCTTAAATATTTCTTAGTCTTGTTTATGCATTTTTCAGGAATAACAGTGCAACTGAAATTTTTGCTCGCACTTAGATTCCTGAATGTTTGTTTGAATATCACAGAATACATTAGTAACTTCACAAGCTCCTTGTAGTAGAGAAAAATTCAGCTATTCATATTTAAGTAGTCAGGAAATTGAATGTTGGAGTTATTTAATTGTGGGTATGATTGATACAAGGATGTGATTTTAATTTTACATGCTTATTGTGCGAATTCACTTGTAATGTTCTGAATCATCAGTTGTGTGAAGTGAAAATTACCTGTATAAATATATAGTTACAATACATAAGTATTTTGCTATGGGGAAGTTGCGAACAGTCGCAGGCAACTTTTCGTACACTACCTACGTGTAGAAATTGCTGGTATCCCAAAATAACAAAACCTTTTTATCCTTTGTTGGCAAAGCTTCGTGTTGATTCAAATTTAATGTCAAATTATAAATACACCTTTAAACACGATTTCACCCTGACAAAATTTTTATGATATAGGTACTTTGTATTTTTTGTGTTATTATTATTATATGGTTACTATTTATATACTTTTAGATTTTTCAACATTCTATTCACCATTTAGTCAGATTGAAGATAGTTCTTAAAGCTATACTCATCTCACTTGAAATTTTGACAATTCAACGATACAGAACGCAGAAAGGATGAGGTTTCCTTTTTATCTTTCATGTCAAGATTAATGAAACAAAGGGAAAGTCACACATGAAATTTTCTCTTACGGATGTCTCCGTTGTGATAATACGTAGAAGAATAACGGTATGAATGTATCTTTTAAGTTTGACTTAAGTATTATTTATGTTAAGGTTAGGAAACAAGGTTTATACAATATAGTGTAAATATAATAGCCTAGTTTTGCTATGTTCCGATTTGTATATAAATGCCTAAAATCTGCAATAATAAATTATTATATATAAAACACTGGTTTTTTTGTTGTTGTTTTTTAACCTTTATGAGTGAGTGTCAAGATTCAGATAATTTTTTTGTCATATGTTAAAATTATCATGTCAAAATCATGTTATAGAATAAAGAATATGGATGCTCTATTTAATTATACCAGTCAATTCTTTTAAAATTGAAAATGTAGATAATTATGCAAAAGAAAAAATACATAAAATCATTTAATGTCAAGATTTTCACTGCAACAGTTTTCAAAGTCTTTGTCAGAGATTCCTGAACGTTTTTGAGTTTTAAATCCATTTTATCGAAGCTCTTGCAAGAGATTTTCCCGATTTAAGCGGTAAGTCTTAGTCAGACTTTTGGATAGATTTGTAATCACATTGATTGCACGCGAATGGTTGATTTATAATTAAATAGATTGCATACAAATGGTTTTCACTCAAGTTATCATTCTGTGTGTATTTTAATAAAAAGTTATATGCAGATATGAAATCACATTCAATAAGTTTCTCATGAGAATGTGTCACATTGTATACTTGCAGGTCAGACCTTTGGATAGATTTGTTATCACAGTGACTCTATGCGAATGGTTTATCACCCGGTGTCATATCAAGCCAGATCTTAGATTTCTAATCACTTAAAAATGGTTCAACTTCATAATGTTTCGGGTTAATTTAATGCAGTTTTATAAGCGGATGTATGGTTAACATTCTGAATATCTGCAGCATTAACCCTTTGATTAGTATCGCTGTACCGGTACGGCGGTAGTATGTTGTCATCTATTATCTATTGCCATTCTCTTATTGTTTATTGAAATGTTATTATTTTTTCATATATTGAAACTAGAGGTGTCAATCAGTGATTTTTGGTAGTCACATTATTTTTATGATATGTATGAAATGAGTGTTTTATAAAAAGATTAATATTTGGTAAGAAATCTGTGGCCATATATTATTGAGTGTAAAAATCCATTTCAGTTCGACACGCTTCCTGGAACCACCGTCAATAGAGAACCACATGTTGACAGATGAATGCAATAAAGATGCAGACCCAAATTGGATGTAAAAGCTTCTAGATAATTATTTGAAAGTACATAATATTTAATTATTTTTTTAGAATTTGCGGAAGAAATATCAATTCCTTAAATAAGTACAGTACACTCTCGATTATCCGTGTATGGATTATCCGGTTTGCGGATTATTCGTGCCTGAAAATAAATATTTTTTAATTCAAATTTAATTTGATTGATTTTTTTCTATTACGATTATAGGACGCATTAATGCATTGCGATCTTGAATATGCGCGTTATATGAAAAAAGGATGAATTTAGCGATGTGTTTCTGTTTAAGTAACAAACACCGAATTTTTTTAACCACTTGTATCTTTGGAATGTATGATAGTTCGCAGATACCGCAATAAAAATCATAATTTATGGGACTAGACTACAATTGTATTAGTGAAGTACATAAACCAGCACGATTGAAGACAAACGATGGACTTGTGATTACAATTTTTTTTCCCCTAATGTTACATCACTGATTCAGCCCATGGACCAAGGTGTTATATCACCAGTGAAACGTCTTTATCGTCAAAAACTTCTGAAAACTTTGTTGAGGAAGATGATAATCTGATCAATTTTTAGAAAAAAAATGAGAGTATTGGATGCTATAAATGGGGTAGCACAATCTTGGTTAAATGTAAAGCCAGTAACACTCGTTCGATCATGGAGAAAGATTCTTCCTGACATAGAAACAGGTTTAACGGATTCGGAAGAGAAGAAAATTTTGTTCCTGAAATGTGTGAATTATTGGAAGATTTAAATTTTTTTGAAGATGTGGATAAGGAAAACATAGAGTGGCTCAACCATGATTTAAATCAGCCATACTCAACCTGCGGCCTGCGGCCCGATCACCTCTTATGTGCGGCCCAAAATAATTATAGTACAACACCGAATACTTTTTTGGTGTTGTTTTCAATATTGGATTGCAATCAGTTGGTACAAAAACTGTACAAAAATGTGCCCTGCTTCTGCTCACATTATTCTCATCTACGTATCTCTGTGACTTGTCATATTCTAAAATAAAATTTGCGAAGAGCGTATTTAAAAATCGGCTTACTGATTCTCACCTTCATGATGTATTAATTAAGAGTAACCTGTAGTAGTCAGGAACCTGATTAGACGAAAATAGTTAAAAGTTTGACTCAATATCAAAATTCACATTCATTTTTAAGATTTTGGATACATTAGTATTTTTGTGTACTTTTTATTTGTTGTTGATTGTCATTTTTTATTTTGAAAAATACATGAATATACATATGTATGTATACATGGGCCTCGTATAACACCTTAAGCCGTGTTGTATAAAAATATGTCACATTTTATACATCCGTGTTATACGAAGCCCAAGTGTATTTACAGTTTACTATAAATATGTTGCGGCCCACATAGCGAAGCAAAAATCAGAATGCGGCCCGGACGAAAAAAAGGTTGAGTATGACTGATTTAAATGATCCAGGCTTTGAACGCATGGTCGATTCTGATATCGTTTCTCTTGTTATCCAAGAGGAAAAAAATGACAGTAGTACTACAAGCGAAGAAGATACCAGTTGGTTATGTTAGTCATGAAACGGCATTGAATTGTATTGAAACATTGCTAGATTACTCTGAACAAAGAGGAACTGAATATAATAATGTAAAAGCTTTAAGAATATTTCGAAGTGAAATAAGGAATTCGTTAAGAATATCTCGAAAACGGATTTTTTTAATTTGTATACGCATAAAACTATACTTTTTTTATATGATAAAATATTATATTTTTACTTATTTGTTTGTATTTTCTTGATAAATATTAATTATATAAATAATGTGTTAAAAATTTGAATTGTGTACATCAGGCATGGGCAACCTTTTCTAGGTCTGGGGCCAAATTGTCATTCCGTCTTCGGGTCAAGGGCCGGACCAAATTACTAAATATTTATTAAGTAATAATTCAATAAAACACGTTGCTACATCTTATATATTTTTTTATTTATATAATGAACGTCATAATATTAATACTACTGATTATAAAATTTTGTGTGGCAGAGTGTGAGAGTAAGATTGGCCTTGTACTTGAATTACAAGACTATCAATATTGGCGATGATATTGCTTAAGGATAATCGCATAGAATTTTCGAGATTTTCATCTGTTATACTCGTCCGAATTAGTGTGATTCATTCTCGAAAAAAACTGATCACACATATACGTGCTGCCAGAAAAACAAATAATTTTTCTTGCAAATACGCGTAAATTTGTATATTTTTCTTCCACCAAATATAATTTATAAAAATCCGTCAAAGCAATGTTGTTAAATTGTGGTGTTAGCAATAAATCCCCCTGAAGCTCAATAAGTTCCATCTGTAAATTTGCTGGCACATTTTTTGCATCTGCATCGATCGGACGAGCAAATATAGCGAATGTGGAGTCTTTGTTTTGGAAGTCAGCAAGCCTTCAGCTCATCTACATGCGAATTACAGTCGCGCCAAAAGATTCTCGCCCGAAGAGAAGGATTTCCCACCTGGTGACTAAAAAAATATCCAGTTTTCACAGTAAAAATGCAAAAATGGAGGTTGGAATGGACGAAGGTGCACACAATGATGATTTCAGAAGAAGCAGTTTAATTCGAGAAGGAAAAGATGTGGTATGCATCCAGGGCGTCTTAAGGTCGGTGAAAGGTTGTGAAAGGTCCATGTGCCACGATTCTATTACGGACATTTCGCATCGAATATGTTAAATCACCGGTCGACTAAAGCTCATTATGGAAAACTGTAGCAGTTTTGAAGCGATTTTGTAAAACCATACTCCTTATATGAGGGTCATCCCGATCGGTTGTTTAGCGCTCCCTGCCGGTTCAAACAAACCCCTCCAGAGCACCAGTTTCACGAAATATGTTTGAAAGATTCCACACAGTCTACTCTACGTGATTTTTTTCTATTTAGTAAGTTTTCCCCCGAAAACTGCTTTAATTTGGGCTTTAATCGAGATTACATATTTTGCGGTTTTCCATAATTTCATCAGATGCTTACGCGACTAGGTCTGTCTCAGTACTGTTGAAGTCTTCAAATATTGGCTACAAACGGAAAGGAAAAAAATGGAAATCGGTAAAGATTTCGAGGAAATTGTATGTGTTGTTTGTATGAGCTGATAGACTAGGAATATGGTTTTAAAAAAAATTAACTCTTCCTCGGAACTATAAATTTCATTCTCAATTACTTTGCCCAGATGTACAAGAGCTGGACAAAATAGCCCAGCGGGCCAGTGGATGCCTATGTATGGTGTATATGATATTATAGCAGGGAAGAGATCCAATTTTAACATTCCTATTTATCACCCGTGCTCAAATTGTCTGCACATTATTTGAACTCATCTCTAGCAATGTCATTCTTCGATAAGGTAAAAATATAAATGAAATAAAACACCAATTATTTTTTACATTTTATTTTTACTTTGGAAATATGGTTCTTCACTTTATGTGATAAACCTTCCCTAAATGATAATACAAACTATCATTATGAAGATGTTCAAGGAAAAAATTTACGAATCTAGAGTAGGTGCTCACTTTTAATTTTAATGGATTAAATATATATCTCACAAAATAGCTCATCGAACGGCCTGTTGATCTATCTGACACGGACGCACCAGTTCAAATTCAAAGATTCATCCGATCACTAAAAGAATTAGGCGATTTGTAAGTACAAAACGAGTGCTTCTTACTAACATTATAAAACTTTGATTATCTTACATTGTTCGAAATTCAGGTTTCCATCCGAGTTTCAAATGACGTAATAGTTCACTTAGTAAATAATAGGTTCACTACTAAATATTAATACAATATGATTATCTTTCCAAATCTATTAGTGCTAGTTGATAGGTCAACACGTACTAACAATGGAATATATTATAATATGGTTATAAGTGGCAAATAATAAATATGTCAACAAATTATACAATTGACGTTGAGGAAATTGCAAAGAGTACACTCGAGATATCACAACACTTCCTGTAGATACTAATTATTACCACTCAATATTTTCTAAAGTCTATCTGTTGATAATCAACACAACATACACCTCTAAAGGAGTTTAAGACAATCCATCATATCCCACATGAAAAACTAGAAGTATACTTCAGTTTGGTCATTATATAAAATAATTAGAATATAACTTCAGGCATCCGTACGTAAGAGACAAAAAAAAGATGCTCGGTGATTTATAAAAGAATAGGATATTACCGAAGAGTGTTGTTATCCTCGTAAAATAAACGTTTGAATCAATTGGAAAGTTTTAAGAGTACTTAGAAAACATAGTTTCGATATCACAAAATAAAAGAAAATAAATTTACGTAAAATGTCTAATCTTAAAAATTATTTAATCGCCACCGGTGCCATCAGATGTGTCCATTTTCTCTTGACCATCAGTTTTCACCATTTTGCCGTCGCCTGCAACAATAAAAAAAATAAGTGAAATATATGACGTTGATTGGTAAGCCTTATTTATTCTTCTTCAATCATGATTCTCCCAATGTTGAGTTAGTATATTTAGGTAAGTTTTTTTTATATGAAAACTGGCTGTTGTACAGTTGCTCAAAAGTTTTTAAATTGCAAAATATAAATAGACAATTAATATAAAATGTCAAGGATTGATTTAGATTTCTACCATCAAGAAAAATCAAATTAATTTCATGGCAATTTAATCCAGTCGCACTTTGTTTATTTGTGCCAAGAAACTAAAACAATGCCTTACCTTCAGTCTCAGTATTTGACCGCCTCCTCTTGCGGGAGAACCACGGTGGCGGGAGAGGTTCCATGTCTAATACCTGTAGAAAGACATTTTTTAAAAATGAAATGACGATCAATGTTTATTTGTTCATAAGTTGACGAAACTGTCATTACCAATCCAATTTTATTAAACAAGACTTTGTCTGAATCAAATATTGATATTAAGACAGTTTTAGGGCTTAATTTGTAAAAAATTAGCCAAAATTTGTGTGCATGATAGTGGAACCACAATCCATTGAACAAGTGCATTCAAATAATATGTATACATATTATGTGGTATAAATAATATATATATGTGATAAAAATGATATGTACAGTAAAAGTCCGTTAATTCGAACAACGATAATTCGTAATTCGAAATTTTCATAATTTTCTTGTCCCAATATTGACTTTTCATAGTAAAATGTACCGTTAATTCGAAATATCGCCTAATTCGTAATTTGTAATGTTTTTCGCCAAAATGTACATACGATTTCTTGTAATTCGAAATTTTGACAGTTCAACAATTTCGAAATTTTGATAATTTCGTGAGTTTGTTAGGTTAAAAGTTAGTCAACACATTGTTTTGAAGAGTAAAGCTTATGTAAACCATCAGTGTAAGTGAGACATCTATATTAAGTGAAGTATCGTATGTCAAAATCGAATTCGAAAATTTATAACATTGGTGCAAGTGACACTTCAAATATTAGTATGTACCTAACTTCACTACAATGGTTCATTTTTATAAGTATATACCTACCTAAACGTCATTCTATTTTACGCGCGAATACCTTAAATATAAGTGACTAAAAATCAAATATGTTAACTGTTTTTTATTCTTATGAAATGCCTGTCCATAAAAAATCGAAAAAATGGCCGCGAAAATTCATTTTTTTAGTGTTCGCGTAATTCGTATCTCGATTTTTTTGGTCTATAAAAATCTAAAAAATTGCCGCGATGTTCCAGGCTTTCTACAATTGCCGCGAAAATTCATTTTTTTTAGTGATCGCGTAAATCGTAATTCGTTTTTTTTGATCCATAAAAAAATCGAAAAAATGGCCGCGATGTTAAAAGCCGTCGACAATTCCCGCGAAAATTTCTTTTTCTTAGTGATTGCGTAATTTGAATTTATTTGGTCCATAAAAATCTAAAAAATGGCCGCGATGTTCCAAGCCGTCGACAATTGCCGCGAAAATTCAATTTTTCATACTGATCCCGTAATTCGTAATTCGAATTTTTTTAGGAAATCTGGTCCCTTGAATTTCGAATTAACGGACTTTTACTGTATCAGGGTTCCACTGTTTCATATAAAAGTTAATTAAATAGCAAGTACCTTATGAATTTGCTTGAAAGCAATTTGTCTCAGGATCTGTTGTGCAGAGGCTGTGAGATCTTCACGTTTCTGCGGAGGTAGATTACCCAAAGAATCCTGTAATAAAAAATCATGTTTAAATATACACTGGTGTTATTTCACAAATATACTTCTAGGTAGTGAATGCAAACTTCAAAATATAGTATTACCTGATGATCTTTCTCACACGGGTCGAGCAATCCAGGTCCATATTCGAGAAGAAGCCCACCAGCGACAGCTTCCATCACTCTTCGGAAACACTCTCCCGGGGAGAGTGGCACACCAGCGCTGCTGCTTACCTTTTCTACCATCAACTCCATAGCCTGACAAACAGTCATTATTATGAGCGATTTAAGCGAGTAACAAAATGAATTATCATTATTTTGAAGGGCTTTTTTAAAATAGTTATCAGTAATTGAACTATTTACCCATGAATTGAGAGGAGTCCAAGTCGGGATGCGCCTACATAGATCTCTCATGATGCGAATAACCATTACGACGGATTGCAGCCCGGAGACCCTAGCCTGGACATATGATATCGATTAAAAAGGTTGCCAAAATTCTCAGCTCGCAAGTGTTCATTCCATTTTATTGCTCTAACATTTCCAAAGCGCTCACAGTTAATTTTTATAATATGATTTCATTTCAAGAGTTATAAATAATTGTAAGAAAAAAAAAATTTGCAAAGTATTAACATATAAAATATTACTATTTTATATTACTAGTATGAAACATTGACGTGCATTTAATATTTAGACTGTCGAATGAACTGAACGTATGCCTTTTAGAATATTCTACAGATCGACCTGTCAATCGGTCGTCGATCGAAGAGCAATAAATATGGCGCAACAACTTGGTTATTTTTCTTTTAGTAATCGTCCGCAACGTTCCCGCGATTGCCGGCGGCGCGCTGCCACTGATATTCGACAAGACAAAGATTTGCTTTTTGCTGTGGGATTTGTGTGAAATGATTGTACCTGGAACCACTTGGCGTGTCTTAGTGATGCCAGAGCGTGCAGGCACTTCTGTTTCGGGAGGACATCCTTCTCATCTCGTTTGGGCGCTTCAGCACTTCCACCGACATCTAACGGTACAAGGGTGTTTGACCATTCATATTATACATGTAACAGGGCAAACATCCAAATAAATCTAAGCACAAATCTAATTCTTTTTTCGATCAGCAAATAATGAAAATAAAAAAGAGATTAATCATGTGACATCTCCAAAACTAAATCAATTAAAAACAATAATACACAAATGATAACCGCCTTTACTAATTTAACTCACATTTGATTTTTGATTTAAAAAAAAAACAAAAAAATACTATGAAGTGCCGTTACGTTTGGCTCGAATTGGATTAGAAAGAGAATTTTCTACAGTTAATAAACAGTGAAAGTATCGTTAGGGGTGTAAAATGGTAGATATTAAGTCAGGGATGTTTGCCCCCCTACAGGTATGATTATATCACAGCTCCGCTTCGCCTCTGCCGGCGAAACGTGATATAGATGATCAAAAATCCTTTCTTCTCTGGGACATGATACAATAACCTAAAAGCTTATTTATTTAAAATCACAGTCGGACATATAAACACAGGCTAAATGAAACATCGAACAAAGTATCTCTCCTGAGAGGAGACGTAGGGCGAATAGAGGTGAAATAACTATTGGACTCGGTCAAGTGGATAAAAAAGTCAACTAAGAGAACCTAGAATCAAACTCAGAAGGCAGTCGTTTATTTACGGTCCAATACTTATAATCGGCCTCGCAAACGGTCAATTCAAACAGATAATTTGTTCTTTTTCGTGTAGCCTTCTTACCAGACCCGAACCTGCTCGATAACCGATTTCGAATACCAATTTCAATCAGATCGCAACATAGTACTGAAACACAGTAACATATGGTGAGTAAAATTATGCAAAAGGAGCGACTATTGAGGTGTAACTATATATATCATATAATGTACATATATACATATATATATTTATTAGGTAGAGGTCATTTCCTAAAGCTAAAATAAGATGAAATTGGTGTATCGAAAATCGTTGTTGTGTGTGGGAGGGTTAGGGTCTTACCGTTGGGTTCTCGCATCACGGGCGAAGTGAGGCTGATCATGACGCTGATGTTGCCGTCGGTGATGGACACGGCGCCTTCTGCGGGGCAGAGCTCCACTTTGTATTTAAACTCATCAGTCACCTGAAAAAAAAAACATTTTTTTTACAACTAGAGATGGCAGAGTATTTCAAATTATTGACCAGGTTGAGAGGAATGAGGAATCAGGAATCACAATTAGAGACCTCTCACGCGGACCATGGCTATCCGAGTTCTTTTGCAGCAGTGATTCACAGCCAGCGGCCTAATATGACAAATATCAATCACCTTTTATCTTTAAAACTTTTCACGGACGATGGAAAAAGAATATAAAATAAAATTTTATATAGTCATTGCAGAGAATTTTTGATTCAAAATTCAATTTAGTGTTAGTCTAGTAAGGAATTTGCAACCAGAGATATGAACGGCAATTGCCGTTGGCTGAATCGATTCAGACTATATCTAATATTGAGAGATGGTATTAACCCTTTGAGTGGTGAGTTGTTTTGGATAAAATTAGGTTTTTTTCTATAAATTTAATAAAATATTAATAGCAAACAAAAAAAAATTACAACATTTTGTTTTGTTTTCCGTAAATATAAGAAGCATATTATTACTTATTGAAGGAATTGATATTTCTTATTCAATTTTAAAACGCAAATTCTAAAAAAATATTCAAATAATTAAATATTACTTTCAAATAATTATCTAGAAGCTTATGCATCCAGTTTGGGTCTGGATCTTTATTGCATTCATCTGTCAACATGTGTATCTCTATTGACGGTGATTTTAGGTATAAGCGTATCGAACTGAAATGCATTTATACACTCAATAACATATGGCCACAGATTTCTTACCAAATATTAAACTTTTTATAAAACTCTTTTGCTGATTTCAAACATATAACAAAAATAATGTGACTAACAAAAATCACTGATTGACACATCTAGTTTCAATATATGAAAAAATAATAACATTTCAATAAACAATAAGAGAATGGCAATGGATAATAGATGACAACATACTACCGAAAGTACCGGTACGGCGATACTAATCAAAGGGTTAATTGCTATCAAATGTTAGATACCTTCAACAAATGAATGGGCAGCTCCTGGGCGACTCTCTTCAGCAGCGAGACAGTAGGTTTATCGGCACAGAGCACTACAAGTCGTACATTGCGATCCCCCTTCAGCAACAACCCTTTAGCTAACAAGCCGACACGCATTACTCCTTTCAAGAGACGCACAGCGCCACTATTGCCGGAAACCTCTCCTTCTTGCAAGAATGAAAATCTGAAAAATAATTAACCGGTTGCTTAGTATTCCCTACTTTTGGCTGGTAAAGATTCAAACAGACAGTGAGACCTTTTACTTACAATTGGTTGTCGCGACCGTCTTCTTTGGGAACATCTTTGTCAGCGTCTTCTTTTTTGTCTCCATTTGTTGGTGTAGTGGTTTTGTCTGCTGGTTTTTCTGTTTTGACGACTACTTTCTGTAACAGCGAGCATCATTATTGAATTCTTATGAATGATAAAATAAAATGTACAGCTTTATCACGAAAGAGGTATTTTAAATATCTATTTAGAATTTTTGGAGCAACCAAGTTTTTCCACATAAATGACTATAAATGAATGAAGAGTTTCTCCCGTCATGGATTCTTACCCTCTCGTTGTCAGAAGCCGATATAATCGGCTTTTGCTAACTAGCGAGAATTACCAGATCCGACGGCTCGCCATCTTGAAATAATAAAAGTATGAGCTACATTTGGCTTGTGTTTCACATTGCTCCAGGGGTATATAACATTTTCAAAATATATATTTATTTTTCAATACTTATTACCTGCTTTCATGATATGGTATTATGTATATAATATTCTAAGAAAAAAATAATAATTTAAAAAAATAGACTTCGAAGAGATAAAAAAAAAATGTTTTAATAAAAATAATATTTATATGCTTCAAATTAGAAGAAAATAAAAATAGATTTTTTTGGAACATTTTTTCTAAAATAATTTGCCGGGTAAGTGGTTAAGTAATGAAACAAGATTGAATCTTATATTTTAAAATGATTAATTACAAAATGGCATTCGGGATTTTACCTTTTATAGGAAGCAAGGAGGTGATTATAGGATCAAAACAAACAAATACTCATTTTATTAATGATGTTAACATTACAACATTATTAACTAATGAGCTGCAATCAACTGGGAAAATAAATATTGTAATGGTGAGCAACCTGTCTTTTTCAGGATATTATTTAATAATGTTACTGTTGATATTTTTATTTATTTCTAAGACAAAGAGTCTATACATTTTTTTCCATAAGAATAAAAACCATTTACGATTGTTTCAACCAAGGCAAGCCATAAATAACTCACTCATTGTTTGCAATAATAAAGCAATGCAATAAAGCAATGTGTTTGAAAAAGATTTGTACGCAAAAGGCGTAGCGTTGTGACAATCAATTATGTATATATAAAAATAATAGATTTTATATATATATGTATATATAAAAAAATCTTTGACGTTTTCAAATTAATCGAAAAATATAGCACCTTGTTAAAAAGTATAATTCATCATATGTACGAAATAAATAAAATAATAAACACAAATAATTATTGGTTTATAAAATAATTTGGCTTATAGCACGGTGAAAAAAACAATAAATCTTTTCTGTTCTAACATCCTAATTTCATATGATAATAATAAGTTATTAAATGTGACAGATTGATATTATGTATTTCTAGAATTGAAAGCAAATCTGGGTTTTTATTAAGTGGGGATAAACGTAAATTAGTATTGTATTAAGTTGATTGATTAAGAAATGCATTAAACTTTTGTAATTGCTTCATTTACAGTAAAAGTCCCTTAATTTGAAATTCAAGGGACCGGATTTCCCAAAAAAAATCGAATAATGAATTACGGGATGAGTATAAAAATTTTATTTTCGCGGCAATTGTCGATGGCTTGGAACATCGCCGCCATTTTTCCGATTTTTTATGGACAGGCATTTCATATGAATAAAAAAACACTTTGATAAAACAAACATAATTGATTTACAGTCACTCATAATTAAGATATTCGCACGTAAACAGATTGACGTTTACGTACATACTTGACAGTAAAAATGTACCATTGCAGTGAAGTTAGATACATACTAATATGTATATAGATGTCTCGCTTGCACTAATGTTATAAATGCTCGAATTAAATTTTGACATAAGATACTTCACTTTATATAGATGTCTCACTTACACTAATGGTTTACATATGCTTAACTCTTCAAAAAAATGTTTCATCTAACTTTTAACGTAAAAAAACTCACGAAATTGTAAAAATTTCGAATTACAAGAAATCTTATGTGCATTTTGACAAAAACCATTACGAATTACGAATTAACGGTACATTTTACTATGAAAAGTCAATATTGGGACAAGCAAATTATGAAAATTTCGAATTATCGTTGTTCGAATTAACGGACTTTTACTGTATATTAGTTTGGTCATTAATAATTCGTAATTGCAAAAGCAATAAAATGATAATTTGTGATTTTCGCAAAATATATTTCAATAAATAAATTTATGTTTATATTTTATTTTTGCGCCGCCTTTGGAAGAATGCACAAGCGCAAAAAATGTCAAAAAAAGTGCCACACACTGTTTAAAAATTATCGAACACATCTTATCAAGTTATTTTTATGACTTAATCATGGGAGTTCTCGCTAATTAATCAAAAAAGACGTGGCAATCAAAGGGTTAATATTTCAGAATATTCCTTAGGTATTTAACAAATTATTTCAATAAAAAAAAATATTCATCACAATGACGACAAACATTTCTAGTTCTCTGGATTTAATCAAAGATGAATGGGGATTGCAAAATCAGGATCCAATCTGATTTTCTTTTCAAATGGAAAAAATAGACTTTGAGATTGCAGTCCTTAACATAATACAGCAATGTTAACTCATACCTTGGGTTGCTGTTTGAGTGCTTGCTCAGTGAGGGTGTCAGAAACAGACTTGAGAGCGCGCTCGGTGTGGGAGACGACTCGCTGTATGGACTGTAATTCTTCTTCTCCGGGATAGATTTCTGCGTGGCTTGCGATCACATGGCGATCGTCAGCCGACTCAGAACGCCGGCCGGGTGGTGGCATGAACTGCAATTATTAGAAAACTTAAGATATGCAAGAGGTGTGTTAAACAATTGTGAAACAGCTTTTATAAGAGGTATCATTATAATAGTTGAGTTACGGTGTTTTTTTTTTGTAGCATGGTTTTAAGTCATGTAAAAACAGTGACCAGAGAACCGAAGACATGACAAGTTAAGACTAGACATGTCGACACATAGACAGTTGTGTACAGAGCTCCTCTTTTTATTCGATCTCCATCAAAATACTTTAATGGAAGAAACATAGAGGCATACTAGGGAAAAATTTGCATGCTATATTATGAAAAATCAAGTCGTTTTTATTTTGACATATAATCTAACATTATTATAAAATCAATTTGTCACAAGTTATATTATGAAATAGCTATCAACCATATATTTTATTATTTTTTCACCATATTACAAAAAGAAAATATTCTTTGTGTCCAGTTGGCTGTGCGCTCAGTTGCCTATGTGTCAACTTGTCATATGTTCAGTTATCTTGGGTCGAGTTGTCACGGAACCGTAAAAACAAGTATAGATTACAAATAGATTTTTTTCAAAAGGATTCATAAAATTTTGAGGTTTATTCAGCTATTATTAAAAAAATCGTAGTTTTTATTTTAACTTTAAAATGAATCGGGACATTTACATATTAAGACTGAGCAATGTAAAAAATGAACAATGAATATATCAATTTCAATGACTTTCCTTCCATCTTGCATTTCCTAATTTATATTAAAGCTTAAATAAAAAAAATAATAACACTGTTCCATTGCCAAATGAAATAGATTCAGTTACGTTCTCAATAAGTCGATATATTGAGTCACAAGAAAGGAGAAGATTTAGCATTCAGGAAAAAAGTCTCAACACAAGCCTGAAGTCGTTTGCTATAGTTACTCACGTGTGGCATAGGCGGGTGTGAGGGATGTGAAGGATGCGAGAGATGATTGGCAAACGGCGGCATGAAAGGCGGGGAGAGGGTATGGCCCCGATGCTGCATTCCGTGACCTTGAGGAGGTATGGGTGGGCCAGACCTCCGGCACCAATCCAAATAATCGCATTCTTCGTTGAAACGTCTTCTCTCCTCCCAGTAGACGCGCTCCTCTTCCTCCATTTCACACTGCAGACAGTTAGATAAGCGAAATGTTAATACCGTTATCCACATAAGCGTTCAAAGACAATTTAATATTTAACCGACTCGAATAGTTGATTTTTAAAAAAATTTTGATTTTGATTTGTTAATTTTAAGACCTGTACTTTACTATCAAGCCGAGTAAGTGACAATCAGAGAAGTGATCGCTCTCAAGACTAGTTACTATTATGTAAAATCTATATATTATAAAATCTTATGAATAGAGTAGTATGAAAGACTAACGTCTGATGATCTGCAGTATAAAAATGAGGAAGAGGTGATACTTGTACCGTGGTTCACTTACTTATCCTTATTTTTTTTAATAGCTATATATTCATCAGTTTTATTAACTATGAAAAAATATGTTTTATTCTATGGTAAAATACAACTACTGATAAACATAATCAATAAGACAAAATATACATACAACAGAATTAATCTCATGCAAGTCAAGTTTCAACGATTCATTATGAGAGTGGTTTTACTTGTTTTATAAATAATATATATTATGTACTGATAATAGAAAGTGATTTTGTAACCATTCTACGTGTTTGATTTGATCTAAAAGTTAATTCTAGCAGTTAAGTTAATGATCAGAAAAAAGAAATTATAGTAATGTAAAATTGTTTTTTTTACTTAACATGCAAACAAATTACAAAATCATTTACATTAATGTTAATTAAAAAAAATGAGTGGATGTTTGCAAAAAAAGCTTATATATAGTAATCAAATAATAGTTGACATCGTTTCTAACCTTATGCATACGACGACGAGCCCACAATTCGTCCAACATCCTCTGCATCTTCTGTCCGGGCAGTTTCCTCTGCCTGAGTGACGGTTTCACATCTACGACTAGATCCGGTTGAACCTGGAGAAAATCATCATGATAATACGCAAGGGAGTAAAGTGAGGGGCGAATTATCACTAACAATCAAGTGAGCCTCATACAAATTCAAATCATTTAAAAAACGGATCTCTTGATGTTACAAATGAAACATCAGGCTCAACATTTTTCTCAAACCTTTTACTTATAATCATTAGCAAATCAATTAGACTCAACAGTGAAGTCGAACAAATTAAGACATCAAAGTGAGTACACGTTCTCTACTCTATCTATGAAAATCAACCAGTGACTATTGTCAAGATCATCAGACAAGAATTCCGGCCAGCCGGAACATTGCAACAAAGAATTGATCAAAGTCTTAAACATGTTGTGGTTTTCAAATAAAATTGGTGTAATATCTTTATAGAAATAAAATATAGCCGAATATAGTAGTGTATTTGATATTTTGATCAATTTACCTTCTTTTTATATTGCAAACGATGTCTTCTTCCTTTCATATGCATTTCCTTGGCATTGGGATCATTGAAGCGACAATCGCAAAGTTTGCAGTTAAAGCTGAGGACTTTTCCGTCGTCACCCTTGATCTCTTCGATGTAGTCCTGCCCCACGGGTTGAATTTCAGGTTCCGAGTCGCCCATATCGTCTCCCGCTGCAGACTCTCCTTCAGCGGATGCATTGGCATCGGAGGAAACTGTGGCCGTGTTGGTGCCGCTCACTGTGCTCAAACCGCCTGACGATACAAATTTTATCTTCGGTGTGCCAGACACTGTTGCAGTTTTATCTGTTGGAATTATTAATGTAAAATCAGCAAGTTGTGCGGCATCATTCATTATTGTCATTTTCTTGGTGACATATTAAACAACTGTATTGTAATATGTTCAAATTAAAAAAATTAAAGACAAGTGGATATAAATTGATTGAGTACGATGAAGCATCTGCAATATTATTCACTGATAATTTCATCAATCTAATAATTATGTTCAAACTTTTGAAATACTAAGAATATAATAGACCTAAAATGCAATGTAAAAGTATTGCTATCGAACAGGCAACATGTAATTAGTATTTAGATGACACTCACCTCCACCGACAACTTTAGGCTCTTGCGAGGGAATCGGTTTCCCAAGTCTGGTATGCAGCTTGACCACTTTCTGATGTTTGATGCCTCGCACGTGAGCCGCATATGCATCACCTCCCGTGCAAGTCACATCACACAATTCACAGCGCAGAGACCCGCCTGTTCAGCGTCCTCCGGATCCGCTTCCACCGCTGCCTCCCGTGGAAGCAGCTGCAGTGCTGGCGGACACTTTCATGCTGGCTTCCTTTTTCTTGTGCTTCTGGCCTTCCAAGTGCTCACGGTATGTCTTTAAAAAATCAGTTTTTATCAATTTTGAACACCAAGAAAATAAAATAATTACGTAAATTGCAATAAGATAATAAAAACTAAAGAAGTTGGCATACAGATGTGCGATTGCTATTGAATTACCTGAGGTCCAGCACAAGAAATGCGGCAGACATCACAGTAATGCAATTGCTGAGGTTTCGGGGATTGCTTGGGTCGCATGCGAGCTCCACCCCCGGCACCTCCTTTTTTGTAGCCCTGCCAGCCAGCACCCCCGGAACTGAAGTGAAGAAATTTCATTCAATGAACTATAGAACACATCACATAAGAAATATTTGAAGAATGACATGAAGGTGGGTGAACAAGTGGGTGAGACATCAAATGCCATTTTTATCAGTAAAAGATATTTTAAGACAACAATAATCAACCTGATTTGATGTGATATCAGATTCATTTCAACACACAAAGTATCCATCAATGTAGTTAATTGTATAATTTATAGTAAAAATTAGAGGATATTAAATCTTACAGTAAATATAAGATGAATGCAGTTGTTTTGGACAAGAGTAAATAATAAAATAATATCGATCAGCAAAGAAGGGGAGGCACTCACCTTCCTCCGCCTCCTTTATTTTGCTGAGCCACGTACATTGTAGCAGCACTGTAGAGAGCAGCGTCGTAACCAGAATATGTTGTACTGCTGGCAGCGGCTGCTTCTGAATAAAAAAAAATCCATTCAGTAAAAAGATCATCTCAAATATAGCACTAGTTCATATAAATACAATATCAGGAACTCACGCTTGGCAGGTGGGGTAGCGTGCTGTGCCGGGGCTGGAGGCGTAGCGTAAGTCTGGGCAGCAGGATAAGCTGCTACTGCAGTGTTTCCAGTTCCGTAAGATCCTCCGTACTGTGTAGCCTTAGCTGGCTGTGCACCCCGAGCTGCACCAGTCTGCATTGAAATAAAATGATCCTATGATAAGGCCTAATTATTGAAACAGATTGGTAATCAAGCATGCTACATCTTTATTTACATTTTAAAATCTTGGAAACCCCTTCCATAGGGGCCGATTAGTAAATATGCGAAAAATGCCACAGGCAGATTAAGCCGGCCCACTTTACTATCTCAACGGATGGCAAAAATACGATGGGATACACCTTTGATGTGAAAATTCGCACTTTATTAATACATTAATATAAGATATTCGAATAGCTTAAACTACATTTTCATACAACTTTACCCCCTTCAAAACTCACACTCACAAAAAAATTTCCTACCTTTGTGGAATTTGTTGGATCCTAAATTTGCCAATTATTTATGGTTGAAAATAACTTTTGAGATACGATATTTATTGCTTCAGATTAAGATAATTTTTGATTAGATTTTTAATTTCACCAAATGCAAAATTTAAAAAAGGATAATGTGGTTTTTTCCATATTCCAGATCATTACTTTCAATATATTACTGCCCAAATGTTTATGGGTTATTCCTTTGTTTGTCACTTTTATTTGTATTTAGGTTATTATCAATGGAGCCAATATAAGTGTGAAAGATCTGTTATTTTAAATTGTGAATGGTATCTTATAAGACCAATAATTATTAACTTTTACAGAAAAAACTATATTCTAGTAACCCATGGAATAAATAAAAAGATGTTTTTATTAAATCTACATGCAAATTCAGAAGAAAGTTTGAAATATGCGGGTTTAGTTGTAACTTCTTCATAAAAGTGCTGGTTGCTTGAGGTTTAGCTATCTCGTTTGTTTTTAAGACTGAAAACTGAGATTTTAGAAAACTCAGATTAAAAAAAACAACTTATATTTTGGCAAATCTTCTTGCAAGAATATTAGTACTTTCTTTTAATCAAAGTGAGGCAAAAAATTAAAAACCACCTTGGAGGGTTATTTCATTTACTACACTGATATTAACCCATTGTTTACGGTGTGCACAAATTTGTGCGTTATTACCAGGGCTGTGGAGTCGAAGCGGTGTTTTGGCCGACGTCTTACTCGGAGTCGGAAATTTTGAAAAGTTTGAACTTTTTATTTTTGCATTTAATGTCAAATTTGGCTTTTGGCCGCATTGATAGGGTTGATATTTAATTGAATACACATAAATAGGAAAATTAGGGGAAAAAAGTGACAATATTAACTTTTTTTTTAGTCTGAGTCGTGTTTTTGGACAATGTCGGAATCGGACTTTTTTTCACTGACTCCACAGCCCTGGTTATTACTATAGTAATTGAAAAGCCCGTAAACAAAGTGTTAAACATGTGAAAATATTCCTACTTTAAATTAGAATTTGATCACAGAAGGATCGCATACATCAAAATAAGAACATGTATGGTGTGAAAAATGATTTGAGTCATTGTATCGCACAATCAGCAAATTATATATGACACAAATGAAAAGTGTGTACAGACCTGGGCGTAGTTGGGTGTAGCAGTGTAAGCTGGCTTGGGAGCGGCAGCCGCCTCGTAGGCAGGTTGCTGCTGTTAGGGGTAGGCTGCTGCTGCAGCAGCCGCTTGTTGATAGTAGGCTGTCTTACTTGCGTCGTAGCTTTGCTGGGCAGCAGCGGCTGCCGTGCGACCGTATGCCAATTGATAAGTGCCTGCCTGAGCACCGGCTGCTATAAATGTTGAACATTTTTAATTTAGGATTTCAATGGAAGGTGCATGATGGAATTTTAATATAAAATTTGGTCATTTACGACACGGGTTATGCCTTTCAGCATGTTCAGACATTTCGAGCGCACAAATGAACTGACAAGTTACTTAGGAAATGATTATCGTTAAGGCATTGAAGAAAAAAGTTTACCTCTTCCCACCGAACAATGTATTTAGATTACTGACACATGTCATATCTATTAGTGTTTTGTATCATAGTTTTCAACCTGGCATATACTTGCAAATGTATGATTATTGACAGGAGAAAATTTGGAATAGCATTCACAGCATTTGATCTCCAAAAACAAACAAGTTAAATTCATTGCATCTTCAGTTACCCTCTGACGTGGTAATTATCCTACAATAATGTTACATTTGCTCTAACAATAATAAGTAAAGTAAAACTTCTGTTTACAAATATAAATTTTTAATAGAAAGGCATTGAAAATTGTTACAATGAGTTCAGGGACGAATGAATTAAAAGTTTCACGATTGTCTATAAAAAAAATGTATATGTATCTATGGTTGTTTGACAATGTATTGTTTTTGTTTAAAAGGCATGTTAAATCGGTGAATGTTAGCAATCTGGGTATAAATACCTGCGTAAGTTCCTTGGGTAGCGGCGGCTTGATAGGCGGTATCGTATCCAGCAGCCGCAGCCCTTTGGGTACCGTAAGTCGCAGCAGTTGCAGCGGGGGCTACAGCATAGCCTGTTTGGCCACCAGCGTAAGCAGCGCCCGCAGTAGCAGTTCTGTTTCAAAACAATCAAGGCAATAGCACTAAATACAATACACCAAAAACTGAAGAAAATTCTAGTCTGAATCACCCGGACAATCGATCGACGAGCCGATTCGGCGGCCATTTTACTTTGCGGCATTTCAATGATTTACATTTTACTCTATCAAAACAATTTGATATCTTTCCATTTTCAGACAAAATTAATAAGCGACATTTGACACATCTAAAAAGTACGAATACATACCCGTACTGCGTTCCACCGTGAGTAAATCCGAAATAGTTATTTGCGGCCATAATTCACGTATGCGATTATGGCATTCAGCGCGTCAAACGGAAAGAACCAGCCATAGACATGTTTTATCAGCGGATATGTAAGATCGGGTCTTCACTGTTAAGTTCAGTGGTAAAGGGATACATAGACTTATGGTACATAAATAGTATAAAATTATAATAAAATGAAGCCAATTTCATCATAAACACATTTTCCTTCGAATTGACGATTAAATTAAACTGATTAAAAAAATAAAACAAAGGAAAGTAGTTGATAATTACAAATAAATTATATTTTATTTTTCAGATCATATTAAACTTTTAAATCAAATTGAAGTAATCTGTTTTTGTTTCGACTCGGAATAATACTTTTACAACAATCTTGAAATATTTTTTCAATTATGACTCAATTATGACATATTTCCACTCTGATAATATTTTTTTTCTTCATCTATATTCATAATATGTATCAATAATTGTGTGATGAACGGAATTGAGATGTCAGCTGATTTTGCAGTTTATCATATTTTGAAAAAGTTAACCCAGTGATTTTTGATAAATAATAGAATGGTATTTTATCTGGTTTGAATGTGAATGATGAGTATTTTGCGGATGTGAATATTTAATTTGTGCCCTTGTTGAAACAAATATAATTTTTCTATCAAATTTGTTTTGTAAAATTTTTATAAAAAAATCCTTAAAAATAAACACTATTTAGGTACTAGAGCGTCAAGATCTTCGATGCCTTCTGGTGATTCAAAATAATTATATGCTATTGAATCAAAGTATGGTCATAGTGTATGACTATAGGTTATCTATGTGTATGACAGAGTTAACAGATTTTATTTAAGCTCTAGCGTCTTCAGCAATTCTTTCTTTTTCTTGGTCCCCAACTGTATTTCAATGGAAGAAAAAAAAACGTACATGAAAGGTTTTTTTATTCATATGACTGGGTTTGGGTGGGTTGGGAGGAGGCATATTTCACCTCGTGTGTCGGCTGCTTTTGCGCACTACGAACGCGCGTACGATACCTGGAGATGCTTGATAGTGTGCGTGCACCGGATCCATGAGAACAACCCTGCTTCGTGCGAATGCATCTCACACTTTTTGGTTGGCTCTAAGCCACCAAAGACAAGGGGTAGTAAATAAACCAGTTTTAATGATGGCACAATTTTTTTTATAATTGTATAACCAAATACGGACTAACGTAGTAATCTGCAAAACATTTAATTGTGATTGCAAATTTCAAAAAAATGATGTCCATCAGCATGAATAAGAATATTAGTGGTTGAAAATACGACAAATCATACACAGTAACACAGATAAGGAAATACATTTGATGAAAGTATAATGCTATCTTTCTAAAAACAAAATGTAATTCATAAAGTTTGAAATATTAAGTTATTTATCAAGACATTTTTATCTTAAGTTTATATTATGTCAGATACTATTTACGCATCCACGTGGTAGGGTCACATCCATGGGTAAAATAATAATTATACGGCTTAATTAAAGATTGATATTTACCTGCGAGATTCAAACATATGAACACCACAGCGCTGATAATATTGTTTATAAGAAAATATATTGTGATGATCCAAATTGATCAACATCTTCTTAGTTCATTGTAGACAGTTCCGGTATAAGCAATTGAAAGAGCAAGGTCTATCATTCATTGCAGAGTATGCAGTGAAGTAGGTACTTACATATATAGCTATGTGAGCGCATAAGGCAGGTATTACATTATTATAAAAATCAATGTACACCGTAAATACACCGTAAATTTTTCAGTCGATTTATACGCTGCCATAAAGAATGGAAAACTAGTATTGAATGATTTGGTTCAAGTACATGACATTTTTTTATAAATCCATGTCCTCTCTCAGTGTGGATCATATGGGCTCTTCACAGAGTTAATATCAACACTTTTTTATTACAAACATGCTTATTATTCAGTTGCCCAACCCCTCCCTACTCTTTTTTTCAAAGAGAGTACGGATTGAAAGGATACAAAGACAAAGGCAGGACGATACAAAGAGCTAGCCGCTTTTTGGGATCGGAGGGTTGGAAAGGGATTTTTTACCACTCAAACACCCACTGCCCTCGAACAGTATCGATAAATCGACTGAAAAAAACTGCTCGCACAGGGTCTCGAGCCCGGGCGTCCTACACGGAGCTACGGACCGTGTTGGAAAAATGAATTTGCCTATAGAAAATATTTAAAATGGATTCGGCGTTAACTTTCATTTAATAAAAAAATAAATTGATATATTTGTTTTAACCTTATATCAATTTATCAAAGTTACCTTTCGATAGTAAGTCTAATAAATATGCTTCTCAAAAAGGCGAAACATGTATCACAACTTTTACCACTACGTGGAATAACACAGTTATCAATATAATTTTATATTGACTCTAGATCAGTGGTTCTCGCTTAAATTTGTACCGTGGCCGCATTGTAAACATACGCGCTCCTACGGAAATGTCTAGTGGCAACACCAAATTTTTGTTTCCAGTCTCTGTGTTTTAGGTTAGTCAAATGGACCTAAACGTTTTTAAAGATTTACTATTAGTATTGACTGCATACGAAATATATAAATTATTATTAGAGTATTTGTTGACAAATTAACTTCTAAAACCACATTTTTTTTACATCAATATTTACTATAAAGCTGTTGGTGGTCGCAGCCAAATCCTCTGTTGGCCGCACATGAGAACCACTGCTCTAGATGGAACCGGTGGTGGATTAAGCAGTTGAGAAGTTCCAGGCACAATGCAGTTTTTAGGCCCGGTTTTAAAATACATAATATAAAAGCAAAATTACATGTAATATAAAAATAAATAGTCATTTTCACACAGCAGATGAAAAACGAATAAGAGCCGCCACGGTTAAAGTAAATACACCAATTGAAATGATTTCGTATCATGTATGATATTTTTTTTTAATTTGAAAAAAAAATGTACAAAAATTGGGGGTTGGTATTTACCAAGGTGAGAGCCGGTTGATTTTAAAGCATTTTAGCAGGTCATCACTGGACATTCAAAAATGTTATTTAATGCACACCGATATAACTAGTATATTAATGCGTAGACAAGGGAGTGTCGATATGATATAAGCCAAGATTCTGGGGCCCTTAGTGCGCTATATGCATCTGCCACTGGATGTCACCAGCATTTGAAGGTTGCCAGTGAGCCGAAATTATATTTTTATACCGGTTTTATAATTGATATATAAGTTATTAAGGTAAACAGTTTTAATCAGTACTGACTAAATAATTGATGATTGTTGATTTTAACCTGTTAACTGAAATTCATTTTACAACAAAAAATAAGGTGGAGGTTGATTTAATGTATGGGATTGTTAAAAGAATAATTATTTGCAGTCAGCAGATCACGATTCGACCCACGTGGACGTTATAATTGATTTTGTATTAAATTATCGCCCCGTCTTGTCTGACGCCACTGTTACATTGAAAAACATGTGTACACGATACAAAACCCTCTATCAGCATCTTGTTATGTGTTTATAAAGTCGAGAGAAATATAACCGACACAGCAGAATAGATTTGGTCAACTGCGAAGAAACATTATTACGTATATGTAGAAATAAATTTGTCAACAATAAATTGTGATTTTCTCGACGTTCTGTGCATAATTATTGTTGGTGATTACATAAAAATAGATCGTGGAAGAAATTGAAATCATATGCAATTAAGACCGCTAGCAAGTGACACGATGAAGCTCATTTCAGAAAAAAATAAAACAGTGATATTGATAGTGGTGGTAATCATTTGTATGGCTAAAGCTCACCCACTGTATAGTATAGATATGGATGATAGAGGTATGTAAGACTATTTGATAATAGTTACACAAATTTCACATTGTATTTTGTGTTTATATTTCATTTTTTTCTTAAATTGTCTTAAAACTGTGTTTTTTTTTTTTTAATTCGCTTTTTGATTTATTAGTATCACAAGAGATGTGAAATCTTTTATGTACTTTTCATAGAACTTTTCAATATTTCAATTTCAAAAATAAACAAATGGTTACATTAAGTGCTTTACTTATGATAAATTTAATTAACATTATTTCAAAAGTAAACCAAGCTTTAAATCCTTTCAAAGAATAAATATAAAACGAATTTGCTTATATTTACATTTAATGTAATGTAAATGAAATGTTCCATTGGCTTGAAATAATAAATAAAAGACAGATTAATAAAATAAACATTTTACATGCCGATTATAACTGGGCCATGATTAAAAACTGACTGTTTCAAAATAATAGGAAGTGTTTGATAGTTACGCACCAAATAATTCAACTATTGCGATGTTATCCAAACACTCGTATTTAACAACATACACCTAAGGGAAAAATAAATGAATATCTGAGTGATAATCTTTCCTTCAATGAAGTTTTATTTGGGTGGTAAATAAGTCAGTGAGATGTGATTACATTTTTTTGAAATCATTCATAAAATAAATAAATAGAGTTTTTCTGTTTCTATATTGGTCACATTTTCGATTTGAAATGTCTATGTACTGTGTAATTCTGTTAATTTAATAAGTAACTTGCGACATCTGGTATGGATGACTTGCAAATGAATATTTACTATGAATGTATGCACATTACCGAAAAATTCAAACAAATATGGATAAAAAAAATAATTTTATTTGGTTTAACTTCATTTCTGTTGATTTGCATTGTAGTCACTTTCAAGGTACCAACTTTCATTATTGGTGGAAATGCAATATATTGAAATAAATAAAACACATTTTTTGGCACAACCTTATATATATTGTTAAGACCAGGACCAGTTTCACTTGTCATATTTTAAGTGAATTGTTTGCTTTCTTATAAACTTCGAGGAAGATTAACCAATAGTGATTCGTTAACATTCATTCACTTAGTTGTAATTATGGAATTTATTATTTACACTGTTAATAACAAACCTTTTAAGTTCAAAGAGAATACTTTGAATTAAAATTAAGATATCGACTGAGGATGCTTGAAGAAAATTTTAAATAATGCTAGCGAGTACCCGGCATGCGTTGCAATGCGATTCAAAGAATGAAAGTGTTTATTCTTGAATTATTTTTATTGAAGTGCTTTTGGATACACAATAATATACATTGATGGACATTAAAAAAATATTAAAAAAACCACACAAAAAACACCAAAACTTTGTCGCAATCAAGTATTGGAACGCATACGAGACACACACATACATTCATTTTTATATATTTACAGTCAGCCCTGCTATAGCAGGAGGATAGGGAGTACGCTATAACAAATATACGCTATATAAACTTCACAGAAGAAGAAATCCGTGCACCTTTCACAATTCTATTAAATGCACGGATTGAAAGGTACGAGGACTAGGACAGGACTAGTGGTTAGCTAATCGCTCTCGCTTCCCGTCGCTTTTTGGGGTCGGAAAGGTGCGAAGGAATTATTAACAACACAAACACCCATTGCCTTCAAACAGAATCGATTTATCGACTGAAAAAATTAGCTAGTACCGGGAATCGAGCCCGGACAGTGTGTCGCGGAAGCCAACAAAGTTGAACACTGCACCACGGACTGGGCAATCAATTAGGTACCTTTTATTTCATTCCGTAGTACTAAATTTTTGATAAAATTTCCTTAAAAATATTGGTATTTATTATCAATATTCATTAAAAACATCGATGTATATTATATACATTCGAGTTGTAAGATAATTTTCATGATCAGCTATCAAATATATTTTTTCTCTTGTTTCTCGAGTCTTAAGAAACCGAAAAGTGATTTTCTTATTGCTGGTCAAAAAATGCTGCAGTGATTGATGATGTAATTAGAAATGAAAGGACTGAAAGTATTTTTTTTTAAATTTATTGATTAAAATCATTCTTCATCAAAAAACATAAAATATACGAGACCACCTATCCAAATTTGATGATATTTAATATAAATAGATGGAATATTAGCACCGGCGTCTGATTCAATTAAAAAAACATAGTATCCACCCAATTGAATATCCACAACGGAAAAAATATTTTTATCCATGAAATAATATTATTTGAAAAAAAAGATTATATTCAACTTTATAAGATTGTATAAACAATTTCAATTGCTTTTTCAAAAATTGTTCGTCTAGTACAGGGCTTTTAACCGAATTACGACTACGGGCGCATTTGAGAATTCGGAGAATATTACGAGCGCAGGCCGGATTTAATTTAAATTATTATTCGTATATTTATATATAGTATTTTTTATTATTATTTCCTGGGGAGCTTTACATGTGTTACATTCATGGATTTTTTTTCAATTAACGTTCACATAAGGATTATAAAAAAACCATACAGTTTAAAAATATCAAAACTGTGGAATTTAAACTTCTCAGGAAAATAACACAATGAGTAAAATACAATTATAATACAATTTGGGTTTTTTCATCGTTTGATACTTTGCAGAAGACGCACGATAATAGCTGCGCGGGCGCACATGTTCTCGTGGGCATAAGGTTAAGTACCCCTGATCTAGTATGTAATACCGAAAAATTAATAATATTTGTGTCTCGTCTTGCTGTTCAAATCAGTAAGATTTAAATATTATGCAAATGTCTGTGTTTGGAACTAAATAAACTAGGTACACGACGTAATACATTTTGTTAGTTTTGTAAGTGTTTTCTGACCCCTTTTTTAACAAGATAATCTATATAACTACTCCATGTCTTGTCAACAATCTATGCAACACGTCCAAACATCCTTATTGTGGTTATTATCACTTTGAATGGTCGGCGGGAAGAACAGGCATACTAGTTCATATTACGTACGGGTAATCCCAATGTCAAAGTTACTATTTAAAAGGTCTGGACTCTTTATTGGGAGTAATAGGACGAAGGCCGCGAAGGTTCACGGCTGGATACTTTCGTGTTCCTTCCGAGTCAGTTTTGACACATGACCCCACTTTGTGACCCCAGACAGATTATTACGGCAGGTCATGAACCTATGTAACGCCAAAGGTCCTATATAAAAGATTGAAATATGTTTTTTATTTGATGATATCCGTTTGAATTATTTCAAATTGGATTTTTACACAGTTCTTCACAAAGCTCTTCAATATACCGTTTTAAAGATAGCATTTAGAGGGTTTCAAGGTTTTTGCGAATGGTTTTCATAAATTCAGAGTTGCTTAGTAGTTTTACATTTAAAATGGGCTTAAGCCATACGGCTGTCAGAAAATGTTGGATGTATTATCTGCTTCTATGACTTCTTTTATTCTTGTATATTCATGTTAGATAATTTCTTAGTATTTAAAATATATTTAATTCAAGGGGTTATGGGGTAAAATCATCATCATCACTAAATCAAAAGTATTTAATAATAGCCAGCTTAAAAAAAAAACAAGAAAAACCTTAAGATAATTTAAACCAAACGAAAAAACATTTTTTTAATCTCAGTATTCACTTTTAAGGTGTTCACTGTCAATACTTGGTGGAAAGGTATTATAATAAAAATACATTTTTAGTACTTTTTCCACATAAAATTTATTTGATCAGGACCGGTTTCGCTCATGGCGAGCATTGTCAACTGATAAGGAATACAATTCAACAGTGATATTTATACAACAGTGATATTTATACAATTTATTTGCTTAGTTGTTTTACCGATTGTTTGTCATACTTAACTTTTGTATAAATATCACTGTTGTATTGTATTCCTTATCAGTTGACAATGCTCGCCATGAGCGAAACCGGTCCTGATCAAATAAATTTTATGTGGAAAAAGTACTAAAAATGTATTATTATTTTTATTACTCAGTATTGATTCTTTTTTTCAAGATTCCGTTATATTCAATTCTTTTCCGGGAATGTAATTTTTATGATGTGTAAATATAATACGAATTTTCAACAAAAACGAAGTGATGAAAACTGTTTTTTAAAACATATGCAAACCAGGGCAGAAGGCTATCGATATTACATTGATGATATTATGCTCGTATTTTTGTATACGAAATTTATTGAATTACTAACCTCAATTTTAAATGATTATTAAATTTGTATCGACCCTTCCATTGATTGTATAATTGATTAACTGTTTTAGTTGACTCCTCCACATTGGATGATGTATCAGTTAGAAAAGTTGGCGCAGCAGGAATATCTGCTCTTCCTGCAAGTCTTTGGCCGATTCCTCGTCGGCGTCCGTACGGAACCAACCAGCCAGCAGTAATCATGCCAGCATACAACCTCGTTTGGGTATGGGATATTTTTTCTTTGATCGTCATGATGTTTTGGATGATTTTCGATATGATTTCTTCATAAAATGTATCTTACAAGTGTTTAAAATTTTATTAACCTTACTAAAAATAAACTAAGAAATTTAATTCATTAAAAAACTGACATGGTGCTGCACAAGTCTTTGCTTTTGAGAATTTAATGAGCGTGTAGTATGATATGGAAGTTGGCTGTCCCAACACCACCCGTTGTGTCTATGAAGCCCTTGTTTATTGGTCGCCTTCTATTACACAATAACAAACAAGCAAACAAATACATAGCATGTACTTAGTCCGATACAGAATTGTATGGACCCGATATCTTAGCCATGTCGTATTCTGGTAAAAATCTGGAATAACATGTGTCTTGATCTGAAAACCTTTTTGAATGAGATTAAGTATCCTGTGTATCGTTATATCTATACTACTCGATATTTTTTTACTTGGCATTTGACTTGGCAGTTGAATAAGGTATAACGGGCTAGCCGTTCTGTAAATGCGAGATATTTTTCAAATGGCGTAGCATTGTAATGAAACAACTTTCAAAAATCTGCATAACATTGCATAATATTTTATATATAAAAGTAAGAATACAAATATATTTACGACTGCTAAAAATAATATTATCCAGTGACACATTATTGCTGTTTTGAATGACGTGTTAATGTCATCGACGTAATGATATCATACTTTGCAAAATAATTAATTTTAAATATATACTTAAATATGGTAAAAAATACATACATATATTAACCGCTTTTCGCAGATCGCACATATATGTGATTCTATTTATTGGGTTTTCTATGTCGTTTATGAATGTCGGACGAAGTAAATTTTGAAAAACAATTCAGGAATGATGTGGTTAAACTACAGGCAGTAATTTGAATAGGTACGCTGGAAGCGATTAAAGGCATTTTTTTTTTTAAAAAAGTGTTAATTGTTAAAATGTCTTATTATTGAAGAACTCTAAAATAAATAATGCAAGTTGTCGATTTTTTCTAAGCTGTAAAGTTTCATTTAAAATCTATTTTGACTATTATTACTTTTATCAATGAATTATTTTTTATGAAAAACTATTATGCAGTAAACATAGCAATGGGACCTTATAAATAAACTTTTCGTGAAAGAAATGTTAATAATGAGATTTTATTATTATTTAAAAAAATATTCATTTGATATTTTTTATGATTGTCTTAGAGTTTGAAAGCTTTACTCTATCTCGATGAGATGTTCTAATGCAGGGGTTCCTAACCTGATTACAGCTTCGGACGCATTTAAGTTATATAAAATAAAGTAGCACACATTTATTTATTGTATCATTGCACCGTGGAAAGCTTTACATATGTGTTACATTCATTATATTGTTACTTAATTATTATTAATAATAATTAACATAACTGGAAATGTTTTTAAAATTGGAATAAATAATATTGAAAGGTACAATGCCGTTGTTTTAAAATACCTTTCGTCATTTAATACTTCAGTGGCTAAAGAAAATAGTGAAGAAAGTACACATGCGCCCGCAGGTAATAAGAACCGTTGAGAACCCCTGTACTAATGTATAAGAGCTAAATAAAACATGCAATCTATATGATAAATCTCTCCTCTTGCTGGATTTTTTTATGATTTGATTTCTCTCGTGTAAGTTAACTTAAAACAATTTTATTTTTTTCAGTTACCCGGTGGTGCCATAAAAATACTCCCAAGAAATATTTAAAACTGATCATGAAAATAAAGAAAATCTTTGTTATTAATTTATCAATGTACAAATATTTTTTAAGAGACTGAGTAGTGTATAAGAGACTATTAATTAGAAATGTATATCAATATAAAAAGCAGGGCTTTGGAGTCAGTGAAAAAAAGTCCGACTCCGACTCCAGCATTTACCAAAACCACGACTCCGATTCCGACATTGACCAAAAACACGACACCGACTCCGACTCCGACTCCGAATAAAAAAGGTTAATATCGTCACCTTTCCCCCCTAATTTTCCTATTTATGTGTATTCAATTAAATATCAACCCTATCAATCCGGTCAAATGCCAAATTTGACATATTAAATGCAAAAATAAAAAGTTCAAACTCCGAGTACGACTCCGGCCAAAACGCCGCGCCGACTCCGACTC
This sequence comes from Himalopsyche kuldschensis, assembly GCA_028554975.1. Taxonomy (NCBI): domain Eukaryota; kingdom Metazoa; phylum Arthropoda; class Insecta; order Trichoptera; family Rhyacophilidae; genus Himalopsyche; species Himalopsyche kuldschensis. Next base: position 1,745,826 of record JAHFWI010000060.1, on the reverse strand, counting down.
CGACTCCACAGCCCTGTAAAAAAGTATTATGATATATTCATAAATAAAAAATTTAATTAATTAAAGCATTTCAATCAGTGCTCGATTGTACCTAAATTGTATAAAATAATTGAAAACGTCCAATATTTTAAAATTATAAAAATAAAATTAAGATCCATATTTAAGATTTGTTTTATTTTTATACTGTTTATCACAAGACCATGTATGGTTTTTCATAAAGTACATTTATTCTCTAATTATCCTCGTTCCCGATACAAGAGACCAAACTTTATTTCAAGTATTGTGATGATGAATCATTTGCAAAAAAAAATGCTGAAACCGATGGCTATTCTCTCTGTGAAACTATTCTCTGGCTATTAAAAAAAAATCCTTTTCGCAGCTTCCTCGTACTTTTTTGACTTTTCTTATTAACAACAGGTACCAGAATGTGTTTTGAAACAACTTTTTTTCATATTTGGTTTTTAGTTTAGATATTGACTCAGGATGCCTTATAAAATAGAGCAGTCAGCTCGAGCTCATTTGTGAACTTGAATGTGAGAAAATGTTCAAAGCAAAACTAGGCTTTCTAGTAGCACGATTAAAATTTCTTATTTTTTTGTGGTAATCAACAAATGAATACAGAGCATATTTCATAACGAGTATTTTTTATACCGCCAAATAGTGCATGTCATGTTAACTTGCTCAAGGATTCAAAATTTATTATTTTGATTGTGATTTTGATTTTTTATTTTTTATTCAAATGTATGGCCTTATTGGTTTCATGTTAAAAGATTTCCAGTGTCTGGAATAATTGATACTGTCCGAACATTAATCTTATATATAAAACCGAAACGGCGTATGTATGTCTGTGGGTCTGTAATTCCCTTTTACATTGTTGGTCATTAAGTTGCCATAAAAACGAATATGAAAGAAAATATGTTTGAATTTTTATCGGCGAAGACATTTAGTCAAAATGTAATAAATTAGTCTTCTACTGAACTTTTCCCGGCTTTTATTAATATAATAATGTTTATTATTTACGTGAAGGTATTATTTGACATTTCTTTGACAGCAAATTAGATTTTTTCCTTGAATTAGGACATTTTGATGGGCGAGAATGGGGCTGTCAATATATGAAAGGGGCTGTGAAATGTCAATGCCAGTCGGAAATGTTCATTTTAATTCCATTTAAATTGATCTAGACTTTTGAATTTTGAAAAAAGTTGTTTCAGCTTGTCCCGTCTGAATTTACGCGCCGAGTGAACATAACCCCAAACTGGTCCGAGCGAAGCCGGGTAGCAATACTAGTATTTTCATAATTCTCTCTTATATTCCAGTCCGGTAACTCGCCAAGTAAAAAGTCGACGAAATAAATAAAACTCATTGGACAAATAGAAATTACCTAAATATTTACTAAAACAGTATTTATAGACAAGCTTAAGCTATACATATCATTAATTTTATACTGTTGCCAACCATTTAAATACAGCGGGTAAATCAAACATTAAGGTATTAGGAAATGGACAAAGTTCACGAAATAGAATTATTTGTTTTGAAAGGTAGAAAAGTTTTGGAAAAATTATCAAGTTTTCAAAGCTGGTCTCAGCGCAAGCGCGGCGCTGCGACCAGCTGCTTTATCGATTGAAAAATAAGCCACGATGCTGTATGGACCGAGTCGCCATAGAGGGCGGTCGACTTTCGTAAAAGGTGGTTTTTCACGCTACCGCCCACCGTGAAACCTAACCTTAAATCACGTATTTGTTTAAAAGAACACTTAATTTTAAACATATACTTGCGAGTTGTTCGAAGCCAAGATGAGCGAGTCAAAATTTATAAGTGTTGCATTCTGAAAAAAAAATATTGTGTAAAAATAAAATCAAAATGTTAATTAACGGCTGTTTTGGGAAATTATTTATAATTTTTTTGATGGCCAGAGGAGTGCATTTAAGTAAGTTTTTGTAATATTCCATAAAAAATGTAATCATGGTCGCAAAAACGATTCTTGCAAAAGTACAAAACATAAATTTGTCTTATAATTTAACAACTAATACAATAACTTAAGTAATTTCGCCACAAAACCGTGTTAGGATCATAAGATGATTCTTAAAATTGACAAAAAATATATTTTTACAAATTTATCAATCTTTCGGTACGGTTCTTATTTGAATATGAAATGTTTGAAAATGAAAACGAACTTAAAAAGCATATTGAGGATATTGTGAAACGTTTTGGATTTATTGACAATAATTAAATTATAATTCTTTATTATAACCAATTGTATGTGTAGTTTAACTAAGATTGAAGTATATTTCAATTTTTATAATATTTCTGAACTGATAATCGAATTATATATTATAAAAGTTATGTATATATTGGAATCTAGTCATAACATGATAACTGGTTGGCCGTTGTCATATCAACGGAAAATATGGATATGACCAATTGAAAAAATATCGCGCAATAAAGTTAATGTGGTGTTTATTTTCATTACACATGTAAGGAAAACAAGTATCTCTTAAACTTCCAAATTCAACTATAGACAATTGAAATATATCCAATTTTTAAAGATGTTTAAAAAACAAAATGTTTTGTAATGTATACAAACAATTTTTGTAAATAAAAATAGATTAGCTTATTCTATATATTGTGCTAAAAATAGTGATACGTGTTTCGTCTCTTCAAGCAGCAACCGTGGGATATTAGGTCCGATGATATTTCTTAAAGAGGCGAAACGCATGTCATTATTTGCAGCACAATACATAGAATAAAATAAGTTTTATTTATTTATTTAAATGTAACTTCAGAAAATTTTCACCGAATTGAACGAAACGAAAATATATATACATATATATGTATATAAAAATGCCTTAAATTTACTACCATAAAATGTTCGGACTTATACATCGGGAAATTTGATGCTTTTGTATGATTGAAATATCTTTTGAATGAAAATGTGCAATACTTTTAACAGCAACAATAAAGCACATAGAAGCCAACCCTGATGCAAAAAGGCTCTACGATGATTTACTAAGTAACTACAATCGCCTCATCAGACCTGTCATCAACAATACAGAGACCCTCACTGTCTGGTTGGGACTAAAACTTAGTCAGCTCATGGAAGTCAATTTAAAGAACCAGGTCATGACGACAAACCTTTGGGTTGAACAGGTAATTAAGTTTGATGATAAAACATAAAAACAAGTTACCCTACCGTACCGTTATGTTATGATGTATTAAAATATAGCCTTAACACTGATTGCAAAATTTTATTCGAAAGATTGTTTTAAAACTATACTGAAAAAAGAGTAAATTTCATCGTATGAAATACACTCGTTTTTTATTACGTTTAGATATAATTCTGATGATGAAACGATATCAAAATACCTGTAATTTTCATAATTTTTGTGAAACTAAATATTTCTTTATTAAATTATTTATTCAAATATTAATTCTATAAATGAATTGAATACAAGAAAACAAATGAATTGAAAATAGAGTCATCTTCAAAAAAAAGAAGGATTTTTATATATGTATGTTTAGCGATTTTGACATGTCAAGTTTCCAGTTTTTGTCTTCATGCTGCAATCAAATACGAATATTCAACATATGAAAAATAGAATACAAAGATCTTGATTTGTGGTAATTTTGTATTAAATCGTGTGATAGAAATATAAACCTGAATTTAAGATAAGGTATAATGGTTGAAATCATTCTAGAAATGGTTCGACTACAAGCTGAGGTGGGATCCTGAAGAATACGGAGGAGTCGAGATGCTATACGTCCCTTCAGAGCACATCTGGCTGCCGGACATAGTCCTTTACAACAATTGGGATGGAAATTACGAGGTAAATTTAATAGCTGTATGACTTTATATAATGCATATGAAAAGATCAATTGTTAGTTCTGCATACAATACTGATTTTATAGCCTGCACAACTGAGAGTTTTTTGTCATTTGTTTGACTATACAATTTTTAAGATAAGCCTTAGGAGAGATGGTGAACAAATTATATAATCTAAACAAATTCTATACACTGGATAAATTCAATGTTAAAAAAATACAACATTGCAGTTGGTTGATTTTCTATTGTAAATAAATCATTGGTCAATAAATTAATCGTGTATTTTGAGAAATTACTTAATGCTAAAATAATAAGTTGGTTTATTCTCCAAAAACAGCCTATGGAAAAATGTATATAAACATCGTAATTACAAAGGTTTTGATTGTATTGTAATTATAAATCAAAAAACGCTTATTCTAAGAACGTTGATAACAAATGATATAAGCGAAAAAATATATTTTCGACACTGATTTGGTTTTGGTTTTCGACTTGATCCGACGATAAATTTCGTTGGTTAGTTTTCTACTGTTTTTAAAACAATACCGTAAAAGTCTTATTTCATTTCATCAAACATTATGGTGGGAAACAAATGAATGTACTTTATTTGACAAGAAACGTATGGAAATATTGATTTTCGAATCACGGAATCGTTGACATTGTCAGGTTATCAAAAGGTTATTAAGCAGAACGGTTATAAATATATATAAAATATTATTTTTTACCCTTTTACGATATTGTTCTAAAAACTTCAATTGAACCACTAAGATATAAATTAATTTGTGATCAAATAAATACTTTTTGATTATTATTACAGGTAACTCTGATGACTAAAGCTACCTTGAAGTATACCGGTGAAGTTTTCTGGAAGCCTCCCGCTATTTACAAGTCGTCGTGTGAAATCAACGTTGAATATTTCCCCTTCGACGAACAGACATGCTTCATGAAGTTCGGTTCATGGACGTATAATGGAATACAGGTAAAAGTTGCGATGAGAAAATTGGGAAACCGTAAAACTTAATAAAAATATTACATTATGTTTAAGTTCTTAATTGAATGGATGAAGGATATTGCGAGTCACAATAACCAAAGATTTCATTAAAAGGTGTCGGCCAAAGATGACGTCACACGATTTTGTTTCACATTTTACCACAAATATTTTTGAGTGTCTGAATTAATTACTTCCTACAATATTGCTGTAATAAAAATACTATTTGTTTATTTATTTATTGGCAAAAAAACTTTATAAAATACATGGCATTACAGCAAGCGCCAATGCGCCATGCATTTGTCAAATTAATAAAAATTAAATAATATATTACACAAAAATAAGAAACAGAACAGAAACATATTATTTACATAAGGCAAATTTTTTTAACAAAGCATCAAGTTCACTGCCGAAGATGTCCACATCAACAGGCAGCGCATTTTTCTTTTTTAATAATAAAATATTTGGCATTACAGCTTACGCCAATGCGCCAAATATTATTAATTGTGAAAGTCATACGAGATCAACTCGATGATAAATAATAAATCAGTTGTGCACAAAATCAACGATAAGTAACATACACCCAGCCCAAGATCTCTTTTTTCAATTGAAAAAAATCCAACCTTGCCGAGAATTGAACTCGGGTCCCCTGATCGCTAGGACAAAGCTCTTGCCACTAGACCACAGGGACCAACTTATCAGCCGAATAGCCCTTGCAAATGGAGATTCAAAAGACCTACGTGACAAACAAGTTTTGACAAAGAAAACGTAGGTAAAAGCTGGCAGCATGCAAACTTAAATTTTCGAGGATTTCAGGGTTATCAACTTGGCCCCGAAGAAGAAAAAAAAAATGTTTCAATATTGAAATTAATCTTCGAGCTTCAAGAGAGTGAAATGAAAGCATACCTAAAAGAAACTTGGTTGGATAATATTCTATCAATGAATTGTCATATGGAAAATAGTTGAATTTTTTGAAATAATAATAACGCAGAATTTTTTTATGAACTCGCTCCAGTTGCGACTTATATTTATATTCATATGGACCCCAAAATAATAGATCCATATTCAAGCTTGCTTAAAACTAAGGAAACATAAAGAGTACGAAACACAGTAGGGTTTTCAAATGGCTTACTTTGCTGAACTATGAATCCAAGAAGTTTACTAGCCTGCAGGATAATTGAAGAAATGTGGGAATGAAACGTGAAAGAAGAGTCAAATGTTATACCGAGATCGACAACTTCAGACAAACGCTGTAAAGTCATATTCGATATCTCATATTTATATTTGATAGGAAATTTTGAACGAGAGAATGAAATGCAGAATCATTTCGAAATGTTGAAGTCAAGTTTGTTTATTATGGACCAATTTACAATCGAATTTATATTATGCTGTAGAATACTACAATCCGACTCATTCCTGATGGTTGAAAACAGTTTTAAATCATCAGCAAAGAGGAGATACTTTATTCCACTCATACTTAACACAATGTCATTGATAAAAATGAGAAATAAAATAGGACCAAGGTTTGATCACTGTGGCACTCCAGAATATGTTGGAAAAAATTTTGATACGCACCCAGCATATTCAACAAATAGGCGTCTATTTGACAAATAAGAATGAAAAAAATTGATTACCTTGTTCGAGCTTCTTATTGCTTTTAATTTATTTATTAGAATAACATTATCAACCCGGTCAAATGTTTTGGAAATATCCGTATAAATTATTTAAGTATTGAAATCATAGGCCATGATAGAAAGAGAAAACTCGTCAGTCCCTGTGGTCTAGTGGCAAGAGCTTTGTCCTAGCGATCTAGAGACCCGGGTTCAATTCCCGGCAAGGTCAGATTTTTTTCAATTGAAAAAAAAGAGATCTTGGGCTGGGTGTATGTTATTTATCGTTGATTTTGTGCACAACTGATTGATTACTTATCATCGAGTTAATCTCGTATGACTTTCACAATTAAGAATATTTGGCGCATTGGCGTAATGCTGTAATGCCAAATATTTTTTTCCTAAATAAAAAAAAAAAATGATTACTTGGAGAAATAAATATCTTAAAATTACGTTAATTAATTAATTTCATATTAAAATCTGAGCATAAAATAATAAAATGTTGCGAAAAACTTGTTCTATTTGTGTCTGACTAGCATTTTATTAGTCTTGTTAAACAATTATATGGTATAAAATAATTCAGTAAGTACCTAAATTAATTGGTGGTATAATAGACGGCTTTTAAATATTCGTAATTTTCGGCGTAGGCACTTTTCAGCAACAAATTAGAAAACATTTTGATATAATTTTCAGGTGGATCTGAAGCACATGGGTCAAGTAGCAGGGAGTAATCTTGTTCACATTGGAATTGATCTCAGTGAGTTTTACCTGTCGGTAGAATGGGACATTTTGGAAGTTCCGGCAACGAGAAACGAAGAATTTTATCCATGCTGTAAGGAACCGTTTTCAGGTAAATGATGTCGTTTACTGTAAACATCGGATATATGGACACAATAAATATAAAGAAGCGTTCTGCGCTTAAAGATTTTATCAGGTACCTCTGAAATTTTGCGAAACAATTGTATCACACACTGTTATCTATTTACTTCAGCACTCCATTAGTAAGGATTACAAATATCTTTATAACTTTGTATAGGTTTTTCCAGAGCACAAAATTACTAAAACATCTTAAATTCTACAAAGGTGCTATATGCTATACGCTTTCGATAATATTAATTATTAAAAGAGCGTCAAGAAGCTCTGAGAGTTTTTATAAAAATAGTAATAAGTTAAACGCAATATGATATTTCAAAATGAGAAAACTTTGCTCGTCCAGTCATAGAGTGTTAAACCCCTTTCAGCTCTTGTCCTCAACTATACCATCAAATGTTTGAATCTACGAACCAACACCCAACAGATTGGACTTTCATTTAGCTTCCACACTTAAATCTAAAAGTATCGTGATGGTTCCACTCATTCCAACTCATCATACCTTATCTTGAAGATAGTGCATAGAGAGAGCGAACAAATTCTTCCTTGTACCCTTACACTCTTCAAACAGATAAGTTGAGCGACTGAGAATATCGAAATATTTTAATAATATAAAAAAGTTGACTTCCGCCAAATATGAATTGATAGCAAACATCAGAAGTCCGTTCTATATATAGCTCAGTTATCAACGTTATTGGACGGAGGTCCTATTTGGTTGAAGTGTTCACAGATTCAGATTCTCGGACAGACAGTTAAGTAAACGTATTATTCAATCGATTTTTGGATCTGTGTTCAAAGATGATGGTAAGATATTCACATTTCCTTCCAAATCGTACAATCACTAAAACTGGGCGTAGCAAGTGCGATCAGCCAAGTACTAGCCCTTTCTAGCTCCCTCATAAATCCTTACCCCTCTAGAACAGAGAATTTGAGCAATAAGCCTCGCAAAACAGATACTGTTGATATATTCCACTACAGATCCATATACTCCATAATGGAAGAAAAATTAATAATTGATTAGTTATAAAATTATTCCTGTTTGCAGATATAACATTTAAGCTGACAATGCGAAGGAAGACTCTGTTTTACACAGTAAATTTGATAATTCCGTGCGTAGGAATTACTTTCTTGACGGTCCTGGTATTCTATTTACCTTCAGATTCTGGAGAAAAGGTATCATAGTCATTGAAGTGGTATTTTTGGCTATTAGTATATATAACCATCACTTAACACTGTATACGTAATAACTATATGAATGATTGATTTAAAATGAGAATGGTTCTGGTCAAAGGAAAATGTAATCGTGTTTTGTGGATATGAAATGAAGCATGCAAATTTTCTTATAGAAAATGCAACTTTATATTATGTGGTTGTCAATAAGAATAATTGCTAATACGAATATGGGGTAATTCTTTCAAAGACTTGAAAGTTGTTTGAAAAATATTGCTTATGGAAAAATACAATTTTCCTTTGATTATAACGAAATCATCAATGTTAATTTAGTTCAAAACATTGTTGTCATAACGATTGTATTAAATAAATAATAAATCTGAATATGATAAACTTAAAATATAAAAATAATACGTTCACTAAAAAATGTTGCACTGTTTTATGTTGAAAATAAATAATCAATATGTAAAATCTAATTTTAAGACCTTGTGAATATCTCAAGGAAAGATTTTTGATTGAACGTAATATTTTGCAATTTAAAAATGAGCACCGCAAACAATCGTTGTGATTTCAAATTTTGATTGAGATGTTGAAAATGTATTTGTCTATTTACCATAGGAATTGTGCCCAAGACTTAGATTTTCCAAATTGACTGTGCAATCTCTCACAACAGTTCACATTACAGCTGATTGGATTAATTTATAATGCATTTTTATAAATTAAAAAAAAACAAACTGCGTTGAAACTCAAACATAATTGCACGAAAATCAATCGTTATGAATGTTTTTTTATTTTGTGCAACACAGCCTTGTCAACAAGTAATAATTGTGTGATACAGGTTGGCGTCTTTAATCGTAAGCCCATAATAAATGAGGTTTTCTTTAAATGAGACAGTATAATTAAGTAATCATTGTTAAATTATCATAACGTTTGACGGATAATGATAATCAAACTTCAAACGCGTTGTCATTTATAAAAAAAAATGATAAATATATATTTTGAAGATGACACATGCATTCATTATGATTTAATATTTTGTTTTAAATATTAATGATACTATGTACTCGAAAGAAAGACAAATAAACGGTTAAACAATCACGATCATCAAATCACGCGATGCTCAATTGAAGACAGAATATGAAATATTAAAAAATATTTTCTCTGTGTTTGAGAATGGTTGTTTGAGTATGAGAACCCAGAGTTTGTCATGCATTCAAGATAAATATATAAAAAAACTATTTTGACTTTGTCAAGTCGCTAGACGAATCTGGTTTTAAATTTTTAAAAATCCAAACATAATAAATAAAGACAAATTCATTCTATAATTGAATCAATTATCAGACTATACATTAAATGTACGTACCACTTACCTAGTGATAAATTCTTATACGATATTTTCCTCAAACAATATTTTCGGTGATTATTGATACGACAATTATTCATAATAACATCGTTTAAATTTGTCTTGATTTATTTATCTTTCTGTCTGCCCATCTGGCATATTACCGAGATATTGGCAGGCAAAGGACACTAAGTTTGCCATGAATAATGAAAAATGTTGAAATGTGAACTGTTTGAGATCGCCCATAGAGTTGCTTGTTACTGTCCTATGGCGAATTTGACCACACCCTACCATGTTGGACCAAGACCCGTTTTAGAATCATTGTTTGATGTGAGCCCACCTTAATATTTGTGCCCCGAGCAGCTTTGAACGTTTCGTGAATCCGTCCGTTATTAGCCTCCCGGAATGTTGACTATACTTTTATAACCTGTCTATTGCGATCATGTTATTACATCCCAATAGGGGATGGCGTATCGTACGGCACTACTAATTATGGGAATATACTCTTCTGCACACATGATGTTACCAGTGGCCTATTGTTACTTATATTAGAGAACTCAATAAGTTATCACAAGAATAAAACTTGCTTAGGTCTAAACACAACGGAAAACTCTTAATACAAGATTACTACTTTTTTAAGGAGTGAGTATTCTTTTTCAAAAATTCCGATAAAATCACATTGCTTTAGTCGTGTGTTTTCATTGCAAAGAAGCATCTGATTTTTAAATTAAACATACAATTAAAAAAATAATTTACATTATTTATGCGTCGTATATTACCTTTAATTTTTAGTACCATGACGTTTCCTAAGACACCGTACTGTAACTAATGTTACTCAAGTATTATTAAGATATTTACATATGTACATTAAAATTTGGGTAAAGGTAGAAATATTACACAATATCTATACTATACTAAAACTTTATCATAAGGCATCGTATAATTTTGAAGCCCCCTTTTAATAAAAAAAATCCCAGTATGACATTCAATAGATTTGAAACATTGTAAAATATCTATTTTTCCATCATAAAATAATCGTTTCACCACTTTTGCTTAAACTTTACGTTACTCATATTAGTGCGTTTCTGTTGGTAAATCAATTACATTTAATCGAGGTTTCTTCCAAATTATTACAGATAAGTATTATAACGTATTTGAGATATATATAATTATAAGATATAATGTATTTATATTGAACACTCAAAAAATAATCTTCGTAGAATAATGATAACGACAGAGAAGGAATATTATATTCACAAAAAAAATATTAGAACAAAAAAATATAAAGATCGAAGAAATTATTTATTTTTTCTTATTCTAAACTAAAAACGACAGTCAATTATAAAAGCATGATTTTTTGAAAAGTGAGAATAGAAGAGATACAGAATAAGACTGAATTTTTCAGCGACCAATAAAAAAAAATATACATAATTCCTAGAGAGTGAGATGAATAAATTATGATATATAAGTGCATAATTCTCTATAAAAATAGCATTTGTAATAATAAAGAACCTGTAGAGACAGCGAAAAAGATTGAGGTAGTATTATTTATCGTATAAATATTTTTTTGATTTTTTTAAAATTATTATATGATTAAATTTATTGACGCAAAAGTAAACAATTAAGATGATTTAAAATTATTTAGCGAACGAATGGTAGAGATAAACGATTTATTTTGGAACTGATTTTTTCAACATGTATTTATATACTTTTTAGAAATAGACTGATTAGAAAGCGCTCATAGTGGTATAATATTAGTTATAGTAGAAAAAATAGTTTATGAAACATATATTTTCGCAATTCATTAGGACATTTGTTTGTTTAAGCAATAATGAAATTAGGATGAAACTCATTTAAAGAAAGTTAATTTTATTTTTATTATTATTTACGGAATGCAAATTACATAATATTGTTATGATGTAAATTTTAAATTAAATAACGTTACATGTATTATTAACATTATGGAACTTGATGGATTTCAAGTATTGTGCCTCCTATACAAGTGTCTTTAGATGCAGTTACAGCACTCCGTTAATTGGCATATATATTTTAGGGCTTAGTATACATATTATACATATCATATAAACATATATTTATCTTTACAATAGCGCTACAAGAAAATAGCATGTACTTGAAAAGCTCTTCGATATACGAGGTGTTACAAGAGTATATTTTTTTGGGCTCAATGGTTGACTTTTAAGAGATCTTGGATCAAATATAAATTAATATATATCTGGGAACACATATGTTTATATAAACGTAGCATGAATTTCAAATTTCCCCGTCTGTCACTAAAACCACAATTTTCGAACAAATTCCACTGGTGACATAAAGAATTCTTTAACAGTATCGTCTCAGAAACTTCACGCGAATGAAAGAAAGTCTCCAGTCTACCTTAATTCGTGTTATTTACTAAAAATTTATTCAAAATAAAAAAACAAGTGTCAGATTGAAATTTTATTGCTACCATCATGAAAAGAAGGTGTAAGGAAAAACACGTACGACACGTGCAAGTCATTCGAGGAATATGACAAATATTTTCAAATTAGTATCAATCAAGATTACACACATTTATAATTATATCTGCAGGAATTTTACCAAGCCGTCGATACCTACTATGAACAAAAAAGATTTGTTTTTAGATTGATATTCGTGCCAACTAACAATCTAATTGGTAAGTACACGGAGAAGATAAATATTTGACTTTCTATTATTGATCATATTTTCAATGATTAGTGTCAAATATTTATTTAAGAAGTAAATAATCATCGCTGCTCCAGAGCTTTGCGTTTTATAGTAATTGTGCTTACATTATTTTCTAAGAGAATCACAGCATTGTCCCATAACTTTATTTGGTGCTGAGCACTTGTTTAAATAAACATACATGTCATGTTATTTTTGCCTTTGTCGTTAGCGCCATTTGAAATCATTTGCATTTTTTTACGCATATTACCGCAAAGTTTATTTTCTTATGTTTTAATTTCTGCTAAATGCATTGAATGTTCAAGGTGTAGTGAATTTGTTCTGTTAGATGTTATGTTGTGATACAATGAAATTTATTACTTTAACATGCAATGAATTACAAAAATGCAATATTTAGTTATATTATGCCGTGAACAATTAAGTTTAATATGTTTGATTTTTAAGCATAAATGCGTAAATATATTTTGATTTATTTGCTTGGATTTTATTTATAACAATATTATGTTTTCAAAAAGAGCCAACTTAAATAATTATTTAAAAACTAATTGTAATTGTAATTTGTTTATTGATAAAATATTTTGATTATTCAAAACAGTGGGAAATGATTTTTTTAGCTAAAACCAATTTAATTATCAAGCTAGATTTAAATCAATTTAGACATAATATGATAGAAAAAAACATCGATTTTATTATGATTATAAACTATTTAGCTTTAATATTAAAAAACGTTTTGAAAAAGTTCGGTTTCTTATATAGTATCGAATTATATACATGTATAAGTTAAATGTCACGTAAGCTATTTTTTATTTATAAAAAATATTATATTTTAGTCATATTGTGGGTTTTGTCACATTAGTCGACCCCAGATCAAATTTTATAATGAGAATGAAACTTTGCAAAGAAACTAGGGTTTGCTGTAAGACGACTGAAATTTAGGAATATGGTTATTCTTTAAATAAATGCAAGAACGATATTTAATAAAACGCATCAAAATATTTAAAAAAAAAAATCAAAACGTCTGATAAATTTAGAATTGACATACATACATTGGAGTTTATTTGGTTAAATTCTTTTAAAATTAGGAATACATTAAAAATGTTCATAATTTAAGGATTTTAATAAATGGACAGTGCCATAACTTAACCAAATATCTGAGAATGGAATGATATAAAAATGAATTCTATTCATTAAATAATAGAAAAATCGTTGTTTTAAATAAAATACTTTAATGGATCTATTTAAAGCATTATTTGCGTAATTAAAGAAGAAGGTATGGTAACTAATAAATTAATGATTGATAAATCAATGGGTCAGGATTTCTTTGATTGTTTAGTGGTCCACGAGGTGTTCAGTTCGCTAGGGCATTTCAGGTAACTCTGTGCATATCAATCCTCCTCTCTTTGACCGTGTTCTTCCTGTTGCTGGCTGAGATTATTCCACCAACTTCTCTGGCCATTCCACTCTTGGGGAAGTATCTCCTGTTTACAATGATACTCGTGTCGTTGAGTGTCTGGATGACTGTCTGCGTACTGAATGTGCATTTCAGGTGAGACTGATATTCTAATTATTACGCATGCCCTTTGATTTAAATGAGATATAATGTATCGTGTACCGCTTAACAATTTGCGTTGCCAATATTATGATCTTCGTTCTGGAAATATCACCTATGAAATATCAACTTGGTTAATCTATGATAAATATACGGGAGAGTCACAAAACGTTTTATGTTATTTTAACAAACTACTGTATTCACTTTTTGTAAACTGTCAATTCTTGGTGGATAGAAATTATTTTTTGGTACTACTTTCACCGAGAAATATACGTAAAATATACGTGAAAGTTTGACGTATATTTTATGAAGAGTACTGGCTTTGCTCCAGAAATAGGGACGTAATGAGACCGATAAGCTAACCACTAGTCATGTTCTTGTCTTATCCTTTCTATCCCTAATATTTTTGAAAAAAAGAGTAGGAATAAGGGGGAAGGAATAAGAGTATCAAGAAACTATCGTAAAAAACTTCTGATGAGTAAAACTCCACTTGAAGGTCATACAGACATTCAGAACTTAGTTTAAACATACATATAAGTTCACTAAGTCAAAATTGTCCATGTTATTGCTTAGATGTGCTTCATTTTTTGATTTTTTAAATGTAAATTTTCAAAAAACTATTAATCTGTTAATCGATACCCTTTTCCATTGAAACTTATTCAAAGCAGTCAAAATGAACGGCGTAACCAATAAACATATCCGTAAAAAAATATGTAATATTCAAGATATAAAAATACTTCTATGATGGTAATGTCATCAGGTAAATATTACTAGGAAAAAGTCTGTTGTAACGTAAAACAAAACGTGTACGGACAAAATGACCACAAATTATAATATGCGTTAATTTTCCATGCACTTGTGACGTGTTTTAATGATATCTTTTCAAAACATATTCATGAAAAGACCCGGAAACGGTTACATCAAGGCGAAAAGGGCATCTTTGCGGACATTTGCGTATAGTACGTTATGTCTAAAGCAGGCATGGGCAAACTGCGGCCCGCCGAGTGTTTTCTGCGGCCCGCCATCATAAATCCTAATTCTAAGTAAACATATTTTTTTAATATATTTTTTTAAGAAATATTGAATATCAAATAAAAACTCTTCAAGATATTGAGTGAGTATACAGATATTTCTTTTCACAGTCAAATTCGATGGCTTTGCTTGGAAAAAATGCTTCGAAGAGTTAGGAGTATAAAAAATATTATAATTTTATTTTTGGAAATGAAGAATGTTACGGACTTTCCCGATACTGATGATTAGGGATTTGTGATTTTGCATTTACTCTGATAATTGTGCCTCACTTAAATACTATTAACTCCGTGTTATGAACGCTCTGAATGACGATTTTTCACAAAGATTTGATGACTTCCGAAAAATGGAGACAAGTTTAGCGCTAGTAAGCGATCCACTTTCAATAGATATTATTGGTGACTCTGCTCTGAAACTTATTTAAGCACAATGCATGTATAAAATTCGTTGAATAGCACGTTTCCCGGTCGTAAATTTTATCACAGAGAGTTACTATGTCAAATAAATGCACTTCAGACGTCCAAATATTTTAAATGCACAATAATAAATACGAACTGAATATAGCAATATTATTTTTGAATGAAAATGGGAATGTTATAAGTATATTTTTGTGCAAAAATATTTTTTTTAGGTCGAATTTGAATTTGTCAATTTTTGGTTTTCTTATATTTTGGATACTTTTTTATCGCGATTTTTTTAGGTGCGCCACTTTTTGAAACCCATGTATCACGTAAAAAACGATTGGGTGTATATCTAAAAATGGTATTTTATTTGCGGCCCGCTGCTCATTTTGAATTCTTGGAACTGGCCCTCCATCCGAAAACTTTGCCTGGTCTAAAAGGTAAGGCTACTGACAAAAGCCGACGTGTCCGAGCGAAAAGGGGCGAATCTAAGCTACTGAGTAATTATACGTCCACTTTTTGTTTATTTACTTAGGTCAGAAATAGTAAACTCGGCATTCATTAAGACAATAACATTGTGTAAGCTTTTCATGGAATTAATTTTCTAACGTTGTATGTGTAATTATGCTTGTTAAAATTACTATTTTTTTCTTTCTTTAATTGTACATACAAGAAATTCATACTTTAAATGGCGGTCTATTCTCTAAAATTGTTGACAAATTCTGAGCGTTTCTGCTGTACTCTATATATTTTTATCGGAATCATAAAATGCGACAAAAAAAAACGCAAAATACGCTATTCTTTACGTTTTGGTGTTCACTCAAACTTTTTTAAGCGGCAGTAAGTTTCCATAGAAATGGAAAAAGTCCGACAGCCTTTCCGCTGCGGATAATCCGTGGTCGCTATTCCGCGAACTTATGTATGTACATATGTATAATAAACAAGCGGCGATAAAAATCTGCGTTTGACCTTTGTGTTAATGTTTTAAAAAGTAAATAACGATAAGACGTACTATTAAAAATTTCCACAGCCACTTTTGAAACGAAAATTCATTGTTCTGTTCAGAATCGATAATTAATTGTAGATTTGATATTTCTTCTAGTGAAAATTATAATTTTTCAATATTAAACATCACATCTAACGCTGACAAGTCAAATATTGAAAACCTTCAAACTCGATGAGAAATGACATTACATACGCAAATGTCCTTAATCTTGAATTTAAATTGAAAAAACATTAACCTTGCCGGGACTTGAACCCAGACCCAAAGGTTAGTAAAATTGTTCAATTATATTAAATTAATTTAAAATAGCTCGCTGAGCGAAGACCGTCCGACCTTAGATACAAAAGGTTCCAAAGTTTTCAATGCAAGTATATAATATGTACGTGCCACATATAGTGCCACTTTCTACATCACATGTGTAGGAATGTTCAAGAAATAATTTTATTATTTATATCGTAATCAAATAAGACGCGTTAAACTTTATAATGAGTCGATTTTTATGTCATTTATATGTATGTACGTACAAATTTTCATTTTCAGCCAACCCTCCTACAGCACTCCCATTTTACACACAATACCAAAATTACTAAGTAAAATTATATATTTCTTAAATATATATTAAATATCTGCGTTGGAATAATATTAATTTGTCAGGAGTAGTTTTTCAAACAAATTTAGTTCTTTAAAATATAATTTATATGTTGGTAAAAAAATGGAAAAATATACATTCACTCATGTTTTGATTTTGTGTAACATAGAAAATTTTATAACTCAACCGAATACCAATATTGTATGGGTGTATAGTATATCATATAGGACGGTTTTCTATAGCGTGTTCCCTATCTCGGGGTTATAGGAGGGTTAACACTCAATGATGCTCTCCGTAATGTATATAACCTTTTTTTGACTAAATGTTTGTACGCTGCAGTTTACTGATGAGGATTAATTTAAATCATTCACACTTCAACTAAGAATGAAAAGATTCTTTTGAATAAAATAACATAAAAAATTGTCAAGTTGAAATATGAGGCAATCATTACAGACGAAGAACCAATGAGAGTTGTTTTTTACCGAATTATTCATTTTTTAACTGAATAGCATAACTCGAAATTAGTTTCCCAACTAAAATATTTACTCACATTCAAATACGCCTCTGCTTTAGCAAAACCAATAGTTCAGTGATATTAAATCAACGAATCGTTGATATGATAAATTTGTATATCTATGTAAATCTTGCCTTTTTTATTAAACATTTTATACACCAAATTGACTGAAAAATCGACGTTCCAGGCGTTGGTGTAGCAATTTGTAACGGCAACTCAATTAACGAATCAAAATTTATATTTGAATACTAACTTTACATGAATCCACAGAATGCAGAAATCCTAAGAGCTTGACGCATAGTTTCTGTAAAACTATTTTGAAGCAAAATACCTACTTCTCTATAAATATATCGTTGCAATTTTAAAGCAAATCAGCTTTCCATGTGAACGGAGATGGCTATTGGTAAAATGTCCATGTGTGTGTATATATTTATGAAAAGTTTTCTATACTATATTTTACACAACTAGATCATAGTTAAATACTTTCGATGGTTTCGGCGGTAACTTTGTGGAAGTTCATTTTATTTTTTATTATTGGTATTATCAGTTTAATAGTCTGATATTCCAACAGAAGCCCATGCCGTATAACAGAAGGTACCCATTTTTTTATCGTTATTTCCACCGTTACATGTATGGTAGTAAAATAAATCTTCTGTTCTTTTCTACAAAAGATTCAAAGAGAAAATATTTAAGCGTAAATATTTATCCTATGAGTGTCATAAAAAAGATCGATGGTCAAGACTTTACTGCACAAGCTGTATATGAGATAATACTGACTTTAATAAAAAATGATCGCATGTTTTACATTCGATATAAGTAATCCTGATGAACAAACTGTTTAATTTTCGGTTGAAATTACGTAATAACTTTATGGATAAAATTGTCTTGTTGAATATAAGATATTCCATACTGTGATAAAAGGAAAGCAGTTAGTTTCACAAGAATATTGAAAAAAAGTTGATAGATATTTCGTTCGAAACAGCTGTCGCCTGGATTTAATGTTTTTGTGAAGCTACATAAACACTGCTTATTTATATGAAAATGAGCACTACCTATTGAATTAACAAAAAATCAACTTTAAATTTTTATCAAGCGCGAGATTTTTTGTCATCTATTATTTTATCGAAATACTTAAAATTATCACAAAAAGGAACATAGCAGTTTAGTATGCTATATAAAAGCTGAATAAATATTTGATTCCCGTAAATTTGGACGATTTATCAATCCATAAGTAAGACTATTCAGAAGTCAATTTAGGGTAACGAGAAAAATGGAGCTTCAATTATTATCGCAAATTTTCAATTGCCGAACAAAAAAATGTTTTTTATTTCATCAAACAATTAAGTGAAAACATTAATCCAGGAACAAATTAGTTGATGGTGACATATGGTATATGTCACCATATTACAAGTGGTATATGGAGTGAAAATATTTCTTCGTTTTGTAAAAACTGTTGTTGGCGTCCACTGCAATAGGTGTTTGCATTATATTTCCATTGTATAAATCTCAAGGGTGATCCCAGTAAATGCTGCGGAGAAACTCGACAGTAATTTAACGGTTTGCATTATATTTCCATTATTTAAATTTATTTAAAGCAAATCATGGCATTACAGCTAATGCCAATGCGCCATAATTTAACGGTTTCGATCTGTATCTAAAGCTAAACCGCTAACTTAATTATATTGCGGTGCTTTTGCCTAAAAATAAACTCGGTTAAAAAGGATCGGTAATCGTTAATGGGGCGGAGTCAAATAGAGACATCTGCGGTCGAAATAATTACTTAGAGTTGAACTAAACTTTAAATTCAGAATAATGACAAAAGTTAAATTCAAAATGTACCTGCGTTAAAGTAGCAGCCATATTATTGTATTTCGTGACTTACTTATATACTTCCTTATTATGGATCAGATAAAAATAATTTAAGATCAGGATAGTTTCGTTTCATTGTATGGATAAACCCTATAGTAAAAGTAGTCTTTTGGTCTTGAACTTGATACCTATTAAGTATTAGCCATTTAGTTCTGTATTCTTAAACTGCTGAGTAAATTAAGCAGCACTGATCATAACCTTGATATTTTTACATAAGGCATCACCAGAAATAAGTTATTTATATACATATTTTTGTGAATTTTAGGGGTACTGCTCTTTTGATACAATTTCATATCACGCAATGGGACCATTGATGATGTATTTGTATTAGTGTTCGTTTGAAGAAAACAATTTAACAGATTCAACAGCAAACCGCCGATGCGATAGATGTCTCAATATGTATTCAATGTACCTCAATATTTTTTATAATATTATATAACATTTTTTATACTTATAAGCTGAATTTATAACTGAGTTTTTAATTTCTGCGATTAGTTTCGTACTAACCAAAACATGATTGGAAATATTATTTGTAGGATGTCATTATTGACTTTTTGAATTGACTAAAATTTAACGATGGCCTGTGCATAGTTTGGTATATTTATTATGTTGGAAAATTTATAAATAATAATTTGAAGACATTACATTACGTCACTGATAGCCGGACTTATATACGATATGTTATAATTATTGCACGAACTCGGTGGGATACAATTATTATATTAAGAAATCTATTGCCTGATTGAAAATATTTTCACAAAGTTTTATCCATACCACTCCACTATCTCGTTTGAAAATCGAACAATTAAATAAAGCACAAAAACGACGTTCGACTTGTGATAAACATGGATCGAGAGATTCCGCGCGGCTCATCAAAATATATGGAGAGCCTTATATAGCATCGCCGCATTTATCCAAATTGCAAAATTATTCAAGTTAACTACGTTCCTGATGCCCATCTTTCCCCCAGGCGGTGATAAAGCCATCTCTAGTCACGTTCGCTTTCCGCTGTAAAGGATTGTGAGCGGGGAAAGTGGGGCACGTTATATTTGGAAGAGGAAAATACGAAAGAATTCATAGATCACATAATCGTGTTCGATTTTTGAAAGTAGAAGTTTTTTCGCCGTAAAGATTCTTTGTGAAGTTTGGCATCGTTGAAGTTTGTCTTGGGTTTACTCGGATTACCGCAAGGCTGTTTTATCCCAATTTTTATATAACTTTTATCTCTCAATACTAAACAGATTCTAGAATCTTTTTGTTTGATTTAAAAAATTAAGGTTATTCATACCTACAGCTTTTGCTTGTGTGGAAAGATAAACTATATCAACTCAACTATTTTCCCATCAAAGTTATGTATATTGTTTTTGGACGAGCTAGAATTTATAGTTACCAACACGCTTTGTTAAATTAACAGCTTTTTAAGTAACTTGAATGCGTGTTAACTTAAGTGGTCTATTCTAGCCGTTTTAGGTAAAACACGGTTATAAAAAAGTTTGTAAAAATATTTAAAAATTACATTTTTTAGGAAAATATTAGGCAAGTTGAATATTAACATAATAAAAAACAGCAAAGCAGCATTTCCATATCATGTTAAACATTTTAAAAGTAACAGATTTTTCACTAAAAATATAATATAAATTATTACTCGATTAAATAGACGATTCTGATATTTACATTACGTTAAAACCTCACCCACTCTTAAAGAATAGTGGATCGTTATCTTATTTGAAAAAAAATCGACTTGATTTTCTCATTACATCAAGACGTCAATGTTTCCTCAAAAAATCAGTTATTTAATTTATATATGTGAAGATAATAATTTATTCGATTTACATAGGTTCAAGTATATATTTCAACCCGGAGGTGACGTCGACATTGAGTCAAGTTAGTTAGTGCAACGGACCCTGCAGATGTCGTTAGACTTGTCCCACCGGACATCACCTCTGATGCGGTTAATTGCTAATCAAACATTTAGCCGTCTTGCGGTAGGGTTGGACGATCATCTCCAGCATGCACGAGTGTGATAGCGCAGACTACATCTCTAGGAAGTGCATGTACCCATATGCATCAAATCGAATAATGTAGTGATCGCATGAATTCTCTTACGTTTTTAGTGTTTGTGAATTATGTATATTCATTGTACTGAAATACGAAGTAAATTTTAACTATCAATTATATTATTGATACTTTAAAGTAATACACCCTTTCCAGTGTATATGTATTCAACTGACATTGTATGACCACGGCCCGTATGCCGGATCATGCTCGCCAAAGACTTTCATTCGGCCCTCCAAAAATTAACGATTTTTGAAAATAAATTTTACAAATGAGATTTTTTCTTTTAAATTTCATGACTTGTTTATGAATTTACAACTATTTATCTCAATTCATCAATTGGTACCTACAAGTTTGGACAATGTATGAACCCATACCATAAAATAAATATTTTTTTATAATAAATTCCAATAGAAATTATATTTGTTTACACTATATAATTATATCAGAAAATATAAAATAATATTATAATTGGATTCCAGTCCAAATTTATTTGTCATCTAGCCCGCCAAAAGTTTCAACATTTCAATCCGGCCCGTTTCTCAATAAGTCGGTGATCCCTGTTGTGTGATATTAATCAAACTATTCAAATATGAATCTCAGAACGAAAAATTTTACGAACCATTTTTTAAATAGGTTTAATCCTATTAATGCCAATCGAAAAAGGTAAATACTTATTTTTTTCGCATGCCACGGGTGCGTGAGCGGGATAAATTTAGTCAATATAGTCAGTACTTCACAAAGTCAAACAACATTGACATAAACTGGATCAAGATGTTAGCGTGGGCTGATAAACTCAGCTCGTGGCATTTTTCACAAATCAAGTGAGGGCCGATCAACCATCCCCGTGGCTATAAAAGGGTTAAAGCATTAAATTTTGCGTTAAAATGCCTGAATGTAATTTTCATAAAATCTACTGCTCATCTGTTCAAAAACAGAGCATAGATAGCTAGAGCGATTATCGATTTACTAGTCTTAGAACTTTCAATCTATCCAAACTCTCTCAAAAAGGATAGGTTGAATGACAGAATAACACATTTATAATGAAACAAGTTTGTTTTTTGATGATTTCATGAAGAGTAAGCTTAGTATAGATATATCTGGATTCTCGTCTTTTCAAAATATTTTTTTTTATTTTCGATTATCAATATTCTGTTTCCTTAAAGTAGTAATGTTCATTGAAAGTCTCACATGCTTAAATCAAAAATTAAGGAAAATCAAAAACTTATGCAATCGAATTCAAATTTTAATAATACTTGTCAGGTATTGAACTCGGCACCTTCTGATGGCCAGCAAGATCTATAATTATAAAAATGTCACAGATGTCAAAGAAGTATACAAAATCTGACATCTGAAACCAATGAATGAATAGAATTTTCAAAATATAATAGCAATTGTCTGTATATAAATGAAATGAAAATTAATATATAATGACATGCAGGTCCCCATCAACTCACAACATGCCAAACTGGGCCAAGAAGCTGTTCCTGCACTTCATGCCAAAGATTCTGATGATGAGACGAACCAAATATGCTTTGCCAGACTATGATGACACTTTTATGTCCAACGGTTATACAAATGAAATCGATTTAAGGTAAAAAATACCCTAACATTTATATCAAAACAATATTCACTATCGAGATTAAATAATAATTGAAAGGTTGTTAATGATATTAATTCAAAAATATTACGACTGAAAACAGTTTTGTTTTATACGTTAAAATAATTAATGTTCATAAGAAGAAAAGTTTGAAATACTATAAATACATACATAATAAATGAAACAAAACGCATTGATTGATTTGTACGTTATGTGGTATCTCTTCCCAGCCGAGAAAGTCTTAGCGATCCTTTCACGCCTGATTACAAGAGTGGACAAGAAGCTTTCGATTCGGTTGGTCAAGCATTTGGAAGAGGAGCAGACGAAGACTCCAGGCCTGCCTCTCACATGCCGCATGCATCAGGTATGAAATAAATAGTGACAAAACCAGGTAGAAGAATGTTTTTTAAGGAGTTTATTAAAAATATGATTGAGTGAAACACTTGTGTACATTTGAATTAAGCGTGTGAGCCAAATCCACAGAGTTCTAAGCTTTGAACTGTACCAAATAATTATTAGCTAATATAACTTGTATTGCATGTGGTGATTGGTTCACAAATAAAACACGTCAAGTTTCTAAGCGTTTTACGTTTGATAAGGGTTCTTTACCGATGGGTTTTTCTTTTTTGTTATGAAAAATATGATATAGTAGTTTGGAGAAAGGGATAGTGAGCATCCATGCCTAAACTATTTTGTGAAAATACTGAAAAGAAATAAGTCTTACTTTGCTTTCTTTTTCCGTTTCATGTAGTAGCAGATTCAGAGAACATGTTGCCGCGTACCATGTCACCAGAAGTTCAGGCTGCCTTAAGAGGAGTTAGATTCATTGCGCAACACATCAAGGATGCAGACAAGGATAACGAGGTGGGTGTTTTGTATTTTTCGACCATGGTCGAGTAGATTGAGACAGTGTTGCTATAGTATGCTACAATTTGTTTCATAATTTAAATAGTTGAATGGATATTATTTTATCGTCAATAAAATCTAATGGCTGGCCAGTCAATGAATAAACCTATCTTTAGATTTTAACAATGTATATAACAGATAAATGTGTACTTATAAATGGTATTATGGTTTGATCATTTAGATCTCGGGTGTGAAATTTAATCATTTTAATATTAATATCACTGGATTGACGAAATATCACTCGATTAAAATTTTTACTTATGTATGTATATCTATCTAACTGCAGTGGGATATTAAATAACGTATCCGGTATATTTTTTCCGGATTAAAGAATCGTCAAATGATTGTCACATATTTTTTGATAACCCCTCGATAGATTTGAAGTGACAAAACTACATTTCTGCTTCGATTTCATCCAATAGTAGTAGTAACAGAGAGATTATTATAATGCCAAAAGAATACTCAAATATAAATAAGTTTTGTTTTGTGACTCATTTAACTTTCCAAAGAAATTTTACTTTCGCATAATACAATTTTAAGGCGTTAAAAGTTAATTCTTGCCGTAACAGATATTTAAATAAATAAAACCCATATTCGTACTAGTTCTACATACAATATAAAGGCGCGGGCCTGTTTTACTCATCGCGATCATTGTAAACTGTCGAAATAGCTAGATTATCTTATCGTTTGGCATTTACTTAAATATTTAAATTATTTACAATGGTTTATTTGATTAACTAACAATTCGAAAAAACCTTGATGACTTCAATCACGCGACACTTCTAATAAACTAGTCTAGTTGCATTTATTTTATTACTGCGATTCTATAAAAATTCTAAATAATGGATTCTTGGCTCGCGAATGTATGGTGCATTTGAAGTGCAGTAAAATAGTCGCGTTCTTTACAACCACCAGCTCGAAAAATACTTGCACTCGTAAAATATGTGAAACTAGAGTTCCCTGGGAATCCCCATGACTAAATCGGATCACGTATTCCCCAAGACTGGTTCCACGGTTTCGATCTTGTCTTGGTGTTGAATTCAAAACACCCATGCGAAGCATTGGAAACTGAGCGGCCATAAAGAAAAACATTTTTCCAGATGCGGATAAAAAGTGCAATAAATTGCTGATAAACAAAATTATGTTTTACAATACAGTAAAAACTCGATATGACGGCGTGCAAGACGAGGCCCGTTACAGCTAAAATTAAACCTCATAAAGTAGCATTTTTTTCATATAAGTGACAATAAAAACCCCAAATTAACTCTATGTAATCTATTTTACCAACGATAAACTACTTCTTTTCCGATTGTTCATTATCGAAGGGCACGATAGCTACGATCTGGGTACACGGGTAAATATATTGAATTTAGGTGTCTGAGAACGACAAATAATGGGACGGTACTCGTTGAAACAGCTACATTTGTATATTTTAAGTTGAGGAAAGATAAGTAATGAAGTATAAAATAGCTTGTCAACACAAGTCAACGGATAAAAAACCTTAAAACACTGTCATGCAAAAAATATTTATATCTGTATCTGTAACTATGATAAGTTAAAATTTGAGTCACTTGAATTTTGTACAATTTTGCACGAGTTTTTCGCTAACGATCCAGGCTTAACCTTTAGGTATCTTCAAGCATTTCTAGTACACGAATGAACTTGACACCCACGTCTTACGCGATAAAGCTCATAGAAAATTCAAGCGATTCAAATTTGTCATTGAAATTCCATTAAGCAACTTCAATCAAAATCCTCAAATAATAGGTTGTTTAAACTGTACTTGATACATAATGTCAGAGAAGACAATGTGAATAATTAATATATTACGTATACCGTATTAAATTATAATTTTTCCTGAAATTTAGAGTTGCTAATTCGTCGCGGTAAATTTCCACAATAATAATACTATCATACGTAAGCTTAGAGCTAAGAGTAATTAAATTATTCGTAATAAACGTGATTTCATTGTTTCTTATATTGTGTATCTGGTGATTTATATTCTCTCAATAATAATGTATTATATAAAGCACAGCATTCTATTTTCTACCTCATTGAGCTGTTGTATTCGAATTGATTTTAATACATACACAATTTTATACGGTTACATAACATTCTTATGCTGTGTACGTTTTGTGAATGAAAAATGCGATGGAAAATACATTTCGCATGCATTTTTCATCCAAAATGTTCTGCTCAAAGATATTCCACGGACAACAGAAAATGTAGATAATGATAAATGAAATTCTATAAAATTCAATTGTATACAATTCTCGTATGAATTTGGTTCGTAATGTACAATTTTAAATCTGACTGTCACTGTTTATTTTGTGGCCCATAAAATGACCATCCAATATAATGTTTAATTTTATTAATGTGTGAATTTAAACATATTTCATTTACGAAGATTTTCCTTGAAGAGAAACACGAAACGACTTCTTGCTTCTTCCCTCCTGCGAATATAAATAAATAAAAAATATTTTTGTCCATTTGCCGAAGATTATCTTTTACTGGGCAATTTATTATGGACCCCGGCACAAGACTTTGTGATATGAAACAGCCATTGAATTACCATACAAATGGTGTTGTTTTCCTTTGCGACCTCTGCCGGAATGGCCTCATTTAGTTTTTTTTTTCAATATAATTATATATTTCCTTGGGGTTAACTGAAAATATATAAATAAAACTAAAAGTTTGACGCAACCTAGATTTATTCTGGATAAAATTGCATGCTCAAACAATAATACGTATGTATATAAATCAAACTTTTATATAAAATGTTAAAATGCAATCTAAATTTTGAAATTCCCTAGCAGTGTGACTAAAGCGTTCAGGCTTCTTTTCTTCTAGACGTTAAAGAAATAAAAGTAAATTTGTATTTATAAAAACTATGCATTTTTAAAAATAAATAAATCTTCTTCCACATATTTTATTATTCCGCACTATCAACTTTTGATTATACGCGCGATGAGTGAAACTGGTCTTTATTGTAATAAAATATGTGTATTCGGTAATTTTTTTTTTTGTTTAAATATGTGCATATAATACTTTTCGACCAAAGATTAACTCTTGACCTCTTGAAAGTGTCATTTTCATACTTTATTTTTATTCGATTTATGATTGAAGGCACGGTTTTGTGTGATGATATTATTGTTATTTGTCCACCATCTTTTTAATTAAGCATTCTTACATTTTTTTTGATATCGAGAAAATAGGTGTAATTCATTCTTTTAAACCACTATATTAGGAATAACTAAGTATATAAGTATGGGGTTATTTTATAACTGATAGTTATCTGATCTTTCATCTCTAGCCCAGTTTTTAGGATCGGCTGGAAAGAGAAAAGCATTTTAAAACCACAATGAATACAATAAATCGATTCATCGAATATTTCGCAAATAAATTGATTGACGTATACTTTTAAAAGAGATCAAAAGTCGTGTTTTATTTTAAATAAACTTAAATCGAAGCGAGAAAGTCCGTAGTCAAACATTTCGGAATAAAAACAAAATGTTTACACATAACGCGTAAGAATGAAAAGACCGTAGTTTTTATGGCATGTGCGTCGTATAAATAAGACATTATAGCGAGTCACAGAGATAGATTAAGAAGTCATTGCAGAGATGATGGTAGAGATAAATCATCGAATATCTCGTGCTACAACAAATAAACGACCATTTTCTCTTTTTTCCAACTGACCTGTATACAATTTTTTTTTTTTTCTTCGTTCGGCGCCAAGCACGTATGCCGTAAAACTTAAAGAAAAAATATACCCCTTTCTAGTTTGGCCAGATATAAAGTATACATACACAACAACAAACT
Source organism: Himalopsyche kuldschensis (assembly GCA_028554975.1). NCBI lineage: Eukaryota > Metazoa > Arthropoda > Insecta > Trichoptera > Rhyacophilidae > Himalopsyche > Himalopsyche kuldschensis. The sequence goes on along the minus strand of JAHFWI010000060.1, from coordinate 1,717,989 downwards.
GAAATGACTGTCCTAGCCTTTTTACCATATGCATAGAATTCCGTATGAAACTTCTGTATAAAGACATCTGTAATTTCAACCGTTATTTCAACTATTGAAACAATTGAAATATTTTTTTTATTTTATTTAACACATTAAACCAGTTCTAAAATATTCTTCTATAATGAGATGATATATGTATTGATTCATTAAGTATCCTTTAGTTTTTTACATTCATAAAATATAGTCAAAAACGATCAGCTCTTCAGAATATTAAAAGAAGCCAGTCTGAAGTCTTGGTTAGTCTTTATATATGTAAGTACTTGGTTGTGCACAAAAAAAAGAATAGAAAGTTTTGAATACAACATATAAAAATTGTTAAGGTAAATGGTAAAAAGAGGATATGCAAAAATTCGCTAATGATAAACTTTTCGAGATCCACTCTTTTTAGGCAGATGAAAATGTTGGAAAATTATACAGAAACATGAGAGATCATAAATTATTTCGTATCATTAAAAAAATAAAATATGATACTTCTAAAAAGCTTACCAATTTTTTGAGGAGTTCAGAAACTACCCTTATTTCTCATTATTGTATCCTTGACGTGAGATCAGATATTAATATAAGCATGAAATTCTCCAGAATTTAATCTTTGATGATTATAACAGCTCTACGTCGTTAGGTATATAAAAAAAAACTCATCACCAAAAAATTCTGTATGTATACCATTTTTTCAATTAAATTGCAATGTCGAGTCGTACGACCAAATGTAGCAACAACAATCTTCAGATTTGTAAGTATATTTGTGTTCATATTACTATTTAAAAGTAAACTATCAATTTTTGGTTGAAAGAAAAAAGTAGAAAATGTGTTAGGCTTATAAAATAAAAAATTTAAAAAAAATAAAATGCTACCCATTGAAAATTATTCATCATAAATATGAAATAAGTATTCAAATAAATTCAGACCAACGTTGGTATAAATTCTAGACGTTAATATAAATTCTGTGCAATGGTGGGTGTATAAAAATATGTGTGTTTTTTTAGTCTATGGTCCATTTCTGTCAGATCATAGAATTCATCGACACAGGGTATTCGACGGGAAGGGTTTCTACTTTGTTGGGTAGCCATTTTGGTAAACATGAATTTTGGCATTCGTGAAGGCATATGTGATTTTGAAAAATTTTCCGTAAACAAAATCGATAACAACGATAAACAACTAATAATTTTCACTATTCCTCTACAAGCCAGACGTAAAGCATATTATGAAAAATATCCATCATGCGCTACTTTGTCTTTCTTTACTTTCTAGACGTATCGACTTTATTGGCGACCACAAAAAATGGCCCGTACGCTAAAGTTACAAAACATCATGATATCATACAAAGATTATAAAAACCATTTTTCCTTGAACTTAAAATTTGCAAAGAGAGAGAAATATTTGAATATCGTTATACCTACACGTACATATATTAAAAACCATTAATTTTTAAGTTAACACTTTGTTTATAATAACTGTAAACAATGGGTTAAGCATACTTAAGATTTTTATTACGTGTTTGGATAACTTATTACTGTGTTATTGTAATATTTTGACATGATCTTCCCGATGACCCTTAACCCCAGGACCGTATGCACTGCTTATTGCAGCGCCATAATATTATATTAACGCCACTGATCCAGTACAGCATTGATCGTTTGTTTTGCTCAGCCCAAAAATAGTTTTACACAGAAACATACAATTTTATCACATTTGTCGATCTGTCTTACAACGCATTTATCGTTCACATTTGTACGACTTATTGAATGAAATATGTTTAGTAACATTTTTTACATGCTTAAGATAAGAAATTGGAAACGAAATATATCAACTTTTTATTGTAATTTGATTCAGTCGAGATTCAGGCATATCCATATGTGATTGATTATGGAGCTTCTTATGATATATTACAAGTATCAAATGTTTTGAATATAACACATATCTTTATAAACATGATGCCTTTCCATAAAGAATGGACAAACAATGCAATACCAGTGATAACATATTATTTCTTTATAGACTCATGTATTTGGATTTATTTTTACTCATATATCATACTAATATTTAGTTTTGCTTTGAATGATCAGAAAAGTCTGCGTTGCATTCCTGGTAATATATTAAAAGTATGTGATTTTACTGATTTTGATTGCGCGACCAAGGATAGAAATCCAAGAATGGAGCTTTTACAGAAAAAGCAAGAGCGATTGGCTAACTAATAGTCATTTTTTTATTTCCGCACCATCTGCGGGAGATAGAGCAACTGAAATTTCATCAAGCATCTTCAGTCAAAATCCTCAATTTTCCACCATTTTGTATCATGATTGTTACATACTTAGTTAATTAACCTCTCATCTTTCGCAGGGAGTACGAATATAAAGCATGGGATTAGGTCGGTACTAGTAGTTAGCTAATCGCTTTCGCAACACCTGTTTTTAGGATCTTATGGGTGCGAGGGGAAATTTTGGACGGGGAAGATATCATTAATTTAATTCAAAAATATAATTTCGTAGGCATTATTTTCTTTTATTTCTATAAACACGATTTTAATGTTTTTGCTTAGTAAGTTATATGTACATCATCATTAATTGTCAGTGGTTAAGAAATACAACTGAAATATTGCAGGATTTATTGTCGAGTTCCCTTCTCCAGCAACAATTTGCACATTAAAACATTTTAATAATTCATACTATCGTTAGTCATGCGCCTCGCTACAAGATATGATAAAATTGTGTGGGAGGTCCATTGGAAAAATGTAAAATTACGCTAAGGCACAGCGTAAATTTTCTTTCCTTATCACAGTGGTGAAGAAGAATACATGAGAAGGTAGTATTATAAATTACATGTGAAACATTTTTCACGTGAGCCCAAAAGCAAAGAGAACTACATACTTTAAACTTTAAAATTATACTTGAATAACCACGCTACATCTCTTCTATTGTAAAGTTAGTCGAAATATGACTTATTTCAGGTAGGAGGTATCTTTGTTGATTTGTTTTGTAACAAACGAAGTAGGTATTTTTCATGTGATAGTAAGTTAGCCGCCTATATTGCCGTCCGATTTGTAGACTAATGCATAGATTTTGATGATGTTTTCATTCATACAACTGACGCATATCCCATCCGTCCATAGAGAAAAATATTCGCCAAATACTTGTTATTTCGTAGCTTCATCCATCAGTCAAGAATATGCCACCCAAGTTCTAAATTACGAGTAGCTATCGTTTAAAAAATATATTGTGTAATTAAAACTTCAACAAAGTCATTTGAACGTTTTTGTAGATAATCGCTGAATATTTTAGAAGGTTTACGTGTTAGTTTAGTAACTTATCCCATGGTTTAGTCACTCTGGAGAAACACGATTCATGTGCGGCAGCTGAGAGTTACCGGGGAAGGTTTTGCGTACGCTTGGAAGCAAGAAAGGTCATCCCCGGGGAAATGTATTGCGTTTGTGACCTGTGGTATATTCTCATAGATATTTTCAGCTTGTATGATACAAGTGCGTCTTTGAGCCACGAAGGCGCTAGTGGTATTGGCGCATTTTTTGATTCTACCGCTGCTTGAGTGCACACACAGTAGAAGCACTTTATATTTTATGTGATCGTGCAATTCTGTACTATCGTTTAATTATTAACTTATGTCATTTCTTGATGGATAGTCATTTATTTAAATAAATAAAACACATTACATAACCTAATTGCTATAAAATAAGTTTAAAATGCTCGAGTTGAGAGACAACAGTCATAATCTTATAAAATACAGGTCAAATCGAATGAGTGTAACAGGAACAACCCAAAAATACCAAACCAAATAACTTAATTTGTCAAAGATTTTAAGCAACGATTTTCAGTCTAAGAGCATTTTGAAAACAGAACCACCATCTTAATGAAGCAATCATATTTTTAACCTCGTCTGATACCAATGTTAATCAAGAGAAAGTTTGCAATGATTGTACTATCGAAGTCAGTATACTGATATTTACAAGACCAAAATTCCGGATTCGAAAATGAAAAAAAGGGTATTTCTCATTTTTCATACTAAATATTTGTCCTGTAATTCAAGACTTAGCCCTCTAATCTGAATTACTCGATCTATCAACCTCCCTTTTCATAGAAAGGAATTATTTAAGCATGGGAGAAAATACAGTTAGGGCTCAAACAGGCTCGGGTCTGGGTACACAAAATTCATACATATATCGCGTTATTTCCGGATGAACACGTCATTATCGGATATCTAAATAACAGACATATTATAAGAATTTAAAAAAAAGAATCAAATTTTGGATTTTGTACGGATATTTTGGAAAAACGTTGGTTCTGATCGGGTCCGGACAATATTTTTGGAAATGAGTTTCGGGCTCGGGCTGGGTCCGTTCGAAAATTTTCGAATCTGGCCGGGTAGAATTTTGAAATTTCGACCCGTGCAGACAACAATCTATACTATGGTTAATTTTGTAATCTATAGTTCAATTAAAGTCTAATTTATTTAATATGTTCTTATGAAAATTTCATGTTGCCGTCGTTGCTATCTGAGTAAAAAAACTCTGAAATTAAACACAAATTCTTAATCTAACATTTTTTAATTTAAGTTTTTAGAACGTTTTCCCCCTTCGTACTTTAGGCATTATAAAATTTGAATCCTTAAATGCTTTTGTAACGCAAGTGGTCGTAACTTTATGCTGATCTTAAAAAAGATATTTATAAAACCTTTTTATGGCTTTTAACTTTTGTCGATGGAGAGCTCATCGAAGAAGATATTTTCGACGAATGTCTATGCAACTTTGTAATACATAAAGTTTCATTGCTAAAAGTTGCATTAAAACTTTCCTTTTCAACCAAAAAGCATGTATTTTTCCTGGGGAAACTACGTACCAGCTAGTGTTGTTCTATTACTCATATTTCAATAGCAGTGCATTTTATATTTTACATGGATATGTCAAATAAGTTAATAATATTTAATTTTAAGGTCAATGATGCTTAAAATAACATTTAAAAAAATACCTTATCAATAAAAGCACTCAAAAAATAATAAGCAATGTATAAATGATTAAAAATGACATAGCATTAAAAATTGCTCTCTTTGTTCCACGTAGTGTGTAACAAATAGTGACACGTGCTAAAAATCGTTAAAAAAATGAAATGCAATGTGCAAAACTCCACAGATTCTCACCAGAGCATTTTCATCACCGAAAAATAAATTTGAAGCCTATACTAAACGTTGAATGGATGTTTTGTTATGTATGCGTGTTTATTCGAATATATTACATTTTTTTTCTATTCTTTTTCCTATTCACCGTCTATGAATTCGAAGTGTGTTTTATTATCGAAGGCGTCATACAAGTGTTATCACAGTTTATATTTATGTGAATTCATACACAACAATGAATCAGAGTAAGTTTCAGACTCGAGCGAAAACTTATGAATTAATGATATATCTACTCGAAATGCGTTTGATTGCCATTGCATGACTTAAATAGTAACAGAGAAGTTTTCATATTGCCTTAATTATTGGTATTTAAAAATTATGCGTTTTTAAATCAATGCGATTTTATAACTGAGAAATTACTGTCAATGTTTAAAAAAAAATATTCTTTCAACAATATATCTTACGCAAAAGTAACGAATACTTAATTCTCATTATTAGGGTATACTTTCCCGTTGCCAGCTTTGCACAAAAATTGTCTAGGGTATATGTGTGTGTTTGTTTGTTTTTAGCGATTTTCTCGATTATGTATGGTATTATTCGAAACGAGGACGTCTGTGCTCAATGATGCACCGACTTTAATAATATTATGCAGAGTGAAGTTGTGCGCAGAGAGTTTTTGTATATAAAATAAGTATATTAGAGGCAGTGAATAAATGTTTTTTCTGAAATTTCAATTATTGGCTGACTTTGAAATAAGCGTTATTGGTCGACGAAAAATACCAGTCCAGTTGTAAAGTAAGTTTTTTAAAAAGTTTAGTTAAAACTGCCATCTAAAACAGAGCTGTGGGTTTTGATAATAAGATAATATCCTTTTTTTTTATAATGAATGAATAATTGAAATATTTTCCAACACAATTTAAATAAATAATTTTGTGATTTCACTAGTTGTGTGCGATGGGTGATTGTCCCGTCGGAAAGCAGATTAAGATGAACTTAAAATTTTTTCAAAATAATCTTATATTGAAGTGAAACAAGAAAAACAACCATCCTGCCATAGCCCCATTTTTCTATCTATACTTTCTCGGTAAGTAAGATTGAATGATTGATTATCATGCAGTTCTCGTAAAATCTTCCGGAGAGATAAGTTTCATCCACGTGCTCCACATTGTAGGTGAACATTATCATAATATAAAATTTAAAATAACTTTGATTATTCCACGATCAATACGTGGAACAATCAAAGTTATTTTAAATTTTATATTAAAATGAACTTCCACATAGTTACCGTCGAAACCATCGAAAATAGAACATTATCATCTTTATACATCGATATTTGCGATTGAGAATATCTTTATTGGACTCTAACTGGACTCCGATACAGCCAAATCTGCGGATCTCGGATGGTTCATTTATTTAAGTTTCAGACTGTAACAGAGGTCACCAGATTTTTTAAGAAATTGGCCGGATTGAAATTTTTGAAAACTTGGCGAGCTGGATGACAAATATATTAGTATTGGAATCAAACTAGAATATCAATTTATATGTTCTAATCTTATATATAAAACCGAAACGGCGTAAGTATGTATGTATGTATGTAATTCCATTTTGCATTGTTGTTGCAAGTTGCCATAAAAACGAATATGAAAGAAAATATGTTTGAATTTTTATCGGCGAAGACATTTAGACAAAATGTAATAAATAAGTCTTCTACCAACTTTTTCCCGGCTTATGTTAATATAGTAATGTTTATTATTTACGTGAAGGTATTATTTGACATTTCTTTGACAGCAAATTAGATTTTTTCCTTGAATTTGGAAATTTTAATAGGCGAGAATTCATCAAATTAAATAAAGTTTGTGATTTTATTTTAACTCTATTTTGGATGTTAGATTTTGTGATATAATTATGTCGAATGATATAACATTAAATAATAATTAGTCGCTTAGTCCGAGCGACGCCGGGTAGCAATACTAGTATAATTATATAACGTAAACAAATGTAATTTATAATAGAAAATATTTATTATATTTTATGGGCTGGTACGTCGAACCTTATAGATTCGGGGGGGTCAAACTTTTCGGATGGATGGCCAATTCCAAGAATTCAAAATGAGCAGCGGGCCGCAAGTAAAATACCATTTTTAGATAAACACCTAATCGTTTTATAGTTTAAAAATTGGTTTCAAAAAGTGGCGCACCTTAAAAAAGCGCGGAAAAAAAAACCCAAAAAACAAGAAAAAACAAAAATTGTTTTTCAAATTCGACCTAAATTTTTTTTTGCATCAAAATATACCTAAAACATTCCCATTTTCACTCAAAAATAATATTTCAATATTCAGTTCGTATTAATTATTCTGCATTTAAAATATTTGCACGTCTGAAGTGCATTTTTTTGACATAGTAACTCTCTTTGATACAATTTACGACCAGGAAACGTGCTATTCATCGAATTTTATAAATGCATTGTGCTTAAATAAGTTTCAGAGCAGAGTCACCAATAATATCGCATGAGTTTGCGCACTATTTTGTCCATTACCTACGAATAAATCACGGTGCCGTCCAAAAAATCATGTAAAATTGAAATCATTTAAAATGAGGACCGGATGTACTCTATTTATAATCACGAAAAATATTTTTTTCAAAAAAAATATGAGAAGAATGAAGCTATTTCAAAGATTGATATTTTCAACATTATTTAAAATTCAGGTGCTTATTTTGTAGTTGATATTTTGATGTCTGTTCACATTTTCGTGCAAAATCTTTAAATTGGTCGAATTTGTCTGAATTAAAATAATCATTGTAAAATTTATAGATTTCGTCACGACAGTGTTATTCTCTTAAATTAGTGTTACATTGCAGATCAATAATCTCAAGTTGTAGCTCTTTCAATACAGTTTTAATATCTATTGAAAATGGATCGCTTACTAGCGCGCCAAACTTGTCTCAATTTTTCGGAAGGCACCAAATCTTTGTGAAAAATCGTCATTCAGAGCGTTCATAACACGGAGTTAAAAGTATTTAAGTATGGCATGATGTCCAGAGTAAATGCAAAATGCAAACTCCCTAATCATCAGTATCGGGAAAGTCCGTAACATTCTTCATTTCCAAAAATAAAATTATAATATTTTTTATATCCCGAACTCTTCTCTTCGAAGCACTTTTTTCAAGCAAAGCCATCGAATTTGATTGTGATGAATAATATACTCACTCGATATCTTGAAGAATTTTTATTTGATTTACAATGCTTTTTTAAAAAAATATAAAAAAAATATCCTTACTTAGAATTAGGATTTATGATGGCGGGCCGCAGTTTGCCCGTGCCTATTATTTATTTATTTATTTATTTATTGGCAAAAACTATTAAAAATACATGGCATTACAGCAAGCGCCAATGCGCCATGCATTTGAGAAATTAATAAAGATTACATAAAATATTACACAAAAATAAAAAAACAGAACAGAAACATATTATTTACATAAGAAAACATAATTTTTAAACAAAGCATCAAGTTCACTGCCGAAGATGTCAACATCAATAGGCAGCGCATTTATCAGCCGAATAGCCCTTGCAACTGGAGATTCAAAAGACCTACGTGACAAACAAGTTTTGACAAAGAAAATTGATTTGTCTTTGTTACGACCACGTAGGTAAAAGCTGGGAGCATGCAAATTTAAATTTTCAAGGATGTCAGGGTTATCAACTTGGCCCCGAAGAATTTTCGAGCTTCAAGTGAGTGAAATGACAGCATTCCTAAAAAGAAACTTGGTTGGATAATATTCCATTAATGAATTGTCATACGGAAAATAGTTGAATTTTTTGAAATAATAATAACGCAGAAATTTTTTATGAACTCGCTCCAGTTGCGACTTAAATTTAAATTCATATGGACCCCAAATAATAGATCCATATTCTAGTTTGCTTAAAACTAAAGAAACATAAAGAGTACGAAACACAGTAGGGTTTTCAAATGGCTTACTTTGCCGAACTATGAATCCAAGAAGTTTACTAGCCTGCAGGGTAATTGAAGAAATTTGGGAATGAAACGTGAAAGAAGAGTCAAATGTTATACCAAGATCAACAACTTCAGACAAACGCTGTAAAGTCATATTCGATATCTCATATTTATATTTGATAGGAAATTTATATTTATTATAGATTGATGAATTGATATGAATGGTTGTGAAATCACAACCACACAATTTGAACAATTTATTTTCAAAAATCGAGAGTTCTTGGAGAGCCAGATGAAAATCTTTGGTGGGCCGTTTCGTGACCGTTGCTGTATACAGTGTATACCAATATGGTGTAGCATTTGATAATTCTCGATTGCATACTAAATATTTCATATCCTCCAATCAATTTCAAGCTCCCAATTCTCAAAAAGACCTAGTAAAATCAATGCAAGCGCTTAATTAGTCCGGTATGAATGAATTAATTTTCAATTCCGTGTATCCTTGAAAATGCAAACTATGATGTTTTCAAAGCTTAGGGTTATCAGTATCAACCATGAGCTTCGATAAAATAAATAAATTATCTCTATATATATATTCAATCCCGGTGTTATGCCAAAATAATATTTGATAATATTATTTGGTGGTTTTTGAAAAAATAGTAATGCTATTAAGGAACAGAATTTTTGCTCGAGATGTTTCTCAATACAAAATAACTCGTATGAATAGTTCAGAAGAATACAATAGAACGCGGGCACAATAAGTGTTATTTATTTCTTAGACACCCTCTTAAGACACATAAACCGCTGGCTGTAGTCCCCGGAGCTTTTGTAACTTTCTGTTGCAAGCTCTCAGAATGTTTGTAAATTCAGAAAATGCACCACTCTATCCATATACACATTTAATAATGCAAATGAAAAACACATGTTTATATGTATTGGAGAATTTTTTGCATTGAATAATTTTTGATTTTGAATGAAGTATTTTTTTTCAAAGTTTCATGTTATAACATTGAATTATAGTGTTGCATTTTTGAAATCAGGAAACGTGTGATAACAATGAATCTTTAAATTATTGAATTCGTTTAAAAATGAGTCAATTCGCATATAATATAAAATTTAAAATAACTTTGATTATTCCACGTATTGTGCTACTAACTGAGATATGTGTTTCGCCTCTTTCAGAGGCATCTTCAGACTTACTATCGCAAAGTTCGTTTAAATAATGAAGCAAGATTGATTCTAACATTTTAAATTATGAAATTACAAAATAGATTTCGGGTTTTTTCCCTTTTTAAAAGAAGCAAGGAGGGGGTGATAGAATCGAAATTATTAAATAATATTCTTAATAGGACAGGGTGCTCGCCATTACTTACATTGTTTCCAATTAATAGAGTAACCACTAACCTATCTGATTGATTGCAGCTCAGATAAATATATTGCAATGGCCGTATATATTAAAATGCTCGTTTCGACTCTATGTTGAACACCTTGTGCTGGAAATAGTAAGTAGATGTTTGAACGTCGAGTTTTAGGTAGTCTTGAATCTATGTAGATGCAATCTGCCTCTTATAAATTTTAACCAAAGTGAATCCTCTTCCATCTAGCAATTTTCGTAAGTAGACTTGCTACCGACCAATAATAACAGACTTCAGTTCCACTTGCTGGTTTCGGTTAGTTTGTGCAGACATCGCTGGAGGCGCTTAGTTTATTCTATACATTTTTCAAAACTAGATTTGTACGAATGAAATGAAGCAATTTTGCATGGAAGCTGGTGCTTACAAAACACGAAAATTAAATTGATAATTGATTGAGTACAATATAATTAAAGTACTAAAAATTATGATTGATTTCCAAAAAATCATCATTTAAATGAGGATTTTATGGGGGGAGGCGATGAAATTATTTTTCAGGGTCTTATCTAAACCATTTTTGGCTTTGGTCCCATTTAATTAAATATAAAGAAAAGTAATCTCAGTCATAGAAAAGAAAAAAATATATAAATGAGTTGGCAAGAATTAAAAGTGCATTTTTGGTCATCTTATGAGTTCCTTCTGAGAATTTAAAGATCTTTATCTTTGAAATGTCAGTCTCTTTCTGTCATTCTTTCGGCAGTGTTCGCAAAAGCTCAGATTCTACAAACGACCGGACGACTACGGAATGCGGTTTACTGAATTTCAATCTTTTCACTTGTCTTTGTCTATGTAAAATGCTTTTATTCGAGTTTCAAATGTTTATTGGTTCGATCTTTTATCGAAAATCTTCTAGCTCGGGTTACAGCATGAATAGCTAACACTCGACGCCTCTTCAACCAACAAAACGACAAAATAAATGCTAAATTTAATCTACGCCACGAGCGTAAGACCAGTTTTGTTTTTGTAATGAAAGATAAAACAATTTTATTGAAACCTTTTAAGACAAGCACACAAATATATTTTTGAAATTTTCTATGCAAACGAAAATGTTTATCTATCATTTGTTTATAACCAATCCCATGGAACTAAAATCATATTAATTTATTCTTAAAATTTACTGAAAAGAATTTTTAAACGTAGGAATATTTTATTTTCAACGTGAATGAAAGTTCAATATGTATTTTTCCAATATCGCATAAAAAGTGTGTAAATTTGAATCGTCGCTTATAAGTATCGGTAATACATAACAAAAATATGATTCGTTTAAATAATGTGTACATTACACAATAATATATTTTATAATAATCTTGAAGTATTTTTTTTTTACCAAGACAGCTTTTTTAAACTATCGATTTAATTTTGGAACATTTAACAAAATAAATTCAGCAGAATTTTTCTTTTACTCAAAAATAGTTATTTTGACAAAAAATCTACAGCGAAATTCAAGATTATAAAATGGCACTTAACATCAAAATTCTACTTGGCTCGAGCCCAAAAACTTCCGATCCAGCCTGGCCCGAGTCCGAGGTTCATTTGCAAACATTTTACCCGAACACGAAATTTTTCCGACATATACCGTTTAACATCATTTTGAAGTTATACTTTTGAAGTTATACTTCTTTAGGCGCGCTATGAAAAATTATGAGAGTGAAATTTTAAGATGCGCGCGCATCACCGACAGCCGAAAATTCACGGGTCGCGCTACGCATGCGCAAGCGCTTGCGCAAAATGCCCATGTTGACAGTGACAAGCGTCATGGAAGTACGAATTATATGTGTGCTAATAAATTATATTCAGTAGTGATTGAAATTGAATATTTTGATTAATATTATTTACTATTCGTAGTGAGTCGGTCCCTGTGGTCTAGTGGCAAGAGCTTTGTCCTAGCAATCGGGGGGCCCGGGTTCAATCCCCGGCAAGGTTAGATTTTTTCAATTGAAAAAAAAAAGATCTTGGGCTGGGTGTTATGTTATTTTTCGTTGATTTTGTGCACAACTGATACATTATTTACCATCGAGTTAATCTCGTGTGACTTTCACAACTCAGAATATTTGGCGCATTGGCGCAAGCTGTAATGCCAAATATTTTTTTAAATTAAAAAAAAAAAAAAATAAAATTAATATTATTTACTACTAGTGAAAAAATTGTGCTTATATAATTTTTAAAGTGCATCAATATAATTGAGGTTAACTATCCGTATGTATTATTATATATGGCGATGAAGATTATGAGGATGCGAGTTCGTGATTCTCTAAACATACATATACTATTGTGGCTAGCTAATGCTCAAATGGATGCACTTGATAAAAATAGGTTGGATGCTATCGCATTGATTGATTACCTGATATCTGTTTCATCTCGAGAAGCACCAGGTAACATTAAATTACAAAGACATAAACATACATTCACATGCTATAAGAAAATAGTGGCGAATCAACCTTAGAATTGCAGATTTGAAGCACCGTTTATGCTTTGCCAATCTACTACAATTTTATTACCTATGCAGGAAGAGGAGCCTGGTTTCAAGAATTATGCTAAACGTTACAAAGATATCCGGATTAATTTGGAAAATAATGATTATCATGATATTGATTCTTTTTATTAGAGTAACAATATTGATTCAGATGATGATTATCACAATATACTTCGAGCTGGAATTAAGAGGCCACGAGTTTTTGTCAAGCGTCAACCATGTAAAAAATGGCATAATTCGTTAAACCCCTCTATATTTAACATTGTTAAATCCAATATGGATATCCAATTCATTACCGAAGAATATTCATGTGCTAGTTATGTCGCAGAGTATGTCAATAAAACTAACAGAGGCATTAGTCATCTCCAGCGATTGATTATTGAAACTATGAATGAACATCCATAGTTTAATGTTGTTGAAATTACAAGGAAAATAGGTGTAAATATGCTCAATAGTGTTGATATAACAAGTCAAGAGGCGGCTTGGTATCTCTTGCGAGAACCGATGTCAAAGTGTTCTACTGTTGTCGCCACTATTCCCACCATGTGGCCATGTGATCGTCATCGTATAAGAAAAACACCAAAATAATTAGACGCGATAGGCGTAGGAGAAGATTCAACGAATATTTGGAAAGAAAATTTGTTTGACAAATATGAACGCCGACACGAAGATTTGGAAAATATTACCCTTGCTCAGTTTGTTGCTAATTACACAATTAAAGCAGATGGTAATTATACAAAAAGAAAAGTGCCACGTGTTATCCGATACCGAGATTTTGATATGGGACAAGATCTTAAACGTGAATATAAACGTGAAATGGTTACGTTACATATTCCTTTCCGAAATAAAGATGCAGAAATATTCGCTGAAATGAAATTTATCGATATATATAATAGGAATGAAAATGAAATTTTAAATAATCGAAAAGAATTTGAATCTTATTTGGATATCCAGAAAGTAATTGAAATTTCTCGAAATTTATGCCGAGAAATTTTTAATGATGAAACTGAAGTACAAGATATGGTTAACATCGCATCTGAACCAAATTCATTTCAAAATTTGTATAACAATCCTCTTTTCGATATGAATCTACCGACGTCAGTTGGTGAGTTTTGTGTAGCTGAATGCATAATGAAAGATGGTAACAAAATTGTTTTGATGGTAATTTACATTACTCCAAATCAAAAAATGAACGACATCATTCATTTCCTGAAAATAATATTATTGCCATATACAACAGCTGGAGGAAAATATTTTGGTAGAGGAGAAGACAAGTTACTGGTAATTTTAAGTGGAGACTTCAACGTCAATTTTTCCCGTAAAGATGCTTGTCCACTTATCGATTTCCTTCAAAATGATTTGAATCTAGCCATGAATAATAATCCTCTGAACACGACATGGCACTACCATAGATGCTGTATTTACACGATATCTCGACGCTGTTAATACAAAACTTTTCGTATCATATTTTAGTTATCATAAGTCACTGATAACTGAAGTTCCGATTCAATCATTACCGGAAGATGCTATGGCAGTAAACATAATTTAAAAATAACTTTCGCATAATGAGAGAATTTATGTTACACTTAATGTAAGAAAATATTTATTTATTTAATTTTTAAAATTTAAACTGAGTTTTATTGACTGTGTTCACTATCCTTCTCCAGTCCTTTTATTATTTTATTGTAATTAATTATTTGCACCAATTAAAAATTGTTTTTTAATGATGCAAAATAAGTATATCTTCTGACGCGCGTACATAAGTACACGCACCCATTTTTTTTCTTAAATTATAATGAATATTTATAATATGTATGTAATATAGATTTACGATAATGGTGTGCACATCCGAAAATAACTTGATATATTTTTTTGGTATACCCAGGCCCGAACCCAGACCTTCATTACCCGGTCCAGGCCCGCAGGCCTGACCCGAGTCCGTGCAGATCTCTTACTTAGCATAAGGAAAAGTAGCTTAATTCTGGGATGGTGATTCCCAATATTGTGGAATGTAGGATAAAAATACGTAAATAAAATTTTAAACTGAAGGCAGTTTTTGTTGTAAAATATTATTTTACCAACGATTAGACGTTAAACTGAAGCTCTGTAATTTCTTGAATATAACAATAAAATATGAAACGATGTGGTCGTCATAGTTTATTTTGTTTTTTACGGCTCAATCGTCATTTACCGTGGCTGTGAAGAATGCAAAATATAGTATACTATTATTCGTTGGAACCAATGAATCGTTTAGTGAGTAACCCGTTTCTGAGCCAAGGTTTTGGAAGCAAACAAGTTTTCATAACCAAAATCAATGGTAATTTCGGATACGTGCTTCAAGCGTTTAGTATTCACCGTACTTTATTCCGATACAGTTCGTCGTTTTCAAGAAGAATGCAGATATTGGATAAAAAAATATGACCGATGTAGCCGCATATAAAGTCTAAATGGAGTAAATCTGCGTAGGTTATTTCAACGAGAATTAGTTTTTGTACAATTGCTCAGCAATTTTTTTTAACATCGATGGCTATGATAGATTGAAAGGGATAGGCAAAATGGCTATTCACTTTCTCTACTCTATTTAATTAAACCAGTTGAGTGTGTTTGAAATTGTCAATTAGGAGACTCGGTTTAGCAAGATGAACATTGAATTTCAGGAAATATAACTTTTATTTCGAATATTATATTTGTCATAAGATTAAATCGTCAAATCATATTGATTCTATTGAAATTCATGCTTAAATCACAGACTTATTCGCGGTTTTTTTCTTAAATTTTAAAAAAGAAATGACGCCTAGCGATAGGGTTGAATATTTTTGGCGCATGAGCAATTTTTCATACTGCCATATATTATATTATATAATATAATATATCCTTACAATATAATTGTGATCGTCAAGCATTATTTATTTAAAATATTTGAAGCATTATCAAAGGTACAATGAAATTTATCGGCTTAAAAGATGGAACGGAAAAATATTTATCATGTCTATTTAAAAAAAAATGAAAATGGATAAAACCAAAGCAAGATATTACGAAAAAACATGTGTAGTGTTGCATATATAAATATATTTTCTACGAAATAAAAGGTACAATGAAATGACACATAAATATTTATATAGTGATTTAAACTCGAATAATTGTTGTGTTTTTTTTATGAAAGTATTGTGTGTTTAAGCGTATAATGTACGTTTATCTCCCCGGGGATTAAATGGAACGTAAATAAAAAAATTTTTAGTTAAGATAAATGTACTAGTAGTTGACCATGTACCAGTAGTTGACCTTTTGAGAATAAAATGGCCCAAAATATGAAATGCAGATGCGGGATTGCTCTAAATTGTAAAGTTTAGACAAGTTAAGGCATCTGTGGTCGGAATGAGCCACTAACACATCACCTTATAGCCAATGGAGTGCCAAGGTGGCCATTTGAAAACAACACCTAGTGAGGAAAGTGTATTATTTCAAATTTCTTAAGTGATCAATCTAGAAACGGTGTGTACCTTGTTCCTGAACCATCCATTGCCACTTGATTCAACCAAGAGTGGTGTGCCAGAATGCCCTGAGGCAACTCTGACAGAAAGTTCACTATTAAGCCCCCTGATTAGACATGGTTATCTACTGGATTTTTCAATATGTGAGATGGTCAACTACTAAAACAGGAACATGGCTTTAAATAATTTAACAGAACTTTTTTTCAACAGGCCCTTTCGTAAATTTTGTAACATAATATTGATCAAGACATATGATCCAATATTAGTATACTTGCTTTGCTATCTATCATTTGGTACAATGCTAAACCTTAATCGTTGTTTTTGTTGAAATTTTCTCTTAAACGGTCAGCTACTTGCACATTTACGTTAATTAAAATTACAATTTTCATTGTGTCATTGTTCATGTGTAGCTGTCAAAAAAAATAATGCAATAGTTGGAGATGCTTTGTAGTAGAACAAGTAGGTGTTGGGGAAATGTTTTAGTACATATTTCCTAAGGCCAAATCAATGTACATTCAAACTTGAACTGTAATGACTGCTGAGCGTGTCCGACGTTCACTTGTGTTGGTATTTACTTCTAACAAGTTTGTTCACTGAACTTGATAATAGTTTTGTACAAGTGCTTCGACTCTGTCGGTAATTGAGTTTATGAAGTTATAATAATTGAATACCAATATTACCATTAATAATATTTCAGCACACACTAGTGTTAATTCAAATACATTCAAGTAAGTGATTAAAATAATTTTGCTTATGGAATTAACATGTATTTTTGTATATTGCAAATAAAACGCACTGTGAAACAATGATTTGCTTTTTGTAGATTATGTGGCAGTTTGAAGTTTATAGTCAAGACTGCACACATATGTAAAATAACGATGAATAAATTTAAGAAATATTAAATACTGTAAACTGAAATAATATTATTGATTGAGTAGGCATTTACTTGGTAGAACTCCATTATAATACGGTAAGGAAAATAACAATGTATTTTAGTTCTACATAAATTATTTTGTGTATTTGTTGATAGCTATTTCGGCTTAGTTCTGACGAAGGCGTAAGCCGAAATAGCTATCAACAAATATATAAAATAATTTATGTAGAACTAAAATAAATTGTTATTTTTATTACCGTACTGAAATAATAATTCAAATGTGACTATGGGTGTCCGTGGTTATGCTTATTAATAATAATACTAAGCATCGGTCCAAAAAGTTTGGTTATGGTAGATAGTTAAAGTAATGAAATTTCAATAAAAATGAACAGATAGATATGTAAAATTTAAATTTGTTTTGGAGCTTGAAATTATTTTATCACCGTCCACATGTGCTACATACATTAATATCCCACAGCAAAATAATCACCATATAGACGAAAAGATTAAGCGATTAAGTTCGCTTCCTTGTACTAGAATCTAGACTAAATGATCACCGGATTTATAAAAAAAATTACATAGAGCAATGACTGTTGCTGATCCGTCAATGACGAATTTAGTAATTTTATTTTTCATTTTTACTGAACAAAGTTGTCTTGACGATTGATGAAACTCTGAATTTACTACGATATAAAATTCTAATCTCGATTTGATGAAAGTATTCCAAAAACGAGTTATATATAATTTTGATCGAAGTTATACTGTATCATCTTAAAAAAACGCTCATGACCTTGGATAAACTATCTCCAAACGGGATGACAAGACAATGCGCGAAAAAGCAAAAAGGGAAACGCTTGACTTTAGGACCTTTTTTTGAATTCACTCAAAAACACATATCCGCTTTGGATGGAAATTCACAGGTTTGAATTTTGACCGCTCGTAAAACGCCCACTTAAACCGATCGTGGATGGTTTTCAACATTGAAAAGCGATCGGAAACTATTTTAAGACCAATAAAAGAAAAAAACGTACATTTATTGTATCGGTAACTTTCAATTTTATTTACATTGCACACTTCACATACATTGCGAGGAGCGCTAGAAGAACTACACAATTTCATTTCTTTTTTTTGAATCGTATGAAATTTTCTTGTTGCCACCAACAGCATGGGTTTCACCCTTTGGTAGCTTAAAATATGTAGTTTGCAAATTTTAAACGAGCAACGTAAACTTTCCAATTCATCTATGTTTGTATCCTTACATGAAAGATAACACCTTTGAGTGTTATAGAATATCAATAACCTCAAGCAATCAAAATTTTTCGATTTTTAAGCTGATACGATGTCGGCCAATAATTCACCGTTTTAAATTAGTAGGAATTTCCATATTTTTAGCTCTCTTTTAATTTTGAAATTTTTATTTTATCTATTCATACTTATTGCGCTTTTATGATATATATAAAAGTTTATTAGTACACGTAAATGATAATGACTATACGTAGATTAAAGTTTTGATCGCGGATCAGCATTCGTGCAGGAGTCACAGATCTTTTCCACTCGGGCACAGTCATCGAATAAAAACAGTATGTTTTTAATAATCGTGAATAACGCTCAGCCTGTTTGAATAGGTTATCAATCTCTGAAACAGTTCTTGAATAATTGAAAATGGTATGATTCTACGCAAGGGCGTTACCAATTTAGGGTCGGGCTATAAAATAGGTGCTCTGCGTTGAAATTAAATAAAATATTTCTGGAGGATTGAGGGTTTCTCATTTGAGACTCAATGAACCATGGAAAATTCATAGTTTCTCAAGAGATTCAGATTCATTTGTTTAACACTTAATAAAACCAGTAGAATATTAACTAGTACGTCTTATATATGAAAATGTGTTTATTTTACATTTCGGTTTGTCAAACTGCTAACGAAAAAGAGCTTTAAGCGATTATAAGAACTTGAAGCCTGCATCATGATAGTGTGTGTTTTTCCGGTAGAGAATCGTCATACTTTTTAAAGTGTATGGTTATGGTTTATAAAAAGTAATTTCAATAAAGGACTATATTTTTGTGCGTTTATTTCTTGAAATACTGGTAAATTCATATAAAAATATATCAACAAGCCCAATTCACAATGACAGACAGATTGCAACAATGCTATATGCAATGATAAGATCCCCTGCTTATGCTTCAGCATCGCCTCCCAAATACGAGATACATAGATAAAATGCTTATTCTGCCATTCATGGCAACAAAGTTACATACAACTAATGTTGTCATGCTGTTATACATACTACGATAAAGGGAGTGTAAGTACAACAAGAAGATGCGAGTAAACGTTGCGTATTCTAGAGAATTTGATCATAATGCCCAATTTAAATAATCAATCATAATTATCCGATAAATTACAGTTGTAGTATAACTAATTCTACAGATTTTTAATGTAATTGAGTAGTGAATCTCTGAACCGCGACAAACAAATAACTAAAATGTCGACCGACGGATAACACCGGAGGCTTACTTTACGAATTCTTGTTTTTGCCTTCCAGGAATTACAGAACGGCAAATTTCTCTGTAAAACAGATATCTATCTCGGAAAGTAATGCGTGTATTTGTAGAAACGATTTAAATAATGTGAAGTATTCAGTAGTATACCTGTATTAAGCTTTGCTTAAACTTTCATTCGTCGAGTCGGGATAGCCTAGAACTTAATCTGTGCTTTTCATTAAAAGTGGAAAGACCGCATGAACAAGTAGCCAAATCTAGAAAGGTAGAAACTAATTCAAGAATTCTATTATTTTTATTACATCTTATTTTTTGAGCTGTAAGATAAGTAGTGTTCTTATCTACTCTTTTTTGAGTTCTTCACTAAAGAGTGCTCTTAATAGAAAGTCTATACTTTTGTGATTAAAAAAATCCACTATTTTAATTTATGTGATACTAGATAGTTATCATAAATCGCACATTTGTGTAAAAACTAACAAGATGACACAAAACGATTCATGTGTATAAAACATATATATAAAATATAACACACCTTAAATTAAATGATTGGTTGGCTTTGTGTACATTTCATTTCACATCAAACATATTAACTTAATTTGAATAATAAACAAGAGTAAAGAAAACATATATTGACGCTTTAAATATAATATAAACGATGACAATCCTCTTGTCTGCTCGAAAGGTTTTATTTTAGATCCCCAATTAAACCTTTCAATGTAAAAGGAAGACCTCAAATTATTCGCAACAC
The DNA here is from genome assembly GCA_028554975.1 of Himalopsyche kuldschensis. Classification (NCBI taxonomy): domain Eukaryota; kingdom Metazoa; phylum Arthropoda; class Insecta; order Trichoptera; family Rhyacophilidae; genus Himalopsyche; species Himalopsyche kuldschensis. The sequence continues at coordinate 1,697,383 of JAHFWI010000060.1, read as the reverse complement.
TAAGCTTACACATTACTTTCCGATTACACATTTATTATAATATACTAGCGAGTACCCGTCATGCGTTGCAATGCCACTTAAAAAAAGAAAGAAAGTATTTATGTTTTAATTCCGTATCCTCAAAATATGTATATATATAGGTACTCAAAAAACTTTTGTGGTCGTCCACACAACCAACCAATGAAGTTTTACCGCAATCGGATGTTATTGTTCATAACGAAAAACACAAAAACCTCTGTGAGCGTCCACACAACAAATCACCAAAGTTTCATCGCAATCGGATGAACAGTATATAAAGAAACAGCAAACAAACAAACATTTATTTTTATATGAATTGATATTTTATTGGGATCGTTCAATACTTAGTCAATATTGCTTTTTTTCGCACTGTCATCAATCAATCAAAATTAAATTTATTCATATTTTTTTTATGACAATTTACTAATTTATACTAATATTTTCAAAATTATCGGTTGCTTTTATCATACATAATACAAAGTGCCCGATTGGACAAATTATGGATATATGCTCACGGAACAGAATCCCAATCCTTTCGAGCTAAGCTCAAACAAATTATACATTCCGGCTTATAATTTTATGTATTGACTTTACTCTTTGAGTTCTTGTGGATTATTATAAAAAATGGAATCAAAATGATTAAATCTGAAGAATATTACTGATTATTGTATGAGTTCTGAAAGAAGAGTTTGTTTTTTAATATTAGCCTATAATAAATTCATTGTTTTTATTTTAAACAAATAATAAACTTATGTTACTGCATAATATTATTTGTGTAGTTTATTGTTGCATTTTTGCTCCTGTAAATTAAAACAACTCAATTTCATACTTCTTGAGAAGTATTCTTTAGGATCTTGTATTATAATAAATTTAAAAATTAAAGGCGAAACATTTCAAAAAAAACGTAAGCCTTACATTCATTTCATTTATGTAATGTGCTTATTTTTCATAAATCTTTACAAAAATTCTGTCCCGTGATCAATAATTTACCCAAACTTTCATAAATTTCATTTTTAATTGAATTTAATAAAAAAATGAGCTTTTACTGTTATCGTTGATAAATTTTTTTAAATTTGCATGTCAACTAAAAAAAAGTTTAAAACCTATTTAATAAAATATTTATTTTGCGATATGGAATCGAATTCTAAAATGAAATAAATCTTAACGTTTTGATTGGTGTCAACACTGTCAAAAGAGTGATTTGTTAACATTGAGCTTTCTTTTTACTTCATTTTTCTACTACTACCAATTTTTCATCTATTACAGGAATGGATGAAAGAGTAAAATTTACAATAGTTTAATTCGACAATCGACAAATTGTAGAGTATGCATCAAAAACTACAAGGTTCTTATCTGTCTGTCGAGTTTTAGCAATACTAGAAGTAACAATGAGACAGTTTTAAGTATATTTTAATTTACTTTAATTTTGATGAAAATTGATGGTCAAAAATTATGTAATTTACCACGCTTTAAATTGTTTTTGAAAAATAGCACCAGAATAGCGAAATAGAATGATGAGATTGAGAACAAACTAGTTTTTGACAGTAAGTTCTTCCGTTACTGATTGAAAAATATACAATGGAAACATTTTGACGAACAAATTCGTATGTATTTGATTGAAATATTGTATATTTTTAGAAGTATCAATGAAAACGCTTTAGTTAAAGGTAATGACATTTGATCTTTTTTTATAAATAATGCACATTGTACAATTAAGAATAATTTCTAATGCATAAATTTCAAAGTTACAATGCTGAGACAAAAAAAACCTATGACATCAATGTTTAAAGGGTTGGGTAGAATCGTCCCATATAATATGGGCATAAGGTAGATAATATAAGTTCAATTCCATTAGGCCGACAGTTAAAACTTAAACATATGCTAAACTTTTAAGAGCGAGCGCTAGAGGGCATCTTGAGTCGACAAAAGGGAATGTTTACGACACCGGTGGCCGAGGTGAACTGCGCCATAATATTCTGAACGCCAAGAGGTTATTTGGGATGATATATTATTTTTATTTCACGACTGAAATATGCCCTGCGTCATCGGCAGGGGTCGTAAAACGCCCGCCGATGCTACGCTACTTGTTGTCGTAGCATCTATACGAATGTTTCACCCTATATTAATATGTAGAAAAGTGATAGGGATCAAATGTTTAAAGTGTTGTATTAAATTATTGGTTAAGTACTAATAATTTTGCTTCCTTAATATCCATTGCATATTTAAGCCATATGTAATTCAAATTCTTTTGTACGAGTGGTTTACGAATAGGTTAGTGTGTTAAAGACAAGATTTATCAGCATGTACATATTATTTTAGGATGACAACGTTTTTTCAGGCGTTTACCAAGTAAAAAGTAAATTTAACAGAAATCATGGGTCAGTGAGTACCGCTGAGTATATTGATTTAAAAATAACACACTGTCAACGGTTAATCCACAAAGGTGCCATGGATACAAGTTGCACGTAAAATTTTAACCAACAATAAAAATTGGTCTACAATTCATTGTGTTAATGTCATATCGACAGGCAGGAGTATATCGATTAGAGCTAAAGAGCGTGTAAGATTTTGCAAACCACCTCATAGAGGAATCACATGACATAAATTCAGTCCCAATTTGTTTATATTTTGGTAATAAGGGCCTTAAGCTAAATGCATTGGAACAACTAAAAATTAATAGGTATATTCAATCCAATGACATTCTCAACGAACAAATCTCCAATAATACATCACCACTTCTTAAGCCGTTAATAAACGTTAATGCAATTTTAAATAAATCAACTTGATACAATACTAATTTAACGTTTATACCCACTTAGTAAAAACCCAGATTAGATTTCACTTCGAGAAATAGATCAAATCAATTTTTCACATTCAATAATTTATTATTACCAAGAAAAATTAAAATGATGGGACAGAGAAGAGGATATATTGTGTACCCTGCCTAAAAGGAAGATATACTTGATTTAATGCGGACTTAAAACATAATTCTGACGAGGGCGTAAGCCGAAATGCCTATCAGCTAATATATAAAATAATTTCTGTAGAATTAAAATACATTGTTATTTTTCTCACCGTATTTTTCTTCTATCCCTACTAACTTGAAAAAAGTGGGGTTGAACGATCGAGGGACATACAGTTTTCGCCGAGCCCCACACTGAGAACGGAAATGGGTATAAAAAGTCCGTCAAAGGCAAAATTTTAACTTTTATGGTAGAAAATAACACACTGCAATTAACGTTAAAATAAATTGAATAAAATAAAATTAATTGCTTTCCCTAATGCATAAAACGTTACTTAATACTGAAACAAAAATTATGGAAAAGGTAACAAAGTCAATAGAGTAAGTTCCGACAAAATCTACCGCTGAGTATGTTTCGGCAAAAAATATACTCGTCTGAGCTTACTCATGTTAACTCGAAAACTAATAGTTCCGGTTCAATATCAGTCAAGTTATCAGTTAGGACAGATGATATCCTACTCAGTGCGGATCCCTGAACGTGCAAAATGATTTTTCAATTTTCTCACAACGGTATGAATGTATATGATGTTTTCATCTTTTCGCACCCCCTTAAAGTTAAGTAGGGCGTAGAAAAAAGCGATGACCTAACTACTGGCCAAAAGATAAGAAAAGTCGAGCGAGTGAACTATAAATGTTATAGTTGAACACTTTCTGTGAAAAAAACTCCATCTTTGTCACCTTAGTATAGGACGTGGTTAATACTATGATGATCTTATGACGTTTTTACTTCATTGCATAGCCCCATGCAAATGCTAACATTAAACTTCATGTTATGAACATATTCATTATTAATTAACGTAAATATTCGGCTAGGACAGTGAGCTATTGTACGATTTTTATTGTGATTCGTGCAGTAAATATCGTCGTGATTTTTTCATACATTTAATGGGGTATTAGCTTCATTTACGGCCTTGAATCTTTTCACAGAGAAGAATACGACTTTATTTTATATTTATAGTAACATTGTATTTGACTGCATCAGCCGAGTACGATCTCGAAGAAGGTATCTTGTTAATTTTTTATACTTTGGCTATATAATTTTACTGTGAAAAATTACATCTCTGATATTTTTACAATTATTACCGTCTCTAGTATGATTCATTGATAAATTAGATATTAGAAAGTATATATTTGATAATAAAAATAAAAATACATTTTAGTACTTTTTCCACGTAAAATTTATTTGATCAGGACCGGTTTCTCTAGGTATAAGGTATTTCACTAACATTCTATATATTTCGGCCAAAATATTTAAAAACTTTTGGATCTTTCTAAATGAATCGTGATTGTAATTCTTCTGTTTTTCAATAGAATGTTCGAATCTTTCGACTATTTACTGAATAATGGTTTTAAAGGTTGGCATTCATTATTTTAGTTGAATGTGATGTTTTTATCTATTTCTTCCAAATCATTTCTTCAATAAAGCCAGAATGATTGGGTTTAAGTCAGTCCTCATATCAGTATCGTTATTAACTCGCTCACGTAAAAAATTTATACACCGTAAAGCTGTTTTAGTAAGTGTTTTTGAGGTTAACATGCTCACTCTAAGTCTTCGATGCTGTATGATTAATTATTGACACTTAACCCTGGAAACCTTATTCACCTGAAATAAGTCTTTTTGGAAGAAGAGTTGTATGGTTGACCAGTCTTCAACTCACATATATATTATATATAATGTTTTTTTTTTTTTTCTATACCATGTATCTTCAAATTGATACCCTATCTTTGAACTACTTTATTATTACAGTTTCCATTGAATATTTTCTTATATTAGTTTTGTTGTTCTGAGTAGTTTTTGTGGCTGGCAGTAATGGCGACTAAAAATAAGATGTCCGTCTTATGGAATTACTTAAAAGTCTGGTGCTTATTCTTAACGATTACTTTTTACTTATGTTACAGGTAGTGGAAGATTGGAAGTTCGTTTCCATGGTGCTGGACCGTTTCTTCCTGTGGGTCTTCACCTTGGCTTGTATTGGAGGAACTTTTGGGATCATATTTCAATCGCCGTCTTTGTATGACACCAGGATTCCAGTCGACCAGCAAGTCTCTGGAATTCCATTAAGAAAAAATAATTTTATGATTCCTTGAGATATAGAAAAAATTGCTCCTATGGATTGAATTGCAAACTAACAGAGTTTGTCTCAATCGGGGTAGGGCGCAAATAAGCTTGCTACACATTTTGTTCAAGTGAATTTTGAAGTTAAATTATATTCAATAAAATAAGCTTAACTTTAATTTGAAGCTCAAAGAACGTTGGCAATATTATTTGTTCCTATTTTCATGGAAGCAATTTTTGAAATATAACATCGAGAAAATCTAAATGATTTGACAAATATTATATCAAAATAATATAATAATACACAAAAAGGAAGCAAAGTGACGTATTGCGCTGCAATATTAATTTACTTTGGACAATTTGATGACGGAGGTGCTGGCTTTGCAATGATAAATTCAAAAAATAGTTATTGTGAATGATTAGGTCAAAATATAAATAATAAATAGTGCTCAAGACATTTTCCGTGTATTAAAATACTTATAACTTTAAATAGGGTTTCATGTTAACAGTATTATTAAGTTAAGGTTTTTAAATTGAATTTTATTGCTAATTAATTATTTGAAATGTAACATAGCAAGTAGTAATTCAAAATTATGATTGTATTTATTTTTAGTCTAAAGTTATGTATTGAAAAGTTAATGTATTTAGGTGAAATTGATATTAACAATCTTTTAAAAAAGTCAAATAAAAAAATAATACAATTGATCGATTTATTGTTATTACAATTTATTCATTGATTTTCATATGAGCTCAAAACTCCTAAATGTCGGTGGCCGTTGAAAATTTATATAGTATATTTAACAAAACAGTAATGTGTGAAGTTATTAAAATACCAAACATATAATATATGAGTGAGCTGAAATAATCACGTTACGATAAAACAATTTACTTACAGTTACAGTTAAAATATCTGAATCTTTTACGATCAATTAACATCAAAAGTCAAATGCAAATTTAGGGTCTCAAAATTCATTTGTACGTACTAGATGTCTTAATTAAAAGGTCACACTCCCCTATCGCTATGATAATATGAAACTGTTTTAGTATTTAAGCTTTAAAAATATAAAAAGGTTACGAGAGTAATAATTGTAAACTACTGTTTTCGATATAGCATACTTTGGATTGACAATTGTATACAAAGAGAGGTCGCGCTATGAATTGAAACATTTGATAACAGTTGGACGAATAATGTCTAATATAAAATTTAAAATAACTTTGATTATTCCACGTATTGTGTAACTAATTGTGACACGTGTTTCGCCTCTTTCAGACAGGTAGAAACTTTAATATTAGAATTAAAGAACATATAAGATGTCTAAAGAGTAATAATTTTTCTGAGTTTGCCAATCATTTAATAGAAAATGACCATAATTTTAATCAGACTAGTAATGTAGAAATACTCCACCGAGTAAATAAAAAAGGTTTAAAGATGAATAGTCTAGAATTTTTAGAAATAAATAAAACTCTTAATAAAAAAGATATATTATTAAATAATATTCTTAACAGGACAGGTTGCTCACCTCTGCTAACATTATTTCCAATTCAAAAGAGTGATCACCCAACCTAACTAATTGATTGCAGCTCATTAGTTTATAGTTTATTAGTTTGTAATGTTTAACGTCATTAGAAATATATTTGTTTGCTTTGTTTCGATTCTATAACCCTCTCTTGCGTCCCTTAAAAGGAAAAATCCCAATCTAATTGATTGAGTGATTGCACCTTAGTAGTATCATTATGTTAATGCATTGTTTTGATTCTATCACCCCCTTCCTTGTTTCCTTTAGAAGGAAAAAAAACCCGTAATCCATTTTGTAATTTCATAATTTAAAATGTTAAAATGTTAGAATTTATCTTGCTTCATTACTTAAGCAAACTTTGCGATAATAAGTCTGAAGATGCCTCTGAAAGAGGCGAAACACGTGTCACAATTAGTTACACAATACGTGGAATAATCAAAGTTATTTTAAATTTTATATTAAAATGAACTTCCACAAAGTTACCGCCGAAACCATCGAAAGAATAATGTCTAGTTTAAAATTGAAGAACTGACACGCATTGATTCTTTTATATTATCATAGCGACTTGAACAGTTGTGTTTTATTAGCCATGTATTATGATTATAAAGTCCTACATATGACATCAATATGGGAACATGAAAAACAGTGGCTAGGATTGTGCTGAGAGGATAAAGTCATCGGAGGTCTATCAGATACACAAAACAAAAGTGGCTTGACATCAGTGAATGGATTCAAAATAAGTTCAGACAATAGCCAAGTTGTCTAAGATTAAACTACAACTAAGTACAACAATGATTCTGTTTATAAAATGATCCTTTCATATTGTTTGAAATTTATTTTTCTTGCCAAAATGTTTATCAGTTTATAAATAATATTATTGATTGAGTAGGCATTTACTTGGTAGAACTCCATTATAATACGGAAAGAAAAATAACAATGTATTTTGATTCTACATAAATTATTTTATATATTTGTTGATAGCTATTTCGGCTTACGTCTTCGTCAGAACTATATATAAAATAATTTATAAAATAATTTATGTAGAATTAAAATACATTGTTATTTTTTCTTCCGTATTATAAATAATAGTTGAACAACTTCTTTTGCGTTGTAACCGAAGGCAAGTTGACGTGTTGAATGTTATTAAATAAAGCTTAAAATTTATTGCATGTAATTTGACTCCATTTTACGTCGCCATCCAGTTGATTAATTTAACTTTGCCACTCGAGAACCTTCGCGCTTCTAAATGCATAAATATAGATGTAAAAGTTTCACAATTTATATGGGTCGTGTAAAATGTTGAAGCAGATCTCAGCTGCTGCGTCTAGCATTAATGAGAATTAGTCAAACGGTCTTAGATGCAACGAGTTCTGATGCAATTATGCAAAATTCAAATCCCATGCACTAACTGCAACGCAGATGCAGAGAACCCGACTCAGTGGAAATATATCAACGTGGGCAGACCTATAGAAGCTAATGAACGTTTATATTTATATAGTACTAGTATTGCTACCCGGCGTCGCTCGGACTAAGCGACCAATAATTATTTAATGTTATATCATTCGAGATAATTATATCACAAAATCTAACATCCAAAATAGAGTATATAATATTTAATTTGATGACAATTCACGCCCATTAAAATGTCCAAATTCAAGGAAAAAATCTAATTTGCTGTCAAAGAAATGTCAAATAATACCTTCACGTTAATAATAAACATTATTATATTAATAAAAGCCGGTAAAAAGTGCAGTAGAAGACTAATTTATTACATTTTGACTAAATGTCTTCGCCGATAAAAATTCAAACATATTTTCTTTCATATTCGTTTTTATGGCAACTTAATGACCAACAATGCAAAAAGGAATTACAGACCCACAGACATACATACGCCGTTTCAGTTTTATATATAAGATAAATAAGACGCATTTCACGAATATGTTCATAATATTTTGATACATTTGGTGAAAAAACCATCTTTTAAACAAAATCAAAATAGATGACTGATGTAATTCACGATTTCAATTGACGGTTTGACGTTCAGTTCAAGTTAATTCGCACGATTGAAATGAATGAAGATGCCAGAAGACTAAGCCCGGGTCGTTAACGACAACTGATGGCAAAAAAATGACAAAAAATTCAAACAATTAAAATTTGATGACTGTTATTTTGCCAATTCGATTGCACCTACATAGTTACCAAACGTGCCAAATATACAAATGATCAATTAATTTTTAAAACTGAGTTATAAGTTTAGTTTTTTTATTTTTTGTAATCGTCGAAAGTAAAAAAATAAATATAAGAATCGTCACTTCAATGGAAGAAAAGGAGCTTCAGAATGCCAAACAATTAAATATTGAAGAAATGTATTCAAATTATTAAAAATCCGAAAATGAATATCTATTATTGTTAGAAATTCAAATGGTGAAATGCAAAACAGAATCATGAAATGTTGCATACAATGTTCATTGATGGAAGTTTACTTTTAATTCCATCAAAAGCAATACTTCTTATCCGATAACGCCATTTATATAGCTTATTTCTAAGTTAGCAATTGCAGTTTACAGTAATAAAGTTCACAATTCTATTAACCTATTTTCTGCTCAGTCAATTAACGAATATTTCAGCTACTAAGATTTAGATAATAAACGAATCAGTGTTTGTGTTAAAAACGCTCATGGAGATTATTAGACCAAAGAATGCATACATATTTGAATACAAAAATCTTGTTAGTGATATCACTATTAACTCTATTTATTTTCAAACATCTATTTACAGCACGCCTGAATTAGGTGTCTCAACTTATGAGACGCTAGCAGTCAGCAGGTTAAAAGAAATAAAAATGCCATTTTCTGAACATTAATATTATTATTTTGGCATCCTCTGATCGTCTACTACTCGGCAATGATAATACCGAGGATCCTCCGAGACTCCTCGTCACCGTCTTATCTCTTTATTTCCTTACAAGATGCATGTCGGCATCCCTTGGTCACTACTGAGTACATTTTATGGAGAGTACTTAAGAATTGAGCAGAGTCCCGTCAGTCGGAAGAAGAATCAAGCTGAGTTGAAGTTTTCAGAACGCATCCGCGGTATAGGGACAATAACTATTTCTATCGTTCCTTTTTTATGATAACGAAAATTGTTTAAAGTTATCACACGAGATAATGGTCCAAAACAAGAACTGTTAAGTTCGTAAACTTTGCAAACGCTATGCATTAATGCACTCAATATCATAAAATTTTCATTATTACCTTTATTTATCTATCTCACGGTTTCTCAAACATTGTATGCAATCGAACAGCTCGAAATCAAGATGGAAATCATTTCTCAAACTCAAAATTTAACGGAATATTTAGTTTATTTTTAGATAGATCTAATAAAAATTGATAATCAAAAAATTCAGTTTAAAGTCAATCAAATTTTAAGGTTGAAAAACCAACACAGATTACTTATGTAACTTCCCGCCGAATTTTCTCTCCAGAATTTTTACACTGATATGTAGAATATTTGACACGTATTTTCAAGCTGTTTTTATCAAATTTATTGATTTATAAGCGCGTCTAACCATCGTGCCGATCTAGCAACTGTCGTTAAGCTGAATAAACAGCTGGTAAAGTTAAAACAATATACCCCCTATCTCTTTCATGACCAATGTGTTAGAAGAGATGGTCCTCCGATACTTGACGTCATAAACATCAGTGAAGATTGATCACTCGCCTTTGCCATTTGAGTTGCAGTGAATTAAACCTTTCTGAATTGTCGAGGAACACCTTTTCAGGCTCAGCGGAACATAGTATGAGAAACCTTGATCTAACTTCTAACATATTCCATTATTTATTTAACCGTCAGGTTGGACAGGAAAAATAAAACGAAAATGAATAATAGTAACAGAAACAATTTTTATAATATGCACTAGACCAGTGGTTCTCATGTGCGGCCACCAGAAGATTTGGCTGCGGCCACAAACAGTTTTATAGAAATTATTGATACATATTTAAAAAAATGTGGTTTTACAAGTTAATTTGTCAACAAAGACTCCAGAAATTTCCATATGACCGCTTATGTATACGATGCGGTCACGGTGCAATTTTCCGTGAGAACCACTGCACTAGAAATTGCTGACTGTGTGATAATTTTTTTTTATTGAATGCTGTTTACACCAAGAGAACAGAAAGAGAAAAAAAATATATACCTAATTTGATGGTACAGTTGAACCCCGATTCTACGTTTTTCAAGGGACCGTATAAAACAAACGATTAATGCGGGAAACGATGAATGCGGGAAAGTTTTATATATGAACTAAATACCGGGACTATAGAAAATGAACGTACCACGTGGGAAAACGTATAATGCGAGAACGTAAGATCGGGGTTCCACTGTATACCTGTACCGAGAAAATAGTTTATTTTGTAAAATATTTCATCTTACTAGAGAGTAAGCGCTATTTCAAAAAATAGAGTAGAATAAAGAATACTCTCGTATACCCTCTAATGAAGCACCGTTATGAGGTTTGTCAATCTTTTTTATTAAATATTCATTGCACTCTTCCAATGAGAATGCACGATATGTAAGGAAAATTCGCTCTAATATGAAAATTTTGTGGAAAATTTGAACTATTAAAGTTATTGCATATTACTAAACCTCGTAAACTAAGACTTATGCCAGGCGCCCAATTGAGATTTGCATTATATATATCGAATGGAGGTGAGGTAAACCGCGGTTTTCGGATTGCTAGGAATTATATGCATAAATAATATCTTGATAAAGGAATATCCCTCAAAGGAAACTCAATTTGAAAAACTTACACTGGAATTATTTGATACAGAAATGGCAAAACTGCATTATGTAATTTAAATTTGAGCTCATAAAACAACTATAAAAAATTTGATTGCATCACTGTAAATCAAAGCTGCAGTTGAGGTAAGAATTTTGTAAAAAATATAACTTTTATTCAATGAATGTTGAAAAACATTCTTCGTTTAATACTCTTTACTGTAAAAGAATGTTTGATTGCCAATATAAATCCGATGCGAAAAATATATAAGGAATTGTATTATATTATTTTTCTCAGGAGAATCAATTCTCAACATGTTCATATATATGTATTATTGCATTAGTGGAAAATTTACCGGCTTTTACCGGAAATGATTTTATCGCGAATTAAGGACAGATACAGGCATATTATAAGGGAGGTTTATTGTGATATGCATGCGGAATCGAGAGTTTTGCTTTTTTTCGACTCTGGCAATATTGATACAATGTGATATCTCAATTTGTCACTTACAGGAAAAAAAACGTTTCAAGAAAAAATAGTTATAGAACATGCAAAACATGCTTGTACTAATATTAACAAGCAAGCCTTTTAATTTTTACAACTTTTTTATTTTTATTTAATCAATACTATATTTTTGATTTGATTTTACGCGAAAATTAAAATTTGTGAAATTTGAAAACATAAGTAAAGGTTGAGGGGAGGGATACATATTGAGATACCTCATTCGATAAAACAAATTTTTAAATTATTTATTTTATAAAATACATATTTTTAGATTTTTCTTTTATAGCCATGAATAAAACATCAGTATGGCAATATTTCAATCGAGTGAAAGGTGACCAATCGGGAGATTGTAAAAAATGTGCTTGTTTCATTTACCGGTAAATAACCGGTAATGGGTGAAATTATTTACCGTTTACCGGTTATTGGAATTTGACGGTAAATTGCAAGCCCTAATATGTATATTAATAAGGAATTCACTTTAAGCATTATTCATCAATGTATTCCAGAGGAGTCATACTTCGGCATAAACTGTATATATTTTTATTGCTGTCTGAAATTGTGCATATATATTTTTTAATTAGTCTTATTTCGAAAAAATTAAAGTCGTTAGCTGGTTAGCATGTTTTTTTCTTGAAATGAATCTATAGACGAAATTAATAAAACTTTAGTGTTCGTTATGTGTCAAACAAACAAAGTAATATGAAAATTAAGCTAAAGGGAATCTTATTTTCACCGTATTTTATGAAGGATTATGTCCCACATATGCACTCATGGTAATCTCAAAAAGTTTCAACGATTTTCCGCTCATATCTGGAATTTAAGGTAAAGTGGCATGCATATGAAATTAGATGAATTTGGTTTGGTGGAGAATTTCCCAAAGTGGTTTAAGGGTTCCGAGTTTCCCAAATTCTTTTTTATTCAAAGGCAGTTTAAATTCCATTAACCGGAAGCAAGAGGGTACACTGACAGTCCTTTGTCACTTAACAAGGTTTTAAATTTATGACGGGGATTGCCTGACGCGAGTTACAAGGAAAATAAAAAGAGTTTTTGCAATGCGGCTGCAGTGTAACTATTATTCAGAGTCTTTGTGTATTTGAAATGCAATCAAAATGGAAAAAGCGAAAAAATATTGAAAGATTGTAAGTTATATTCGATACTTTGGTTATAACGGAGAAAATAAAATTTATTTTTTGACGTGACAACGTCTTATAAATCGATGAACGCCCGCTGCACGCACGAAAAAACATGACTCATTGTCCCGTTTGTCGCGTTACGCCGAAGGTAAGCGTGCGAGCGAGAGCGCGGATAAGCGATAGAGAGGCACGATCGGCCTATCGTTCGGATTGTGCCGCATCTATCTCTTCCACTCGATTGGTCGATGCGTCTGAGTACGAAAGACAGCGGCAGCACACAACTTATACACCTACAGTACCTACACGTAATCTGTTTACAACTGTTTATAAAGTGAAGTGAAATGTTAATGTGGTTTTCATTGTTTATATTACAACAACAATTGCGGCAATAAAGGTAATTAATCCTTGAATTAATGAGTGCGAATAAAATATATCAATAAAAAATTGTAGATTTCATTTCACTCCTTCTTCGTATCCATACAAAATAATGATAATTCAATAAAAATGATTCCATTTTATTCATAAAAGTATGCAATCATTTCATCAATGTTTTCTTATGACGTTGTCACGTTAAACTATCGTCCGTAAACCGACTTTACAGACAACCATTTTTTTTTAAATTTACTAAATGGATTATAATGGTAGTCATTGTAAAACCAGTATTCAAAAATGTTATATCAATTTTACAATGTTTATTTTCGATTCTTTACATATCTTTACATATTAAAAAATATGTGTTTTTTAATTCCAAATTTTTATTTTGATCAAGACTAGTGAGTGTTATTGACGATTTATATAATAATGCAAATTTTATTTTTGCCGTAAAGACTTTACTAAATATTTATTACCTTCAGCATAGTGCATTAAATAAAAACTGCCTCGTTAGAAATCAGGCTATGTAACCACACAACCGAAAAAAGTGTATAACGATTCCATAATTTTCACGACGTTTAAAATGATCTTAGCGAAAGCTATTAAAGCTTTTATCTAACTTCAATTATCGAAGAAGGCATATATAATATAAAGTATATTCCATTATTATGTGGTCACGTCATGTTTGACCATGCATATATTGATTCATTTCTTTCCGTTAGTATCACGCTATGGCAATGCAAAATGTAAAAGAAATCGAAGAAGTTTCCAATAGAATTGAGAATAGACGTAACTTAACAAAATCGGAACGATAGAAATTCAGTTTCAATAGAATAAACACGAACAGTTTCAAACACTAACGCCCGCCGTTTGCAAATGTCAGGACCAAATGAATTTTACACAGTCGCTATATGATAAAGACAGAGTATTTAGACTAAATACGTATGCACATTAAAGATATATAATAATTTTCTACTTTTTCTTGCTTTAAATAGAAATCAAAATTGATTTCCACCAAAAGAAGTCATTAAAATCGTTTTACAATTTAAGTCGATTGAAACATAACATTGATTCAAAATTTAATGTTGCCAATAATGTTATTTATAATTACGAAAAATTATCGTAAAGCACCAATAGGATAAAGAGCGTTTTGTGTTCCAAATGGATAAAGCTTTTTTATACGCGTCTGTCTGATTCAGAACTATTTTGTCTTCCGGCAAAACTCTTTTGTGGTTCGGTTTGAATTCCTACTGTGACAAAGCAACAAAGAGACAAAGAAAATTATATTTTGTATATATATAGATTTACACATATGTTTATATTTAATTATTAAAGTATCGATATTTACGTAGAAATATCGGTAAGTAATGATCTTGAAAAATATTCATTTTTTCGACTTAGACTGATGGAAACGCTATGTGGATTTCAATGTATGAAATATGTAAATATTTTTCGTTTAAATAGTAAAAATTATTACTTATTAGTAAAAAAATACGTGCTATTATTAAAGTAAATTAAAAGAATAATACAAAATAAAGACATGAATATGTTTGGAAAGTTAAATATTTCAACAAATTAAAACTCGTTGGCTAAAAAGCTTTCACCAAGCGGTACTTTTACCACAGTTATTTTCCAATGATCGTTTTTATCAATTCCTGAATCTACCCATAGGGCTCAATTTGTAACTTGCTTAATTACACCACCAGGAGCTACTTAGTATCTAAAATATCTATTTAGACATAGGAATGTAAGAATGTTCCACTTAACACGTTGCTTCAATCATATCTTTATTTTTAAACTAAAGCTAATTTGAAATCAATATTTGATAGTAAAATTAATTGAAAACAATGACAAAGCATCTATACACCTAAAGCTAATTCATTCTGTGAGGGTAAACGTTCCATCATTAAACTGACAGGTCTGTGATAGATTGAAAGTTGCAAGCACTAATAAAGATAATAAGGCGAATTAGTATATGGCCCTGTAATATTATTTTTAACTCAGGTGAACTTTATATGGAAATAGTTAAGGTTTTCAGACAGTAATACACACACTAATGTATTGGTAAAGTATTGTTACATTTATTTTATTATTTATTAAATAAATCAGTTGAACACTTTGACACAACGGACTTTTATATTTACAAAAAAATACAAATCAGTGAGCCACGATCTTTACTATGTTTTAAATAAACGGAATGTATAATGCTCCTAAGACACTCATAACAATTGTTATCGCATATTCCTGTACATCTATAGAAAGTCCTAACTGCTTTTAAAGCATGTGTGGTATGGTTAATAGTTGGGTTACGTTAAGGTTATAGATTTCACCACTACAGCTATCGAATATTCGTTCCTTTTTCCACACCGCTAGTTGGAAAATGGGTCGCGTCGTGTTAGGTGATAAATCCGGGTGTTCACAAGTCTAAAGAAATAGTGGATGCAAAAATCATTTTGACAAGGGGCGAGTCCGCAGGGGTTTGATCCTCGGAACGCAAGAGGACGGTTTTATTGAGTGTGGCGGGAGGCTTTGCAATTAAGCTCGTTTCATTGGATAAAGGGAATAGAAATGATTGGATTGTTATAGCGCCCAGATATTGTAATAAGTAATAAAACGACAAACGTCACGTTTATTATTTTTCACTGATACCTATTATCTTGAGTAATTGTTTGATGTGAAAATTGCGAAGAAAATTAATTACATTAAGGCTGATTATGACAATAATGATAGATAATATGTTTTATCTGCCTTGTTACAGCACAATAATTCACGTATATGACTAAAGCGTTCAAGAAAAAACGCGCGTTAAATAATCGCTAAAATTGCTGAATCTTTATAAATTATGAAAAATATGCCTTTTCAAACGTTTTCTTGAACCATCTCTCGCTTGGAAATTGATGCTTTGGTTATGGATTATATTAGAAGTCAGCGACCCTAGCTTGCTGGCGTCTAATTTTACGCATATACTATATAATGTATATTGCATGACACTTTTTTTGAAACATATTGTTTAATATGCCGCCAAAGCACAGTACATAGTTTATTAGCCACAGTAAGAAAATATAAGCTATAAGCAAACCATTTGGAGGGCTCAGTAAAAAGGTTGCCGACTTCCTATATCTATTTTTACAAACATGGAGACTAAAAAAGATTAGAAATCCGTGAGAAATTTATCTGTTGAACGGAAAAATAATTAATTTTAATTCAATGAGTAAACAATTAGGATCACCGCCATCGGGTGTTTTCTGTGTCCAGTAAATGACGTTTTAAAAATTTAAGCTACATCGATATTTGTGAAAACCAAAATTCTTGTTGTTTTCTTATTATTCAATACCCTCTGTAACAAAAGCTAACGATTTTCCTTCACCTTACGCATATATACGAATAAAAAAGCAAAAACTGTTTTAAAAATAAAAAAAATAATCTCTTACACAACAAGTAAAAATGGCACTAAACAATTTTTCAATATGATTTTATCCAATCTTGTGTTGAACGAAAATTTAAACGATGACATGCTTCGCATATGTGTCCCGAAGTAGTTGTTTTACTATACGTTTAGCAAAGCAGAAAACTTTTCACATTCATTCCGAATATAAAATATAAATGCAGTGATATGTATTTTGAAAGAGCATACTGATCGCTAGACCCATTACATTGATTAAACCGTTGAAAGGGGTAGATCAAGTGAAAGCTTTCAAGTATGTTTTATAATCGGAAATTATCTTGCCGACTAACTTCTAGAATCGATTCACTGCTGAAGGGTGAATTAATCTTTTCAAACAAAAGACTCAAAGAGTCCAATCGTTTGAGGAACGATGTCAGGTATACGTTTTTCAACTATGTATATATAAAATTACTAATTTTGCCGGATGCAGTAGCCAGGTGAAAGCTCACTGAATAGAACCAGAGAACGGCGAAAAGGGTGTACTCTACTTATGACCCCACAATAATTGTTGTAAAAAATAGCAGAATTTATAAAAAAAACATATATATTTATGATTTAACATGGAACCAATTTCAGGAATAAACATGACTAGCACTTAGGAGAAAAGTAAATTTTACTGTCATTATTCCTTGTTCACCCATAAATAGTAAAATATAAGATAACTTTGGCAACAATAATAAAAATTGACGAAACCGGTGAGACACGTAGTTACACAACCAGTTGGTAAACATTTTAACTAAATCATAAAAGAAAAAAATTATGAAGAAAGGAATGATCGTCTTTTTGATGCATACAACATACAATACTCTTATAAACAACTTATTTCAAAAGGCAAGATGTTGGTATACCAAATATATGCTAGAGGGTTTGTTGCTAATTATGTTTTATTTATTAATTTTAAAGTCATTAAATGAAATTACCATATTGGAGTACATTAAAAACAGGTGTTTTATAGGTTTTGATTTTTATTTATTTTTTGCATTTCTATCTTCGGGGAGGATAAAGTAACAATCTTGGAACCAGGAAAGTACTTTAGAATATTTAACTTTATACGACCCATTCAAGATTGGTTATAAAACCGTCATTTCATTAATTTATTAAATCAATGTATTTTCATGTGCAACCTTGTAAAAAAAAAAACTCTAAGCATTGATATGGTCATTAAAAAACCGACAATATACGATACATAAAAATTATAAATAAATCATAATTTGGAAGGGACTAGAGTACAGAATTGTGGTTTATCTGAACAGAGAAAACGGAAAAATATTCTTGTCATTTTCATTTTAGAATGATGAGAGGCCGTGAGAGATTTTTTACCGCTAACCTGATATTGTTACTCAAAATAAAATGACATTTTCTTGCCCGGGAGTTGTAATATAATATTCATTTATCGTTGGCGTTTGGGTTACCTTTTCATCAGATTTTTCCGCTTTTTGATTATGAGACGTTTTGTATTACCACAAAGAAACTTAAAAAGAAATAAAAGAATTTGATACGTGATTTCAAATATCTCTTCAAAAAGGTACCATAGAAAAAATTGGAATGAGTAGAGTTTACGAATACTTTAAATATTGTTTTGCAGTTTTTTGAAACCATACAAACAAATAAAAAAATATTAGATTCTTTCAATGGTATTTGAACGGTTGACATTATTGCACTCACAATTCGCTGGAAATTGTTTATAAATAACATATAAATATATGAAAATAACAACTGTTTTCTCAAATGGATAGCAATTTTCAATTCAAATAAATATTGCCCAATGAAATTTTAAAGAAGCATTCAGTGCCGGAATATTTTATTCGCACTATATTATAAATATTATTCTCTCAATCTATAATACACTGTAAAAAGAATACGAAACATTATTTAAATATTGATTCCAAAATCAAAAAGTAACGTTATTACTATAAATATTTAACTTAAGTAAAGCAGGCTTTGCAAATGGTGAAGAAAAAAAAATGTTTAAATCGAAAAGAGTTTCACAGCTTAAGTCAGCTAAAGTGTCATCAATCATGAACGCGAAAAGTTATTTGAAATAATCCTAATTGAGTATTATGTGTTTTTTGTGAATCGTAATATATAATATTTGTTCTAAATAAATCACACTGATTCTTCTGAAAACGCCAGAAAAATAGACATTAAAAGTAGAAATTATAGAAAATAAATTTAATTGGGTTGCCTTTCCCAAAAAACTTAATTTGTTTGTGTAACTACATATGTACGTAAAATAGATAATGAAACAGCATTGTTAATTTAGTTGAGGAAATTGCTCTCAACGAATCTCAAAAGGTCTATCGTAGCAATCTAGCTGCGTAAAAGCATTGAGGGTAACGGAGGATCGAAGGAGGGAAGTACGGAAAATAATTGCATGCAAGTTTAAATAGAATCCAGTCGTTTAAAGTTTTCTTATTAGCCGCTGTGTGGGGGTAGGAGCGATGTAGATAAATGAATTCCCATCGACCCTACACCGCGGCAGTGATATCCAAGCCATTTTTTATAAGGCTATATAGGTGGAGAGGCTAAGATGATTGACATACGTATATTATAATAAGCTGAAAATTTTCATATTATAACGAATTACATGATAGTCAAATTCTTGCAATGTTTGATAAACAAGCCTTATGAAAGTGATTGGATGCCTTTATACATTATGGTTTATTCCATTTATGAGTTATCCTAAAAGCATGTATGTCCAAGATGTATTAATTATTTTCCATCTATCTACAAATGTAGAAAGGAAGCGTTTAGTTTTTTCTGGATCTTTACTTGTTTTATTTTTCTTTACCCTCCCCATAGAGAAAAGATCAGCGAAAGACTCGAATCAGTTGTAAAACAGCTTTCGCGAAAATGAATTTTTTTAAATTCATATCATTGCGAATGGAAATGTTAAAGAAATCTAAAATCTAATATACTTAATGATTATCTTAATGGTAAAAGAAGATTCAGATGAATGGAGTACGTTGTTAGATGTGATAAACTTTGAATTGTTCTCCACAAAGAAGATCCAGATGACACTTGACCAAAGTACAAAGCTCACATAAACATACAGAAAAATGCATATCTAAACATAAACCTAATACATTACAGTAACCTTCACTTTGCCAAGTGATTTAATTGACTGACATCAAGGAATGCTATTCATCATAAACTTTAGAAGCGAATCAAATACAGATAAAACATACATTAATTCTAAAGCCCTTGTCTAGTCATGTTGCTCGAAATGTTTTATTGGAAATCAATGATAAAATAATAAAACATTTGTAGTACTTATTCCACATGAATTTAATTGGATCAAGGCTCATGGCGAGCATTGTCAGCTGATAAGAAATAAAAAAACACTATGTATTTAAGTATTGAACAGAAAAAATTATTTGAAAAAATAGTTTATAGATATTTTGATAAAATTTTCTTTTCTTTTAACAATTTTGTTACGGAAGTTTCTTAATTAAATTATCGATTCAACATATATTTTCATTTTTTTTGGTCAATATGGGCTATCAAAAATCTTTAACGCTTAATTTTATGTCAAAGTTATAGAATTCTAAGCTTTAAAACGTGCGTTTAAAAGTTAATCATAGTAATTCATATACTGTATTCAAGAAATGTGTCTGCTATCTAGAAAGCATTTCGATACTAATTTAAAAACAAACATAATAAAATTCATAAAGAATATGCGACGAGTAATAGCATAAACCCTGTCAACATTTCATCATGGATAAATGGAACCGCTTGTAGCAAGTTCATCAATATGGCTTAGAGACAAAGATATATGTTAAATATATTGACATTATATTATTCAAAAAGATAGAGCGGAACCGATTCAATAAAGAATAGTATCAAGATAATATACGATATATAATAAGTTAAAATATTTGAGATTTAAATTATAAAGCAGATTAGCTATCTCCGGTAGCTTCCTATCTAAAGTTTCAATTCAATCAATTACTAAACCAATCTGAACTGTACAAGCTTTCTGTCAGCAACTAATCTTGTTGATCGATATGTTTACACAATTTCAATTAGTGTATACTTAAGTATAATAAGAAAATCATTATGTTTCCAACACAATGGATGTGAACAGTGTTGCGTAATATTAAATGTGTCGTTCGTTTCAAATAATTAAAACAAATGAATGAATGATCGAAGTGCGATCACGAATCTTGGTTGTTTTCGCAAAAAAATATCATACTAGAGAAGTCAAAATGGTTAATTTTAAACATTAGCAAGATGAAATAATATTTCAACGCTCAATTTTTGGTAGACAGTGCGAGTGAAGATACCTTAATAGATAATTTTGGTTTGGATTCAGAAATAATAATTTGTTAGGTTGGCGAAGAAGAGTGAGGTATTTGAGAAATATATCGATGAATATAGCCGTAACGATATTCATAGGTAGAACATGTCTTGTAAAGAGAAACTTTGTTAAAAAAAAACTGGAAACTAGAGAAGAAAACAATATATCTGAGATCATGTAAAAAATAAAACGAGGAGCCCTAAAATAGGCTATCTTTCATCTGACACAAAATATGGTATGGATTGAGAAATTTTAAATAATTTAAATATCTAGATCGAAGAGATTCTTCTATTTTCGATGTTCTCTTAATTTATGACGAGTAATCTTTCCCAATCTATATACGATCATCACGTGCGTATAATGTCGATACAATACAATAATGCTCGACAGTCTATTACAGTAAAGTATCAAATTTTGATATCTGATGCCAAATAATGAATCGAAACGTAAAATAATACATCCTCTTTTGATAGCCTAAGTTGTAAAAATGATCAAATCTGTACGGCAAAAACACAGAGGTCAGAAAATACTCATAGGCATCACGTCTTTAGCGGACTGTTACTGGAAGTCTCTGGCAAACAACTACATGCGATAAGAAGGCAAGGTCTAGGGGTGGTTTGCAATAGGGGGATGCATTGGATAAAACGGCCAATTTATACTTTAACAGAAAACCGTCTCACGATCGTTTTCGTACGGAAAATTTCTGAATTGTTTAAGTGCAATTAATTTGCCGGCGATTTGGGGTGCCTACTTGTGTATATTGTTTTATTATACAATTCAAAGAGTTAAGGTTCACTGCATTCAGATAATTGCATATCATTAAAATCTATGGATTAATTATAATCTTACACTGAAGTATTTAGTTGAAAAAATTGTATGTTATCAGATATTCTAATCATATTTATAAAACAGAGGTCGATGTGTGTAATTCGTTTCTGATTGGCTCTCATCAGATTCGTATCTAATTGACTGTGGTTGAATATTGCTTTTTCGTAAAACCACAGCAGAATAATTTGAAATTCGTTGTGTAATATTTTTGAATTTATTTTCATGGAACTGTGATTTTATTAATGCATTTTACAAGTACCAAGAAGTCGGATGAAACGAATTGATAATACATCGTCAACACTCCCACGCTGCCAGCGCATTGTTGTGATGTTACATTACAAAGATTCATCACAACACCATTTATTTACTGCTATACTATACTTCTTGGAAATTCTGCTGAAAAAAATAAGATTTGTAGCTGGAAAGCTTTACTCGCTCTATGTGTAACGCCGCAAAAATATTACATGGAATAAAAATTTCCAATATTTTTAACTGGAAAATATCTTATTTTCGTATTCGATTTGTTATATGTTAGAATTTTATTTGTATAAATTAGAATGTTATATGTTTGTCAAATTGTGTGGTCTAGTGGCAATAGCTTTGCCCTAGTGATCAGGTTGGTTTGGGTTCAAGTCCCGGTCAGGTCAGATTTTTTCAATTGAAAAAGAGACCTCGGAGATGGGTGTATGTCATTTTTCGTAAAGTTATTCTCGACTGATTCATAAAATTTCTCATTGAGTTATGCCAAATGCTTATTATTTTATTATTATAAAAAAACGAAGAAAGAGTTCTGCAAAATTGGATGTGATTAAATCATTGAATACATTGAAATGGTTGATACAAGAAATAAAAATACTACGAATAAAGTGGCTGTGTTAAAATTTATCATGACGTTATCAAGGGAAGAAAGAGGTATAAAACATATATAAGAACTGGGATACATAATGAAGAAATTACGTTTCAATCAAGCAAGTAGTTAATAAAAAAGTACTTAAATCGTGGTACTGCGTTTCTTGTTATGTTTACGGGGTCACAAAGAATAGGAATAACGAGTTACGTAATATTCTAGAGGCATTGCTGTTATACGGAATCACCGCTTATTCGGAGAGAGAAAAGAATCGGCGGCGTCTGAAAAAAACCAACTTTTTTTTATTGGAAGTTAACTGGCGGCCAACCTATAACCCAATCATAAATAATCCGTCTGACTCCGGCGACTTCTCCACCGTGCTTTAATCCTAGCGCCTCTCTCCAATTTTATACAACTATCAAGGGGTGGTGGATGATTTTTTAACCTTTGTTAAGTAAATTTGTGTTAAATTGTCGCAGTTTAAAAGATAAAGGCTATTATTTCCAAATAGCAAAGAAACACCAAATCCAAAATCCCTAGTAACACATATCCAGATGATTTTGCCAGCTAATTATATTTTTTAATAGAAAATATAAGAATACTTGATTTTGGGAATAGTCAGTTATCTAACCGTGTGGTAAACCTTCCCGGCTGTCGTTATATTCAGTAAAGGTGTCTACTGGCTCGAATCCCAAGATTGTGTATGAATATGAATCAAGTATCATCAATAAAATCCAAATACACATACTCTACTAAGTATTATTTTCAACAACGAGTTTGCAGTACTAGTTCCAAAATATAAAAATACTAATTATAATATTGATTGCTTTTGCATGTAGGGAAATCACAAAGTAAAAGCATTCTTATATGCATATAAATAGCTAAGAATTCTCAGGAATCAATGCTTACACTATAATTAAAATTAAATGAATTGATAGGCCACTGTGTTGTGTATTCTTATGTTTCTAAACCCTTTTACATCCGTGGACCACTTAAAAATAAATAAAATTTGCGAACCATAAACATTGAAATAAAATAATAAATATTTTATTTTTATTCACAAACAATTCATTTTGCAACTATGCATATACGATTATGTTTAAGTATATGAAAACAGACAGTAAGAAAATTATTACGAAACAATTAAAAATCTTACCACCGGTCACACTATGATGTATTCCACGCATTGAGTAACAACGTGTCAAAAAATTGCATATTAATTAGACACGAAATAACGTATTGGAAATGAAGCTGAGTGAAAATTAATCCTAATCAAAGCATTTCTATTAATATATTCAAAGAATCATCCGAAAAAAACTAAAAGATCAGCATGACAGAAACAACAAAAAATGTATACAAAATAGTTGTTGTATTAATACTCAAGTCAGTTGAGACTCCTACAAGCCATTATGAGGAGGTTATTGAGTTTGAAAAAAGTTTCTATACATATAAGTTAGCACAAATTAAATGGGTTTGTATAGATGTCAGTCTAAAAACCTTCCGGTGGAAATTCGACCGCAAGTTTACCGTAATCCTTGGCAGGTTTGCTTGGTTTATCGAGGATGGCTTTAAGCATACCACATTCCAAGAAGGAATCGATCTGACTAAGAGCATAATCCAGGTAAACTAAACCTACTGAGCTTTCGAGACATGATATAATAGGTAGTAAAAGAAAGTTAAGAATACTGATTTCCAGCACCCTTTTAATAGGCTGAAGTTTTCGAAGAAAAAGAAATCTTTGACATTTCAAGCCGACTTATTTCACTGAGCCGCATGTGTATATTTACATTTTTGTACCTTTTCCACAACAATAAAATAAAAGACACTATAAAGTTCTACTTCCACATAAATTATTCTAAAGATTGGAACCAGTTCCGCTCATATCGAGAATTGCCAACTGAATAAATTAAACACATCATACAATTTTTGAATATATTCTTTTAAAGAATGGGACCGGTTTTCTTAATAAATAATGCATTTCCACCAAGAGATGACAGTTAACACATTAAAAAGTGACATGTTTTAATATTCCACTTATAGCAATATCAAATGTTGATGTTACATGCAATATAAAGTTGTTTTTATACGATTATAATTAAATTAATATATTCCATCAGGAATAATTGACAGTAGACTAATTAATACTTTCGATGGTTTCGGCGGTAACTTTGTGCAAGTTCATTTTAATATAAAATTTAAAATAACTTTTATAATTCCACGTATTGACAGTAGACTCATTAAAAGTTATTAATGAAACAATGAAACTGAAAGTATTTTAATTACACATAGGAATAATTAACAATAGACTCATTAATACTTTCGATGGTTTCGGCGGTAACTTTGTGGAAGTTCATTTTAATATAAAATTTAAAATAACTTTTATTATTCCACGTAGTTACAGTAGACTCATTAAAAGTTATTAACGAAACAATGAAACTGAAAGTATTTAAAATACAAATTTCATTAATAACAGGAAAATAATTGCACAGTGGTCAACTAGCCGAGCTAGCGGACGCTCAAACTTTTTTTGGATGTATTTCAAAAAAATATTTTTTTAAGTAGCATTATTTATTATTTAGCCAATAATAATACTGAAAGATGAAACCAATTTTCAGGGCTGATAAAACATACTATTTTGAACTTTTAAATGTTCGATAAAATGCTGATAATCGCACTGAATATGAAAAAATATGTGTTTTAATAATACTGTTATTATAATAGGCCTAAATGAAATTTTTGGAAAATATACCGAAAAAACATGGCAGTCCGACGCAGCGGGAGTCAAACTCGGAGCGGGCGGGTCCATCTGATAAAATGCGTAGCATTAATTTATTGGAAGTGCTGTAATTGGAATTTCTTCATCTTTTTCTTTGGTCTTTGTTTTCTCTGACGCTTTATCGGGATGCCTGTGATATATACGAGTTTGTTCTCTCCCCGTCTCCTTCTCCTTTCCGGATTAAGGCTGATTTATGGTTAACCGTAGAATTGGCGCACCAAAAGGGTTCAAGTGACAATATTATTAGTGATCAACTTATAATATTTGAAAGAGTAAACGTTTTGTATCTCAAACTGTTTTCTTTACTTGCCTAAGTAGTTTTTTTTCAAATAAACAAAGGTTATTATTTTTAAATTTGTAAATATAAGAGTTCATAAGTTGAAAATGAGAAAAATGGTTAATCAAGCAGAATATAAGAGCAATAAATTATATTCGGAGAATATATTGTTTGTAAAATAATAATTATTTGTCCTATTTTGATATATGATGTATAATTTAAGAACATTTTTTTGCATATCATTAAATGGTTACCCCTTTACAGAACTAAACGTTATTAAAAGAAGCAGTCTACAGTTTTACAGATCGGTTGAGTTTTAAATATTTTTGATAAGCGTTTTTGAAATTATAGGTTTTTTTTGAGGAGGAATTCGTTTTCCAATTGCGATTAAAATTGACTCATAAAAATTATCCAAGAGCACTTTTTTTCTGTTGTCGTCAATAAATATTAAAGATTTTTATAATTGGTTATTGATTTATATATAATTGAAAACAAATATATAGTTGTTTTTCTCACCGTTCCACACTGTATTTAAAAAGAAGAGTTGATTTAATGATATCAAATAAAAATGACGGTAAAAGATTTTTTATGAAAGTAAAACTTGTATGGTATTTTACTTTGAAGTAGTGAAATTTCATGCAAACAGTAAAAAATGTTTATGTCACGTATTAAAGAACTACTTAGCAATAATGAAAGATTATCAGATCTAAAAATAAAAAATGTTTTTGGTTCGATTCGTAACCAAATCTTATAAATTATCTACTGCGTAAAAATTATCTAATGATTTTATGTGAAACACGAAAAGGATAAAATATTTTTTTAGTAATTCAGCAAAACGCGATATGTCTAAATGATATTTATAAGGAAAACAAAAAATATTCTCGTTATCTTCGGAATTCTGCGGTTTTAAGAGTTGTAACGCGTTCAAATTGTTCAATAATGTTAGAGCAATACAATATGTCAAAATATAAATTTTTAGTCTTAATTATTTAAATTGTGAAAAGAAAGGATTTGTGAATTACAAAATGCTATGTACGCCCTTTCAGATTATCTAATCTTATGTACAAAGTAAATCGAATGTAAGTAAATGTACGTGAGTAGGACATCAGTAGGCCATGCTGCCGCCATGACATTTTTTAAATTCGAAAATGAAACGGCACAGAATTTCGCAGAAATGACGCATTAGTATCATACCAGTTATCAGTATGTTAGAATCTAGGTATAATGTGAAAAATAACGATTTTAAGATGATAGATGTGAACCCTTTTTTATCCAACCTAATGGTATTTTCTTTAAGAAATGTCATTATATCATAAAACTAAAAAATCATCAAATGGGAGACGTCGATGATCTTAGCTCATTTTCGAATACAAATTCTAATTTTAAAATTGTTCATTGATTTAAAAATATTATTTATCTCTATATAAATAGTGGATATAAGAAAAGCCTTAAATAATGCGTTCCTTTCACAACTCGTTAATTTGTATTTAATTGCGTGAAGCTTCATTTTAAATCAAAATCATACCGAGATGTTAGTTACAGAAGTTTCATAACATCACCGGATGAGATGTGGTTTGGAACCGTGAAAGACAGGTTAAAAATATAAATTTTTACGAACAAACATTTGGTATAAAGAATGAGTGTGAAGCGTTTGCAGCTGTAGTTGAATTTGACCGTGTTTACCTTTTCATTCTGTAGCATTTAATTCTGAAAGTAATACTGATGAAATGAGATTGTTATTTAAATTTTTTGATCTTTTGAGCCTCACACTCACAAAACTACATATTTTACCATTCAACTCAAATCAATGCGTATGAGAGAGAACGGGCAAACGATATTTTAAGATTACTTAGAACAATCTCATTATATTTTTTTCATTAATTAATTAGTGTCTTTAGTAATATTGTCCACATTTGATTTGATTAACAAAATAAACATTTAAGGTTATGAAACCCACCACCCTATAATTCCAAACCACCCTCCCTATCCCAAAAGCGGTGCGAAGCGGAAGCAATTAGCCTATCACTAGTTCTGTTCTAGTCCTCACATCCATTCAACCCCTCCTCTTTTCGGAAAAATGGGCTGAGAAACTGAGTAACATGCATTTATCGTAGAAAAAATATATGTTGAGATAAACTCCGTGAGGAGTCCATATGGGCTCAAAGTTGAGAGAGGGCATGATCAAAAAAAAGTTACCTCAAATTGATTTACCATTTTTTGTATGTCGATAAAGTGAAATTTAAAATGTATACGAAAATTTCGTTAAATGAGTATATGTACATATGTATATGACTTTTCAATGAGAAAAACTATTTAACATGTTTGATGCTAGCAGTTTCATTCTTATATAATATCTATTCGTTAACAAGATGGATCGGATTCATTTTACATGAATAAGCACAAAGTCAATTAAAAGCGAGTTGATCATAAGTCGTGAATTTGGTCCAAGCTGATAATTGTTACGGGAGATGTATTATGGGTTTAGTTTCAACATTTAAGCGAGAATTTATGGCAAATAATTATCGAATCAATCGAAGTATCTCATCGAATATTTGATTATAATTAATGTGTATATTTTCAAAATTCAATAATGATCATGTTTTTTTAAACATATAAAATTGAAAAAGTAGTGAATTTAATATAATAATGGCCTGGTCCGCGGTGCAGTGGTCAACGTCGTTGGATTCCATTACGGATCACCAGGGGTCGATTCCCGATACGAGCAGATTTTTTCAGTCGATAAATCCATTCTATTCGAAGGCAATGGGTGTTTGTGTGGTAAAAAATCCTTTTCCACTTTTCCAATACCAAAATTAAATCGGGGAACGTAGCGAGAGCGATTAGCTTACCACCAGTCCTTTTTCTGATCGTCATATTCTTTCAATCCATACTCCCTATAGGCAGTTCTCGTAGAAAAAAACATGTTGACATAAACTCCGCGAAGAGTTCAATTTGAGATTGGACATGTAATTAATTAATAATGAAGTGCCCAACTTACACTTATTGTATCTATTGTATAAAAATATCACCGTTTACCAGGGTAGTAAGACAAAGAAAAGAAAACTAAATAAGCAAACCCTTAAGCAACTGAAAAATTGCCAAGAATCTAACGAATTTTAGCAAGTGACTTTTATACGTATTGTAAATAAACTGTGAGTGAATGATAAATGCGCGTAGATATATAAAGAGACAGATGCCCAACTTGTTGGTCGCGTAGGCCATTTTAGTCAAAAGGGATTTTGGCTGATCAATGAATGCACTGCCAATTGAGATGGAAATTTTCGGCAGTGAACTTAGTGCTTAATTTTAAAATTTATATTTTCTCTTACAACTTTTATTTAAATAATAAGTTTTGTTTTTTATTCCATCCTCTGTACCATATTTATAAATTTGTTTGTTATATAGTATGTTATATATTTATTATATTAAATCTTTTCAAATGCATGGCGCATTGGCGCCAGCTGCGATGCCGTGTATTATATTTTTTTCCAATAAAAAAAATTGTTATCATAATTATTGATATTAATAATATATTTTTAACAAAAAAATAATTTTTTATTCCACAAAATATTCATCTGAAGCATTATCAATTGAAGAAAAACAAAGATACAGCTGTTTGTGTTTTATATATATTGCTGTATCTTTGCATTTCTTATCAGTTGATAATGCTCGCTATGAACGAAACCGGTTCTGATCTAATAAATTGAATGTGGAATACCTACTAAAAATGTTTTATATATTTTTTTCATAGCTAACAAGTGTGGAGGGATGAGTAAATTCAGACACCACAACATTTGACCACAACCATTAAGACCAGGAATCATAATTCTAATGGTATTGAAGTGAAAGTAGTATCCAAAAACGCAACATTACATTGATTAAAATAAAAACATCGTGATATAAATCAAGTAACATTTATTTAGTTGAAAAACAATATGATTAATGCTTTAAATTAATTAAGTGTTCCAACGCAATTTAACTCCAGGTCCAATTAAAGACGATGTTCGATTAGGTACATTCAATATGAACCGAATGAGTACCGAATATAAAGGTAAATTCTACCGGTGACTTACCAAGAGGCACACAAATTACAGGTGAAATACAGCAGTTTCATATGAAGAATTTTTTAAAACTGCACTAAAAAGAAGACTGGATGCATTTTCGTTCAGTTTAAATTTATCTATCGATTTTCTTAATCCCAAGTATTGCATTCTATTTTTTTTTACAAAAAAGTATTCATCTGTAATATAATGTGGATTTTACTTGATTTAGATATTTAGTTCTTTGAGTTTTTCATATATTTGTTGCGAAACATCTCTCAGAGTTTTGTCAATTTGTATCCCCTTTCTTAAATAGAAATTCGCGAAGTCCAGTCATATAAAGTACACGTAGACTAGAAGAATGATCATAGATATTTCAGTAATTAATTATTGAACTTACCCGTTTGCTGTTTTTGCACTGGAATATTTGTATACATTTGGAGATCGTAAACTCATCCAGGTCTTGTAAAACAGTGCGGTAGGGGACGGAGACTGCTGAAGATGAACACCGTGATAATCCATTTTATGTTTTTGATAAATCACCGATGACTGTGTAATGTCTGTTGTGTTATATGTGAAAAAAATAGCATAAAATTTTGATATCAACAACAAAATAATTTTAATTTTGTAGTATAGATTCGTAGTTCTTATGTGCGACCAACAGAGGAATTAGCTGCGGCCACCAACAGCTTCATAGAAAATATCGATTTAAAAAAAAAATGGTTTACAAGAATTTGCTAACAAAGATACTGAAAATGAAATAATTATCTTGCTATCGTAGAACCGCTTATGGTTACGATGCGCCCACAGTGCTGTTTTTCGTGAGAACCGCTGGCATACATTGAGCATTATACGTTATCCGTTCAGAGAGCTAGTCAATGTTCCCTCTCAAATGAGAGACTAACTGTGCGGACAATTCAAAGACTGAGTAAGCCAATCCAAAAGAATGCGCGGCATAATTTCAATCATCTAGCAATTTCTGTTGAAATGCTTCAGCTAAAGGCCATATGGTCCACATTAAGAGTGTGCATGGATTAAATAATAAATGTTGGTAGTATGTCTTTTTATTAATGCTTCTTTATTTTATGGATATTATACGCAGCATTTATTCATGAGGTTGCAAATTCATCAAAAATTAGAGTGCGCGTCGACATGGAACGAGTGCATGGGGGATTTAAATGCTGAGCGTCCATGCGCGTGCTCAGCTTAAAGGGGACATTAGTGCTAGTGCCACGGAAGTGCGTGCTTCATATTTTTAGTTCATATGTTATCTTTGGTAGAATGACACATTTAAAGTGAATCAATTTAAGACTCCTAATTGAGTGCTTCAAAAAACAAATATCTACCTCGGACTTGTAAGAAACTCTTTCTTTTAATCTAATGATTTCAATAAAATAAAAAATATGTTCAGGGGAAAAAGAGATATCAACTTATCGTTAAATTTTCAGATCTTGGTAAGGTAAAAAGAAATGGCTGAAAAAATGCAGTGTAGATAAAATAAAGTATCTATCTCAAGCATCGAAGATCTCTTGTTAACTGAACTTATTATAACTAAAGCTTGTTAGCAAAACACACAAAAGGTTTCACAAAAGGTTCTGATTGTACATGAAATAGATCTGGAATGAATTATATTTTATTGCAAACATTATAAATGAGGATTTTGACACACATATTTTAAACAATTTTTTATAAAGGTATTATTATAATAGGCCGAGCGCATATATTTAATTTTAATAGATGCAGCTTGTACGGGATGCTAAAACTCGTTTATTTTGCTGGACGAATCCCTTGCTGATATATAATTAAATTATGACTCTCTCTAATAGATGTGTAATTATATTTTTTATATTTATTTGGAATAAATATATGTATTCACATGAATGATCGGTATTTTAACTACTTTATAAATACCAAAATTGGTAAAACGGTTATTTCATTCAAATCTTTTATGATTTTGAGCTTAACGGTTTATTAAGATAAACGTTCCAACGATTTAATTATACAATGAATAATACGTTGGCAAGATGAACTATTAGCGTCGAACAATAATAAATTTAGGTAAAACAGTAACAAAATTGTTTTAGAATAAACAAAACAATATCAGAGTGTTGTTCATAATGTAATAAAATCATTTACTTAACAAGAGAAACTGATAGTATTTATTTTGTATCACTGAAATAACAACTAAAACGATTTAGTTAAAATAAAGATATCATTGTTTATAAAACTTTTGAAAATCGCGGTGATTCAAAAAAAAATGTTCACAAATAATGCTTTTATGAGAAGAATACATTTATGACTGACAACAAATGTCACTACTTGTGCTACTGCTGTTTTTGTGTGTTTTTGTAACAATACGATAATTTTAATTAACTGAATATAAGGAACATAGCCACAGCTAAAAATCTATAAATAAAAAGTATACATATGTACTTTCGATGGATTAGGTGGTGGCATTGTGGAAGTTCATTTTAATATAAAATTTAAAATAACTTTGATTATTACACGTTTCAATACGTGGAATAATCAAAATTATTTTATACTAAAAAGTATTAATTTTTTTTATGACTTATTCGTGTATTGAACTTTTATGAAATATTTTGAGAACAGTGGTGAAGAAGTACTAATTTTTTATTAAAATATATATCATCTGTAAATTTATTTATATTTTATGTAAAATCCGTGAAATATTCATGTCTTTTCATTGAAATATTTTTTTGGTAATTTATTCATACGAACCTATATTTTCTATTATGACACTGTGAACAGGTGAAAATACTTTTGTTCAATTATGATGGTACTACCCCAAATATTATGATCGTTTCATTTTTTCAACGGAAAAAACATGCGATATAATAAATTAAATTATTAAAATATTGTAGTTAGCTTACTCATACGGATTAAAAAATATATTACATACTATGTATAAACAAAGCGGCCATACCAGATTTTTTTAGATTTATTTTAAATGTGAAATTTAGCTCAACAAAAAGCCACATTAAAGAATTTTGACAGGTGACACTGCCAGCTGTTTATTTCTAGTTTAATTAAATAAACATTTTTTCAATATCCATGAGGCAGTCTATAATAAATTGATTAAAAACGCAACTTTACGTATTTCCATTCGGTACAATAATTAAAAATTTTACGAATATTTCAATTCCTTTTTGTATTCAGCAATATTAAACTAAAAATATGAATGTGTGACAAAAAGATATTCAGACAAATTAATTAAGAAAAATATCGATTCTTACCGGTTAATCAATATTTATTAATGTGATTAATTTTAGATTTATTGTTGGTGACGATGTGAACTTTTCCTTTTAAAAATAAACGATCTGAAACCTCAATTAAATGAATAAAAACGTCTTTATCGTTTCCAATAATTGCTTTCTAGACGTTAGAGTAAACTTATGGACATAAATTTCACCTCGAGTAGGTACGTTTTAAATTACAGACCACGAAAAACGAAGTCTATTAGCTATTGGGGGTGCAAAAAAAACATTTCACAGCAATCCCCAGAATAGCACTTAAGACGTCTGCGTTTGTGTTTGTAATCTGGTTAGCACGAATCGGTCACGATGAACCGGCCCTTAAGAAATACTAATGCACCAATGGGGAAAGATTACGCGATTATTTGCAAAAGAAAAAATCCATTTTGTAAACAAAGTCGTGGGCAGACAAGTTTTTATGTGCGAGGGAAAATCTTTTGATTTTTTTTTGAAATGGCATAAAAGTAAATAGAAAAAAGGGTCGGCCGTTTATGCATGGGTTTTAATAAAAAGGAATTCGCAAAATGAGTTGAATAATAATGATGCATTTTTTACTGGTTTCAAAGAAAGTCCCGAGGACCTTTTGAGCCTTACAGTAATTCGGTTGGTTAAATGACACCAGCAGTAATTCAATATGTTTTTAATTGTTTTCATCCGTCTTGCAAACTTTTTTTCAGAACACCTCAAAGCGAAAAATCGCATTGAATGCTTTATTTTGAAAAACAATTGAAAATGTTAAAAGAAAGCAGGTGATATAGCGTCGATATCCTCTTATATAGTAACTATAATTAAACTATCTTTTAACACCTTTCTGACGATGGTGTGAATCTAAAATATCTTTCAAAAATACAATATATTTCACGTGGAATTTCATGTCTTGAAATTTTTAGATTTCAATAAAAACTGATCTTCATGTTTATACAATTAAATGTATAGTACAGAAAGATATATCAATATAAAATAACTTTAAGAATTGATAGTTAACACCTTTTAAGTGGTTTTATGAAAAAAGTTTTTTTTTGTTTCATCTTTTGGCAATGAAACTAGGTAAAGACATTTTTTTTATTTCAATAAATACTCCCATTTCAAGTGTAAAAATATTCAATGATTTTTTGATAACAAAAACATCTGTGAGCAATGATTGGAAGTTTTTTTGAGTTATTACTTCAGGTTTGCTAATTGTTCAGTATTTTAATTTTTATATACATTTGATTGAATAACTACTGGTAACGTAAATATATAAAGTCATGAAAAAGCATTAAGTCTATAATCATTTTTAAACCCCAATTATTGTGATTTATATATGGTTAACTCAATTGAACTAAGTGACTGGCCATAGCGCTGCAGTAATGCGAAATCCAGCCAATAAAGTACTGTTAATTGACGGAACGCGATCACCCGATTGTTGGCAAACCTGCAAAGTGAGTTAATTAGCTCCATTAACTCGTATTAGCGGTCTACTTTGAAAGACTATAAAGTAGATAAAGTTTTTATTTTTTTTCGTTTGTTTTCAACGAGCGCAACTGAATAATTTACATAGTGAAAGACTCGACAAGTTAACCTGAACATATTCATAATATTCTGCTGCACGAGTAAATTTACTATGTAAAACTCATAGCTTTACAAATGACAATTTAATAGGAAAAGTGTTAAATTCGTTTTTTGATACGTGATGGTGATGTCAGTAAAATCATAGTGTTGAATTTCTGTGTATACTTAATTTTATGTGACTAAACAAAGCAATTGTATAGAAAAACCTTTTCTTGTAAATGTTTACTCATGTTTCAAGACAATTACCAATTATTATGAGCATGCCTGTAAAACGGTGGATTGTAAATATGAGTGGTATAATATAATATAGTATTGTTTTTACCAGGGCTGTGGAGTTAATATTGGCATGAGAGTCGTGTTTTTTTGACACGCGTGACTTGACAGCCCTTATTTTTGTACATACAGTAGAACCTCGATTATCCGGATTGGTCAAAATAAACAAAAATATTACAAATTTGCTGATATGCAACGTCGCGAATTGTGTCCACTGTTTACGTACGTGATGAAATGTAGTCTTAATATTTTGATCGATGCATTTTCTAACAATAAGACCTGTGTAAAAATTTTAAAAGATGGTTTGAAAAACAGTTTATTCCAGGAGTGAAAAAATATCAACATTTCATAGATAAAATAGGAAAAACGTTATTATTACTTGACAATGTTCTGTCCCACCCATCTATTGAATATTTAAACCAGATTGATGAATTGATTGATTAGGTATTTACTTGGTAGAAATCCATTATAATACGGTAAGAAAAATAACAATGTATTTTAGTTCTACATAAATTATTTTATATATATGTTGATAGCTATTTCGGCTTACGCCTTCGTCAGAACTATAGATCAGATCAGATCAGATTGATGAACGTTTGAATGTTTACGGTAAAATTTCTTCCATCGAATTTCACATCGATAATACAATTTATGGATCAGGGTGTAATCGAAACATTCAAACGCTTAGATAGAAAAGAGAGACAGTTATCAGCTTCCACAAGAAAATAAATTTTAAAAGATTGTTGCTATATGGCAGCAGAAAGAAAATACCATTAGTAAGTTCCAGTAACGAAGTTGAAAATGATAGAAGAGACATTGCGGAAGCAATGACACAACTTTCAATGTGTGCTGAATGCGATGAAGAAGATATAACCGAGTGGCTAAATTGCGATGCAAACGATCCTGGATTCCAAATTTTGAATGATGACGAAATAATTAAAGAAATATCAACCTCAGAGGAACAAGATCAAGAAGACGTAGAAGAGATTTGTGAGTGGGGAGATATTGGTCCTACACATTCTGAAACATTTCAATGTCTAGATGTCGCCATGAAGTGGCTTGAAAATTGATATTCAAGACAACTTATGTGTCTTAAAAGTATTCGTGATTTGGCAGCATCGAAAAGAAAAGCTAGCTCTAAGCAGAAATTGATAATTGATTTTTTCAATAAAAAATAATTTATTATTAAAGTTATGTATTAATAATCTAAAGAAATAAAAATTATTTATACTGAATTTCCTTGTCTTTTCCTATCAATTATGATTTTTTCGATTATCCGGATTTGTCCTTATCCGGACTACCTTCATCTCTAATCAGTCCGAATAATCGAGGTTCTACTGTATGTATACTATTAATTCACAATATCTTCTGGGTCAATTTCATGTGTAAGTACACACGTTCATTATATAAGTGATCTTGAAGACAACTTATCATTTTTCTGAAATATTTATTTTATTTATTATATTCCAATGACTGATCTTAAAAAGAATGAACACGATATACGTAAAAAATATTTCCTATTAATTTTTTAACGTATATTGCTATAAATTGTATGCGAAAAAAATTAAAAAACCAACATAAAATGAATTCGATAACACTTTTCTTTGACTGTTATGGAATATGTTTAATTTTGTAGTAAAAGTTATATCCGCAAATTTTTCATTTTATTCTGACCATTTGATATTGGTGCTCTAATTTTTTTCTAACTCGCAAAAGTGCGCCGTGACTTCGAGAAGGTTAAGGACCACTGTACTTTAAATAAGTATTCAATAGCATTGCATTTCAAATATATGTCAATACTAATAAAATTATAAACAAATTGCTGTTGTCACCAGTTGACTTTCGCTCAGCACTCAACACACTCATACACTCTGTTTTCGTATTGATACATAGATCAATCTAGAAAAATATGTATAGGAATTCAAATATTCCAAATTATACATTTATTTTATTCTGTGGCATCAAGATTTGAGTAATTCTGCCTACGGCGCGGTTGTATTTGTTTATGTTATCAACGTATTCTCCTTCTTTTGTTTTTTATTTCACGCTTTGTAGTAATTCTACAGTTTCTCGAAACTCTAAAAACAAATGCAATCTTTTGCTGAAGTCAATGGTTGAATAATTGACCCGTTAAGGGCTCGAATAGTCAAAACTTATTTACATAAATATGAAAGAATATTTTAGCGAATGTTATTTTTTCCAAAATACACTTTCCAGATTCTTTGACATTGACATTTGAAAGAGGAAAACAATTTATCTAAATAAATATCAAATGAGAGGCCAGCGTTCGAGATAAAAATAGGTCGTTTTTTTAGTTCCGAAACATGTTTTTGTTATCTAAATGCGATAAATCTACAAGCTTTTAGGATGAATAAAGAATCTGGAGCGAAGATAATGTCCATATATCACGCGCACCTACCTCCTTCCTTCCGACTTCTTTTATGAAATTACTAGTTACGCAGTCTTCTTGTTCCATAGAGAAAGTCTATTTATAAGTCTAAGTATATTATGTAAAGTGTATTTTAGAAAACAGTTTACATAATATTTCAAATTGTCATATATGTAAATAAAACTTGCAAATCAAAAATATGTCAACAATGTGTAACACTTTAAAACCAGTCAATCCTAATGTTATATATGTAACTCTATTAGGCATATAATATGAATATCAGAACCACTTTCAATACGGTTGCAAGTAGTAGAAAACTGCTTTTTATATAGCCTGTCATCTCACAATGACCAGCATGATCGTTCTTTTTAAACAAGTTTTCATAAATGGGAGATCACAACTGATTTCAATGCACTGTTAAAATCGTTAAAAAAAATTTTTGAAATTAGTCCATCATCAATGAAATACATCTTTTATAAATATAAAACCGCAATGTTCTATCTAAATTGCTTTCAACAGTAAGCACATTCATATTTTCTTGAAGCTTTTACGAATATTTGATAGATGTCGTGATTTACTAACTCAAAAGTACCAACATTAGAAAGTCAACGATAATTTAATAGTTTTGGGTTGAAGCTGAATACAACACTACCATATCAATAAAATTTAATACATGGCCCAAAGATAAAATTTTAATTTCTTTAGAATTTATGTGCCGTTTTAGATATTAAGTTCTTCGACTTGGTGCATCTAGAAATGTCTTCTACCTACCATATAATTTTCGATCAAATAATGCTAGCATCGCGTAATTTATTTTAATAATAAACTATGACTCTAGTAACCATGCCTAATTTCTTGTTTTTATTTAATTTTGTTTTATTGTAATATTACTCTCAGTGTCACGTGTTATATATGTATACGTTGCCAGGTCAGCCTAATGCTCATACCATTAAGATAAAACTAGGAATTAATCCAACGAATGAACATGCTGGAATCACGGTTGACTCAACGAATTCTGCCAAAGTAGTTCTCGAGGCTAGAACGTTCTGGTACATGAAAACAATATGACCACTCTTTATCGGATAATAAATATCGGTGCTAAAACAATCTTCAGAGTTATTGTCAATATCGAAAGTATATTTTTAGATGAAAGAAATGGTATTGGGCAGCTTTTCGAAAGAACATTATATTCATAAGATATAATATGTGGGAAGAAGCGAATATATTTGATACAGCATATTTTCAAAATCAATAGAATTGTACTTGTTTTTTCAAATATAAACAATGATAGCATGTCTGCCCTCGTAACCATAGTAGTCTTTTGTGTTTTTTCAACTTTTCTAAAAACATTTTGAAGAGATAAAAAAAGATGATCGAAAAACTAGTACAAAAACAAATCACACTGTATATTTTGAGGATGAATCTCAGTATACTGTTTTATTGATTTGAATAACTATATAATTTTCGCAATAATTTAAAAATCAGTACACCGATTTTCATAATTGAATATAGTTTTTATGCGGTAGTGTTTCAGACATTTACCTAGAATAATCTCATATTCAATTTCAATTTTACGTTAAATTTCGGTTTTTTGTCGATTAACTAACTGTCTTTTTATTTCTGAGTGCGGAAGTATCTTCATTTTTTTTTACACATTTTTTCTCCCAAATAGTATTCAGGCCAAAAAGTAAACACGTGTAGGAGCTGTCTTTAGACTTTGCCCGCTCCTCTTGTGGAGTCCTCGACGTCAGTTATTTACGAGACCAGCTTGTCACTCAGTTGCTTAATCTCCCTCTATCTTATTAAGTAGATGAATAAAGGTTTGGGCTAGGATATTACAAACATGTAAGTGTACAAACAGATATCTATAATTCGATTGAACAATGAAAATGCCTGGAATGGGATAGAGCTTGTGAGCTGTGTAGGTGACATTAACCAACATCATTGAAACTTACTAACGGACCCGAGCTGTTTTCTAGTATTTGTGCACAAGTGTAGTATATTGACAATCAATTACTTGTGATCATAATAATATAAAATTGCAGCTTTGAGCTTATATAAGATTGCAGCTCATTAGTTTATAGTTTAATAGTTTGTAATGTTTAACGTCATTAGAAATATATTTATTTGTTTGCTTTGTTTCGATTCCATAACCCTCTCTTGCGTCCCTTATAAAGGAAAAATCCCAATCTGATTGATTGATTGCACCTTATTAGTATCATTATGTTATTGCATTGTTTTGATTCTATCACCCCCTTCCTTGTTTCCTTTAGAAGGAAACAAAAACCCGTAATGCATTTTGTAATTTCATAATTTAAAATGTTAGAATTTATCTTGCTTCATTGCTCAGGCGAGCTTTGCGATAGTAAGTCTGAAGATGCCTCTGAAAGAGGCGAAACACGTGTCACAGTTAGTTACACAATACGTGGAATAATCAAAGTTATTTTAAATTTTATATTAAAATGAACTTCCACAAAGTTACCTCCGAAACCATCGAAAATACTTGTGATCAATTTATCTGTGTGTTTTTGATCAACTGATAGTATTGGTATTTGTAAAAAAAGAATCTAATTAAAAAAATGTGCTCCATTTCAACATTGTCTTGCCAAGCAGAAGGTGTATGTAATAATGTAATGATTATAAAAGTTCTTTTGACTTTTGTGATTCATTGTACAAGTTATTATATTTATTTAAGTGTTGGATGTTGCATGAGCTTTCCGGCTTAGGTTAGGTTTAGCAATGATTAATGATTTAAAAGTTCTTTTTCTAGTCTGGAAGTCTCATTTGGAAATATTTACTACTTCAATTGACTTTCATTTAGATA
The DNA here is from genome assembly GCA_028554975.1 of Himalopsyche kuldschensis. Taxonomy (NCBI): domain Eukaryota; kingdom Metazoa; phylum Arthropoda; class Insecta; order Trichoptera; family Rhyacophilidae; genus Himalopsyche; species Himalopsyche kuldschensis. Next base: position 1,657,162 of record JAHFWI010000060.1, on the reverse strand, counting down.
TTTATTTATATAATAAAGCTTTACTGCACAAATTAATCGAATATTTCCAAAAGATGTATATTCTATGATTTTTTGCCTCCTTTGAAATCTGGCGTGTTGGTTAACCATACAGCATAGAAGTCATTGTCCCTTGAATTATCATGATCGTGTATGTTTTGGCTGGCATACAAAAGATTAAAGCTTAAAATTTTCTTGCATACTATTATATAAATGCTTTTGGTCACACTATAAAATAATTCAGTTGAAATTTTCGTTCACATAGATCTCACAATGAAAGTGTGCGAATAATCATTTGGCTTACTATCTTAAGTTATGCCTACATATTTCATTGGGAAAGCTGTAATAACATTGGCAACGAAAAGAAAGAAAAAACAAACTTATCAATATTGTTAAATAAGTGTTGCTTCTTGTATTAAGAAACATGTGAAGAAATATGACGTTTTGCGGTGCATAAAATGATTCTTTAATTTATGCTAGTAAACATTTTAGAGTTATTATTGTCCAACTCGTCGTCGTGGTTCTATGTTCGAATACTCAAATATATAATATTAAATTATTTCATTCATTGATTTTTCAGTCAATGCTTGGATTAATATAAGAGGAATAGATTTTTACATGAATAAAACATATATTTTATAATTTGTGGTCTAGAGAGTCTAGAGCAGTGGTTTTCAAGTAAAACTTTACTGTGGCCGTATTTTTAACATCAGTCATCGGAAAGGTCTGATGGCCGCACCATATTTTTGTTTTGAGTCTTTTTAATTTGACCTCATGCTTGACAATTTACTACTGGTACTAATAGCATTTAATAAGTTTCTCACATCTTCTATGCATATCATTAAAAATTTGTTACATAGCATTTCTTGATATATAATAAAATCTTGTCTTTTGAAAAAATATTATAAAAACACATTTTTTTTTAAATATAAATATTTACCATCAATCTGTACATGAGCACTGGTCTAAAGATGAAAGAAATTTATCATAGTGATCAGATGGTTCCGGGCCTTAGACTCAGCAAGGTCAATGTGATTACTTTTCTTATTTCATATTTGAGATCATGATGTCTTTTCTCATCGAGTTATCTTAAGTGATTTGAAAATTTTATGATATCATCTACTTTTTTTTATATTGCGTTACTTTTATTATTATTATTTTTTTATTTTTATTTTGATTATTTTGTAACAAAAACATAACGCAATGTAATGAAATACAAATTAATAAGAGTCATTTCTACATTTAAAAAACGAAGCTACCTCTTCAGGATGCTCACTTTTATAAGCAATTAATTGATAAGCAAAACGGCAATAATATTTTGCAATACTTTATATATTTCTTCACCCTATTAGTATGAGATGTCAGGTATCACTATCGCTTGACCGATCGATTTATTATTCAATATGTTGAGATGAAAATATTCGGATATGAATTTGTTTTTGTGTAGTGTATTGTTATTGTGAGTATTGTTTTTGTTCTATTTTTGATCTTTTTTTTGCTAAAAATGTGTTCGGTGTCAAGTCTGATTAAATGATTGATGAAATGTCAAACTATTTTGCTTGATAAACTTTCAATATAAAATTTGAATCGTTTGAGTTTTGTATTTTTCCATGACTTTTTCCGCTAGTAAAACCACATTTTCAGTGGGTTATAGCTTTTTGTGAATGTCTGTTTTGGTATACTTAAATATAGTTATATCAGCATACTGTGTTGCAAAATTAATTGTTTTGAATAAAAAATAGTTGCATAAATATTTATTAATTTTTTCCAACGCTTATGGTCACCAAAACATTTTTTGATTTGTTGGCTGTGGATTTTGTGGTGAAAAATTATTAAGAAAAAATGCACTTATTAATCTGAACTGACGCGTAGTAAATAGATTGTATCGATTTTAAATAAGAATAAAAGTAATTAACCAAGTTTAATTGTTAATATGGCTATCTAGAAAATCGAATGCTATGATGTTAATGAGGTTCAATGAATTGGATAAGTAATTGCATGGGTAAATTACAATTTTTAGGTATTCGTCTGGATCTCTATCATGTATCTCCAACTGGAAAAATATCGCTCTCTGATTTATCGATGGTAAGACGAACAGTCATTAATGATCTAAGCTTTTATGTATTTAAAAATGAAACTAAAATATTTATCTTTTTTAGAACCAGGATTGAAAAATCAGTCGAAATACCGGAATAAATGTTTCGAAATTCTCAGTACTAGGAATTTATCTCAGGAATTTATTTGGTCTAAATGCACTAGGCACTGTGTTTATATTATATCCGGCAATAATCACTCATTTGTTATCAGATCTAGACGCTTTTCAATTATGTATGTCTTCAATTTAGCACGTTATCTCGGGCAGTATCGATTAAATAAACAGCAGCGTCCTTACAGCATGCTTCCTAAGGTTGAAATTCCTCCCGACAGCATAGACAAAGCTGTTGATTTAATTGGACGTTCCGCTACCTATGTATTGTCAACGAATTAGCCTAGCAATCAAGTAGGTTGGAGCGACTGAAACGGTTTCTTAAATAACTACAATATTTACCAATACTTATTTGAGTAGGACACACCCTTTATTTATATTGAATAAACTTATTTTTGAGATGTACCTTAAATTGCACAGACACTAAAATGTTTAGTTAATATTGTAAAAATTGACTGTGTATATAATATTAATAGACTGTATATATAACTGTATGTATAAAAGCGGTCGTAGTAATTTTTAAAAATAATGATACAAATAGGACGAATAAATAGAAAATAACGGAATCCTTTTAACGAAAATTGAAACATACGTAAAATTTTTTTGTGTAAATTAACACCACTAAAAGTATGAAGACAGTGATATCATAAAAAAGGTTGAAAACAAATATTCTTTATGCAAATATATTTATTATTTCAAATGACATAGCAACGTAGCACTGATACTACCTAAACAATCTAGAAATCGTAAAATTATCAGTACACAAAGTCTACAAAAGAGACTTATTTTATTATTGAATTCCTGCTTGTCGGTGTCCACTCCAAGGTGAACGGATTCATCCCACAGAAGGCCTGGCATCCGAATAGGAAATTTAAATTCTGTAGGACTCTACAAAATGTTAATCCCCGATTAGCGGTGTCATTAGGGTTGCCAACCGTCCCGGATTGGCCGCGATTGGCCCGGAAATAGTGTCGAAGTCCCGGTTGAATGTCAAAAAATGTCTTACTGTCCCGGAATTTCACAGGAAGCTATCGACCAATATCACATACACCCAAAAAAGTTATATGGTTTTATCCCATATGTCCCGGATTTTTTTCAAAAAAGATGGCAACCGTAAGTGATATGTATTTCATACCCCGGAAGTATCATTGGCGTTTTTTTACACGTACGATTTTGCGGCCAAAAATAATTTTTCAGTTCAATATTTGCTTCATTGCTGTAATTTTAATATGGGCTGAAAATTTCATAAAAAAAATCACGCATTCAAACGTTAAGAAAATTTTAATTGAAAAATTGAAATTTGCTGATATTTATCAAATATTTCCGGTATTTGGGGTATTATAATCTTCCAAAAATAGTTTTATAATACATGAGAACACTCCAAGATGTCTGATTAGCGGTCAGAATGTTAAATATGGAACATTTACGGTGTAAAATATAAAATTAAAACAGAATTTATTGAATCTTTCGAAGACTATAATTTTTATCCACTTTATTGGCAGTAAGCTGTATTGAATTCATTCAATCATTGAAAAGCCTTGTCTCGTAACGCTGGTTGAATAACATATGACAAATTTGGATTATAAGCGTAGTAAATTGTCAAAAGTGTCAAGAGCGGACACAGGAGTAAGTAGGATTTAATTGACAGCGACAATTTATTTGCAAGCTTATGCTTATGATGAACGGTAAGGCTTCCGGCTTACGATTAATTAATCGCATCGCACACGTGTGACATACACAGTACACGATTGACACGCGCAACCACCGTGCTACTCAGGTTATATATGTATAATATATGCATAACGATATACATCAAATTATGGCTCGTGCGAATACAATTTATTTACTAAAATATCCTCTGGGAGGATAAAGAATCATTGTGGAACATATCAATGGAAATTGTTTTGTAAGAGCAGATTATCAGTCAGTCGTTCAAACTGTCATTAGATAAGTTTGACAAGTCACCGATAAGCCGCTTTTGAGTTCAATATTTGGTTGCGCGATGTGTTTGGTCTAAGTCTGATAATTTATTTTTGAAAAAACGTGTAACCGATAGATACTTTAAGATATAATTTTGTTGTTATTATTTAATTAAACATCTGAGATTTTTTCGATCATATAAGAATAATCTAAACTATGATAATTTTTTTTTTTCTTCATAGTTTCATATTTGTTTGTAAATTATATATTTGGCAGTAATTATGTTTCGATCAAACTTCACCGATATTTATTCATCGATTTTTCAGGTGGGTAAAAGATTTTGATGGAATTTGATAGAATGAGGATGCCAATAGTGATGCCACTAGTAAAAGTTTTAAATATTTCAACATTTTGATATTGGATATTGACATAATCAGTAATGTATAGTTATTTTATTTAGGAATATTAAGATAATGTTGAAAAAAGGTTGTCGACTAATTTTATAAATATCCAACTTTCAGGGAAAGTTTAAAGCTCATATAATTCCCATATAAGTTTGCTGGATATTTATTTATATGAAATTCTTGCAGATTTTTTAGTAATATATAATTTTGTTGGTTACAAAAGTTTGTAGGTTTGTATTCATAATAGATAACCGAAAAAAAATGCAGGAGTGTTCATGGAAAGTTTTGGAACCTCGACGCTAAGCCAATTATGCACGGGAGACAGGATTCATTATGCATGCTCATAGTCTATGGGACATTAACTCCTTTATTGAACCTTCATGACCCCTTGTCATAAGCTTTGAGCTGCGTGTGTCATGATTTCGATTTTTCCCTTACTTTGAGAAACTTTGAAAGGTTTTCGATTACATATGAACTTTGTGCGATTACCACTCTAGACTATGATGTGATTTTAAACAATTGAATTAACTTGTAAGATTTATTTTCATATAATTATTACAAACAGTCGGTAGAGCTACTTGTTTACTTTCACATGTCAACTAGGGTAGAATGTATTCACTGGTCAAACTTTAATTTGACAATTCTCACGAATGATTAAACAACATTTTGATTTCATCATAAAAGATGATTCAAATAATGAATATGTTTCACACTATATTTGAACCATTAAAGTATTTTTTGTACTACATGCTTAATGTGTTCAAAACGTTATATTGAGAATTTTTTTTTTGTCGTAATATCGATATCGAATGTTTCTGATCGTTATATAAACAATATTTATCATTTCTTTTTCTACATACATGTCTAAAAGTTTGATGCCACTGTGATTTCTTTTGCATTGATTTATGGAACTATTCAATTGTATATGAGAAAGAAAATAAAGCTTGTTTAGTAAAAAAAATAAAGATATTTTTAAAGTAAAGCATTTGAAAAACATACCAATAATTATCGAAGATTTAATTGAAATAAACCCTATTTTGCTATTACGAAATGTCCTCGATGTGAGATTTTTTTACTAAAAAATATGTCTGATATTGAAATTGTAATAAAGACTATAAATTAAATTATTATGTTTGATTATTCTGATCAATATATCTTTTTTATCAGAAGATTACCGGAGAGTAGTTTTTGTTTCACCTAGCTTAAACATTAAAATAAACATACTTTTTCTTGCTTTATTTAATTCGGAAAATGTGTTCTCTCTTTCTATCTTTCATACAATCTTTTTATATTTTATGTATATGCTATGATATCTTAGATGAAGTTGAAAAACCGTAATCCATTTTAGTTATTTAAAAAAAAATCTGTTTCGTTGAATGAACACTAGAAAAAAGGTATAAAATCGTAGATTTAAAAAAAAAACACTCCAGTTCACTACTTTAACAAACCGCTTGTTCAATCGGAAGTTTATCGAAGTTCATTAATTCTGCTTTAATAAATTTCCCAGAGTAATAAATTCTTGTAGAATAGCAGTTGTCAAAGGATATTGACAGTCCTCGATATTAATTGCAACTTGTGAAAGTTATCATAAGATAAATGATGAAGTCAAGTTGAATATAATTTTATAATTAGTTTTTCTTTGGATGCCTTTTATGAAAATATGAGTGGTTTATAATGTCTGTAGAGAAATATTTTTTATTTACATACACATGTAGTTAATAGAACGCATGGTTTAGGTTAACCTGGGGAAATTATGCTGTAGCTCATGAAATAAAATTGAATGGGAATATAAAAAATATACTTTAAATATCATTTATTATTTGAAAAATCATTTAAAAGAATAAATTATATGAAAATCTCGCAAGAAACTTAATAATCGACAAGCTTAAATAAAAAAATAACGATATACATACCGAAAAAACCAGCAAACCAGCAAGAATGTTCAAGGTGGGTAATTTCGAGTTTGCCTGTAATACCTTATTGTTAGCGCAAGACTAAATAGTTGATATGAACGTATTTTACTATTTCTGACCAAGAATTCGCCGAATCCTAAGCTTTTTAATGTAGTATTTAAACAAAAAAGATATCCAGCATAATAGTACATGAAATATAGGCGTGCCAGATATTTTGAATTGTCATAATCTAATCGATGAATCTCACTCACATCACAAACACTCATTACAAATTATCAAACATTAGAGAGAAATTCGATATTGACCTAGTCGGTAATTGAACCCAGACCTGGTCGCTGGCGTACAGCTCTCACTACTAGACCACTGCGACAATATAATGCACATACTGCTATTGCTATGTTAAATATGGTTAAGTATTCTGTAGCCTTACAAACCAGCGGCAAGCAGCTTCTGAAGGGAAGAGCAAACGGCGTGGTCACATTAGCATGATAACTAGAATAGATTACACGATGCAAGGTGGCATGCATATGAGGGAAAACAACGATAAACAAAACGGCAGTACATTTTGGATTTGCATTTTCTCACGTTGTTACATACAGCGTGCATATTTATTGTAATTTAATGTCAAGATGGTTTTATCTGGTTATAAATGTGAGATTTGAATATTGGACGCAAAAAGTCAACGTACAGAAAATAAAACGAAAATATCCCGGAGTAATATGACAGAAAGAAAACGAATTGCATATAACGATTGTAATCATAGCTCTAGGCACAAAGAAAAAGTACGGAACGCCAAAATGTTGCCCTTATTATTCTGATGTGTTTTTAAAAGTTTATTACATTTATATGAATATTTGAAATACTAGCAAATACACTGACTTTAATTTTGAAATCATAATATCCACTTATTGCTTAAGTAAAAAAAATCCCGAACACAGGCGGCTGTAGAGAAAGTTGATACAGATGGTAAATATAACTTTATTTCTCTTAATAATATGGTTGAGTAACTAACAAACAAGCCGTTATCGCTTACTATTAAAAAAATCTTCACTGCCAATTTTGCAGAAATCACTCACTTTTAAGGTGTTCACTGTCAATACTTGGTGGAAAGGCATTATAATAAAAATAACAACACATTTTTAGTACTTTTTCCACATGAGATTTTTTTTCATCAGGACCGGTTTCGCTCATGGCGAGCATTATCAACTGATAAGGAATACAATAAAACAGTGGTATTTATGCAAAAGTTAAGTATGACAAACAATTGGTAAATCAACTAAGCAAATAAATTAAAGCAAATTACAAGAAAAATAGACTTAAAAATAAAATGTTCAAGACCTCTTAGCAATGCAAAACTAACACATCAAAAACCAATTAAGTATGAATTAACATTAACAAAGTAAAAGCCCAAAATTAAGTGCATTTAATAAAAATAAATAAATCTACATGGTTGACAGAAGTTGAGTACTAAAAATGTTTTATTATTTTTATTAGAAATCACTCACTCAACTCTTTTTGGACTGAGTAAGGATATACGGCTAGAACAAACTGAGTGATTAGATAATAGTCTTGCCAGTGTCCCGTTTTTAGGATTGTATGGATGGCGGGTAATTTTATACATATGTATGCATTTTAGCAAAAAACTATAAATAGGTAGAAAAAAAAAGAATATCTCCGTAATGGGTTCTGAGCCCGCGAGCATCAAAGACAACGACTTTTTTGGAAATCTATTTGATGGAGCTTCAAGTTCCATGGCGCATTGTCGTCAAAGTTCTTCCCGTGTTCTTTGTCTCTTAGTTTAGTTTTTTATATTTAGTAAAGTTGCAATCATTTCCCATCACTGCTGACAGAAGGGCGCGATCGCTACCGTCCAAGAGGTCAGCTTACTTTTTCTTTTTACCCATGGAAGGTCATCAAAGACAACGACTTTTTTGGAAATCTATTTGATGGAGCTTCAAGTTCCATGGCGCATTGTCGTCAAAGTTCTTCCCGTGATCTTTGTCTCTTAGTTTAGTTTTTTATATTTAGTAAAGTTGCAATCATTTCCCATCACTGCTGACAGAAGGGCGCGATCGCTACCGTCCAAGAGGTCAGCTTACTTTTTCTTTTTACCCATGGAAGGTCATCGAGAATAATGGTTCTCTGATGCCTTCTCGTCATAGATCTGCAGGCAAGAGATCGATGGGTCTCAATGATCGCCCTCTACCTTATAAAACTATTTAGAGATTTCTCAAACGAACTCGCGAATAGTGGGCGTACTTAAATCTCTGTGTAACAAGGAACCACGCACAAGCCATGGGCACCACATATTTGCTGAACTGACTTATTCTAAGCAATCTGGAGGGTTTTAAGGTGTTTTTGGTGAGAAAAAGCTCACACTGGTGTATAAACGACCATAACAATGTTGGTACGATGTTCATACATGCCTGGAATATTAATTTAAGTTTCTATTCAAACCTTTTATTTGAGAGCTTTCTGATATGTATTTTAGTTAGCTTAACAAATGCTATTACAATAATCTTATTCCCATTTAGGATTTTATGAAAAAAAAAACAAATACATTATAGACATTTTAATGCACAACTTGTATAATACTCTATTTGTGAATTGGTGGTGCAAGTCTACTGGCTCAACTTTCGGTATTCATCCCAAAACATATTGCGGCAACCAACGTGTTGTTTCGTTAAAGTTATTTATGCAATACGTATAGCAATTGCGAAAATTCTATTTTATTTAAATATTAATGATACATTTTGAAAATAAAGTTTTGAAATAAATAAGCGTTGCCGAAAACTTTTATCGCTAAGCAAGTTGAGATTCCGTGAACAGTCCAAGCTTTAAATGTTTCAGTAAATTACAGGATACAGATACATACTTCCATATATTTCTGAGCTGTGCAATAAAACGGATGACTTAATTAAGCCAATCAAATGTATATTCTAAGATGTGATTTGTAGCTTCGAGAACGAATTAAATTTAACTTTACAACGAATTTGTGTCATTCGGAAAGCAAATAAAACTGGATTTATATGTGTTTTGTTAATCCTTGCTTGTCCCTTATGTGGAACATCTCTCCGAACACCTATTTCTTTTGAAAGCACAAAAATGTCGTGTCTCCAAATAGCAAACTATAATCTAATTGAAAAATGAAAACGGATTCGAACCGGTGCGCCCTGAAACCGAAGCCAACTATAATGTTTTACTGGCCGAAATTATGAAGTAACACCACAGGAAAAACCCAATAGCTGTAATAAAGAATTAACAGTTTAGAGTGCATATTCAAAATATTTTTTTTACAACAATCAATAATCTCATATGGTATGGCGTAAAGCTATATTGTTCCAAGTGAGTAGTGGTGTATATACAATTTGGTATCCATAGAATGAAAGATATTCGTCTGTCTGTGAGCAGAGTAAGTGATATACGTAATTTGGGGAAGAGGCTTCACTGTTTAATCCTTGAATAGTATGCATGCAGCTTGGTTTCCTTTGTAATCAGTGCTTTTGGAAAACGGTAATAATTAATGTCTGGAGGTAATTATAGCGTTAGTTTAGGTTTATGGTAAAAAGAATGATTTAATTCAATAAAATATAATTGATGAAAGAAAGAATTAGTTTCTTCATTATAAAAAATATCAATTTATTATTAGTATCGTAGAGTATGGAAAAGTCGAGCTTTCGTTCTGCATGATCAAATGTTCAAATATCTAAAAAAGAAGCGCTCCCACATTGATTTAAATATTTATCATAAAGCATGCATGTTACTGATTTTTTGTTACCTTTCAATGTTCCATAAGCGATCATAAAGACGGAGGGAACGATTAGGTAAAGATTACCGAACACCTTTTTACTTCAACTGTCAGTTATATTCTGCTGAAAATTAGGACCCGATTCACTTATCATCAAAATTATGAACCGATCTAAGCCGGTCTTAATCTTCATCAAAATGTATGTGTTTTATTTATTTGAAATAATATTTTTCTGCCAAAAAGTGACGGTTAATACTTAAAAAGTATTTTAGAGTTTTGTCTATTTACAACTAGTTTTTGTTATAAAAACTACTGTTAAAATGATTAGTTTGGAGTGTGTATACGCAAAATTGAGATATGTAAACTTATTTGAAATGTTTGAGGAATATGGAATGTATGCGGAATTTTTAAATTAACATTTTTTAATGAATTTTGGGCTCCTGAAAAATCTTTTTCAATTGTGTTGGGTTAAGTTCTCCCGTTTCCCAATTGTTTTGTCCGAATATCCTCAAATCCCATGTGGCGAAATCCAACCATTCACGTTCAGGCCGGGAAGGTCTTCTTTTGCCCTCAGGAAATACCAACGGACATGACTCGCCGTGTTGGTACAGTGGAGTCTCTAGAGAATATGTTTATACCTAGCCATATATTTTGCATCATTTGGAAACTCTAAAGTAAAAATAAAATTGCTTCGTGCTTGTTTTATTGATGAAATATGTATGGCTCTACATGAATCACTAAACATATGGCGTAATATATCAGTGAACGATAAAATAGTTTTTAATTTGTGTAAATATGCCATATTTTAAAAGAATTGATGAGAATAAACTTTTTTTACACATTGGATATTGAACATTAAGCAGAGTGTGTTTTCCCACCACCAATTGTTGCGTATGTGCAGAAAATGCGCAGTGGCCACCTTTCACAACGCTATAGATAGCAAAAAGGATTCTGCCCCTCATATTCATGGCCCGAGCAGATCTGCACGGGACTGATTTTGAACCATGCGCTAGTGAGCTTGAAATTAGAAAATAAAATAATAATTTAAATCAGAGTGACTTGGTCAGCCACAAAAATCAATCTGATACTAGGTATCCTGTGTATAGTATACTGATAGCCCGTCGTGTTTGACCGGTTTATTGACTATTGTGAAGATCCCCAAATAAATAAGCATTTTTTTCCAAATGTAATGAAGGTAGTCCAGCGCAAAAAGTTTTGCGTTGAACTCGCCATTGCCGGTAAGAATCTGAGAAGTCCAATGGGACTGTCTTAATGATTTTAATGACATCCTTCAGGACACGTAGGAAATCTTGATGCATTTGTATCCCTTGGAAGTAGGGATTCCAATCCCGGGATCCCGGATCCCGAAATCCCGGGATCCCGGATCCCGAAATCCCGGGATCCCGCCGTTTTTAAGTACCTGATGAGTCCCGGGATTAGAAAACACAATCCCGAAATTTCGGGATTAACTGATTTATCAAGCACGATCGAATTATTTAAACATATTTTGTGGAACGTGTCACACAAACGCGTATGTTGCATCAGATTACTCCCACCAGTCCCACCTCTAGGACCAGATGTCTGTAATCGCGTTTCGCAAAGATTTATTAATTTCTCTACAAAAACATGTTGAAAAACGAAGCCGAACAGATTTAACTGATACACTAAAATATTTATTTAATCCTTCATCATTCAATGACAACAAAACAACTCGTAAAACTATAAAAGAAACTATTCAAAAACTTATTGAAAGATTAAATGAAGAAGAAGATCAAGATATGATCGAAATATCAGAGCCACTAGAAAAGTCATCAATCGAAATTACTTCAATGCAGTCATCCCACCCAATTGAACAAGAAACAATGAAACAACAGTTACAGGATGAAATCGCAATAAGCTTGATGACATGCGAACCAAAAATTCAAAATTGCACAAGGCTTATGTCCGTTATAAACCAAGAGATGATGTTATTTGATAATGGAGGCTCACGTGGTCATCACCTCGAACTGGCATATCAATATTTGATGACTATACCCCCAACAAGTGTAGAGGCTGAACGTGCTTTTTCATCAGTAGGCTGTTTGGGAAAAAAATTAGATCTAGGCTAAATGATGAAACGCTTGATGCTTTGTTATTACTACGTGCGTTTTTTTCAAAATATTTTTTTTCAATTAATTTTGTCACTTTTTTATTTATATTATTTTCCATTTTAACCCTAAAGTTTAACCCCTATTTAAGTCTAAAATTATACGTACATTATACATTGAACAATAAACAAATGTCAAAATAAATTGTATTATTCATTTTAAGCTATTTTTATCGATAAAATAACATAGTTAATATTAAATAAATAATAAATAAAAGAATATCCCAGATCCCGGGACTGATCCCGGGATCCCGGGACCAACTTATTGCAATCCCGAAATCCCGGGATCAAAATTTTGGCCCGGGATTGGAATCCCTACTTGGAAGATGCAGTCCATCTGGACGTGAGAGTAACAACAACTGTGAGATGCCGAAAGGCAAAACCCGCGTTGTTAGCGACAGAACTCATGGAAAAGTACAAACTTCAAACGTTTAATTTGATATTGAAATTCCATCAAGTAACTTCGGTAAAAATCTTCAATATCGTCTGTTCTACTAAGACGATACATACATTATTAGTTCATATGTTCTAAAATGGGAACGGATACGTTTTTTTTTGAACATCTTATATATAAAACCGAAACGGCGTATGTATGTCTGTAATTCCCTTTTGCATTATTGTTGCAAGTTGCAATATAATAATGTTTATTATTTACGTGAAGGTATTATTTGACATTTCTTTGACAGCAAATTAGATTTTTTCCTTGAATTTGGACATTTTAATGGGCGAGAATGGGGCTGTCATCAAATTAAATAAAGTTTGTGATTTTATTTTAACTCTATTTTAGATGTTAGATTTTGTGATATAATTATTTTCGAATGATATAACATTAAATAATTATTGGTCGCTTAGTCCGAGCGACGCCGGGTAGCAATACTAGTATTTTTATATTCGTAAACTATTTAAAAAAATCTTTAGTTAAGAATCAATCAATGTGACGCTGTACTAGTTCATATGCTATTAGTTGGGAGCGGGTATTCGATTCATTGTTATCAAAATATGTTTCAGTAGACGTAACAACCGTTTGGAGGTAAATTACACGAACATTCCCTTGCGACGTAAACTAAAATGGTAGAAGCCACAAAAGAAAACAGTTTCACACAATCAATTACTTTATTACCATAATAAATTTTATGGCGTCGAGTTCAGCTCTACAATTTATTTCCTAGCGAAAAGTTCCCATCAGCATTCTTTCGGACGGACATTTTGTCTAAAATATATATCTCGGTGGAATGCACCATTATTGCTGTTTATTTGCGAAAAACTTTTGCTAAATTTGGAATTCGTTGTAATATAATACTTTTGCGAAATTACTTACCCGCGGAATTTTAATTTATTTTCTATGAATGAAAGCTGATTTTTGATTTATTGCGCATTGTACGTAGTAAGACTGAAAAAATGATGAGGGTTGGATAAATATTTTGTATTAAATATTCTGACACATCATGGCCAGATATTTTAATTATGTTGAGAACAATTTTTAAAAAAGTAAGCAACAAAAAAAAATCATAATAAAATATTTTAGTACTTATTCAACATAAAATTTATTGGATCAGGACCGGTTTCGCTCAGGGCGAGCATTGTTAACTGATCAATGTTCGCCATGAGCGAAACCGGTCCTGATTCAATACATTTTATGTGAAATAAGTACTAAACATATTTTATTATTTTTATAATAATGCCATTCCACCAAGTATTGACAGTGAACACCTTAGAAGTGAAAAATAGATCATTTTAATAGTTCAGATAAGTTTCATTGTTTCATTGATCTTTTATGACTAATCAAATGATGGAAAAGTTCTCACAACATTCAACCATACAAGCTTCTTGTGAATTGATTCAGCTAAAGTCTTGTAAATGGACGCTCAATCCATTTGTCGTGGAATACGTACACAATTGTCTTATTACTATTAATATGTTTTCTTTGCACCAAGTATTGACCGCGAACACCTTAAAGTGATAATTAAACTATAACCACAGTCAGTATAGCATGGAATATTTTTATTATTTTCTCCATCTGAAGCTTTAAGATAATGTAATCTAAAGCAATACAATACTACCTTATGAAAAACAAGCGAGAACAGGGTATGATGATTATGTCTGTACCCAAACAAGAGCTGGAAATGGTAAAAAAAAACTGGGAGCCCGCCTTACAGACTTTATAATATATACTAAATATATTAAACACAATTTAATTAAAAACGATAAAAAATATAAGATTTTTTGACGCACAAAATATTAACGGAAATGAACAAAAATGAACATTATTAATCAATACATATATCGAAACTTGTTGCCTTTTGTCAGGAGTTCCGCTTAGCGGTCAAAAGGTCCGGGATAAAACACTAACAAGGTAAATGCAAAATGTTGATTTTTTTAATTTTATCATGCTCACAACTATTATTGTTTATGATGTCTTTTCTGCTCGAGTAAATTTAAGTTTTGGAAAAAAGCACGTAAGAGCATCACAGAAAGATTTATTAAAGCTCAATTTTGCTTGAGTCACATCGTTTCGGTCATTTTTCTTCTGTTAGTTTTATCAGTAGACGAGGCAGTAAATAATATCGTTCAATTGAAGTATTCGATGGAATGATTTACTGTTGCAGTTATTCAAAAAGCCACTCCTACATCCTTTGACTTTCTTGAGACTAGAAATACATCCGGCAACTTGCACTTGTCCAATGGCATCCGGAATGTTTTCGATGCTGAAAATACACGTTTGTAACGAGTGTTTTCGTTGACTGTTTTAAAATCAATATTTGCTCTTAACTTATTAGATTATGTAATATTTTCTTAATATAAATTATAACTATAATATTTTAAGACTATAAACTTGCATGCTCCCAGTTTTAAACTACGTGGTCACCACCAATAATAAACCCTTTTTTTAGAACTTGTTTGTCACCTAGGCCACTTGAGTCAACAGTAACAAAGGCTGTTCGGCTGATAATGCACTGCATGTTGAGATGGATATTTTAGCAATGAACTTACTTAAATTTCTTTTTACTGTCGTAATTCTCTGTATAATATTTTATATATTGGCTGGCACATTGGCGTCAGCTGTAATGCCATGTATTATATAATTTTTCCAATAACAATAATAATAAATATAGTTTCGGATATCACAATGACGTTTTGCAATGTAAGTGCCAATTAATTGATGAAACAATGTGTGTATACGTGATAAATGAAAGCCTCAAAACTTCTTCCACACGATCAAGTCAAATGAAAGATCCAACAAGTTACCATCTGGTTGAAGAACCCTTCTTCACTCATTGGTAACGGATGACGGGATCATTGTTACGCCAGCGAGTCTTTTCGGCTGAGGCGTCGAAATATGTATAAACATCCAATGCGACAAATGTTTTAAACTCTCTACAGAAATGTCATAACAAATGTTTGATACATCATTAAAAAAATAGAATATAAAACAATGTTCACAAATATTTTTATTTCGGTGATTTTCCTAGAAATTAAAAAAACGTATATTTAATAATATGTAAGTACTATTTGATTATTGCTATGAGTAAAATCGAATAAAAAACATTTTTTTCTTTCAGTTCGTTTTCTGATTTTTTAGAAAGTATGAAAGGCTTTTTTTATGTTTGCCTGCTTCAAATTGAATAATAATTTGAAAAAACATTGAAGATTAGTTCTGTGTTAAAAATCGATACAAATTGTGATATGTTTTAAGTTCCGTGTTTAATTATAATATGCAAACACAACCGAAATATTTTTTTGTGGCAAACTAAAAAGACATTAGGTATACGCACCACATGTCTCAGTTCTGGAGACAGTCAATAAAAAATCAGTAAGCGTTGAGAGACTCATTTCTCGGTCGATTATATTCACTACATTCACGTATACATGGGTTGTTGTTCATTTCGTTTTCGATGAAATGTATAATTCTATATCAAATACCCGATTTTCTATCTTAAAAATACAAAAGGTTGAGTACCACTAATAAAAGCAAGTAAAATTATATAAAGTATTTTGCAACAAGGTGTTGTACAGCTGGTGTCCAAATTATCTTTTTGAATGTCTCACACTTATAGTTATATTTTTTTTTCGAAAGCACCTAATTTTTTTGCAAAATTTCGTAAAAATACCCGTAACGAATGTGTTAATGAACAAAAACGTTAAAAAGGATATTGATTATAAATTTATGTCTGTAACAGCTGCTGTTTTAGATTGTCACTGTCATCATTATCGAAAAGCAATATTTTTTTCAAGAATGTTTCCAGTCTTTTGAATTCTTACGCCTAGACAAATACGATGCGATACGATGGCTAGATTGAGACGATTGATCTTTGTTTCATTAATATTTAATTTAATTTGACTTGTTATTTTTATAAACAAATGGCGGTTTTTTTGGTTTCAACAAATTAAAAAAAAAAAAAAATTAAACACACCACTGGGTACATGTAAAAGTCGTCAGTATGTAAAGTTCTGCATGATTTAAAGTCAGCGTACTTTGGAGGCTTCGATGAAATAAGCTTCCAGTTCCAAAGAAAAATAAACGAAGAAAGCTCGCTTTGAATGTTTGAAAGCTCGATTTTGGAATTGCCATGCATTTTTTGTATTCGCAAAACAAAATTTCGAATAAAATATGGTTAACTCTTATTTATTCTTAAAATATATATAATTATTTATTTCGTATTCAACATTTGTATGTATTCAGGTTGTGTAAGAAAATATATTTTCTATTTATACTTATTTATAATGAAAACTACTACGTTATAAAATAATATTAAAGAATAGAAAACATCAGTTAAATAAGTATCCTAACAAAGTTATATTTAAGTAAAAAATTATTATTTATAATTTTTTTTGAGGAATCGTGAACATGAGTTGTTTGTTGTTTCAAGGAGTAGAACCAGTTTGCCAATGGAGATGCCACTGGGAAGAGCTTTAGTGATTTTTAACGAAATTGCTTCGGATGTCGACATATTTCACATGGATGTGAGTGAGTTCAGACGAGTACTGTTTTTTATGTATTATAGTTGATTTTGTCGGAACTCACTCGGTTGACAGCTTTGAAAATTTCTTATGTGATGTTAGTAATTTTTCGTCTCTGTTTTTATGAATACAATGTTTTCATCTTGTTTTTAATTAATTTGTGATTTTGATTATGTATTTTCATATATGTATGTATATATATATGTAATGCATGTATTTATATTTGTCAAATGCATGGCGCATTGGCGTCAGCTGTAATGCCATGATTTGCTTTGTCTTAAATAAATAAATATATAATTAACATTTCAAAGAGATAATATTTCGAATTGATAATTTATAGAAGATTCTTTTAAATGTCACTTAATATATGTGTTTATATAATGATATAAGCTGGGCCGAACTTTATGAAGTGTTTTTTTAATAATTTCAATAAAAAAATGGTTTTGATTGAATAGAATTATGTTCTTTATATGGATTTTTCTGTGTTTTCCTAGTAAAAATATTTTTTTATTCACGTGTTATTGTTTTATGTATATATAATACTTTCGTCAGATTGACGCATATAATGAAAATGTAATAGAAAATACGTAATTTTTTATAAGAAAAAGCTCGTTTGTCTTTGCATCTTTAACGTTACTATTATACTCAGTTCGACTTCCAACTCTTTTCAAATGTAACCTAGATTTTTAATGTATAAGTAATTTCTTGAAATCCAATTTTTGTAATGTTACCTGAAGTAAATGTTCCATCTAAGCCGGGAGTTTAACTGCACGAAAAATTCACTTGTACTTGAAAAAAGTACTTGGGAGTACACATCACGGGAGATGGCAACCCGCGTAATGAGCTCGCGATCCGATTAGGGATAGCTGGAGCAACATTTAATTCAATGCGGAAAGTCTGGGACTCACGGTTGTACTCGGTCAGAACCAAGTGCCACTTATTCAACGCATGCATACTGACTGTGCTGCTTTACGGTTGCGAGTCATGGCACATCACAAAAGCACAGGGTAACCGTATACTGTGCTTCGAAAACAGATGCCTGTGGCGAATATTAGGAGTACGGTGGTTTGACTTTGTCAGGAACACGGAGGTAAGAGAGCGGACAAACCAGCCCCTTGTTACGTGCAAAATTAAAAGGCGATGATGGGCCTGGCTTGGAAATGTACTGCGGATGCCCCAGGGGAGCCTGAATCCTGCCTGCCTCTTCTATCAACCTGATGGATCCCAACGCCGTGGAAGGCCTCTGATGTCCATCCATAGGATGTACTCAGGGGAGCTAAGGGACGCTGGGATGACCTGGGAAGATGCGAGGAGGTTGGCGGGAGACAGAGAATCTTGGAGGCACCGTGTGGCGGCCATATGCTCCGAATAGGAAGCAGATATGGGGGGAAAAAATGCGGTTTGCAGTTGAGCTTATCCAGAATATAAGTCCGTAGACAGGTGGTGTTCGGTAAAATTTAGTGAACATCAAGAAACTCATTTGATTTTTGAATCAATTCAATAATATACAATATTTCAAGAAAAATTATTTACTTTTTTTATACCGAGAAGTAGATTTTGAGTATCGAGAAACGTATATCGCTTATTCGGTGCTTTAATCTGGCTTTTATAGGCGAGATAAGTTAAGACGGATACTGCATACAGCCTATATCCGCTGATACTCCATAAATAAACTTTCTCCTTTTTCTATTTGCTGGGTTAAACGATTTCATCGTGAAGTGTACGCGACAGAAAACACTCTCATCAAAAAGTTTAATGCCGACTCTAGTTCGTGAAAGATTTCGATAAAGGTCCGCCCACACGTTTCTGGTATCATTACACAATTTAAAAAATACTTAATGTCTCCAAAACTTTATATAATTGATAGTTATTAATATTATATCAGCTGTAGTAAGTATTTTAATAGAATAAAGAAAACTTAAGAGATTATACCATTTATCTTCTTAAATAAATAATAGTGAAATATCCCTAAAGTCGAAAGTTTACTAACTAATTAAAATCAATGACACCGGATATTTACCACAAAATTACTGCCAAATCCATGGAAAGTACTTTTTATGACAAACCAAGAAAGTGTTATTGATTTTTCATTATGAAAATGTTACATAATAGTTTCAGTTTCATAGTCTACATATCTAGAAGATCGTTTTCAATTTAATTAACTATTCTCTTCTTCTATTTAGCCTAATACATGATTGCCGAGTTCTTACTGAGAGAAACTTATGTGTTGGTGGTTTTTTTGTGCAAGTAAGTTGCGGTGCCACGACCTTCTTTTCTTATCAATTATTCAAATCCAAGTTAATTTGAGTTTAAAATTAAAACAGCTGACCAAGGGATTGCCTGGAGAGGTAGATATATTAAGTGATGATTTTTATGTTTATAGATATTTTTTTAATAAAATATAATGATTTAACCGAATATTATAAAAGGTTAAATTTAGGACTAAAAATAGAGCAGATATCACTCGACTAGTGAGTCTTAAAAATGTTCGTTTAATTACTTTTTACAATTTCTTTTCACCGAGAATTTTATGAAATGTTATGCGAAAATAGAGTTAAATATTTTTTCAATAAACAAGAAGTCTGAAAGTAAGCAATTGAAAGCGTCGATCAAGCTTTATTTATTGGAAAATAATATCCACCTGCATCTGACGGTTTGTTTTTTCAAATCTTGTCAGTTATGCTTATTCGACGTATTTACTTCAGGGATACGGTAAATTTTTTATATTCATTTCCCAGTAAAGATTATAGGAAATGGATGCTTCTGCGTATAATTTGCTCTCTAGATGGGAATCTCTTTTATAGTAATTGATTCTGGATGTGACAGAAAATGTTCAGCTGTCGGGTGACAAACTATATTGATGAAAATATAGCCCGTAAACTTTTTTTATGTTTTTGTCGAAAATTTCAGGTTCATATTTTTATAAGTTGGTAAAGCATTTGAGAACCAGGATATGAGAATTTATTATTTTCACATCGAAGTTGATCATGGGTGACCCTTTGTAAACTTTTATTATTCCAGTGTATGTTTTATCTGGTGCACTGGCAATTTCACAAAATATTTTCCATGTTTTTAGTAAATAAACGAAAAATGGAGTCGAGATCAAGTAGATTATGTCTTCGTCATAGTTATGTATACATGTGATGGATGGTTGATTGATTTAGCGACCATGTAAATTGGTTGTACTCCCTTTTCATTGCAATGAAAAGTTATGTCACAAAAGTCGATAATTTATTCAAAACGCGTTTTGTAATTGTATCCATCCAATTGTGTAGCTCCACTAAGCCATCAGCATATAGAAGCATTAATTCCTGTATAGATAAAAACTAGTATTTTACGGAATTTTTGGATATTTTCATTGTGTCAATCTTAGTTGATTTGAAATGCTGTAATGTGTAATGATTCTTTACAAATTTTATCAAGGATAGTGAAACATGCAGTGTTTACGATACGTATTATGATGACAAATAAAATTTTTATGAATATAATCTTTGAAAACCTCAAAACTTATGACTGTGAAATAGGTTTATGTATAGTATCAAAGTATAGGTCCTCATCTCATAATAAAGTATTTTACTTCTCGGCTATTTTCTAACGGTGAAGCTAAAAATTTATGAGATTTACATTTTATGTAACGAACTGGATATAGGAATATTTATTATAATTCCAAGGCCAGTACGTGTAATTATACGAGCTGACAGAAATTGTCAACTTGAGAGTGTGCTGCACAAGAATAAATGCGAACAAAGGATAATAATATGTACATAGCTGCGAGAGTAATAAATAAGTAAAATCATAGATTCACGCTTCAGAAGGGAAGCACGTATAAGAAAACGCAGCATATAATTAAATTATACGAAATCAAGAAATAAAATTTGTGTTCGATGACATAGACATCTGTGGTGCTTAAAATTACTTCATACCTATACAAACACGGGATATAGCGGGAGCGATTAGCTAACATTATTAGTTAGAGTTGCTATGACGACATCACGACACTCCACCAGCTGTCATTATTAGTGCTTCGTATTTGTGAAATTATACAAGAATTAGTAATTATTCACAGTTTATTTCTTCAGGACTTTACTGTTGCAATATTTTAAAGTAACCAAAGTATTTCTATATCTATATATACATATATATATGAGTTAAACATAGTTTTCAAATTGTTACTTTACAATTTTCTATTAGAGTTCACTTGTTTTCACCTGTTAATTTAATAAACTGTAACATTTTTTCAAGTGTATCTTGTGTAAGTGTATTGTAAATCAAAATGGATTTAAGCAGTGAAATAAGAGATATTATTCAATGTCTGAAGGCTCTTACTGAACGAGTTGAAGCAGTTCAATGCTTCATGAAATTTGGAAACTGTGATAAGCCTTTAAATGAGCCATCTCAGCCACGCCAAAAGACGAAGAGGATCACTCGTTCAGTGACCTTACATCATACCAGTACACCTACTAGTAAGCCAAAGAGGCGTCAAGTGTCCAATGATAAGCTTATAAAGCCCAGTCAACCCATTCCATCAACTTCATTGATTACGTCCCATGATTGTCTATTGAATGTTGAAGATTGGACAGCGGTGAAACATAGAAAAAACAAAAGCTATACCACTTCTTCAACTTCTTCCACTTCACCTTCACCAGTGAGTGCTCGCATATGCGGCACTAGAACTGGGACTACTGCTTGCTCAGGAATTGAGCAACTTCATTATATTCATGTATGGTCCCTACATGCTGATACAACCGTCGAGGGACTTACTGATTTTTTGATTCAAAGTGTACCAGATGTCGCTGTCAGTGTTATTAAATTGTTGACAAAAGCAAGGTACGCTTCATTTAAAATTGGAGTGCCTAAATCTAAGTTAAATAAATTTTTGTGTCCCGATGTGTGGCCACTTAATTCAGTGGTAAAAGAGTGGCAATATAAACCAAAAAGCTTACCAAAAAAGATATGACTTTCTTTTCAGAATATTGATATATATTATCAGAACGTTCGGGGTCTTCGAACCAAGTCTGTTGGGTTTCGTAATGCTCTACTGGCGAACAGCTATCCAGTTGTTTGCCTGAGTGAGACGTGGCTCAATGAATCTGTTAATGACGCTGAACTTTTCACTGATGAGTATATCGTATTTCGTCAAGATCGTAGATATGGCCAAAGAGGTGGTGGTGTTCTCATTGCCATACGTACTGACTGTGTTGAGAGTGTTACTAGGATTGAGTGTAATCCATGTGTCCAGGTTGATGTTGTCGTTGTTGAAGTGATGTGCGGTGGGTCACTTTTGAGGGTTTGTTGTATTTATTTTCCCCCTAAGTGCTCACTTGAGTCTTATGAACAAATTTTCAACTTTTTTTTGAACTTGTCAGTGCGAAATTCTATTGCTATCATTGGTGATTTCAATTTGTATTCGTCGGCACCCGGAGTAGGATTTGAGTTTGCTCATTTTTTAACCTGTGTGAATCTGAAACAGTTCTCACAGATTGAAAATGTGAAGGCAAGAGTCCTGGACTTGGTGCTGGCCGATGCAGATTGCTGTGTATCGGTGTATGCAAGTGATGACCCTCTAGTCCTTGAGGACAGTTATCACCCAGCTATAGTGGTTGAGTTTCCTATTGCTTTTAAAAAGAGATTATGCGCTTATCGTCGTGGGCGATACGTTGAGGGTGATGATTACCCTGATATCTGTGATACTAGAGTTTCATGGAATTTTTGCCGAGGTGACCTATTGCACATGTACAACGGGATACACAGCTTGGATTGGAGTGATATGTATTCAATCAGTGATGTAAATAAAGCAACATGTATCTTTTATAATAATATTTATAATGTTTTCAATGATTTTTTTTAATGTGTATGAGTACTCTGGCGTGAAACGTGGATATCCAAAATGGTTTACATCTGAAATATTGAATTCTATAAGATTAAAATATGAATGCCATAAGAAATGGAAACGGTCCAACTGTCATAGTGATTATATATTTTTTTCTGAGAAGCGTAGAAGAGTTCATGAACTAATTTCGTGTAGCTACAAATCATACATCAGTCAGATTGGTCGAAATATCAATTCTGATCCGAAAACTTTCTGGTCGTATGTCCGCCATATTCGTGACTCTTCTGCTCAGCTCTCATCTATGTCTCTTAATGGTAGTGTGTTGAATGGTCACCAGTCTATTGCTGAAGGATTTGCTAATCACTTCAGGTCGGTTTATTCAAAAACTCCTCCAAACTTCACCCACTCTAAATCCGAGTATGTGCATTCTAACTGGCCAACACTAAATATCAACAATTTTGACGAGTCCGATATGAAATATGCTTTTTCACGTCTCTACCCAAAATCTTCAGTGGGCCCTGATGGTATTCCACCGTGGTTACTTAAAGGCTGCAGGGAAATTTTAACTACCCCACTACTGTATTTGTTCAATTTAAGTTTAAGTACCTTCACTTTTCCTGAATGTTGGAGTTTGACCCGTATAAGACCGGTTCATAAAAAAGGCTCTTTGTCTGAGATAACAAACTTTCGGCCTGTAGCTATTTTATCAGCACCAGCCAAGCTTTTTGAATCACTTTTGCATAGATATATCTATATGCATGTTGATTGTCAGCTAACTAATGCCCAGCATGGTTTTAGATCAAAGCGATCTACTGTAACCAATCTTATGGTGTATAGTGAGTATATTTTGCATTCTCTTGATTCTCATTGTCAAGTTGACGCCATTTATACGGATATTTCCAAAGCATTTGACCGGGTTGATCATGTTATTCTAATAAATAAATTAAAAGCAATAGGAAGCTCGAACAAGGTTATCAATTTTTTCATTCTTATTTGTCAAATAGACGCCAATATGTTGAATATGCTGGGTGCGTATCACAAATTTTTCCAACATATTCTGGCGTGCCACAGGGATCAAACCTTGGTCCTATTTTATTTCTCATTTTTATAAATGACATTGTGCTAAGTATGAGTGGAATAAAGTATCTGCTCTTTGCTGATGATTTAAAACTGTTTTCAACCATCAGGAATGAGTCGGATTGTACTATTCTACAGCATAATATAAACTCAATTGTAAATTGGTCCTTAATAAACAAACTTGACTTCAACATTTTGAAATGTTTCTGCATTTCATTCTCTCGTTCAAAATTTCCTATCAAATATAAATATGAGATATCGAATATGACTTTACAGCGTTTGTCTGAAGTTGTTGATCTTGGTATAACATTTGACTCTTCTTTCACGTTTCATTCCCACATTTCTTCAATTACCCTGCAGGCTAGTAAACTTCTTGGATTCATAGTTCGGCAAAGTAAACCATTTGAAAACCCTACTGTGTTTCGTACTCTTTATGTTTCTTTAGTTTTAAGCAAACTAGAATATGGATCTATTATTTGGGGTCCATATGAATTTAAATTTAAGTCGCAACTGGAGCGAGTTCATAAAAAATTTCTGCGTTATTATTATTTCAAAAAATTCAACTATTTTCCGTATGACAATTCATTAATGGAATATTATCCAACCAAGTTTCTTTTAGGAATGCTGTCATTTCACTCACTTGAGGCTCGAAGACTAATTGCAATATTAAAACATTTTTTCTCTTCTTCTTCGGGGCCAAGTTGATAACCCTGACATCCTTGAAAATTTAAATTTGCATGCTCCCAGCTTTTACCTGCGTGGTCGTAACAAAGACAAATCAATTTTCTTTGTCAAAACTTGTTTGTCACGTAGGTCTTTTGAATCTCCAGTTGCAAGGGCTATTCGGCTGATAAATGCGCTGCCTGTTGATGTTGACATCTTCGGCAGTGAACTTGATGCTTTGTTTAAAAATTATGTTTTCTTATGTAAATAATATGTTTCTGTTCTGTTTCTTATTTTTGTGTAATATTTTATGTAATCTTTATTAATTTCTCAAATTCATGGCGCATTGGCGCTTGCTGTAATGCCATGTATTTTTAATAGTTTTTTGCCAATAAATAAATAAATAAATAAATAAACATAGTTATATATGTATACCCTTTTAAAACTTAATTGGGTAGTAATAATATGAAAGTTATCGTTTGATTTGGTTATATACCAGCTGTTTAATCTGATAAAAAACAAGAATATGTGTATATATTCCTACAGTTATCACTAACAATAGGCATATACTGAAGTATATAAAAATACTAACAGTAAGTTAACCCTTACTGTCATTGTATCGTGTGATATGTACTTTAATCGATTTAAGCATCAAATATATCTTTAACAGAAATACTTTTTACAATTTAATTACTAAGGTGATGGATTCGTTTCATTATTAAATATCTTTCTATTTTTACCCCCTTCGACAAAAACGACGCTCAGCAGCTAAGTAACGAGGATTTCTCACAAAAAATTTCGCTTGAGATTGGATTGATAAGGGTTCCAAGTTCTCTTAATTGGGTATGGTTTCAAAAATAAAATAAGTATGTAGTTATAATACAAAAGAGAATTCAAATTTAATATGTTTTGTTAAAATCAAATTATTGCATCTTATAAGCAGAAATGTTGGAAGAGGAAAGAAGATGACGGAGTTGCAAGATTTTATTGTATTTTGCACAAATATTTGCCTTTGTAAAAGCAATAACCAACGGAAGTATTTTCATTTGAATCAATAAAGTTCCTTTACAAACTTTCCACCCTCTCTAGACATTCAAAATTTAAGCAAGGCGTTTAAAAAAGAACATTCGCAACCGGAAACGGGGGTCGTTACGGGGAACGATGCAAACAAGGGGTGTGAAAAATGGTGCTCAATCTTGAAGGAAGTGCGAACTTCATAATGATAGTCAGTTTTATTACGCTGAACGTTCAGTGAATTTATTCTGGTAGTTGGTAGTTTGTGTTTACGAAGAAAAACACTGACAATCAAATGTATAAGTTGGTGTAAAATACGCTATTTCCTTTATCTCGCGTAAAGAGAAACGATATCTTTACTCTACAAAAATCTTAAAAATGATCATAAAATATTTTATATACTCTTCACAAATTTTTTTTTGTTCTTTAAATTTCAATTTAATTATTTCAATGACTGTTACTAGAAGATTATCAAAATTTTGGGGTTCCTGACAATAGCGCCCGAACTAAAATCACCCAGATATTAAACGCTAAGCCAAATGCGCCCAGACATACATAAGCGCCCAAACATTGCTCTTAATGACAGACTTCTCATAGCATTAGATGTTTCCATCCAGACAAACTCTTTCCAGTGGAAATGGCTTCACTTTTTATTTTTACTCTCGATTTCTGTCTCACGATGAGAATTTTTAACGACAGGAAACATAAGTTGAAAACTTCATGCAACAAGTTTAATTTAAAACTGAAAGTTTTGAGTTGAACTTTCATTTAAAGAATGAATAAACCTATAATTTTGAAAAGTTCACTTCTAGAGAACATGCTTCCTTTTGTAGAAATACTATAACCACGAAAAAACAGAATAAGCTGTATTACTCAAAATTTACAACGTAACCCTAAAATGAATGACTTATTTTAGTATTATAATCACATTCAAGGACATTCATTAAATAAGTTGCCTTGAATTTTGAGATTCATCTGTTATTATCTTAAGAAATATTATTTTTTGACTTTGAAGTAAAGTTTATAATATGTCTCTGTTACTTTTTCTTACAGAAAATGCTAGTTTGCTATTTGTAGAATAAAATCATATTTATTGTAAATTTGCATCGCTTTGAATTATATGAGTATCAATTAAAAATATTAATTTCAGCTTAACGGTAGACACGTGGAAAAAGTTACGACCAAGGATAAAATTACAGTCTCACGTAGTAAATAAAACACTTTGAAAAGGCTGTAAGTTTTTTTTTTGATTTTATCTGTTGCCATATTTATTCCTGGTCTCGGTTCTTCATGAAAATAATGATTCAGAATTATATCTGCTATAATTTTTTTTTGATGTCGAAAGAAACGAAATAAATACTATTGTATGTGAAAAATATATTAATCGGTTCCCCGGTGCCCCTTCCAATAGGATAACGTGATATAACTACATCCATCTGCCTATTTCTTAGCATCTGATACCTGATTATTGTCAATCGTGTTTACCCTTAGATCTTAGACAGTCGATGTTATATATTTTATTTTTTAATATTTGTCCCGAGGGTGTCACAAATATAGAATATGACGAATGTAAAAACAAGAACTAAATAAAATTTAATGAAGAACTAGGTTCCTAAAATGGTATAACAATAAGTAAAATATTGTTTAAACTTTAACTTTATCGTATATGTATATATATTAAGAGGCACAGACAGTTCAGAAGGATGTAGTCATTTTTATTATGAAAAAAAGTTGCTATGAACTAAAACTAAATTATTCTATATATTATGGTAATTCCAATTCTGATCGCAACCCACCGTTTTTCTCGATGATTCAGTAGCACTCGGCCTAACAAAGAAGTGGTCTAATGTTGTATGTTTTTATCTGATTTTTAAGACCCCCATGAAGTAGGTAATTAATTATATTACCGTTGAATGCATTTATATTTCGGTTGACTGTAGCAACATTTAGGTGACAATTTCAACCATTTTATGAACTTTAGTCCTATTTGACGACGAATACGATAAATACTAAGAGATATGGAAAAAAATGTGATGAATTTTGAATATGGAAGTTGACGATAAAAGAGGATCCAATGAATGCCTTTCCATCAAATTTTTTCAGTTATTACATTAAAAATGATCATAAATTAAATTTACTTTCTCAGAATTTAATGAACTTTGGATGGATTATAATAACATTTTTTTTTTATTATTATGTATTAATTTAAAATGATATTGATAAGCGTCTTTTCAAAATTGGCTGAAGATTCTTTTTCTTGGCTTACTATTAGTTATAAAAACATAATTATTTTATATGCGCATCGTAAATTTCACGAATTGCGGCTTATAATAATATTATATGTAAGCTGCAAAGATGTTTGTCTATTAAGCTAGAGGCAATTGCAGTATCACATATTATGATACTGAAATGACTTTAAATGAAAGTTAAAATAAAGTCATATCATATTTATCAAAAATATACTTTTTATGAATTCAGCGATAGCTTTTTGGAAGTTCTCTATAATATAAAATAATAAAGTAACATTGTTTTTTTGATGTGACTGTGTAACAAATAGTGACACGTGAAGATATTTTTCTCTCTAATTCATAATAACGAAAGATATCTGAGTTAATTTAATTAAAAAAAATATTTGATTATAATCATTTTAAGTGTTGAATAAATAAACGTAGCGAGTAATGATTTTATATATTCGACATTCCACCACCGTTATAATATACCATTCATAAACGTTATTAAAAAGAGCACCCTGAAAAAGCACATGGGATGGGTAAGTAATAAAGTTTTTTTGTTTTCAAGAAGCCAATATTAATTAATATTCCAAATTCATGCAATATTTTTTTTTGTCGCAGAATCAATAGGCTTTTCTCTGAGAACGTTACAAAAACATTGAGAAAGGTCTTTGATAAGATGAAATATTAATATTTCGGAGTGTGTTTTTTTCTTCTTTTTACATTAAGTATTCATAATGCACGATCTTATTATTCCTATTTTTCGATTTTCTGACATTGCGTTAAAAAAGGCGAAATGACATTTAATTTCCTCGTTGTGATTCATTTTTATGGCTTATTAATTTCCTTCATTTTCAGAGGAAAGCAAATTGTTGCTGAACAATAAATTTTTAATAAAAGCTTCTTCTAGGTCATTGGATTTTCACCGATGGGGATAATCAAAGAGTATTTGTCAATAAAAAATTAAGCACATACAATATTGGACGTGTTGTATAAATAAAACATCTTTTCATTGGTTGTTATATTTTATTGTAACTAACATTATTTCATACTGGCAAATGAATTATACTCGCAATTATTTGCATGGTTGTTGTTTTATTATATTCTTAGATTTTGTATTCTAATAAAATGTTATTTATTGAGTAAACTCTATTTAAATGATATACAAACAAGAAGTAATGAATCTGCAGTCAGTATGTAAAACAGTAAGAAAAGAAACGATTTACAAAAATATTTTTATTATTGAACAAAAAATCGTCACTCAAATTCATTTGGTATACATATGTTTATATTTACCATGCAGCTTTCAATTCAAAATCTGTGTTGGTATAATCAACACATATAGCAACAAGATTCTTATTATGTTCGATTTATTTTCAACATGCTATTGTGGTTCCCATAGCAAACATATGTATTTAAATCCACCAGAGGGAGGGTTGTGACAGCAAACAACAATATGATTAAAAAAGAGTCTCTGATACCATTTTGTTTCAGGAATGAATTATAAAAATGATTTAAAGCATTGATATTATTTAAGAATGATTCTGTGCACATCCATTTTTTCGCGAGTAATCTTTACAGATTAAAAATTTCAATGTAATTCTCAATAATATTTAGTTTTTGTAAAATATGCGACCATGAATAGGATCTAAATATTCAAAAACATGCCCACATAGATAACATAAATACTATCTACTATGCTTATAGCAGGATTTTGGTTACACTATGTTGTCGGGCACCTCGAACAATAGACTCAAGCCTGTAGCGGGCGTTTTTTAGCGATAAGCGCAAAAATATGTTACTTTCTTAAAATCAACACAACTTCTAAACGAAACGATATTTTCGATTGAAATTTTCAAAGAAATCATAAATGATATTAAATCATTGAAAATAAAACAAAAAAACCCGTTTTTTACATCATAATTGCAATATATTTCTAAGCCGATTCCTATTCCCGATCCAAACTCTTCCAAATCATTATTCCATTAAGTCTGATAAATTATCGGCATACACTTCATCGTCACTATTATTATTTTCTGAAGACATTTTTGAAAGGATAACTTCTTATGCTATGTTTATATAAATTCAAATAACAAAATACGAAACGGTGAAGAAAGCAACGCAAGCGGAATGAAAAATATTCCAACATGTGGCAGGGCTCAAACTGAACAAGCAGCGGGGGATTGCAAAATAAATCTATAAGACTGTTTTTTTATTTTTTATTCGCTCAAACTTCGACCCTTATAAGCTGGCAAAGAAATAGAACTAATTATAATTAGTTGCGGCGTGAAATGAAACGCCGGCAAACAATACTGTGCTAACCTGTTCAAATACGGCATTTGCCGTGTCCCGCATTCAACCGACAGTCCGAAAAATACGGCAAATACCGTGTCCCGACAACAAAGTGTTAACATATTAACAGCAAACAGTTTCATAATAAAGAGACACAAAGTATCATGATTACTCCATAGACAATAACTATATGATTATACGAATACGATATACGAATAATTTTAAAGTCGAAATGTTTTTATTTTCCATATATTTCTATAATCATATATTTTACTCTTAAAAGTATTTTATTCACATGAAACGTAGATGTATACATATACAATATTTATTTTATGTAGATTGTAGAACGTCTTATACATATACTAACTATATTGGTATATTTTGATGTTTTTGACAATATACATTTCTAACTATCCACTAAAATATGTTTTTCAAGTCATAATAATTGGTAATTATTCGCACACAAAAGTCACTGATGCCAATAGTAGACAATTATGCAAAATGGTTTTCTATGATTTGATGCTAAAAACGTAAAAATATATTGAAATATTTTTGATAATCTTTTAAATAGCGTTTTATCATTTGGCCAGCAACTGTTAGTAAAATGTGTTTAAATAACATTTAAATAGCTTTGCTTACACGAGTAAAAATTCTGCTACGAATAAAAGTTGACAATTTTACAGAAGCTTATAAATTTAGATTTTTTCTTTTTTTTGTACATATACTTACCGAAAAAGCACATTTAGCCAATCGAATGACTTTACTATAACATAAACCACCATTGACATCAGCCGCTCATTAACTTAATTTATAATAAAATAATTATTAAAACTTCTAAATATATTTGTCAAATATATCATAAAAAAACTCTTGTTTAATCAGTCATTAAAATATAAAACATATTCAAATAGAATATTCGCTCAGTTGTTTAATATCGCTAATTAAAAATATCATTGAATATTTACTTTGTATATTAGATTTATTCTTCTGTCAAAACGTGTGAATTCTATACGATATACGCATGCTGCGTTATGCGCTGGCTATGTAATAGTGTTATAATTTGGATTTTGAAGTTTCGGTGAAACTAAGCCCAAAAAGTCTACTATTTCGATGTATAACCGCAACCACAACAACGAATGAAAAACCACGATTCGTGAATACATACAGGTTAACGGTTAACCGAACTAAAATATCTGCAAACCGTATAATATTTTTATCGGAATTTTCAAGTACTTTATAATTATCAATTTTGGTATTTTTTAAACGCAAATCCATATATTTAATGGCATTCATTTGAACCAAAAATACTGCAGTACCCGTCACCACACTGTAAAAAAAATGATTAATTTAAAACAGTAGGAATGTGGGGTATGGATGTCGTCCATTACCTCATGAGTCCACATGTCGGAAGTAAATCCATTGATACAGTAGTTTGTGATTAAACATGACAACGATCGGCGCTAAATAATACCCGTTAGGATGTGAAGCATTCCATGCTAAGATTTCTAGATTTAAGTGAGATAAACATGGTCGTGATCGTGGTGATAATATGAATAAAGACGAAGACTTCAATTGGAATCCCAACTCACACACGCGGTCAAATATAAGGGCCACATTAAAAGCATGACTCTGGTCAATGTGAGTATCTTGTAATATTTAAATTAAAAAAAAAGTATTTTAATGACGCAATAATTCCAATAATACCACCTTAAATCTCTTACCACACACTGTTTTGATCCGCATCCTTCATACCGTATAAAACGTTTCATGTAATCTTCAGTCATTTATAATATTTAAAAATTCAATCTTACATTAACGATGAAATTATGAAGTTATAGCGTATAAAAAACGTTGTGTACCAATACAAAAAGGATCAAAATAACTAAAACAATAATAAAATAAGAAGCTTTCTCACTTTTTTCCATACCGAATTATGTGGGGTCCGCGAAGCGGGTTCCATATCTCCCGACTAGTTTATTGCTAGAGTGGATACAGACTATGTCTTTTTTTCCCTTCCCCGCACATAAGCTAGCTAAGAATTTACTTTCTAAGAGATCCTGTCAGCTGAAAGCTTTGTGTGGGAAAAACACTTAAGAAAAACCCCTTACGAGAATGATTGTCATGGAATCATTAAAAAGTTTTTATTATTTTATTTTAATTTTGCCAAAGCCTGTGGTAAATAATACTGTGCATTTGAAATACATTATTTGAAGAAGATAAAAGTTCTCCGCACTCCAGCAATTATTATTGATGAGTATTCTCCGTGTAAAACTTATATTATATCTTTGGATTTAGATAATTGAAGAAAGTTTCCCGTGTCATTAATTCTTCATAATTATAAGAGAAGTATCATAATAAGAGGTATGAATAATAGAGTAAATATTTTATTTGTAAAATAATATTGAATAATAAAGTGGTTTACTCACTGTCCTGTTAATAATTTATTCTGAATTAAAGTTAATTTTATTTTCGACTATATAAATATTATTATTTTATTTTTATATTATAACACTAATAAACATAATTTACTAATATAAGAAATTTAAGTAGACGGAATTCTAAACAATATAATGACATTATTTTATTTTTAGTTGCTATACTATAGTATATTCGTTGGTAAAAATCAAGCAAGTAGCTTTTTCATTGATCGTTTTAAAAGAAACTCAAATATTAACAACAGTAAGTATACTTGCCGAAGAAATGACAAAATTGTTATTTTTCCTGTTTTTGACGGAACTCGAAATATTCCGATTGAAAATATTAATAATATACCTAAGAAAATATTAAACACTTTTATCAGGGTATTATGATATTGACAAAAGAAATTGGCCAGTAAATATTATAAACCATGTTAACACATTTTCATGGAATATTTAGGTATTTATTCTTTAGAAAAAAACGGAATCTTTTTTTTGGTATTCATACTAAATAATTATTTGTTTTCCAATTACTAATCTATTTCCATGACCAATTACCGGTAAGCATCATTCGAGGAATAAATACCGAATATAAGTAAAATAATAACTAATAATGGTTTCTTGTTTCTTTACGTAGACGGAAAAACATTTTCTGGAAGTCATATTCAATTTCAGATGAAATTCCTAGTTAATATTTTTAGCGCAATTTATTTACCGTGAAAATCAAATTGCATACTCAAAGAAGCAACATAAAATACTATAAATAAATTAGTTCTACCTTAAAAATAACAAAATATTCCAAATACGAAATAGTAGTCGTTGTAACATTAATAGAAACAATTTAAAGGGCATCGGTCTCTGGCAAGAACTGCTGCTGAGCAACCGATGAAAGCGCCATATCAATGGGCTTGGTATCATCATACAGAGCTGGAGCCTCACACAGGATCGCGAAGGTTCCCACGATGGAAGCGATGGTGAAGATCCAGAGGAACAGCCGATCCAAGACCATAGCAACAAAGCCCCAGTCTTGATCTTCCTAAATTTAAAAATAATAGGCTCATTATAGAATAAAATTAAGATTTAAAAACGCTACAGATTTAATTAGGTATAGTTATATATCTTAGTATAATAATAATAAAATAAAGATAGTCGTAACAGCAAATTTCAGAAAAGTTTTTTGCAAATATTTATTTCATCCATTTCCATAGTTATCGAAATGCATGATGACAGCTACAAAAATTGTATGATTTGTAAAATTATTTAATGCAAACATCTATCACTCTTTTACACGTCCCAATTTAATTTTGACAAATAGATTAAAAACTAAAACGAGAACTCAATACTGCTGCAGCTTATTTTTTGAAATGTGTCGTGAAATAGTGACAAAAGTGCTTTAAAACATATGATATCAATTTAAGCAATTACTAAGTGTTTACTTAAAATATAAAACAATTATGTTGTAATTTGACTGCTGTACAGAAAGCTATTACAACGTTTATAAGTTTTTTATATTAGAATTTAGTTGTTACATTCCATTAAATCTATATATGTATAAAAATAAATATGCATATTTTAGTAGGTTTGATTCAGAGAAATCTATGTCATAATGTAAAATTGGTTTATCAAAAACTCTAAATTACAGAATGATTATTGCTCCCATATTGAAAATAAACATAATAGTGCATAATTTATCGATGGATGTTTTTAAAAAATATCGTATGGGTGAAAATTTTATCAAAATATCGATAAAGTCAAAACAGATATTCGACCAACCGACGCTGCAGCGACGGTTTAACATACACTTACCGCATTGAACTCGTCTTGCCGCTGCATGTGATGCTGGATAAACATGACGTTATGAATTGCTTTCTCCAGCTCAAAGGGATATTTCTTCCTCGGTGCCACAT
This sequence comes from Himalopsyche kuldschensis, assembly GCA_028554975.1. NCBI lineage: Eukaryota > Metazoa > Arthropoda > Insecta > Trichoptera > Rhyacophilidae > Himalopsyche > Himalopsyche kuldschensis. The sequence goes on along the minus strand of JAHFWI010000060.1, from coordinate 1,622,438 downwards.
CACTTAGAGACTCGTCCAGGCCAGACATCACGCTGGGCAGGCCATTGTAGCCACCCAACCCTCCCAGAGCACCTACCAGTCCACTGAATCTGTGCATACAATAGTATTAATAATATACTAGCCCTGTTATAATAAAATATGTTGCTGTTTTAACGTGAATAGGGTGTCCAACGATGCGTTCCTGTTTAATGAGCTGAAACATAATATGTTTATGCAACAGATACATTTATATTAACATCGGATTACGATGGATAAATTGCATTATTATTTGTTCTCTTTATAGATATGCTATCTACAACTATTTACGGTGTAGTTTCAAATAACGCTGTGTATTGAATGTGTGTTAAATAATTTTCTTAGCTCAGTAGCTAAGCAAAACTAATTTTAAAACTTCCGTGATTTTAAATATGACAAAATTTTTCTGAATAAAATCAATTTTATAAATACTATCAACACAGTAATTTTTTGACATTTTAAAAGGAAATAATATTTGCTTCTTTTAAAGGTTTAATAAATTACATTTGAATTTAATAAGAAATCTAAATCAAACAAAATCTTGAAAAGAAAATGGAATGCAATTTTTATTACATTTAAATTAACACAGACGAATTTATGATGTAAAAGATGCATATTTATAATTTGATAAAATAAAATAAAAATAAATTATTCTTTCGTATCTATTTTGATAAAAAAAATTGCTAATCACCTTGGTAAAGGAAAAGGAAAAACGAACCGAAGAAATTTCCTGACATAAAATACATGTGTGCATTATATCTACTGCGCTCATCCGAGGTCCGATGATAAATTATGTACCGCAAAAAATACAATGCTACAAACCGATTAGTCGCCGTCGTCGAATGGAGTCCGTTACACCCACCGGGCATATGGTGTCTAATGGAGTCAGGGCTGGAAGCGTTGGAATTGGATTGCGCCTGAGCGGCCGCCAGAGCTGCATTGAATTTGTTTTTCTTCACATTTCTACCGGAAATCTTGTCAGCTGCCAGGTCTTTCAGTAGATCTTTCGGGACCCGCATGAGCAATAGTTTTGGCAAGCGTTTTATAAAGAATCTTCTAACCCACGGAGCCATTTTGTGGGTGCTGGGCTTACGATAGTGGACGTTAAGTATTATAATTGTAATAACGACGCTTAAACCGACGAGTAGCATGGTAAAAAGTAAGTATTTGCCGAGTAACGGAAGGGCTAGGGACGTGGAAGGGATGATCTCGGATATGAGCAAGAAAAACATGGTCTGTGAGAGAAGAATTGAAATGCTGAGGGCGATCTTTTCTCCTGAATCGGCAGGTAGGTAGAATACTAGTACGGATAAGTAAGAGATTCCAACGCACGGCACAATAAGGTTAACTGTATAGAATAGCGTTTTCCGGCGCAAGGTGATATTGAAGAATATGTCTGAAAGAAAAATGAAATATTATATTAGTCTTGATTTATCTGTATATGTTTGTCTATCTGTGACGATGTTTTTTCGTTGTTGTAAAAAGCAGTGGAAAATATGTACACATGTATTTTTTTAAATACATGAATTTACGGTATTTTAGTGGACTTATTAAGTCAATAAAAACAGATGTTATTAACAAAATATCAGTACTGGACATTTTTTTCCCTTTCAAGGTGTTCACTGTCTTGGTGGAAAATTATTACATAGTTAAAAAAAAATATTTTTACTGTAATTACTCCACAATTTATTTATCAAGATCGGCTGAATGCTCACCATGTGCGAAACCGGTCCTGATTTTAGTAAATTAACTGCGGAAGAAGGTTATTTATTCGTTGTTCAATTAGCGTTTTTTTTTTTTTATATCAAAAATTTAATATTTATAAGGAAAGCCTTATATGATTTAAAAAAATATTTTTACTATAAAAGTATTACTATAGATACAAAATCAAGAATTTTGATAGCCGATACTGTAACCTAAAAATAATAAATAGTTTTTTCATTATTTTACATTTTATAGTTTGCCGTTGGTATAAGAATTAAACGATCTGTTCATTTAACATATGGTTAATTTATTGCCCGGTGAACTGAACAATAATTTCAACTTTTAGTGGATATTTTATTCATATCAAAATATTTTCACAATGCAAGGTAAGTATTTGTGAAGTATCTCAGCTGTCATGAAAGTTTCTTCTATATTCAAATATGTTAAGAAATGAATAAAGAAATATTTTTCCAGTCAATAGAGGACAATAAATTCAATCTGCTGTCATAATTTTTTCAATGTAGGCGAATTTCTAGGGTCTTTTGCTATTATACAAATGATAAATTTTGTGTGCTTTGCGTGATTATGAATTTTTTTTTGTGAAGATTGTGGCTTGGCAAGAAATCTCATTTCCAAAAACTGGCCTGGCAGCTGAAAAGGTTAGCCACAAACATATGATTTAAATGTTTTGTACGGGATTTTTTTAAACAAAAATATAATAGTTACGTAATTTAGTGTTTGTCAATGGTATTGACATCCTGTATTAGCTGTCATATAATTACAAAAAAAACATTGGACACAAATATGGAATTTATATTTGATAGAATTAATTTATTGGTCGAGTAATTTATTTTTCAATATTTTTTTTTTTTTTTTTGTGTTATCAAACTGAAAACATACATTGATCAATTAAAAAATACAAAACTGTGTCTCAATACTCCAAAAATACTCTTTTATAGTTTTATATTAATTATAGAAATAAATAACAAATCATTTTTTTTTGTTATTCTTTTACATACGTATGCACATATATGATATTTTATTGCACGATTATTTCACTCAACTGGTCAGTTCACAAATGCTAGCAATGGGTGAAATTGGTCCAAATAATTATAAAATATATTTATTAGTAGTAGCAAATTGGGCTTTATTAACTTTCAAAAAAAAGTTACAGCCAGTGGTTACTACAAGTCGTTAGAAGAAAACGTTTGAAGTTCCACAACCGCAAGTGGAATTATGTCTATAAATCGAGGCTTATTGGCTGTCGGTATTGGTTTCTTTTAGCGCCCGCGTAAACATAAATTCAATCTCATCCACCTAGACATTATTTATTTTTGATTTCGTTACGGTGCTAGTAAATATGATGTATGTGAAATGTGTTTAAAGACATGCCATGTACGAAATCCTCTAAAGAAATTATAATAAGTGCAATGTAAAACGATTTCTTCGTTCTTTCGAGTCTCGTTTTTCACCGATGTACTGTCGACAAAAGCAACCTCTATCACGTAACCCCCGCGAGGTTTTCCAACTATCGAAAAGCTGTCGAACCAAGCACCACTTAACCATATAAATTCATATATAACTGATATAGAATTCCTAAGAGAAGAAGCAATAAAAGTATTTTTCTAATTTATTAGTCATTCACTTGATTGTTTCTTAAATTAGTTTGTCAAAGATAAACGAAAAATGTAACCATATAAATTCATATTCACGAGCTCAGCTCAACGGTCTGCCAATTTTGAACGAGCAACTATATTTGCCTAGTTCACCATTGTTGTACCCTTTTAAATAATTGTTAATTTTAATTTATTGTCATTTATTAATAATTGTCATTTATTTACAATTCAAGCACTTGCTATTATTAAATATCAATTCACTTACTATCATTAATGTAATATAATAATAAAGGCTTAAAATCAATCATCTCATTAACGAGACGACGGATAGGACCCTAGATTTATTTTAAATATTCTTATGTTATCATCTGGTCATTAATATTTTCAAAAATCCCCGTAATTATAACAAACCCACTTAAATCATGGAAACTTGTATTCATTCAAATTTCGCTAATTTACATTTTAATAACCTTTTAACTTAGTGACCTACTTATATTTTTGTATATAAACGATACAAACTGTTTACTACGCGTCAGTTCAAGTACATCCGTGCACTTGGAATGCCTGAAGATGCCGAAAGGCGAAACCCGGGTCGTTAGCGACAAAACTCATGGAAAAGTACAAAATTCAAAAAATTCTAATTTGTTATTATTTTCATTTATTAATAGTAGATTTTATGATTTGAAAAAATAGTAATTTTAGATGATTATTTTTTCCGGTTACAGGCTCCATCCGGTTTTATTTTTCCTTCCAACCGAACGACTGGATTAAAAAAAGTGTATTGAATGATTACATGATATTTTAATTGTATGCTATAATATTTATTTAATCTTCATTGAACAAAGGACGACCTTTTTATTATTAATTTAACGTGGGTATGGTTCTGATTTAATTGGATTTCTTATTTCGAATTTAATTAGAAATGTCAATACCCAATTTAAATTTATTAGAATGAGTACAGTCAATTCGGGTAACTTTGGACTTCAATATAACATTGGACAAAACTTGAGCAAGTACCATTTATTTATTTTTCAGCTGACTAGTAATCGTGATCATTCTTGCGATTGATGAATATAAAAAATCGATCTTTTATCTTATAAGTGGAAAAAAAGAGCCACATTTACCTCTCAAATTATTTTTATCTTGTTATGATATTTTGTGAAATAAACCAAAAAACTATGAAAATATACGACTTTTTTATTTTTTAGAAACAGGTAGCTTCGCTTAAGCCAGGTGTTACGGATAATTGGAATGGGCAAAAAGTTGTAATTTTTTAAAAATATTTTCCATTGACAGAATCCTTCTTTATTAAAGTTCAATTAAATGTCACCAAGCTGGATGATTCAGCTAAAATTCGCTCATCGAAAGTGGTGGTGTCCAATGTTACTCAATTATAAATTTAGCATTGGACCGCCAGTAAAAGCTGTTTTTAGTTATTTTTCCTTGTATTTTCATAATATTTGAATTCAAAATTATATAAAAGAAGTAATAAGAACACATACTAGTCTAAAAAATGCAACTAATCACATCTGAAAATAAAAATATCACAAAAAACACACGAAAAGTGTCCAAAGTTACACGAATTGACTGTATTAATTATAAAAAAAATATAATTTGTATGTAAAAACTGAACAAAAAACGTACCATTTTTAATATTGTTGAAAACAGCAAAACGAAGAACCGATGTATGTACGATTATAATATTCATAAATTTATTTATATTATTTGAAAATATCAATATTATTAAGATTGCACCCAAAACGGTACATCCAATAATTATCATACACTGCCGTATTTATATTAGAAACTGACACTGTTGCAGTTCCGTTTTCGATAGTATATTCTTGATTGGACGAAAGAGGAACGCGGGGAGGGCGCTCGCAGAGAAAAACGAATTGCCTGTTCTGCAGTGTTTCTTTCTAAGCCTTGCTATAGCAGCTCTGGCGTGTCAACTGTCACTTTTCGTTTTTTATGTCTTCTTATTTGGTTGTCAAACATATTTTTAAGAAAACAAAAACAAAGCTTTGATGATTTATTAACATTGCTAAACAAAATTCTGCAAGTAATTTATGCAAAGTTCTTGAAGAAAAAAAAACTTATTCCAATTCTGCTTACAATCCAATGACTATCGCTGAGTCAGAACAATGTTTCCCAGAACAATTTTTCATAAAAAAAAGAATATAGAATTATTTAAGAAACAAAAACACAAAAACAAGTATGTATATATAATAAATCAAAAGTATCATTTACTTAAATATGAAATATGGAAGGTTCTTTGAAATACTGTTAATTACAATTGACAAAGTTTCACAATATCCATAAAACTTTGACAATTGCTTATTCGCCAAAAATAATATAATACAAAAAAATAATGAATTAATAGGAAAAATAGCTCCCACAGATTTCATATTGAAAATCATTCAATAATAGCAGAAGGAAGTAGTAGCAAGAGTTAGGCTGTAGGATGTAACGTTGATGCTAAGCTCCTTACAATACTCATTATTACGCTGCTTACTTATATTACGGACGATAGCAAAATATTCAATCTAAATATTCAACCTCCAAATTGTGAAATGTCTTATTTTCACCGAAAAATATATTCAAATTTATAGCTGTGAATAAATCTATTCTAAGAAGAGATCACGTTTATAAATAAATACCTGGCAATTGCTAGTAAAAGATAAGATAAGAATGTGAAGTTTGTAAATTGTTAAATATTTACACGTTTCTACGATAAGATTGTTATGTTTTCTAATATGTATTGTTCTATGGAATATTTTATAAAGATATCGTTTTGTATTCATGGTAGTCAATAATTTTTCTTTTGTCTTGGAAAATTTGCCACTATAATATAAAAATAGCAGCGAGCTTAGAACGCTCTTAATGGGTTTCATATCGATTTTTCTAACTTGCTAACATGAAATGTAAATACAATCACAACTATATAACTTCACCCAGATTTGAATTTTAAGCAACACTTTTTGAGATCAACCAACGTCAAAAGTTAACTTGGTAAGAATCAGTCCCCACAGTCTTTGGACTGACTACAATTACATCATGATTTAAGTAAGGCATATATCCGAAAAAACAGATTAAACAAAAGTGAATTGCGTACAATACAGAAAGAAATGTAATGATTTTCTTATTAATATCTATATAAAGTGAAAAATCGAGAAGGATTATATTTTGTGAGTTCTTTAGTGAAGCCCAACAATAAAATTCGTAGAAATTATTAATATAAATAAATCACAAGATGAAAATTCAAGATTAATATTTCATTGTAATTTTTGTTTAACCAAACATTTTTTTTATAATGTAATAAATACGAACCGTACATATAAATTGTTTTTGAGTAAGAAGAAGAGCGTTTAATAATAAAAAAATTGATAAAGATCACTCAAAAGCCAAATCTTAGATGTAGTGTATTTTGCCATAATACCGAAAGAGTGGATTTTATTTTATTTGCACGTGCCTCATTATTTCCTAACGCAAAAATATTCTATACTCGTAAAATTTTAATATTTTTCAATCTATTTATAGGTAAGCCTCAGTTATTCTTGATGAGATATTTTACACTGGCCAGTAATTTTTAACACAGGAAATGAAAGACGAATAGTAAAATGAATCATATATTTTAAAATGATAATCAATCTACGCAAAAAAATAAGCTCGATAATCTCAAAGTGGCTGAGCAAGTCACATTTTCTTTTTTATTCTCTTTCTATTTCTCTTCTCTTTAAGCACCTTAGTGCATGGCTAAAAGATCAGTCCCGTGCAGCTCTGTCTCCGGGCCAAGTAAGTGAGGAGTAAATTCGTTTCTTTTCTTGATCGTATAGCGTTATGGAAGGCGGCTGTGAAAAACGGCTGCACTACTACGGACAACCAAAAAATATAAAGCTCGATAATCTTTCAGTTTTTCATCTTTCACAATTGAATGAAGAGAAAATACGATCATAAATATATGATACCTGGATATGGCTCCTGACAGCAAGGATAGTATTTCTCATGACGTTCAGCTGGTACCCCCAGGATGTCCCACTCCACTGACGGGTAATATTCTCGAAGTTCTATACCTACTTCCACTTTGTTGTCCCCGGGCTTTTGACTTATGTGCTTCAGATCGATCTGTAGACAAAGTTCATTAACACAGTGAGTAGTGAAAGCTTGCGGAAACGTATGGTTCGATTGTAAGGTAAGTCGGAAATGAGATTTAATCATAAGTTATTTGACAGCTGTTTCTCTCAAACTTACTACACTAGTTTCGGGTGCTTTTAGTTTCGATGGATAAGTTCTAGTTGGAATTGGAAATAAGATTTTAATACAATTGGTCTGAAGTTACTAAGGTTTGGTAATAAAAACAATCATAAATTATAATCTCAAAGAGTATATCGGGATAAATGCATGGAGTTACATTTAACCGTTACACTCTTCTTAATATCTCATTTTTTCTTAAAAAAAAACTCCTCAATAGATTTGAGAAATTGATTAATATCACAAGGTTTGCTTATTTATTAGAATGGTTAAACGAAATATCGAAAAACATACCCCATTATGATATTTTACTTACTTTAAATAAGGCAAACAATCCAATAAATACGATTTTTGAAATAAGGATAGTAAAAAAAAAATTCCATCAATGTTTTAAAATGTCGAACAGGACTCGAAATATGAGTTGCAGGTGCTAAAAATCAAGCAATACAATTTGAAAATGATACAGATACTCCCAACGTAAATAGTACATTGTATTTTAGGTTGCTATGCGACTTCTACGTAGCCACGTCAAATAAAGTAACTTGTGCAGCTCATTACTTATAAAAATGATGCCCATTGTATTTTTCCTTATAAGGGCCAGTCTCTAGTTAAGGAACAAAAATATGTATGTACGATCAGTTCCAAATATTACTGTGATTAAACTGATGAATACAAATATATGAATAGCTGAACGCGATGATGTCCCGTGATCTCGAACTAGACATCTAGCCCATTTATTATCACAATAATAAAAAAATATGATGACAGGAGTGGATCGTTAAAATTCTTGAATGTTATATTATGGTTGGACTTGAAGTATGGGCGCTCATAAATTTTAAATAATAATTTACTTGGCACGGTGTAACATTCATTTTCATCGCGATTTTATAATGGCTAAGATTGTAATATTATTTTACTAACTGATGAAAGAAAATTGTCTCAGGGGGTGGAGTAGCGTGTTTTGGTAAATTATTGTTTTCAAGTAAAAATACTAAAACAACATTCTAGTTCTAAATAATATTTTGAGTTAGTGCAAAATTACTTTTAATTTCAACGAAGTTAAGTGTTTTTTTTAATGGACATAAATAAGAAATAAGATTCATTTTCTCTCTATTTGGAAAGGGAAAAGTACTAAAAAAAACCAAGCAGTTTTCGCACATTAAAAATATTTATAGATATGGATGTTCCATTTGGAGTCAAATAAGCGACTTAAAAACACAAAGAGCTGAAAGCCTAAACATAAAAATATTGTTTGGGGATACAAAACTTATGTTTAGTACTTTTTTATCCCATAGCAATTCATGGACATGATCAGTATATGTGAATTATTTATAAAAGTAAATAACAACCAAATGTAAAAATAATAATACATTTTGAGTACTTTTTCCACAAAAAAATTATTTGATCAGGACCGGTTTCGCTCATGGCGAGCATTGTCACTCGATAAATTAGAAATCCTTGAAATAAACCGACATAAATTTATTCCAGCCTGCAATTTATTAAATGATCAGCTAGTCCAGTGTTCCGCAACCTTTTTTCTTCCGCGGCACACTTGGGGTTTTCCCAAAATTTCGCGGCACACCACTAGTCACTATTTATAAAAACGTGTTTTTCATAACACGCAATAATTAAACAAAATATGCACACACCAAAACTGTGTAAAAAAGATAAGGTGCCCATAAAAACATGTTAGATTAGTTCCATTACTGAAAATCGAAATACGAAATTCCCGATCTCAATAATAAATCGAATTTATTTATTATTTATACATAGATAGATGCGGCACAATCCGAACGGTAGGCCGATCGTGCCTCTCTATCGCTTATCCGCGCTCTCGCTCGCACGCTTGCCTTCGGCGTAACGTGACAAACGGGACAATGAGTCATGTTTTTTCGTGTGTGCAGCGGGCGTTCATCGATTTATAAGACGTTGTCACGTCAAAAATATGTTATATTGTGGACAATTTATTTGGTTTTTTCTACTGTTATCAAAAAGTGCTTCGCGGCACACCGGTTGCGGAGCACTGATATAGAGAACCAAAGCCATGACTCAAAATTACTCAACGAGCTCATTCACTGCTGGACACAGTGGGCTCGTCGCTAACAAGTTGGCTTGTCCGAGGATAAACCAAAATCAAAATGTGGCGATATAAATCAGTATGCTATGCATATCCGTGGAAGTATAATGTTATGCACGAGGAAACGGAATAATTAAATAAACGGAAAAATGTGCCTCACACCTGGCGGCGTCTCGCGGCACACAGGTTGCGGAGCACTGAGCTAGTCTTCGTTTCTTCACCTTTATTATATCCGATTAAATAACCTAAGTTTATTGTATTTCTTCCCTGTACACTTTTATTTCTATATGAAAAAAAATGTATTTTCCTTTGTTGGTTTTTAATTTGTAAGAATTGATATTGCTTTTATTCTGTTCACAGGAAACAATTTCGTTGGCTCAATTGAAATAATTACCGGGATTTCCATCTAATTATGGTTGACAGACACCCAAATTTATTTATTTTATTAAATGCACTCATTTTTGGGCTTTTACTTTGTTAAGTCGTATTTAATTGATTTATGATGTATTAGTTTGCAGTGCTAAGAGGTCTTCAACCTTTTATTTATAGTCTATTTTTATTGTAAGTTGTTCTACCAAGTGTTTGTCATACCTTGTTTTTCATACTTAACTTTTGTATAAATATCACTTTTGTATTGTATTTCTTATCAGATGACAATGCTTGCCATGAGCGAAACCGGTCCTGATCAAATAAATTTTATGTGGAAAAAGTACTAAAAATGTATAATTATAATATTTTCGATGGTTTCGGCGGTAACTTTGTGGAAGTTCATTTTAATATAAAATTAAAAATAATTTTGATTATTCCACGTATTGTGTAACTAACTGTGACACGTGTTTCGCCTCTTTCAGAGACATCTTCAGACTTACTATCGCAAAGATTGCTTAAGTAATGAAGCAAGATAAATTCTAACATTTTAACATTTTAAATTATGAAATTACAAAATGGATTACGGGTTTTTTTCCTTCTAAAGGAAACAAGGAAGGGGGTGATAGAATCAAAACAATGCAATAACATAATGATACTAATAAGGTGCAATCAATTAGATTGGGATTTTTCCTTTTTAAGGGACGCAAGAGAGGGTTATAGAATCGAAACAAAGCAAACAAATATATTTCTAATGACGCTAAACATTACAAACTAATAAACTATAAACTAATGAGCTGCAATCAATCAGTTAGGTTGGGTGATTACTCTATTGATGGGGAATAATGTTAATCGGCGAGCATCCTGTCCTGTTAAGAATATTATTTAATAATATATCTTTTTTATTAAGAGTTTTATTTATTTCTAAAAATTCTAGACTATTCATCTTTAAACCTTTTTTATTTACTCGGTGGAGTATTTCTACATTACTAGTCTGATTAAAATTATGGTCATTTTCTATTAAATGATTGGCAAACTCAGAAAAATTATTATTCTTTAGACATCTTATATGTTCTTTAATTCTAATATTAAAGTTTCTACCTGTCTGTCAACATAGGAAGCTGGACAGTCTCCACAAGAGAGTCAATAGATACCACTATGTGAAGATGAATCTACACAATCTTTACTGTTCAATAAAATTTTTCCTAAATTACTTACTGTATAAAACGCGGGTTCTATATTGTCTGGCAAAAACTTAACTATCTTTGTCGAAATGTCTCCTAAATAAATAATTCTACGCCAGTTTTTAATATTAACGTTTGCTTTCTTCTCTCCTGAAAAAATCACCCCCTTCCTTGTTTCCTTTAGAAGGAAAAAAACCCGTAATCCATTTTGTAATTTCATAATTTAAATTGTTAAAATGTTAGAATTTATCTTGCTTCATTACTTATGCAAACTTTGCGATAGTAAGTCTGAAGATGCCTCTGAAAGAGGCGAAACACGTGTCACAGTTAGTTACACAATACGTGGAATAATCAAAGTTATTTTAAATTTTATATTATATGTATAATTATTTTTATTATAATGCATTTCCACCAAGTATTGACAGTGAACACCTTAAAAGTGACAACCAAATGTTTTTGCCAGTCTCAACAAATGAAACCTATTTATGAGAAAATGCATAAAAGAAATGTATCCCCTCACTGTTTTAAAATACATCTACTGCGTACACTAAATTACGTAAATTGGTATTAGATTTTTTATGTGTACTAATTTTTGGTTAATATCGTGCATTGCATCCACATATGAAACCTTGTCAATAAACAGGCAAATAACCTGCATCATTGGCAGAATATAAATCATTCCTCAGGTGTTCATAAGTATGCTTCCACACTTCCATAGAAATGAAACCGAATCAGGACCAATGGTTCCAAGCGTGGATTTTTTAAAATTTAAAATGAAAACCCTCTCTAGAGTTAAGCTCTTTCTGGCGGATAAAATAAAATGGCGTATTTTTTTTAATTATGCAAATGAGGATTCGTTTTTGAAAATAAAAAAAAATGTCATTTATTAATTTGTATAATAATTTCTAATATATGTAGAAAGAAACATTTTTGTAAAAATGATAAAAATAACATGAACTTTTCGATTAAAGTGCATTTGAGCGGTGCTATGGTGAGATAAATCCATGGAGAGTACCTAACACAAGTATCAAGCGTTCTTAACTCTGGTAATTAAATAATGTTTTATTCAGTCAACAGAAAAGCAATCCATTCTATTGGTTTTATTTATTTGATATGTTAACATTAAAATTTGTGATTGCATGTTGATATTTATGTAAATATTATTATATATTTACACTTTTACCCTAAACAAAGTCAAATTAATCATGAATGTTAATATTCCCGACAGGTTATTTCAAACCTAAATAATCTAAAATATGGGTCAAAATTTAAATGGAATTTTTAGAAATATTATCTGTGTCTAAGTATCTGAAAACAGACTTCCATACATATATATATTTCTCTTGTGAATCAAGAAAAGTGGTAGGAAACTTTTAAATTAAAAAAATAGTTATAATAGTAGAATACGTATACTTTTGATGGTTTGAAGATGCCTCTGAAAGAGGCGAAACACGTGTCACATTAAGTAGCACAATACGTGGAATAATCAAAGTTATTTTAAATTTTATACTAAGAATACGTAGATTAGGCAATGAAATGCTTGTTTGTACGGAAAATGAAATCAAGATTTTTCCATAACCGTTGCAAATATAATTGTTTTTTAGCCTCATTTGTTCAACATTATCATCCAAAATAAAGGATATGAACAAAGGATTAAAACCGCATTCTTGTGGGTTTCATAAGCACCATTTTCCTTATTAAAAGCGAGTATGAAATTTGTTTGCAATTTTGTTCAACTACATTAATATTTTTCTCTTCTTTCTGATTTACCTGTTCAGTAGCTGACTGGTAAATATTGCAAAGTGACTACTCGGTAGAGGAGTCACACTTATTCTGATGAATATAATCATTCGAATGGATGTAGGATATATTATTAGTGGCAAGGATTATATGGTTGATTTATATTTATCGACACATATATATAAATATATATATATACTAGCTGACCCGGCGAACTTCGTACCGCCTCAGAATCAATAGATGTGTAAACTTATTAGCTGAATTAAATTTAGTAAGTCAAAATCAATACTCAAAATGAATATGCAAAATAAATGTGCAAAAATCAAAATGAAAAGTATTTTAATTACATTGAAATGAATGTAATTCACGTGGCAGCAAGGCATTTGCTCTATTGAAGAGAATCAAAATGATTCGCGTAGCATTCTTGCACTACTTTCTGTTAAACTATTTGCTGGATGGGTTGCACTCGGGCTGATCCCCTTCATTGAAGCACCTAATGACATACGATATTTTTCGTGAATCACATTGCTCATGAGTTGTATCGCCACCAAACGTGTTCCGTTACATACATAGTTTTGGTTGGTTCAGATTTTTAAGCATGATGACTACTGAGCCAACCTTCAGTTGTAAATTGTATTATTTAATAATTAAAAACTAAATAAATGGATTTAGATTATTCATTTATTAAATATTTATTATTTTCTTAATTTAATACACACTTTTCATTGTTATCACAAATTTTGAATTAAATTTATTTCGTTATTTTGTAAATATTATATAACCAATAAAAAATATTCAACATTAACAATTTAATAATATTTAGTATAATCATATTTTAATTTATATCAATAAATAATACATACGGATAGTTAACCTCAATTATATTGACAGCTTCAACCTCTGACTAACTTCACTTAATCAACAATTTAACATGCGTGACTAACTTCAGCTTATGAATTTTCGACTCTCGGTGATGCGCGCGCATCTTAAAATTTCACTCATGAGTTTTGCGCACGTAGCGCCATCTGTGATTCAACAACATAAATAAAATGACAGATGTTAGAAATATTAAAACAGGTCCTGGTGGAAACATCCTTCACCTAGCGGAATGAAATATACTTTATAACCTTCTCACATATCTAACCAATATACATACAAAAATCATAATAATCAATCGAGGCGCTTCGGAGGAGTTTGGCCACAAAGATTTGGGTCGAGATTTTTATATATATAGAGATATATGTACATTAAAAAAATCAAAAATTACACTTTTGGCATGAAAAGAAAATATTGAAACATTGTAAGAAAAAAAAATATAATTTATTGAAAGAAAAAAAAACAATGCAAATCGACAAATAAATCAATCAAATGAGTTCTTCCCCATCCACCCCTATAATCTACGGTCGTATAATGAAATTAAGCTAAAATTATTTTCTATTTTATTGTAAGCAGGGTAAACGAGTGACTCACGACTAGATTTAAACACAAAAGCTGTATTCATAAGAATCTCCTATATTCCACACCAAGAGCGTAATATGAATTGTAATAAATATAAATTAATGTGCAATTTAAATAAAGATAGATTTTACTGTAGTGTGAACGAGTACCTCCAGTTAAGAAAAACCTTTACTTTGAACAAAGCTTTGTTTATTTTTGCAAGGCTTTCAAGATTCAGCCGTTTCCCTGACAAGAATTTATGACAGGCGCTTTAGAGGTATCATTCTAACCAGATATTTGATACCGAAAACGGATTTCCATACAAAATTACCATTATCTTGAATGGAAAATTTTTGATAAATTATAATGAATAATTGGGTAATTCAATAATACTTACTTAGAAGCAGCTGTGAAGTTATTTGTAAACAGACACAGACTCATTAAGAGATTCAGATGACCTTTTGTTATTGTTCTCAAAAGTCAGCTTGGGTACGGATACGAAGAATTAAACCCGTTAAATTGAAAATTCTTTTGATTAAGATTTCCAGTAACTGCAGGGTTTTTCTAACAATTTTTTTCTCAAAAAAAGCCTTCAGCTAATAAAATATTAGGTCAAATAGTATTGCAATAAATATTTATGCGAAAAATATATCGTAATAATATATCGACTAGTTCTATTAATTAAACAGGAAACTGAAAACCCGCTCTGCAAGATCAATACATAAGTAGTTTTGGTTTGTGCTGAGAAAAATTGAATGATTTTATGACTTTTCATGAATTTTCACAGATTTAAGTAAAAATTTCTAGAAATTTGCGGTATACCTATGTTAAAAATAATACTAAAAATCTACCGTATTTTATTTTGTATCAATCGCAAGGAAATATTTATAGCAGATAAATTATTATGTTAGTCATTGAATTACCCGCAACCATTGCTGTGAATGAATATTCTATTATGCTTACTTCTAGCCTTCGATAACTCCCATCGATAATATTTTCCAAATATTATATTATCACTGGTTGGGTTGTTAATAAAGTTGGCTAAAATTTACAAAATATCACTGAAAAATCACCCCTGTCAAAACCATTTAAACGGCTGTCTTCTGTTTCGTTGTGATTTTATTTATTTTGTGTGTTCAAACTAAATTCGAATATGGAATTACATGTATTGAGCCAACTGAATATATTTTTCTCTTTACCGATAGATATCGTTTTTTCTCTGATGATTGATATAAATGTTGCACTTGTTTCGTGAATTGGAAATTTTATTTAAAGGGCTATTCAATGCATTATTTTTTTATGTTGCCAGTTATTAACATTATTTGTTTGATCACTCAATTCGTCTCTAATGTTCTGTACTGAACCCACGACACTAGTCACATCTTTTTGGGTGGGAAATTAATACTCTGTATTTTATCATAGGTGGCCAACCTTTTAAGCAGCCAGGTCAGATTTTGAAAATGAAATTATTTTCCGGACCGCAATCTTAACAATCATTTTTTTTATAATTATGCAAAGCAAACAAAAAAATCTTATACAGTAACGGAAGATGTAAAGTAGCAATTTTACTGCTTTAAGCTAGTTATGTCAGCAAATATAATTAATTGTCCTCTATCAGTATATTCCATTGAAAATATTTTCTTGATCGTTTCTAAGCACGAACAAAGAAGATATTTTCATTAAAGATGAAATTCTATTAAAAATACTATCCAAAAATTACGGAAATATTTTTCAGTGCATACAATATATACTAAAAGATAAAATTGTCTTCAGCTCCGCAGACCGAATATCGCTCGGGGGAGAGGCGTTGGCCACCTATATATTACATGTATTATATCAATTTGACTCGTTATATTGTTAAAGAAAAAAACTTACTCTCCTTCAACTCCCGCTGTTTGCGATCCGTTAATGTTCTACTGCAGTATCTAGTAGTGTAGTAAATGTTCAGATTTTCGTTTACTAAGAGTGTCTAAGAAGCAACTGATTGAGACCGGACGAGCACTCAAGTGTACGGGATTATAATTCCTTGACAAAAACAATTATGGTAAAATAACTTCTTTATCCACTTCCCTTTTCTAGTATGAATGCAAAAGCGAGACAGATGAATGACAACAAATAAATGTGACAATTTTGTGTAATACCAATTTATATAAAGTTTACCAAATGGAGTGCCAAAGTATTTCATTGAAAACTTTAGCTTGCCTTAAGATAGAAAAGGTAACTGAATACTGAGCTAAGAGATTTTAAAGTTTCAGTCAAATACCGCCTAACGAATTAATTATATTATTATAATGACAAAGATTATGAGATGAGTTTCTTTAAAATTTCAAGGGAAATTTCATTATTAAACAACCACATTTTTTTATAGGTTTTTTTTAATTGTCTTATTTTATCAAATATGACTATTTATTTTTCGATAAATAAATATATAAAGATATGATTTAAATTGACTTTAAGGTGTTGACTGTCAATTCTTGGTGGAAAGGCAATATTTAATCAAATAAAACACATAATACATTGTGCAACTAGTACATTTTTTTTGACAAAGATCGCGACCCATTATGCCCATCGTGAAAAATTCAATTGACGATGCTCTCGATAAGGGAAACCGGTCTTGATCTTAATATTTGTGTAAGAAGTGCTGTATTATGCGTGTAAAATATTTAATTTAAACAAATAATATAATTCAGTTGGGCTCATGGAAATTTATTCTAATGTGTATTTGAAAGCATCGTTATTACACTGGTTATGTTACTAAGACGTATCTTGCCTTGAGTTGTGTCTCACTATACGAAATTTAAAATAATAAAAAAAGTATTGGCAACGTTGTGTAAAAAATTTTTTTCTGAAAATTATAAATGAATCATTGAAAATAGAAATTATTATGTATGATGTTGGATTCGAATTTTTGATATCAAGCTTTTTGATGCGAGGTCTATCTTTACATGTGCTAATACTGAAAACTAGTGATTAACGCTGTCGGGATTTTGCCTAATATGTTGCAGGATCATGGAGGGTCATAGATTTAAATAGCGAATTGGAATCTTTACAATATTGATAGATTTATTTTGAGATCATTTTTGCACATCGCTGGCTTTGTCAACTCATCGTTGGTTTTGAGTAAAAATGGTCTTGATGTTTATAATTATTTAAGAATAGGTACAAAAAAATATGGTTTTTTTTAGTTACTTTGCATCACAAATTTAGAGTTAATACCAAAAAGTGATAACTTCAATTTATGTTAAGATACTCTTTTAAAAATCTGTTTGTTCTAGAGTTGTAGTGGAAAGCGTGAAAAAAGTGAAATAATTATACTGGTTGATTAAATACCTAACACATATTTTTCGATGTGTGCAATTAATTATTTGCCATGTATATTATATATAAATCACTTTTTTTATTTTGAAATAAAAGACAAATGCGTTTATTTAATGATTGTAGAATCTAACGATGAAAGATTTATGACGATGCTATTCAGATTTCAGAGTAAATTTATTCCTTTTTGTGTACATTTTTCAGATATATAAGATTAAAATTAGTCATATAAGTCGTTGTTTCCTACTCGCTAGGGACCCAAACTTGTTCTACACTCACGCTGGTACACTATCATGTGAAGGTAATTGAATGGTACTCCAAGGAAAACTTGAAACCAAGTTAAACTGATTTCAGAGCGTTGAAATTTTAATGGATACCGCTAGGGCGTCGTGTCTGGAATTCAAATCGAAAGCTTTTGTCGATTCGGCGAGATCGCGCCGTAATTAGGGCTTAGAAAGTTTCATGAGCTTTCATACATTCCTCTCTTTACATACACGCCACAGGGACGAAACATGCATTCGACATTTTATTATATGGTTAGTAAATTTGTACACGATCAACGAGTGTTTTTAAAGAGATATTTAAGTTATTAAAAATTTTGAAATAAACAAATTTTTCATAAAGAGTTTTGGTAACCAATTTCAAACAATATATGCAAAGCATAATCTACTATTAAACGTTCAAACCTTCAAGCACTAATTTAACTTTCTGGTAGTAGATAAATATTTAACCCACTCGTTGCCAGAAGCCGATTTAATCGGCTTTTGCTAACTAGTGAGAATTACCAGAGCCGACGGCTCGCCATGGTGAAATAATAAAAGTATGAGCTACATTTGGAACGGCTTGTGTTTCACATTGCTCCAGGGGTATATAACATTTTTAAAATATATATTTATTTTTCAATACTTATTACCTGCATCGATATTTCGAGTTGATGGACTTATTTAAATCAGATTATTCAGGTCAATGAAAAAAATAATTGGGTCAAGAAAATTTATGACGATATCATTTTTGATACAATATTTATTTATTTACTATTTAAAAAAACACACATTAACATTCAATGTATTCCATAAACATGAAAAGAAATCGAACAAAACAGTGTTTTTGTTAATTTGAATTAAATTTTGTACAGTTTTGTAAATTAACACCCTTTTCAAATATATGTACATATAGTACTTGAACGTTTTTTCAGTTGGCTAAAACTACAAACAACAAAATTTCTTTCCATTCGACCTAGTAATTTTCGTAAAGTCATAGGCGATTCACGACTGTCATTTTGTGAATCAGACTCGTTATTTCTCTGCAAAAGCCACTTCTTTTCAATATCTTCTATTACACTAGATATATTTTGTATCTTGATAAAAGGTTGCCGGTCGTATTTTATTTGTATAATATATAAGAATTAAGAACCATCCTTATATTAAATGCAACGCAACGACTATAATAAACTGAAATAATACTTTGAAGACAAAGAGTCTATACATTTTTTTGCATAAGAATAAGAACCATTTACAATCGCTTCAACCGAGGCAAGCCATAAATATACTCACTCATTGTTTGTGATAATAAAGCAATGCGTTTAAAAAATATTTGTACGCAAAAGGCGTAGTGTTGCGACAAGCAATTATTTATATATAAAAATATATATTTTATTTATATATCTAAAATAAATATATTATTTATATATATAAAATCTATTATTTATATATATATAAAAAAATCTTTGACGTTTTAAAATTAATCGAAAAAATATAGCACCTATAATAAAGTACAATTCATCATATGTACGAAATAAATTAAATAATATTATACACAAATAATTATTGGTTTATAAAATAATTTGGCTTATAGCACGGTGAAAAAAACAATAAATCTTTTCTGTTCTAACATCCTAATTTCATATGATAATAATAAGTTATTAAATGTGACAGATTGATATTATGTATTTCTCGAATTGAAAGCAAATCTGGGTTTTTATTAAGTGGGGATAAACGTAAATTAGTATTGTATTAAGTTGATTTATTAAGAAAAGCATTAAACTTTTGTCATTGCTTTATTTGTATTAGTTTGGTCATTAATAATTCGTAATTGCAAAAGCAATAAAAAGATAATTTGTGATTTTCGCAAAATATATTTCAATAAATAAACTTATGTTTATATTTTATTTTTGCGCCGCCTTTGGAAGAATGTATAAGCACAAAAAATCGAAACGTGAAAAAAATAAGTCAAAAAAGTGCCACACACTGTTTAAAAATTATCGAACACATTTTATGACTTAACCATGGGAGTTCTCGCTAATTATTCAAAAAAGGCGTGGCAACCAAAGGCAACAAATGCTTTGAGTACATATTTAAATGCGGCATTTGAGAAATCAATTCTATACATAATTACATGATCTAAAATTGTACTACTACTTTTGCAAAATATTGATGTTTTAAACTGTACATTTTTTAATGAAATTCATTATAGCCGTAAAAATTGCAACCAGAAAGATATTAGTTTCATAAAACGTAAAATTTATAAAAACAACGCAAGAGTACAAATAATATTTTGTTGTTAATATAGTTGTGATATATTTTGTCATATTACCCGACGATTTTTACAAAAAGCTTCGTCAAATAATAAAAGTGTGAAAAATATACAAAGAAATCTTAATTAAATTGAAATAAACTATCATTTGGTTTTTGTAAATATATTTACTATCACTTTGCCTTAATTTATATAATATTCATTTAATTGCGGTATCTCAAAAATACAGCACGGAGCTTTTGTATTTTTAAGCTGAGCACTTCAATATTGAAAAAGAAGATAAAACAGAATTTAAATAAAAGGTACGTTTTTAAATGGAAAAGATAGTGAAATTTGTTTGCATTATAGAACAAAAATTGAAAATTTGAATATCAATAAAGTATTAAGAAGAAAGGTTGAAGGGTTATGTCGCGGGTCGTGCCCGGGTAAAAATTTATCGGATTTATTTCGCGTTAGTCCTTCTTCTCTCTAAAAAAAATGTGAATATTATATCCTTATATTGGAACTCTTTTAAGCGAGATTCGATGGGGCCGAGGTAATGGAGAAGTTTTTTTAAGAGGAGATTATACTAAAATTGAATTTTCAATATAGGAAGAATTATGCTACGAATGAAGCGAAAAATTTTGAACGTTTGAGACATTTGAAAGAAAATGAAAATCTTCTTCTTGTCCAAAATATCAAGAAACTCTGTAATTTGTTGGGATATAGCTTTAAAAGCAGCAGTACTTTTGGTCAGGTTCTTGATTTTACAAATCAATTAGGCAATTAGGCAAGAACCACAATTCTAAAATATACTTCCAAATTATTTATTTCCCTAGAACTTTGTGCCTATTATAATTAATGAAACTCTCTAGATAAGATTGTTCTGTTAAAAAAAATTACTGCAGGTTTAGACCTTAAAGCTGATTAATCAAGGAAATATTTCTGACAGTTGATATCAGCCTAATTAGTTTTGGGAAGATAAAGATATTGGCTGGGCTAAGGACAGGTGGAGTTGGATTTAAATTAAATTGATTTCAGTAAAATGTTTATAGAAAATCATATTTATAAAAATGCACACTTTTCTAGTGAACTATTGGGATGAGTTACTTAAAAACATCAATGCTAATAAACACTAGAGTATAAAGTAAGGTATGTATGTTCGAGTTGGGTAAATTTAATTTGACATACATACATTATACATAATCGTCATGATGGAAAATAAGTGAAAATGTCTGCATACAATGAAAGAATTTGTGAAATTCAGTTTTATGTCACATGCGTCAACGCAATCTGACGATGCGTTATCTACGCAAAATGAAAAAATAGCTCTCCGTGTATTTCATGTAACATCGTCATTATACAGGAAAACTTTAACAAGTACAAAACAGTATAATATTGAAGAGAACTGATTGAACAGTTGTATTCAATCTACAAACACATGTCATGTTTTTTTTATCCGTAACTGGTTATGATCCCAAAATATGAGCGATCAGTACAAATAATGTGTTTCGTCACATAAAAGACCGGGTGTGTGTATGATTATACTCGTTTGGCAAAGTAATATGAGTATTTTTTTTTAAATTGTACAATTTTATAACTCGATTATATTATTGGGTATTCGAAGAAAAGACGAATAAATTATAATTAAGATTTTTTTAAATTAATTAACATGACGTCAAGGCTCACATATCTTACATTCGTTTGTAAATGAAATGTTGTTTATTTAAAACGTAAATATTAAAGGTGAAAATTATTTTTGCTGGAAACATTCCCATAGTAATACAATTTGATTTTTTTTGCTTTTTTGCGTAAGTTATTGAACACGTCTCAACTTGTGGAACGACTCTTGTGATATCTCACACAAAGGAAAAATTTATTCAATTCTCACTTCCATGGAATGTTTGAAAGATTCTCGATATTTGATTATCTCCTTCGCATCGTTATGACAGGAGCGTTTTTATATCAAATAAATTTCAGAGGGCAACTGAAATCTTTAGGTTCAGCCGCTAAGTTATCAATCAAAGGCTTGCGAATCAGAGTATTCAAAGAATGGAAGCATATGAACAAAATCAAAGCATATAAATGTGCATATGATTGTATGAAAAGAATGTGATTTAAAAAAGAAACGATATTATTATTGATTAATACATAAGATTAATAAATCAAAGTGAAAATGAAGAAAATTAATAGCACACATTCTTCAAATATAATAAGTACCCTTTCAAAGTGGTTACTACAATATTGCGGCTTGGAATTTATTCATTTTGTTTTCAAAGTTTCTTAAGAACTGATTGAACTGATGAACCTTTAAGATGTTTTTATTTGAAATTGACATCGTAATCCTACACAAAATATTTACATTTTCGTATCGACAAATAGTGTAAGTTTTACATCGAATTTAAAGTTTAGATTTATTTAACAAGTCAGAAAGGTTAACATGATTTGATTAGGAAATATAAAATATTTAAAGCCTTGCAAAGAATTCATGAAAAATATTTGATATTAATGAAGACGGACAGAAAATTAAGCTCAAATAATGAAAAAAAATTCTATTATATATCATCTCAATTTAAAGAAATTGTTATATTTTATTTTGGAACAGATAGAACTAAACGTACTGCTCTTTTTCTTTTTCGAAAGATTTCAAATTGTAAATTAACTAAAATTTCTCTTTATCATGTCAGCAGATCTTTATTTGTACCCAAATTAACTAAATCACAAAATACTAATTGCTTGATTCCAAAACAGCGCATAAGTTCACTTTTATATACATGTTAAATGACTCCAATGAGTTGTTTGTGTATGAAGTCATCTACTTGAATGTAAAATAATAACACTTATAGTTTGTCAATTCTTGGTCGATTTTTTTTTGTATTTCTTTTACCAAATATATGATATCATGATTGCGATGAGAAAAATCCGTATTCTGCGTTATATAAAGATAAAAGTAATTTTTTCAATATAATGCCTAAAATATGAAACAATAAGTCAATTGCCAAGTATTTGAGTAAATTATGTGACTATATATTCGTTCAGGACAATAATTAAATTCAAAAAATACAATTCTTATGTGATTGGATAAAACGAACCGGAGTTGCGATAATTTACCATAAAGCATATTTTTTTTTATAAAAATAAAATATCCGTCTTGAACAGATTCGTGGCATTTATATGACGAAAAATATATATCTTGAGAATTTCTATCGAATAACTTAATTAAATACTATGTCGTCTGCAGTCTGTGCGAATTTCGCGGAAGATTTTTCTTTCCTGGAAGCGTGCCATCGTAATAAATGTTTCTTTTTTCTCTTACAGTCGTAGCCTATATTGATGAATCGCATTTTCTCGGGAGGCAGAAGGAATTCTCAGCGAGTAAATAGTTTAATGAACTGGAAAATATGTTTTGATTTACGAGAACGGTGCAAAAGCCGTCCATTGACTATTGCGCACACTGCAGGTGTTTCTTAAAAAACAGGTGATTACTTGGAAAAACAATATTTGTATATGCTTGCTATAATAGGTATTTTGTGTACCACTGTAGCGTGAAGCAGTTTCAACTGATTGCCTCGATGAGTGTCTCAGGAGTAATAAATCTTAGACAAACTCAAGCATGTAATTGAATTTATCTGCGAGTTGTAACTTATTCACTCTCTATATGCAAGGTTTTTGATACGATTTTACTTTTTAAGCCAAAATGCTGATGATTATTATTTTATTCGCGTATTGACCATTACTTTGGGATTACTCGTTTCCAATTGTACTTTTAAACCTCAAATCTTCAAAATTTAAGTCAACACGATAAAAGAGATTAATGGTGATATGTTGAAAGTCAATGAAATTTTAGTAATAATTATTATTGAAACTCCAACAAACGCAATAGTAATTATTCATCAAATTTACGTTATTATACAAAAAAAGTAGTAACCTAGAAAAACATTGGTGAAAATTCGTTTCCTTCTATGATATTGTTCAAGTATTGATTTTCCCAATCGTAGCTAGGAATTTAGCCAACTATATTTTGATACTTTTTCATTCGCAATTTAACAGTCCACATCGAATCGAGAATAAAAAAACCTTCAGTGACACTCTACTGTGCTCATACGACAATTTTTATTATTTATTACGCGAGAGAAAAGTTAAAAGACATTTGGGAAGCATCGTCGTTTCAATTGTTTTTGTTTCCAAGGTGATGAGTATTATTTTTACAGACGTATGATGAAAATATAAATTTATTTTATTATTACGCTGAATAAACATTTCTTACGAAACGAGAGATGTTTCGCCATAAAATTGTATTTACTGGAATAGTTTTCAAAACATTTTCATGATTCGCTAAAGCAGAAAATTTGTCTTTTAACGATAAAAGATTCTACTTTCTAAAAGATATATTCTATATAATATTCGTTTTATTTAGTTGATAGTTCAATTTTGTAGTATTAATCATACATTAATTTTTAAAACAAATAGTTTAAAACTATTATATGTATTTTTTTCACAAATCCTATTTACTAGTCAAGTATAAAAATACACAAAAAGATGTTGAAACATACGATAAGAGTGAAAATTTGAATATAGAACTGTGATGAAACGTAGTATAAAAAGATTAAAAGAAGAGGTATTAGATTTTCAATGATTGCATATTTGAAAGTGGCCAATTGATGAATGAAAATTTTTCTTTGAAGATAAGAGATTGTCACATGATTAGTTTCATATTTAAAAGTATTCTAATATAAATATACCTGATCTCCATCATACGTCCAAGAACCAAACTTCAGAAAGCAGGTCTGTTGATCAAATGGGAAATACCGGACATCTATCTCACATGACGATTTGAAGATAGCTGGGGGAGTCCACATAACTTTGCCGGAATGATGAAGAACTGCTTTAGTCATTGTGGTGACCACGTACTCTCCATCAGCACTTGAAACCAATCATCAAAACGTATTTGTTTTTAAATTGCTTATAATATATATGGATTAAGTGGAAGCAATCTGTCAATAGAAAATAAAGGATTATTTACAAGTTAAGATGGTGGAATAAAGAATATTTTTTCTCAAATGGTTGCTGCAAACTACTCTGTCTGTGGTTTTAAAAAGAACGCGAACAAATCATAGATATATTCATTTTGACTTTTAAGGCGTTAACTTTTTGGAAAGTTATTAATTTAAATAAACAAAATAAATTATTTATTGCAGCTTGCAAATATTATTCGATAAAGATCAGAACTAGTTTCGTGCATCGCGAGTTTTATCAACTAATGCGATGTACGTTGAATGGAGGCTATGTTTATCAAAATGATAAATATAAAGTATAACAAATAATTGGATTAAGAAAAATAACAAGAATTTAATGATTAACAAACAAAATTGGCAATAAAATTACAATTTAAAATGTTGCTGTTTTTTTACAAATGAAATGACACTTTAACTGATAAAATGATAATACGATGAACAAAGCCGATCCCGACTTTATTCAAGTTATTTGTGGAAATAGTACTAAATATGTCTTTTTATTTATTTAATATAATTTTTCGAAAATATTTTGGGCAAATATGTTGGATTTCTTTTATAACTATTAGACCTTTCACAGTATCGTCCTGCAGCCTTATTCGCCTAAAAAAATGCTCGTTGTTGAAATTTGAACATGTTTTTGAATTTTTATAAAAGATGTTTTGTTTTTCCTTTCTTAGAGCCGAGGATGATAATTGAGCGTTTCTTAAAGGCAGTTTAATGCAGACACGGCATCGTAGCTCCTTTGGTGCAGCAACATTAGCGCGTATACAGTAACTTTACAAGGAGAAAATCTCTTGCTGAGAAAGAACCAGCTCACACAGTGTTGGTAAAATGCATTAACTAAAAGATGGGAAATTCTTGTGCACGCATTCCGCTGAGAATACAATTTAAACGGAGCACCACCCATCGTTTCAAAATATAAAACAGTGTACAACGGTTTATGCTATGAAGTTAATATATTTGAGTCTTTCAAAAACAGAGAAACAACATCTATTGTATGTAATCTGTTTTAACAAACATAATGGCATGGTAAAAGAACAACTAACAAAACGCTCAATGTGGATCTGGTGAAGATTGAAAGCTTAAATGATTCTAGCGCTATTGATGTATCTTCAAAAACATAAAAATAATTGGGATATGAAATAAATTCACCACTTGTGATATTACAAGTAGTTAATTTTTCAAATTGTAATTTGCGTTACGATGTCCTATTGATGATATGATTTGTATCTGAATACTTAATGAGCTTTTGGTTAATGGTACTAAAAGCCTCACTGTCCCCATAGACAACAGAGATATGGAATTTGGCATTGTAAAAGTCTTTTTAATAAAAAAAATGGTATTTTAAGATAAAATAAGTACGATAAAATTGTATTCTTTCAAATTGAAAAGCAAACTGCATTTTTAATACATATATGTCTATACATTCATGGAATTCCTCACAAGTAGTTGAATTAAATTTGATTGATTCAGCTTTTTTGAAAATCATAATGATTGTATCAAAACCTTGGCAGATGGCAGTAATGAAATAGATGAACAAATATATGTACTGCTGAAAACTGCGAGACAAAAAAAGGTTAGTAACATCCAATCTAATAGCCGAAATAAAAATTAAACAAAAATAAATGCTAGCTTTAATGTGAAGATTGTATTAAAAACTTTTTTTATGAAGTAATAATCATTATTCACGTATCAATATAAAGTATATACCGGTGAAAAAACTATGAAACTTACACAAAAGCATACAATATTGCTGTAAAAATGAAAGTGGAAAGCACACAACGGTATATTACTTAAACTTTACGGTCATACTGAAAGCTTATAAAGAAAGCTAGGACAGTAACAAATGAGCTACATAGCTTAACCTTACAGAATTTGCGGGGCCAGTTAATAGACCCGTTGTTTAGGTTCTAGTCTCTATTTGGTTGGGCAAAGCATTTTAATCTGATGTTGAAATGGAAAATGAAATAAATTTGATTTTACTTTAATAATTAAACACAATTATATAATTTGTATAATCCAAAAAAAAATAATAGATTACGATACCACCACCGCAGAAGCCTCAGGCGCCCTGTTCTGCTCTTCGACGACCTAGCAAGAAAAAGGACATGATACTCTCCAATAACTGCTCAATGCGCATAGGCGCATATAATGTGCGTACTATGCGCTCCCCAGGAAAGGACTTACACGCCACCCGCATCATGCAAACCTACAAACTTGACGTTTTAGGGCTGAGTGAGGTGCGTTGGAAAACGCCGGAAAAAGTTATTGGAGGGTGGATACTAATTTATATTCAGGCCAGGAGCAATATACCACCGCCAGGGAGTGACAGTATTGATGTCGGGGAGGGCAGCCCGCTGCCTTGTCAAATGGGAACCCATCTCAGAACGACTGATACGAGCCACCTTTTGGACGTCTGATAGCTCGGTAACTGTCCTTCAGTGCTACGCCCCCACCGAAGATGCCGACACACAGGTGAAGGAAACGTTCTATGACTCTCTCCACGCTGCAATCTCAACAATCCCTAACAGAGACCGCGTGATAGTAATGGGGGATCTTAACGCTAGAGTCGGAACTGACCCTTTGCTTGGCCCAACAGTGATGGGCAAACATGGCCTCGGTGGCCAACGACAACGGTGAGAGACTCATCGAGTTTGCAACTATGAATGAGTTCACCGTTGGCGGTACAATCTTCCCCACAGAAAAATCCACAAATACACGTGGACCTCCCCGGATGGTCGCACCAAAGCGCAAATCGACCACTTCCTCTACAGCACGAATCACCGAAGGGAACTTCTTGACGTACGAACCTACAGGGGTGCCGACATATACAGCGATCATGAGCTGCTTGTCGGCAAAATTCGTCTCAGACTCAGACGCCCCGCAAGGCCTCAACTCGGAGTAGAATCGACGTCGAAAAACTTCAATTTCCTCGAATTCAGCTGAACTTTGATGTTGCTATGAGGAAAAACGTCGCCAACAGTGCCAATGATCGGCAAAACCCACGACCCGGCGCCGTAGAATCAGAATGGTCCAGTATTAAGAATTCTGTCGCGTCAGCCGCTCATGAAGTGCTTGGAATTCGGAGAGGTGATCAACCAAAGTGGATGTCCGACGACACGTGGAGGAGTATTGCAGAAAGAGCTCGGCTTAAAACACTGAGGGACAGTGAGACAGACCCAAACCGGATCGAGGACCGCTGGACTGACTATCATAGCCATGATAAGATAGTTAAAAAGTCAGTGCGACTCGATAAACGCCGATTCTTAGATCGCCAAATTGAAGCAGCAGAGGAAGCATCACGCAGAAGTGATACGAGAAAATTATTTAAAATCACGCGCGAAATTTGCGGGAGACGACCACCGACCACCGGGCCTATACGTAGTCCAAGTGGGGCAATAGAGTCGAGCGCGGAGCGTGTCAAAAAGATCTGGAGAGATCACTTCTGCGGGTTGTTAAATCGCCCTCCTCCCTTGAACCCATTTGATATACCCAATGAAGCCTTACTTGTAGATATTCCCCGAGCGTCCAATATACCCGACCATACACCAACGCGTGCTGAGATCACCTCAGCCGTGCAGCGTTTGAAGAATGGGAAGGCGCCCGGTGTAGATGGTATACACCCAGAGTTTCTCAAGTACGGCCTGGAGGCGCTTCTGCACCCCTTATACCAACGTATTAGTAAGGTGTGGGATCAGGAGCGCTGCCCAAGGGACTAGGTCAACGGTGAGATAGTCACCATCCACAAAAAAGGTGACCCACTATGCTGTGACAATTATAGAGGTATAACGCTGCTCAGCGTGCCCGGCAAGGTTTTTGGCACAGATAGTCTTGGCGAGAATAAGGATCCCAATAATGCGTATCCTCAGGGAAAATCAGGCCGGGTTCCTACCTGGCCGATCCTGTGTGGACCAAATCCACAACCTTAGATGCCTTCTCCAGCAAAGCAATGAATTCAATAGCTCGCTTGCGTGTTGCTTTGTCGACTACGAGAAAGCCTTTGATAGTCCGCATAGGCCTTCCCTATGGGCCATTTTAAAAACTTTATGGGATCCCACCCAAGATAATCGCCATCATCAAATGCTTGCACGAGGGCAGTGAATGCTGCATAAGAATCGGTGACGTAACTACAGAATGGTTTGGCATCACTACTGGCGTCAGACAGGGCTGTGTTCTAGCTCCGTTCCTCTTTATAATAATCTTCGACTTCATCCTGAGGAAGTCAATTCCACCTGACCGAGGAGTAACCGTTACTCCCAACCTGAAACTATGTGACCTCGAGTATGCCGACGACGCTGTCATCTTTGACAAATCAGTTGCGGGTATCCAGGAAACAATGGATAGACTGCAGAGCAACTCGTATCGCGTTGGCCTCAAAATCAACGCGAGTAAAACCAATGTGCTCTGCAACAGTCCAGATCCAGACCACTCTCTGTTGAGTGCGGGGCAAGAAATCGAGAGAGTCGATGGTTTTAGGTACTTGGGAGTACACATCACGGGAGATGACAACCCGCGTAATGAGCTCGCGATCCGATTAGGGATAGCTGGAGCAACATTTAATTCAATGCGGAAAGTCTGGGACTCACGGCTGTACTCGGTCAGAACCAAGTGCCACTTGTTCAACGCATGCATACTGACTGTGCTGCTTTACGGTTGTGAGTCATGGCACATCACAAAAGCACAGGGTAACCGTATACTGTGCTTTGAAAACAGATACCTGCGGCGAATACTAGGAGTACAGTGGTTTGACTTTGTCAGGAACACGGAGGTAAGAGAGCGGACAAACCAGCCCCTTATTACGTCCAAAATTAAAAGGCGACGATGGACCTGGCTTGGACATGTGCTGCGGATGCCCCCAGGGGAGCCTGAATCCTGCCTGCCTCTTCTATCAACCTGATGGATCCCGACGCCGCGGAAGGCCTCTGATGACCATCCATAGGATGTACTCAGGGGAGCTAAGGGACGCCGGGATGACCTGGAAAGATGCGAGGAGGTTGGCGGGAGACAAAGAATCTTGGAGGTACCGTGTGGCGGCCATATGCTCCGAATAGGGAGCGGATATAGAAAAAAATAAAAATAATCCATAATATTTAAAGTGGAAATTCGAGATACATATGGTTCGACGCAGTTTGTCTGTGAACAAAATCCATTCATTACAGACTAAATCTCTACGCGTAGAGTTTACGTATTTATAAGATAAATGCGTAACGAGAGAGTGAAAAAAGCATACTTTGTTAGATTATTCAAGATAATGATGGAAATAGAAGGCAAGAATAATCAGAATTTTTGCTTTCGATATAACATATTTTGTTAGCTTTCGTGCAGCTGGTATGATTGATACGTGCTATTCTGTGAGAAATACCCATTGTGACGTCATATCCGTAGTTAATTAACGCCAAACAAAATGTCAAAAATGATGCCGCTCATGGTGAATGAGATGGATGAGGATTTATTTATTTGCATCCTGATTTTAATATTTTAATGGTCAAATGACAAAAAAATCTACTAGCAACTTTGATTAATTTATATTTATGTATATATACATTAAAAAAAATACAAATAAAAAGTTTATTGCTTATACAATGTAAAAAAATGAATGAAAAAAATGGTTTACATAGAAGAAGGAAGTCAACCGAGTGAGTTCCGAAAAAATCACCAATAATACATGAAAAATACTATTTGTCTGAACTCACTCACTCATGTCGACAGATGATTCACATGACGCGGCAAAATTTTTTAAAAATTTAATATTTTCAACCAAGAATACGTATTTACTCGAAAAATCTCCTATCGAATTAAAAATGTTTTTTAATTTTATATGTATTTACAAATAAGTAAATTCTGGTTTTGATCAAAAGATTTTCAACAACAAGCCCACTTTGGTTTCTTTCAAGCATATTATAAGAAATTAAGAAATAAGATTATTTAATAAAAATAGCTCAATAAGATAAAACTCTTTGTCTTTGAAAAATCTCGCTGCCGGCAAAAAATTTAATTTTTACTCTACTTGGAATGGATTTCTGTATCCTAACAAAATTACCGCATACTTTCACAAAAATAAAGCCGTAAGCCTCCACGTACTTTTATTGCCTCCAAAATGTAATTATGTATGTATCATTCAAGCTGTACTTTGTAAAACATTCATACATATATTGAATATGATAGATTTTCATTTTCTTTTATTTGACTACTTTAATAAAGTTTTCAAAATGCTTAATCTCAATTTATCAAGAATCCTTTTGGTTTTTCAAAATTTTGCGTGTACAAATAAGTGAAAAAGTTATACAGTTATAAATGATTTCTTTTAATTTTTGAAGGATATAAGGAAATTGATAGTTTATTTCAAGTCTTTATTATGTTTGTAAATAAAGAGTTCAACAAATTTCGCTATACAAAATGCAATCAAAAACGACACTAAAAATATTCTTCAAAATTAATTGTAATGTAATAAATAAGCTCGTCCATCCATGCGGTTGAGTACATTTTTTCTCATTTTTTGAATGCATGTATAAATTTGATATAAAAAATATCATTTCAGGTAGCAACCTTACTACTTTGATATATTAAATATTTGAAAAAATTGAGATAAACTTACATTTAAACACTCGTTTGTCCGATTAGGTCAAAATATTTATACCAAAAACATTTTATGAATTCTTCTATCAAGAATAGAACAAAAATCAATATTCCACAAAGTTACCGCCGAAACCATCGAAAATATAAAAATCAATATAAAGCGATAACGACCTGTTTCTCGCAAGTGTCAAATATTTATAATTTAATACCCATTATTAACTCTATTAGACGGAATGATTTACACACCCAATAACAGCAAATGTGAATTTCACAAAGCACAGCAGCAATTTTATTTTAAACCTTTGTTAGTTACGTGTTCATGGCAAACCCTTATTTCTTAAATAAAACGTTTCTTTCACGCCAAAATCGTCCCGAAAGTCAATTCCGATAAGAGGTGAAAATATTCAGTTTTTCAATTCAAGTACAGAATGGAACAGTGAATAGATTTTATCGGACAGCTGAATGAAACCGTTACACGGAACAATGAAAGTAGGGAAAATACAAGAGATAAGTATTATAGTAATTTATTTAGTGTCTTGGCTAACGGAAATAAAAGTGGAATATTTTAGATTTTATATGAGATCTTCCACATAAATATTTGATTGAGAATGATCTATTTTTAAAATGAGTGCAAATAACAGTTTGTAAAGAATATTGTGAAGGTATAACAGTTTTTACCGTGCCACTTAAAACTTAACAAGTTAGTTTAATAATCCAATGATCACACTCATTTTACCTTCAAGCTGTCACAGAGATGCATTTATTTTTTCTTGGAGTAAAAGCTTTGATAAATGACTATTTGATAACTTAAGATATCATCTACAGTAGAAAGATTCAAAGTAATATGAAATAAAAAAAACCCTTGCATATTTTAATGAAATAAAATACAAAGTGGCACCAGGAATTTCCTAGACATCTAATGTTCTCACTTCTCAAACACGTCGTTCCTTAAATATGCAATGTTCTCTTGGAAAGAATGAGCTCTGAATTAAAAATGAATCTTCATTTTTAGCTTCATGAAACAGACCATTCGTTATGCGAAAGCGTCTGCACTGAAACATTTGCTATCTCGATTAAGATATTAAGGTAATTAAAATTTTGCGACTGTTTTACGTTAGAGAGAATTTTTTGCGTGCTACACTTAGCCATAACGTAAAGTATGAACTTGGTCAGCATTTGCAACGGAAAGTGAAACACTTAGTTTAATTAAAAATTGTCGAAATCTTTATTTCTACAGCAAAAAGACTTTCATTCTTTTGAATATATTTTAATATCAGCTTAATATTTTGTGGTTATTTTTATCGTCACAGGTTACCAAATTATATATTGTGAATGGTATGAATTTTCACTGTATTGTATTTAAAAAATAATGTAATTACAGTGTGTTTGAAACTTTTTATCGCCATGTTAATTAACTGAACTGATTTTTTATATTAAAAAAATATAGTAGAACCTCAATTATCCGGACTAATTGGGGATGAAGATAGTCCGGATAAGGACAAATCCGGATAATCGATAAAATCATAATTGACAGGAAAAGACAAGTATATTCAGTATAAATCATTTGTGTTTCATTAGATTAATACATAGGTTTAATAATAACTTATTTTTAATTGAAAAATCAATCATGGATTTCTGCTTAAAGCTTGACATTAAAAAATTCGTAAACTTTTTTATTTTTTCACTTTTTTTTATATCCGAGATCGTTGACGTTCTGACATCTTATTTACTAGACAAAAAACGTCCCGATTTACCCCGTTTCAAAGCATCGATTATATCCAATTTGTCTTTTAATGAAACCACGAGACGTTTTCTTTTCGTTGATATCGGTAATATTAAAAAGAAATATTTAAATCGTGATCAATTTTTCAAGAAACAAACGTTCGATGCGTATCGAATTTGGACGATGACTGATCCATATTTTACACAGGACTTATTGTTAGAAAAAATGCAACCATCAAGATTTTATGAATGCATTCCATCACGTACGTAAACGTTGGACGCAATTCGCCACGTGCATATCAGCAAATTTGTAATATTTTGCTTATTTTGACCAATCCGGATAATCGAAAATCCGGATAATTGAGGTCCGGATAATCAAGGTTCTACTGTATTCCATGCTATGGAAAACGTCACTGAACTATAAAAATATCGTCGATTTAAAATGAAATATGATGTCAGGAATCCATAAAATTTGAGTAGCTAAATCAAAATAGAACATTTGTGAGTTGCGTACGATTATACTTATATTATTTCGATTTGCTAAAATTATGAATATACACAGCTGAGATTTTTAATTTAAGAAAAAAACATATTTTTTGACAAATGTCAAATGTAAATAACACAAAAAGAGAAATTAAATTTGTATTTTGTCAGACGGTAGAGCCTTAAAAAAATGTTTTAGTTATAAATGAGTGGAGATGTCACTCCCAAAAATATAAAACAAAATAATTTAATCCTTATTAAATGGTTAATACAATATCAGCTGTAGTCTTTGTTTTGTATAACTGAGTCACTAAATCACTGTTATTGGTTTAAAACAAATTAAGATAGTCGTATTATGAAGTCGTCATAAATAAGAATCTTTTTCGGTCAACTAAAATTAAAGTTTAGCTTTAGTCGAATTCGGTATACGTCTTGACCATGCTAAACGTAAATATTTGATTTTGAAATTAAATGTTACACTCATTATGTGTATTTATAAATATGTTGATAACAAATGGAATCAAAAAGATAAGTAAATATGTAGATTTCAATATTATTTTAGAATTTGTATGATCAGCATAAAATATAATCAATATACTTATTTATTTATAGTTTGACAGTTGTAGACAGGGTACACAACACATCCTCTTCTCTGTTCCACCACCTTAGTTTAATATGGTAATGATAAGTTATTAAATGTATCAACAAATAAATATATAAAATAGTTTCTGTAGAATTAGAATACACTGTTATTTTTCTCACCGTATTACAAAATAATGTTTTTCAACAACGAATTGACAACTCACATTACTTAAGTGATTCATTCAAGATTTGCAGAACTATATTTGTTTTTATATAATGGAAACTAGAAACGCGATTGGCTGGTGACAATGAAACCTCGAGGTGCCAATTTGCGCCCTATGCTCCTCATAAGGAAAATTTATGATTAAAATGGAAAAAAAGTAATTGAAGCTATAAATAGCTGATACGCCAGAGCAAATTCGATAAAAATAATTTGCTTCAATAATTGCTGATGTGTCAGAATTCAAATGGGGCGCAATTATTCTAATGTATGTAATTGAAATAACTTTCCCGTATACAATATTGCAGTAAGCAGAAAGATAACTTGTGCATTATTATCTGAGCAAAATTCACTCTTAATGGGCTTCGGGTTGAATACAGCTGTCCAATGCAGTCGTGTGCGGTGGGCCGTAAAAGTTTTTAGTGCATTTCCCGTTATTTTCACGACTCCTGCCGCAAGTATCAAGCTGCGTTGCCAAATTGTTTTAGACAGAGCCTTTATCTGAGTGGCAGAAAGCATGGGGTGGTAAACCATAAACTCATAAAAAAAAAACTTTGTTTGTATATTATGTAACCGCGACTTTTATTTTTATTTGCCTAAGATAGCTAATTTCACACTGTATCTGTTACCGCCCAAAGTTGTCGAGCCCTCAGAACGAACTCAGGCGATCTTAGTATCACCTCAATCAATGAGTTAAGACCAAAACAATTACCATAACCCGAATAAATTCACGTTAAAGTTAAAAAAAATAAAGTCTAGACATGCCCTTGACGAATAGGCTGCGCCGTGATAAGTCATCGGCAGTAGCCAGTGTTCGCGTTATACGGTGACACATTTTCCCCTTTTCAAATCTTTCGCCGATAAAATTCACCGTTTTTTTAAACTAAATTAGTGAGTCAGATTCAATCCTCTAAAGTCAACAGTCGAGTCGCTCTTGCTCCTCGGAGAGCAGGAGAATTACATTATAACCGTTTTGGTCCTGTGCATATGTAATTCGTATTTGTGTTTCTGTTTTTAATTTTGAATTAGATAAACTAGTCGACTCATATAAACGAGTATCGGCCCATAGAATACCGAGCGAAATCTTTTCTTCAGGAGATACCTGTTCTTTCATCCTGACCCTAAGTTCCTTCACGGGACGCCTTGGACGGATTCTGTCTCTCTCTGACATAATGAGACGACAACCCTGGTAGTTATTTACACACGGTGCATGGGCCAAAATTTACAAACTCTACTCCACCCGAGACTAAAAACCTCCAAACACAAGCCTGAAAAATATTTCCAAATTTACAGCACAAACCAGACTTTTTCTAAACTCAACCGTTACATTTTTTTTGGAAAGTTTTGATTGATTTTTAAAACAATTGAATTTTGATTCTCCAACTAATAATATGTTTGCAATTTTGATTAACTATACCCGAAACTGAGTCAGGAAATACAGGAAACCGAATAAAAAAACTTTCGTTGCCCGGTCGGCCCAGCGCATTGGTCGGACGTTAACAGGGCCTGTGGGGACCTCTATTGCACCATCATATAGCTAATTGTGTGGCGTTGAATATAAAATTCAAAAATTACCAAGATTAAAATCTTAAAGCCACACTGAATTATTTGGTAAGACTTTTTATAATTCGTTGTTTTATGCCAGGTAGCAAAAGGCAGCACAACGAAGTGCTAGTTAGGCCCTAACCATTCCAAGAAATGTCACATAACTTATGGCCGCACACGTGTATACGTGTATTGATAATGGGTTCCCGATGCTTTCTCCCTGTGCCTCACCCCTGGCAGCCAACGCTCCTCAGTCATCGAGATTCTAACACTCAATAAGCAGCCAAAATTAGGCAATATCATCTAAAATTATAGTAAATGCAACCCGGCAGTCAAAACACTGTCCAAGCTTGTCTTCAATCTAAATATGTTTGAAATTAATGTATAAGTGTCTCCCTGCACATATTGTTGTCCTAATAACTCGATCCTCACGTTCGCTCTTTTTGGGTGCTACCATGTTTATTGGAGAAAATATGATGATAACGATGATTCAACGCCGGCTGCTGAATTTTCTCCGAATCTCCGAATAAGTACTCTAGAAATCGTTGAAAATGATTTAAGCGGGCCATCATTTTAGTTTCAAAAATCTCATCTACTTCGTTATTGTGCATCCCTTCGAATATTTTTTTGATTTTCAACATGCTTTGGAACCTATTTCGAAACTGACGGCATCCGCTACATATCGGTATTGACTTAGTACTATTGAGGGTCCAGTTCTGTTAAAATATTAACATAAAAAATACATATAAAATAACTTAATTTATTTTACTTGGAAACATCACCACTATTTAAAACATTCAGTGGTTGGCGATGTATGGTATAGCTAATTCCGACATAGCAGAGCTTCGGTCTACGTTGTAGCTTTTTCGTAGTCTTTCGTTAAATGCATCGCGAATTCAATTATGTTAGTGGATTCGTGGAAGCCGTGGGCAGATTTAAGCTAGGTCATTCCGTTTATAGTGAGAAAAGGAGGCAGGCGACGGACGGGTGGTGTGTTTTATAGCTGTGTGAGAAAAGAAGCCGTACTTTAAAAGGACGGCACTTCAATGAATATATTTAAACTTTGAGTGTAAAATGTAGAATGCATTAATTATGCGAATCAGGGTAATTATTTCATAGCAATTGTATTGTTAAGAGAAGTAAAAACATCGATGGAATTAATATGCGGAGTAAAAAAGTAAAATAACGTTTTATATTATAGTAAAAATATAAACAATTTAATATATCGTCCAACTCGTTTGTATGGGAATGGTTTTGAGTCCCAGAATAGAATCTTTTGCAAATAATATTAATCAGACATGGTTTCAGATTACAAAAATTTTCAGACCTTGAAACCAAACTAAAATCAAACAATTGGTTTTATTGAATTGTGGAAAATATACCCTTTGTTGGAGTAAGGTCCAAAGAAGATAATAGCTTAAAATAAACAAAACCGAACAAAATTAAAACAATTTAACATTCAAAATCGTAAACAACTTGATATTTTTTACTCACACATATATACACCTTGTGCAACTGTGTGTTTATGTTTAATGTGTTTAATAATTTTATTAATTTGAAATAAATATCTGTGATTTTAAAGCGTCTTCATTTTACGCCAGTGGGGTGGGGTGATGTCGATTTAAGAATTGAATAAAATGTTAAAACAATAAGGAATACTAATATAAAATTAAAAATAACTTTGATTATTCCAAGTATTGTGCTATTAACTGTGACTCGTGTTTCGCCTCGTTCAGAGGCATCTTCAAACTTACTATCGAAAAGTTTGCTTAAGTAATGAAGCAATATTGACTCTAACATTTTAAAATGATGAAATAACAAAATGGATTTCGGGTTTTTTTCATTTTAAAGGAAGCAAGGTGGCGGTTATAGAATCGAAAAAAAGCAAACAAATAATTATACTTCTAATGACGTTAAACATTACAAACTATTCAACTAATAAACTTATTACTTAAGCAAACTTTGCGATAGTAAGTCTGAAGATCCATCTGAAAGAGGCGAAACACGTGTCACAATTAGTAGCACAATACGTGGAATAATCAAAGATATTTTAAATTTATACTAAAATGAACTTCCACAAAGTTACCGCCGAAGCCATCAAAAGTATTAGAAATAATAATATTTGAGTAAGTTTTCGTTCTGAAATGATTTCAGTAATCAAGATATAATTGTATGTGTTATTAATATTTGTCCATAAATTTTTGTCATCACTTGTTGACTTAATTATAAATCAAATATATGTACTTAGAAATGATTTTCAATTTAAAAACTATTAGGTTGAAAAATGTTGTGTTAAAAAACAAATTATTCATTCCTTTTTAGCTATGGAAACTTTACTGCAAAGTTTAAAGATAGAGGAAAGTAAATTTCCTTACCGAAAGAAAATCTACCGGCTTAGTGTAAGCAAAAAGGGAAAAATAAATGTTTGTCCTATTTATCTCTAATTAAGTCTCTATAAGATTGTGTCAAAAGTGCATTTACAGTCATTTCCACGAGTGTATTTTCAAATCGGTATACTCGTAGGTGCTGGTTGCGGCTACACTTTTTGCCTAATTCACTTCAGACACGTTGAAAAAAATTGTCATAAAGTTGCTATTGGATCGGTTGGTGGGGCGGGGCTTTCGTTTTGTTGAAATGGACATTTTTACGCTGTTGAAAACTAATTTCCCCAAATGATATAACCAATATTACCAGCAAGCTGCGCGTGCGTGCGGTCGCGCAGCAGTTTGAAAGCTCCCTCCCACCGGCCCTAGAATAGCGCGCACTCCAATAGTTGATGAATTTAATGACTTGATAAATAAATATAGATAAAAAAAAATTAAACTCGATTGAGCTTTTAAGGCCAATATAAAGGAGCCAAATATACTATTTGTATACTTGGCTCACTTCAATTATCGAGGGTTCATATAAACAAATTCAGTCATAGTAATTGGTCTATAATTTATAATATTCATCTACCACTGTAATAAATTTGATAATATTTAACTTTTAAGTATGAGCAGTAAAGATAATGTACTCATTAATATTGTGTGTCACTTGATTGCTGATTGTATATGAATTCAGGCGTTCATTATCGTATTTATTAAAGCGGAAGCGAGGAAGTTGGTCCGGCGGTTGGAAACTTCTGCCACTATTATTGTTTACATTGTGTATGTGGAAAATTTGCATATTTTGGTGATGCAAATTTGCAATGCGTATTAGTATAGTGACATGAGTGGACTATTTCCCGGTGAAAGTTTTAACAGGGTGACTGTTAAGTATTTTTTTTTGCACCAGAACAATGAATAATTTGGCAATATATGTCCAACATTCTGTCATTTAGGAAGGATATGTAAGGTTAGGTCAGTACGATGTATGTGAAAACTTGTATTTGTTTGTTGTGAAAAGAAGTATAGTGGCGCAATTACCTTGTGAAAGTTTCAACAGGTTGACTATGAGGAAGTATTTTGCACTGGAAGAATGAATAATTAGAGAAAAAATATGTTAAATTCTATCTTTTAGTTTGGTAAAATATTTTTCAATATTATTCATTTGTATGAACTTTCTACCATCGCAGTTAGTGAAAATGAAAACGAGTCAAGACCAATTTTCCCTCTTAGGTGCGTACGCGCAGTTTAAAAAACCACCGCTCATTCGTCCTGAATTGTGGAACACTCCAATAGCTGATGGACTTACAACCCGATATGTGTATAGCTTAAAATTTGTAAAAATCAACGAAATAGAGAAGCATATATTTACTTAAAATATTAATAAAAATAGAAACTGATTAATCGGTGCATTGTGATTATTTTTTCTTCATCTGAAAAATTATGTTATTTTTCATGTTTCATTTTAAAATAGATATTCGTATAAATGATAAAGATTTTTAAAATGTACGACATCAAACACGATACATCAATGTCTGCAAAAAGATTGAAATTATGTCTTGCATTTGTTGGATTGCTCTCCTCAATATTTGAATTCTCTGCGCAGAAAACCTCTCGGCTACTAAGGGAACAGGATTAAAAAATATTTCAGATATGAGGTACTAATCTAAAATCTCCTTATTAAAATATGGTCATAATTGCTCTATGATTGTAGCATGTCAGGGATATAAAAAGGCCCGAAGAAGAAGAAAAAAATGTTTCAATATTGAAAGTGATCTTCGAGATCCAAGAGAGTGAATCGAAAGCATTTCCAAAAAACCCTGGTTGGTATGAGTATAAATATTTTTTGAAATATTAATATTGTAGATGTTTATTGTTTCTCAATGTAATTGGACCTTCATATGGACTCTAGTTATGAATCAGTGTAGATGGAAAGTAAATATTTTCAGCAAGTGATCTTTAAAATGTCTAAAGAAAAAAACAAACCCAAAAGTATAAAAATTATAATAATTAAATCATATCTTATATTGCAACACGATTCAATAAAAGTTACATTTTGGAAATACTGCTGTGTATTCATTTTGAATTATTAAATACGAATATTCCGGAGGTGATTCAATCTTCTTAAATGATTAAGGAACTCATTATTATGGTGGTTTTTAGAAATAATAGACGGTAATTATGCTAATGGATAATATTGATTAGATAAATTATACATATTGACTATAAATTACATTATATTCATGTGTCAAGAAATCTATCTTTATTTTCCCGGTGTCATTTTTTTATTTCTAGATAATTAATTTATATTAGTTTGGCACAATTTACAGTTGGCTTCTGTATCCTATAATGTTATTGACTTTCAATGGATTCGGCGGAAACTTTGTGGAAGTTTAATTTGTATTTCCTATAATATTAGTTTGAGATGACCAACGCTTTTGAAGGTTTTAGTCTTACGGAGGTTGTGTGCTGAATAAATTCTTTTTTACTATTGCCTTCGAAAAACTGTGTTAGTAATCAATTTACTGAATATATGAACAAAATAATATGAAGCTTGGGATGTAACTCGCTCAAATAAGCGAACCACGGTAGAAAAATGCCGTTTCATGTTTATTCGGGCTCTTTTGTTGAGAAAATTTTAGCGTGATATGTGTGTAAATTCATTTTTATAGGATTTTTTTAATTTCTATCAAATGAAGAAAAGTTTCTTTGGCGTTGTAAAAATCTTCATAAAAGTATTGTGTTTTGAAAACTACACGCTTTTTTAATGCACTACAGAAATCTTAACAAACCTAAAACATAAAAATTTGGTCATTTTAACAAAGATACAAACGCGTATCGCATATTGTAATATGCATAATATATTTATTATATATCTTTGAAACTTTATACATATGTATATATAAAAAAATATATGTCATTTGCGATCATTTATTTTAGCAAATTTCTCTATGACAATACATTTATAACTGAACACAAGTCTCATATCAAAAGAAAGTTAATTTAAAAATTCCCTATCAGTTGTCAGTAAAAAAAAGCAACAACTCAGCTAAATATAAAATAATAACTGGTGTGATGTGACGATTTTGTGAAGGCAGCTGAGGTCCAAAATATTATTATTCAAAAGTATTTTCAGTGTCAAAAGTATACATCATCATTTTTATATTATAACTGTATGTGACAGACTAAACGTTTGTTTATACAGCACCATATGAAAAACTTATAGCGCATTTCAGCCGACAAGTAAGAAAGCAATATTGTTTGTGTTAGTAAGTTACTGAGTTGATATACTTGCTACTTCAGTTTTTCTAATAAAAACTATGAAATTGTTTGCGACATTTGATGTGAACTATATTACAAAAGTGTTATTTTTTCCTTTCCAGTTTCTGACGGCAATGAAATGTCAAACGAGTATAGTTTTTTTTTATTCAAGTATTAAAAGATTGTCGAATTTTTTGACGTTGTCATCTATTTATTTATGAAAAAAATGTTTTAATATATAATATAGTAATTTTATAAATTTTGCTTGCAAGAATTTTTGAAACGTTTGGCATATGTATTTGAATGTCAAGATATTATTTGAGTTTAGTAAATTAATTTGCCTCAGTTAAAACATGAATGCTGTGTGCGTCATATTTATTAATCAATAAATTAAAAAATGCTTAAAATGATTCTCTTTTAAATTTGACCACCACTGGTCCACGGGAGATTCATTATTCTTATTGACCATAAAGCATCATTATCTTTGATAATCTATTTAAGTTTTAATTGACCCTTTTGTGTATTCGTCAAGCATTGGAAAGTGTGTTAGTAAATATTTCATGAAATATCGCCATATTTATAATACGTGATCTGTATTTTTACACTGTTCATATCCGAGTGTTAAAAAATAACTTAATATATTCGACCACGTACGTATAATAAATATTGATGTCAATTAGAAAATATAAAGTAGTCATCTTTGTTAAATTAGTTAAATAAAGTTTTCATTTCTAACACGTTCAATCGTATCAATTCTCTGTAACTCCTAGAAAATGCAAATTACCTAGAATAACTCTTCTTTATACGATGAGTAAAATGCCGCAAAATAATAATTTTCATGCGTTCA
The DNA here is from genome assembly GCA_028554975.1 of Himalopsyche kuldschensis. Lineage (NCBI taxonomy): Eukaryota > Metazoa > Arthropoda > Insecta > Trichoptera > Rhyacophilidae > Himalopsyche > Himalopsyche kuldschensis. The sequence goes on along the minus strand of JAHFWI010000060.1, from coordinate 1,579,605 downwards.
TTTAAAAACAAAATCCATTTACAACAAAGGAATATTACATATTTTTGTACAGTTTATAAAGATGTATAAATATATTCTACAATTAATATTTTCGATAAATTTATTTGAACTTCCACAAAGTTACCGCCGAAGCCATCAAAAGTATTAGAAATAATAATATTTGAGAAAGTTTTCGTTCTGAAATGATTTCAGTAATCAAGATATAATTGTATGTGTTATTAATATTTGTCTATAAATTTTTGTCATCACTTGTTGACTTAATTATAAATCAAATATATGTACTTAGAAATGATTTTCAATTTAAAAAGTCACAGTTAGTTACACAATACGTGGAATAATCAAAGTTATTTTAAATTTTATATTCTACAATTTTTAAGTAGAAATGGGTTTGATTTATTTGAACTAGTCAACATTTCCAGTTGATACATGGTGGCAGAAAAAAATCAGCCATATTTGTATGCACAACTGTTCACATTTCATTTAAAATTTTAATACCTTTGCACAAATCACTTACGGTAAACAATAACGAATCTTTCAAATTTGAATTCACATTGCAGCATCAATTAAAATTAACAACGAATGTTATATTGAAGCTATTTTAAATTAACGACACGTAGACGAAATATAAGAGGTACAATGGAATAAAATCTAGAAAGCCATTGCAAAATTGAAATTACGTACTAAATAGATACGATACAATCCATATATATTGAATATTTATTGAGGAAATTTTCCCCTTTTCTTTATTACATTATTTCAGGAGACATTTTGATCCACATGCAGAAAGAACGTAAACGAATCAGAATTTGAAAAAAAGGAGATTGAGAATAGATAAGAGTTTTAACCTATTGTTTACGGTGTGCACAAATTTGTGCGTAATTAGTAAAGTAATTAAAAAGCCCGTAAACAAAGTGTTACTATCTATAGGTGAAGTTCGATGAATGGAAGATCACATTAAGTAGTTCAGACACAATAAAACCACTATGGAAAAAATAAACAGCATGTACTTTAATGATACCTACACCCTTAATTGTCGGTCAGTCGTTGCGGATTTAGCAAAAAATATTTCCGACAATTTTTTCTCAATTTGGGAATTGAGAATTTCCATTGCAAGCTATTCAGAACAAATGGCAAATGGAAGTTATTTCTCGTCGCAGTGCGGGGCAAACGTGTTGTAAAATGACAACTTACGGCAAACAGATGAAACGTATGGTATACGTTCTAACGTCTATACATACATATTGAAATATTCAATGAGCGGAATTATCAATGTATGAAAGAGCATTGCAATTTATTTATTTAAACGAATTATTAGGAAGTAAGAAAGCGGTGTTTGCCAAGTTTTGGGGCTTAAGAAAATTTTCTATTCCAGCTTTTCTGTTTTTTTTTCAGGTTAATCCTGCATATCTTATAATTTATTCATGTTATCTTTTATATTTTAAATAGTCTAAAATGAACCAATACATACTGTATTGAAAACAGACGAGCAGAGTATATTCATATGATTTTTTTGATTATTAATTAAAAATTACTGATAAAAGAAATGAATTTTTATGGAATTGTTATTCTAAGTATTCACTACCAACAAAGTAGAATAAGCGGACAAAAAAAATGAGCAATGAAAAAAAATGAAGAATCAAACATTACATTTAACAGCGAAATTGCGGCATGTACAATTCAATCAGCGTATGCAGTTCAAAGTTTTAAAACATTTATTTTACATTAATAACATTGTAGTTTTATATCTTTAGCACTCACTTGTTATAAAGAACTATATCTGGAAGCCAAATGTGCTCGGATGGCACGTATAACTCCGTGACTCCGCCATATTCAGATGGATCCCACTGAAATTTGTGATCCTGCCATTCCTGGAAAGAAAATAATAAAAATCGGTGATTGTTAAAAGTTTAAAGCATGTGACGTTTACACAGTAAGAGTTCTGAATATATTTAACTTACACAAAAATTATTCAGTGACAATATATCTTAATAAATTAAAAAAACGTTGTATGGATTCCATACAACGGATATGGATATTCCACTATTTGACGCTGAAATAGTAGTTTTTATAAAATCATCGAAGAGTAATTGCGTGATAAAATTATAGCAAGAATCGCATATATTACACATACACAAATATTACGACGGGAAAAAACATTCAGAATTAGCTGTGGCTTAACTTTTTTAAAGCGAACAAGTAAAAACAAATACAATACTTTCATTATTGAAATACTTATAATTCAGAGTATTTTACTAAATTTGAATTGCTTGTATTTTGTACTTTTCCATGAGTTTTGTCGATAACGACCCGGGTTTTGATTTTCGGCATCTTCAGGCATTTCAAGTGCACGGATGTACTTGAACTAACGCGTAGTTAACAGTTTGTATCGTTTATATACAAAAATAAAAGTAGATCACTAAGTTAAATTGCTATTAAAATAAGAATCGGGGAATATTGAATGTAAACAAGTTTCAATGAATTAAGTGGACTTCTTTATAACTATCGGGATTTTCAAAAGTAAACAAATCCAAACAATTCAAATTCGATATTGAAATTCCATCAAGCACTCTCAATCGAAATTCTTAGTTATATTAAAAAGTAATAAGAAATTTTTGTACTTATCCCACAAAAATTTTATTTAAGACGTGAGAATTTTCAGCAAAAATAGTGAAGACTTTCTTGAAATGTTATTTATTATCAATAAACATTTGAAGTTTATTTTTATACTGATTTCATATAAACATTCCAAAAAATGTTTTATTTATTGAAAGTGGTCATAAGACAAATTACCATTGAGAAATTGGGAACATGATATCTCATAGAAACACAGTTATATGAAGATATTATTTTTGCCTGTCACCTAGACGTAGGGTTACCAACTTCTTCTGAATTAACATTTCCGGGACATTTGGGACTGTAACACTATTTCCGGGACAATCCCGGCCGATCCAGGACGGTTGGCAACCCTACTAAGAGGTACTTACACAAGTATTTTATCTAAGCCAACCTGCTATCCTTTTTATGCATAACAAAGTTAAGTAAGTGAATAATAACCAGCTTTAGTTAGATTTCTGTTGAAATGCTGCTTATTAGTCCGTATGCTCGATGGTGGGTTACTGTTTTGATAATGTGTAATGTATTCAATAATTAACATGTAAACTTGTAAGTTAGTCTTCTTAGTCGGTCCCTGTGGTCTAGTGGCAAGAGCTTTGTCCTTGCGATCGGGGGGCCCGAGGTTCAATTCTCAGGCAAGGTCAGATTTTTTCAATTGAAAAAAGAGATCTTGGGCTGAGTGTATGTTATTTATCGTTGATTTTGTGCACAACTGATTCATTATTTATCATCGAGTTAATCTCGTATGACTTTGACAATTAAGAATATTTGGCGCATTGGCGTAAGCTGTAATGCCAAATATATTTTATTTCTTTTTAAAAATTTTTTAAAAAAAATCAATATTTCTAAATATTAAAAAATATTAAATATTAAATCGGAAAATAAAGATTAACGCTGAGCTAAGAAAAAGAATGTCGCAAAATTCTACATTACATAAAGTACTATATATTATCAATTTCAAAGTCATTCGAACTTTCACTGAAATAAAGTTTTGCTCAGGCTGGTTGTGTTCCCTTCTAGATAAACGTGTCACGTGATACGACCGATATTGAGTACTGAGTACCTGAAAACCATTTTACCGAGGAAATTGTATATGACTGAACTGACAAAAGTTGAGTGAAAACAAACTGAAGTAAAAATTAGCTTTAGCAGATTTGAATATTGATTTAAAATATTTATTAATATCAGAAAATATACCAGATATGAAAAAAAAAATATATTTTTAATTTGTGCGTATTTTTTCAAATACGCAATGTCAAAAAAGAAATAACGATTATATATTTTCAATAAAAAATGTTCAAAACGTTATATAACAGCAAGTACTGATCAGTACTATGTTAAACTATGAAATAAAATATGGCATGTATTACAGTAAAATGTATTATGCATTCAATTTCAATTAAAAATAACTTACAAAGTAACCTGTCATAAATATGATACGATAATAAAATTGAAAAGACAATATAATAAGATTTAAAATTAAAAAAATAAATATTCATACATATTCAACAAAGTAATTGATTAAACAATTACATTTAACCCAATAAATATTAATACGAAGCCACTGTAACTCTCACAAATCAACTGATATTGAATGAAATAAGCAATACTATAGCAAAAATCTTACTGTGGAAATGTTGTTTTTATTTGTCCATAGTTTATTAAAAATAGGGATACTTAAATTTTTTGCTAAAACCATTTTTTAGATGTTAAATGTCTGAACTTTACTAACTCTTCCTGATTTTAATATTTTGTAATTAACATTGACATGGTATTATTTAATTTGATAGAAGTATAAAAACATATTAATTGCTAGCCTCAATCTATTCTATTTTTCACAAAAAAAACCAAAAACAAAAATTTACTTATAAATAATTCTATACGGTAGCCAAGAGATTTACTCTCATATGTTTTCTTTTACTTGTAAACAACGTAAAAGTTTAATGTCCACATGATAGTTTATAATTATATAGTTAGTACTAGGTATATAAATTGTATTATATAATATCGTAGTGTATCTAGTATAGACATTTGTATGTCCACGATGTTTTTGATGTGTCTATACCTCACCCCTAAAATTATTTGGTTAATAATAGATTAGCGATCACCGTTGTATAATCAAACTATAAATAAATATTTGGCAGTAAAACATGCCGGGTGTAATAAAACAAACACGTGTTTCAAAAATTATTTCACTGCCTTCCAGCGTTGTGTGACAGTTTTTTTGAAATGAACGCTACAGAACGCATACTAAATCATTGTAACTATTATGGAATAAATAATTATATTTATGCAAATGTTTTTGATAAGTTCGAAGTAAGTGCTAAGTTAAGTGAATATTCATATAAATTCTGTAACCTAAAGAAGAACGTTTCTATATTAAAAGCCTCGTCCAATCATTATAAACAATCGCAATTATTAAAACTACATATTCTCAAGTATTTTATAAATTAAAGTTTAGTATAAATAGTAAAACATTTGTATTACTTAATCTACAGTAAATTGATTGGGTAAGGACCCGTTTAGCTCATGGCGAGCATTATCAAATCAGTTGATAATGTTAGTCAAGAGCGAAACCGGTCCTGATCCAATACATTTAATGTGGAATAAGTACTAAAAAAGTGTTATTATTTTTATTAAAATGCCATTCCACGAAATATTAAGCGTGAGCACCTTGAGAGTAATTAAAGTATTATTCACTGAAGATTGCTTGACTACATGTCATGTGTATAGTCTATATTTAGTCACCATTTTCACAGAAGAGAAATTTGAATACGTAAAATTCTCAGAAATAAATTGGGCCTATTAAATTCAGTTTCAAATCATAGTTATCTGTTGTACTATTAAGAAACATGAATTAAACCTCTGAAACACTTAAACACAAGAAATTTTTCATTTTCGGAAGGTGAAATCAGATTCGGTTTTGACCACCGATATATTTTATTAAAAACATACATATTTACATGATACTTTCGATGGGATCGGCGAAAACTTTGCGGAAGTTCATTTTAGAATAAAATTTAAGACAATCTATTTTAAGCATGCTTTGTTAAGTTTAAATTTATCACTCATGTATGACGAAAGCTATATTCTGATTATTTAATAACATTCTCTTTATTACAAAATTAAGTGTTTAAATTAATAAGGCTATTTGCTGCGCATATTAAATCAAATTAAACCATTCCATTGAATCATTTAATGTGTAATCAGCAGAAAGAACAACACTGTGTTTTAATTTGTTGGTGTAAATCAAGTAAATTTATTTACTGACGTTGAATTATGTTCTTATGGATAAATGTGGAATGCAAAACACGTGTATAAACATTTCACTCAACGATTTACCAAATACAATACTTGTGGTTGCACATTTTTTTTACTATGTATGTGTATATTGCAGCGAAACGCATATCATAAACGCAGTAACATTTAACGTTGATCGATTTATATTTGAATCCAGTTTCAAAGCCGCCAATGCATCTTTACAACCTTTGTATATTAAGTATATTATATTCTAATATATTATAAAGGTTCTCAATCTCAAAATTTCTATATAACTCTAATGTCTGTCGTGCTTTAAAAAGTACGTTAATATAAGAGTTTTTGAATAATGTTTTAAAACCAAGCACGAAAGGTTCATAAAGATGGTCGATTCAAAATTTTCATCGCATTGATATCCACGGCTTTATTTAATTATTTTCATTATTTCAATGAAAAGAAAAGAATAACATTAAATTACGGGTTTCAACAGCATCGTGCAATTCAAAATTGCAACTGAAGGAACACAGTGGACATGAAAACGCACTTTCGCAGTTCTTTCTAAGAATCGCCATAATTATAATTGTCTAAATTGTTTGATTTTTTTTCAATCTAGCAAAATTGACCATACTAATGTAAGACAAGATTTCGATATCTAGTCTTATTGTTGGGAAAAACAAAATATTTGAAATACTGGTAGGCTATGAGCAATATCTAGCAGTGAAGTCAGTGATTGTAGAACAACATTTGTTAATCACTTTTAAGGTGTTCACTGTCATTGTGGTGGAATGGCATTATAATATAGATAATAAAATATTTTTAATAATCATTTTGCTTCAATTTACTTGTATAGTTGCAATAGTAATTGTTTGTCATACCTTGTAATTCTTACTTAAACTTTGGACAAATATCACTGTTTCGTTGTATTTTGTATCAGTTGACAATGCTCGCCATGAGCGAAAACCGGTGCTGATACAATAAATGTATTGTGAAATAAGTACTAAAAATGTTTTATTATTTTGATAACAACATTTTTTATTCATTAAACAGATTTAATTGGTGATGTTAATTCGGTGTCACATTCGCTTTACACACTATGCGCTCGCTTGATTAATATATGTAATACCAAGCACCCATGTAAAAGATCTGTAAATTCATTTGCATAAAATCTAAATTTTATATTGATCTTTACGGAACTTGAACTCAGACCCACTTCGTCGGCAAGAAAAATCACTTACCACAAGAACAAAGAGGCCAACCTTCGTAATGTTACTGCTTTATAGTTCATTTATCATAGCTTTAAAAAACGTCATATACCCCAGGCTTCGAATTTATTGGAACGGCTCTGTACGAGAATTTATAAAGTATAAATCGATCAACTGAGACTAACTTTATCAGTTCACGAGTTTGAAAAACTTTCTGCTTTAATTTCTTTCTAAACTGATTATTTTTAAATCTTTTTTAGTCTCCCTATGCCGTCTCTGCTAAGATATGTGAATTGAGATAAAACTTGAATAATCTAAGTAAAGGAAATGCTGTGGAATAAATTGGTGAGGGATATTTTTGTATGCCATTTGAGTACTCACGTGTTCGAGCCAGACGTTCGTGGTGAGGATTTGATCTTTCAGATTCTGGAAAAATAGAAAAATGAAACTTTATACCTGAATTTTTTTATAAAATAAGGACATGCATATTTTAATTGTTATTCCAATATATGTATGTGAAGAGATTTACCCATGATATAAAAGATAAAAATTTGAATAAGATAATATTTCTGCTGTCAAAATAGTTCATAATGCATATTTTGTTTCATACTGGGCTCGGTAGTATAAAATTTCTGTTAAATGAAACAATATTTTTACGAAAAAATAGATATTTTAAGATTTATTTTATTTTTCAATATTTAATGTCTGAAATTATAGAACCTAAAACATGTTATTCTTTTCCTTTTATTATATAAATCATATCAGATTACTCATGATAAGTCTTTAATATTTAAAATACAATAAAAAAATTAGAATGAGATATAATGTTCACTGAACGATAAACGGTATAACTTCTAGAATTAATTGATAAAATGAAATTATTTTAAGAAAAATGCCTTCATACTAAAATACCACATATAGTATTATGTAGTTTAAATCTTTATTTAAGTAAGCTACGAGTGCGGAATTGTACTAGGCACCGCATTTTTCAAACTTCAATGATTCATAGTACAATGCAGCCAAACGTACCAACCGTGCAGCGACCGCCATTAATATAAGGACGTTTATTATTGAGCTATAAATTATAAAAGGTTGAGCATATATATTTATAGATGTCGAAATAGACCGTTGGATTCAACAAAGGTTGACTAATTCAGAGCCATTCAGACAAAGAGAAAAGGTCTTCAAATCATTTGAATAAAGCTTTGCCAAACAACAATGGCCAAATCACATAACGCATTATTAATCAGTCGGGTCATGTCATTATTGCCGTGTACGTTGTCGTGGGATTACTGCAATTTCCATCGGATGAACGATTAAATTTGCATTTTAATTTGAATGCTTTATGAATATTTACCTTCGAAATAGGGTGTGGCGATAATAAATTGCCCACATCTGATTTTGGTTAGGAATGTCACGTTTTTTGTTTTGTGCTGATTGATTACTTGCTGAGAAGTAAGTTAGTGACTCACCACCAGCCGTCATGTATATGGAGACGATATTTCATGGCTATCTTCCACATTGGTAACGAAAATAAAGGAACCCTTCTCCTTAGATTCATGCTTCGAGAAGGGTTGCACGGTACTGGCATTAAATCATGGACAAAAGTGCTCTACAAAATAAAAAGTGTTACTAGCTGTTAGAAACTTAAATGAAGTTAATATTATCTTGTGTGTAAACCGTAAACTGGCAGCCTATTCTATTGGACCAGGTCTCCAAATGGAAGCACGACAAAAGGTCGAAAGACATAACGCCGAAAGACACAACGGCCCCGGACATAATGCCCCCAGACATATCGCTCCCGGGCATATCGTCGCCGGGCTAAATGTCTCCGCGACATAATGTTTCCGCGACATATCGTCCCCGGAATTAATGTTCCCGGACTTAACGCTAACTCGCAAAAGTTTCATTTTTAAAATATGTTTGATACAATAATTAATACTAATTTTTAAATTAGTTTGACAGTTTTATAATTCTTTTATTCATTCTGCATAGTGGGAATATCTGACATTCGCAAAAATAAATAATATCGACCATTTAATTGACATTGTAAATATTGAGCATTGAATTAGTAATTGACGTAGGGCTGGCACAATTTTTTTTCGTATAATATATTTTCATACGATTTCTTTATTCATTATGCATTTCAACAATTCCCAAAATATAAGTCGTACACACCATGCTTGACAAGTATTTTGAATAAATAGTTAATAACTTATATATTTATAAACTATAAATATTATATTATTATAAATTTATATATTAATAACTTACTATATATTTATCATGATAAACAAATAGTAGCTTAATTTTAAAAATTTGATTATTTCAGATTTATTTTTGTATTTGAATTTATGCCAGATTTTTGAAACAGGGCTTGCGGCAGAGGGGGAAGTACACTTTTTTTTATTTTAATAAATTTTATTTTTATTTTAATAAATTATGTCCGGTCCGTGGTGAAGTGTCAACGGTGTTGGCTTGCATACCGGACCGCCCGGGTTCGATTCCCGGTAGGAGATTTTCTGAAATCTGTTCACAGGCATGGGTGTTTGTGTTGTTGAAAATCCCTTCCCACCTTTCCGTTCCCAAAGAGCGACGCATAGTAAAAAGCAATTAGCTTATCACTCAATCCTTTCCATACCTACTCTCTTCTGAAAAGAGAGGTTGAGCAACTGAGTAACAAACCGTTCTCGAAGAAAAACATATGTTGAGATAAACTCCGTGAGGAGACCATATGCTCCATGTTAGGAGCGAACTTGGTTTAAAAAAAATCGACTCACAAATGACATTGCTTCAAATAATATACTGTCTCTCATTTTTTTTTTTTTTTTCCTACCTTTACTTTCCCTACTGAAACTATATGTGGAGTCCGCTAGGCGGGCTCCTAGTTTCCTGGCTATTTTTGTTGCTAGGGTGGATACAGACTAAGTCTTTGTTTCCCTTTCCCGCATGTAAGCTAGCTAAGTATTGACTTTCTAAAAGATTCTGTCAGCTGAGGGCTTTGTGTGGGGAAAACACTTAAGAAAAACCCCTTACGAGAATGATTGTCTTGGAATCATTAAAAATTTTCAATTCTTACTAGGAATTGCTCGTAATGTTTACGTAAACTTGAGGAGTTTACTTGTTCTTATAGTAGACATGCCCAGTCCCTAACTGTTACTAAATCGACGAGCCTAGCTCGTAGCTTAAAAATGTATCTCTTAGGGCGTTAGTATAGAAGCTGGCAGTGCTGCTGGCTTCTTCCACGCTTGCCTCCACTGTTGAAGAAATTGCTGTAGGAGAAAGGTGGGTGGAGCATAAGGTTTGAGACATCGTCCTGACGAGGTTCTTAGAGGCCTTTAGTTGGTTTTAAAGTTGGATATTTTCACAGCTCGGAGAGTTGGAGCGAGGTGGGGACCCTGCTTCAAGCTTTCCACGAAACTGGCACGGTGGAGGCGTAGGGTCTCTTTAATGTCAGGGCCTTTATACCACGCCCGGAGGTATCGGGTGCTGGCGTTCTTCTTCAAGCCTGTGATTATGCGTAGGCATTTATTTTCGACCCTCTGAAGGAGAAGAAGTTTGCTGTCGGGGATGTCTACAGACCATATGGGAGAGGCGTACAGCATGGTTGGCTTAATTACCATGTTGTATAGTGCCTTCTTATTAGCCATGCTGAGGTAGCTTCTAGCATTGAATATTGGGTACAACGCGCCAATTGCAACGTGAGCTTTCCGCCTGGCTTCTGCAATGTGCGTAGACCAGGTGAGGGAGCAATCCAGAAATACCCCGAGGTATTTGACAGCTGGGCTGAAACAGCAAGGGATACCACAGACGGTGATTTTCCCGTTATAATTTTTGTTATTACGTTTACGCGTGAAGAGGATCGCCTCTGTTTTCGCGCCGTTTACTTTGAGTCTCCAGCGACTGAAATAGTCAGTCAACTGGGCTGTGCCAGACTCAAGGCGACGTATAGCTACGTCCCGGTCCCTGTGCGTGGAGGTGATGGCCGTGTCGTCCGCATAAAGAGCGACAGAGCAGTTTTTGGGATTTGGGAGGTCGTAAATGAAGTGGTTAAATAGCCTAGGTCCCAGGAGACTACCCTGGGGTACCCCAGCGGAGGCTGAGCGGAGAGAAGATTTTTCCTTCTTAACCGCTGCATAGAGGGATCGGTCATTCAGATAATTTTTGGATGATTTTAATAATGTATGGGGGAGTGTTTGTCTCAACGAGCTTGTGAACAAGTCCGTCGTGCCAAACTGTATCAAATGCCTTTTCCAGATCAAGCAGTACCATTCCGGTGGTTCTTCCCCTGTAAAAGTCTTCGGTGATCTGACCCGTGATGCGGGATAGCTGAAGGGTGGTGGAGAGGCCTTTTCTGAAACCGTATTGAGATTCAGGTAGAATAGGGTTATGAACGGGGAGAAAGCGTTCTAGGATCACTTTCTCGAGCAGTTTGCTGAGGCAATCAAGTAAACTGATTGGTCTGTAGTTGACAGCTAATGAGTGGTCTTTTTAGGTTTTGGAATCGCGACGACGTGTGCCGTTTTCCACGTTACTGGAAAGTAGCCACGTAGAAAACACGCAGTATATATTTTTGCTAAGAAAATGATACCTTTTTGCGGGAGGCGTTTCAAGATAGTGTTGTTGATGTTATCTCTACCGGGCGCTTTTTAACGACGAGTGTTTTGATAAGTTTCTCAATCTCAACCGGCTCAACGATTTTAACATCTTCCGGGATGATGACTTGGGAAGCAAGGGAGTCTATTGACTTTTTTTCACGAGCGCTTTTGTAGCGGTGTCCGTGTCTGACTGGATTTCAAAGTTTTTGACGAATGCATCGGCGAGTGCGTTAGCTTTTTTCGAGATCGGAGTAGACAAATTTATTGCTTGATGGGTCAGGCCTGAGTGGCTTGATTGCAGACGAAGACGTTTTTTATGCGTCTAGAGAGCGCCCAAAGTGAATTTTTGGGGTTGTCGGTGTATATACGGCAGCTAGAGAGAGTGTCTTCCCAAAGAGCAGTTTTGTGACTTTTTACCGTGGCTTTGATTTTGGTTGTGAGAGAGTTAATCTCGCGTTTGACAAAGTGATCTTCGCGTTTGGTTTTGTTCCATTCTTTGCGCAGTTTGTTACGTTTAAGAATGAGTTCGCGGCTTTCGTCCGTGAGCTCAGCGCGTGCGTGTGAGAGTTTCACTTTTGGAACGTATCGGCGGCGGGCCGTGAGGATGGTTTCGGTTAGCTCGGCAGCTGCTGAGTCTATTTCTGCTTCCGTTTTCAGGGGTTTTGGGCGTGAGGTGTATGTTTTGCGTGATGTACCTTTTAAATAGATGCCATTTTGCTTTCGCGTAGTCGAACTGCGGGTTCTTTCTTTTTCATACGCGCCTCCTATCTCAAAGTAGACAGGAAGATGGTCCGAGTGAAGCGCATTAAGTACCCTTGGCTTTCCGACAGTCGGAGAATTTTGAGCGATCACCAAGTCAATGAAAGATGGGCGAGTTTTACCTTGTATGCGCGTTGGTTCGTCCGTATGGAGAATCGTAAAGTCAGATTTTTTCGAATGTTTGAGGAGCGAGTTGCCGCGGGAGTTGGCTCTGAAGCAATTCCACACGCTGTGGTGGGCGTTTAGGTCACCGGCTAAGACGACCGAGTTTCTGAGCTTGAGCAGCTGATCAAGTTCAGAAGCAAGGAACTTTTCCTTGGCTTTACCATACACCGATATGATAGCGTGAGGCTTCCCATTGATTTCTACTTCTATGGCAGTAGACTCAAACCCGTTTAGAGGAGAGGTCGGGAGATGCGCGTGCTTGAGATCGCGATGAACTAATATCATGACGCCACCGCCCCTCTCGGGGAGAGGGCGGTCCTCACGGTAGCAGTCGTAGCCGTGAGCGGAGAAACGGTGTTTAGGCTTAAGGTATGTCTCTTGGATCAGGACGATATCTATACCAAGCTCTATGAGTAGTTCTTGGAGTTCGGGGCGTTTGTGGGCTGAGACGCTGTTGGCGTTCCACGTTAAGACCTTGAGTGGCCGTCCATTATCTAGCAGGTCTGCGCCTTTTACGGGGAAGCTAGTCCGAATTTGTCAAGTAGTGACTGAGCTCTGTCGAGTCTATCACTAAGAGACATTGTAGGGCTTGCGCGAATGGCGCGGGACATGCGAATACTCTCAATGATGGTGGAGATGTCTTCATTGGTGACACCATCCTCACCGTCAAGGAAAGAGTTGATGGTGTCGATTAAAGTAGCAGGAATGGGTTGTTTTGTCGCTGCTGGAGTGGGGGCATGCTCTCAGTATTGGGAGGCCCTGTAAGCGCTCTTGTAAGAGAGAACATCTGGGGCGGCTGCGCGAGCAGCTGATCGGTGGGGGTTTGCCTTAGGAGCGGTGGTGGCCGCTCGGCGAGCTTCAATTGATTTGACGTAGGCAATGCGTTTTGGGCATTGCCTGTAGTTTGCGGGGTGGTCGCCTCCACAGTTGCAGCACTTGACCCCTGGGGATGAGCCTCCCCTTGGGTCGTGTGCATGCTTGGGACTCGTGTTGCTCCAGGCATTTTACGCAACGCGCGTCATGGTTGCAGTTTCGGGCTGAGTGCCCAAAGAGCTGGCACCGGAAGCACTGAGTGCCACTTGCGCTTGCACTCCCTTTAAATTTTTGGAGCGTCACCCTCACATGACAAAGAATTTTGATCTGGGCAGACATGTATGACATGTCTGTTCCTGCTGGCATGGCGACTAGGTAAAAGTAATTACGAGGTGCCGGGGACTTGTATTTTAGAAGCGATACTGATGCGGGGTTGAAGCCGTATTCGCTAACTGCGAACGCGACCTCTTCTACAGGCAGGAGGGGCAGTCCAGCGATGACTGCTTTACAGGTCCTATCCTCCTGTAAAAGTGAATGAGTGGAATTTCGCATTACCACTCCGAAGACCTTCGGTAAGGCAACGGTGGGCTTCCACTGATTTTACTTGGACGGCATATGTGCCGTTCTTGAAATTCGTATGGAATTTATTTTCTCCCAGTATCCTATTCAGTCTTTTGACGATTGTGCCGTGAGGCTCTGAGTCGTCAACCGAAATTATGACGGGGGGAACGCGGGTTTTTTTTGGCTTCGCGGGGCCAATGGTAGGGGGTGCTGAGGGTACAGACGGGAGCGTGACTTCGGGATTTAGACCAATAAATTTGTTTGTCGTCTTAGTTGGCGACGGAGCGGCTAAATGCCGTTTGGGGAGCAGACACCTTGGGTCTGATCCACTGGTCAAACTGGTTGACTGTGGGAGTTGACTCTAAAAGTGGCACAGGGGATTGAGTATGAGCGCGATAGTCAGCGGGAAGCTGCACCGGTCTCGGGAGTACCACAGGGGCTGTGGGTGAAGTTGGCATGCTGCCGATTGGCTTGTGATTCAGTGTATCTGGTGAGGGCGTCGGGGAACGGTGCCCTCTGGTAGCTTTTGCCGAGCGCAAACGTGATCGGGGGCCGCGGGGACCCGCTAGGGGACCCGGGCAGCTTCCTCGGAGCGAGTGGAATTTTTAATTATATTTCAAATTATATAAATAATAATTCAAAATATTGCTGTTCGCGCTTTCGCGCTTTCCGTTCGACCGACTGTACTTTACTTTCGGCTGACTGTATGCTCTGTCAGCCGGACGTACTTAGGACCCACGCGGTCATAAACGCAGGGCTTCCAAGAAGGGAACAGAGCGTTGTCGATGGGACGCTTTTACATGTAGTAATTAAGTGAAACGGTAAAATGTTAAAATATGTATAGGTATAATAAGATACTAAATATAATATGTTTCTTACTCTGTGTCCGTTGTGAATTCCAGAGATTGCTAGAGCAATGCGAGCCTTTTCGCGTAGCGAAGAGGCGAGCTAAATAGGATATTTGCTGAAATCTTGCGAAGCGAGATTTCAGACGACCTTACTCTGAGAGAGCTAAAACGGGAATGACTGTCTCTCATTAATTTTTCGATTGATATTAATGTCCGGTCCGTGGTGCAGTGGTCAACGTCGTTGACTACCAGACATACGCTAACTCGCAAAAGTTTTATTTTTAAAATATGTTTGATCCAATAATTAATATTATTTTTTTAATTGCTTTGACAGTTTTATAATTCTTTTATTCATTCTGCATAGAGGGAATACCCAAAAATTCGCAATAATAAATAATAAAGGGGCATTTAATATTTAACATTGAGCCGACCAATCAGCCCCTTATTACGTCCAAAATGAAAATAGTTATGAAATTATAGAAAAAATAATATATGTATATAACTATAAAAGCCACTTTATAGTATTTGAAGAATACATTTAATATCATTGATCGTAATAATATTAGTTAATCGATTAATATAAACTTGAAATTTTAGTTGCAAATCTCTCTATAAAATATCGATATTTATAATTATAGAATCTCAAATTTACATGCAAGATCAAGGGTGGCCAACGCGGGGCCCGCGGGCCACGTGTGGCCCGCGAGTGTCTAATTGTGGCCCGCGGAGCATTTTTTTTTTAGTGTACATAAAACCAATTTTCTAAAAAAGTAAATTTCTCAAAAATAAGCCTGTATCGTCAAACTATGACTAGGCGTGTCGACGACATTAGAAACCATATTGAAGATAATGGGAGAAATCGAATACTTGCCAAGTATTTTAAATAAATAGTTGATAAATTATATATAAAGGGTTTTTCATTAAGGGCGCTCAAACTTTTTTTTTAAATAAAACAAAAACGAATGAAGATATCTAAAAAAAAATTATTATGTTTTGAAGTACATTTAGTGGCAATTATGTATAAAATTCAATTTCCCTCGCATGACCACAGCGGGCACGTTTGCAGAAGTTCAATCGTTGAATCAATTTTCCACCACTTTTCACATAATTCGGCCCGAATCGCACCAATTTCGCGTTCAATATTTTCTCTTAGCACTTGTAACGTCGCCGGCTTGTTGGTATAGACCAGGCACGGGCAAACTGCGGCCCGCCGAGTGTTTTCTGCGGCCCGCCAACATAAATCTTAATTCTAAGTAAGAAAAATTCTTAATATTTTTTTAAAAAAATATTGAAAATAAAATAAAAATTCTTCAAGATATTGAGTGAGTATACAGATATTCCTTTTCACAGTTAAATTCAAAAACTTTGCTTGAAAAAAGTGCTTCAAAGAGTTCGGGAAATAAAAAATATTATAATTTTATTCTTGGTACTGATGATTAGGGATTTGTGATTTTTCATTTACTCTGGACATCGTGCTACACTTAAGTACTATTAACTCCGTGTTATGAAGGCTCTGAATGACGATTTTTTACAAAGATTTGGTGACTTCCGAAAAATTGAGACAAGTTTGGCGCTAGTAAGCGATCCATTTTAATAAGATATTAAAACTGCATTGAAAGAGCTACAACTTGAGATTATTTATCTGCAATGTAACACTGATTTAAGAGATTTTACACCATCGTGACGAAATCTGCAAATTTTACAATGATCTCAGTTCAGACAAATTCGACCAATTTAAAGATTTTGCACGAAAAATGTGAACAGACATTTTCGATCTTGAACCTCAGCTTAATTCTGATTCCATGACCATTCACAAGCAGTTTTAAAAATGAGCTTGTTGAAAAATTTTAATCTTCGAAACAGCTTCATTCTTCTGATATTTTTCGTGATAATAAATAGAGTACACCCGGTCCTCTTTTTAAACGATTTTTTTAGTGATTTCGTTTTACGTTATTCACAACGGTATTCGAGTTATTCGAAGGTATGTGATTTTTCTTTTTACAGACAAGATGGTGCCGCAAACTCATGCGATATTATTGGTAACTCTGCTCTGAAACTTATTTAAGCACAATGCATTTATTAAATTCGTTGAATAGCACTTTTTTTTAAATTTGTTGAAAAATTTTTTTAGGTCGAATTTGAAAAATAATTTTGTTTTTCTTGTATTTTGGATACGCGATTTTTTTATGTGCGCCACTTTTTTGAAATCAATGTAAAAAGATCTGGTGTATATCTAAAAATGGTGTTTTTACTTGAGGCCCGCGGCTCATTTTGAATTCTTGAATTGGCCCGCCATCCGAAAAGTTTGCCCCCCCCCTGGTATAGACCAAAGATTTAACATAGCCCCAAAGAAAAACTTACGGGAAGATGGTTGAAAAACGCATTAATGAAAATCGAGATGCCGAAAAGTTGCAGAACGATGAAGATCATTTGTTCTTAATTAGCATAAAGCCCACTATGAAAAAAGTTGACGGAAATACAGAAATTGGGTTTCCGCGGAAAAATTAATGACTGGCTTTTGGAAGCTATCACACAGAACGAATTTGGATTCTTTGAAAATCTTGGTTATTTTGTTCAACCAGATGCAAAATCAAACAATAAATCAACATCAACATAATCTTGTTTTTAACTGATCCAATAAAAAGGTGTTATGCAATTTGGCATATGAATGTTTTTATGGGCTTATTGTAAGCGAGGTTAAATTTTTTCTAATATATAGTAAATCTTGATATGGACATTCTTGTGTATTCATGAAATTTATCTTTATCTTCTCGTAAACTTCCATATGATGTAACAAATTCCCCAAACACTGCTCTTTGCTTCAAAATGTCGCTATGACCTATCTTTTAATCTAAAAGATCAATCTTTAGAAATTAGCTTTCCTCCAAACACAGCTTACAATCGCAAAAATAGCTTACAATCAAGCCAACATAATATTTTTTGACACGTGTATTTTTTAAAGAACATTATGATGTCACGCCGAAATAATATTGTTGATAACAGGTCATGGCGTAAGTCTCCCCGATTCCTATTATGCACACGATAAAGGGACCTTTATTATTAATTTTATGTTTTGGCTAAACATTACCAAGGCGCCATTGTTAATGGCTTTTGTGGCTACCTTGGAAGAAGAGCGTGAAGCTCCGCAATACGCCTCATACATAGTTTGACGATACAGGCTTATTTTTGAGAAATTTACTTTTTAGAAAATTGGTTTTATGTACACTAAAAAAAATGCTCCGCGGGCCACAATTAGACACTCTTGCGGGCCACACGTGGCCCGCGGGCCCCGCGTTGGCCACCCTTGATCTAGCATGTAAATTTGAGATTCTATAATTATAAATATCGATATTTTATAGAGAGATTTACAACTAAAATTTCAAGTTTATATTAATCGATTAACTAATATTATTACGATCAATGATATTAAATGTATTCTTCAAATACTATTGATACCGCCTGATATTGTAGGTCATCAGGACTCTCTCGAACCATCTTATTATCACCTCAATCAATGATAATAGGACCTAAACGATTAATATAACGCGAATAAATTCAGTAAAATGTTATAAAATCATATAACCGACTTCTAGAAACGACGTCTCTCGTCCAAGTCATCCGCGACCACTTTGCGTCGATTGGTCGAATTCAGTTTAGGCCCGAACGCTTTGCGTCGATTGGTCAAGCGCTTTTTCACACTAAAATCATAGGGCATAAATATGCGTGTCTTAAGCCATTTTTGCCCCCGCATCGTATCGGTATACGCCCCACCTTCCACAACCATGACAACAGCAGACTTAAACAACCTGCTGGATGTAAACTTTCCAGCGACTATCCTCGCTGGAGACTTCAACGCCAAACACCGGAACTGGCACAGTCGCCTCACGAACCCGAAGGGGGAAATTCTCAATCAGTTCGCGATCGATAATCAAGCAACGATAGTAGCTCCATTCGAGCCGACAATATATCACGTCCCAACCAAAACGGCGGACGTACTAGATTTCGCAATGTTGTTCGACATCCCACACGCCCCGCAGATAAAAGTAGTCGACGAATTAAACTCAGACCACCGACCCGTACTCCTGTACCTAGGAGACCTAACGTACCCACTCGCGATCGTTCAAAATAACTCCAATTCCCGCACTTCGTGGGAAGATTTCGAACAACACTTATCTGATAATTTAACGCCGACTCCATGTCTCGCTAACCCCGCAGACATCGACATCGCAGTTAAAAACCTGACGGACGCTATACTCGCCGCGAAAGCGTCCGCCTCATCCCCCATCCCTACGGTAGGGCACAGACCTGACGTCCCGATCAGAATTAGAAACCTGATCACTCAGAAAAATCGCGCTAAAAAAGAATGGCAGCGCCATTATAACCCGACAGCCCGCTCGGAATACTTTCGCTTAACCGCGCTAGTAAAACGGGAAACTAAAAGCCCAGAGAGAAAAATCTTTTTAACGACTACCTCGCCGAATTAGAAAAAAGGCAGCCATCCCTACTGGATTCTCAGTAAGATTCTGAGAACCCGGAAGAATCCGATCACCCCGATTATCGGACCGAACGGACCAGTTTACTCAGTCGATGAAAAATGCGAAACGTTCGCAGATTCCATCGAAAAACAATTCTCACCTAACGCGATAGATGCAAACGACCGCGCTCTAACAAAGCGCGTGAAATGCATAACCGAAAAATACAGGACCATCATTAGCGAAATTCCGACCCTCCCCCCCACACCTATCGAACCCGCGACCACGGGCGAAATAGAGACGCGAATAAAACACCTGGCAAACCGCAAAGCACCCGGCTGCGACGGCATTTCCCATAAGGCGCTCAAACACTTACCTGAAAAGGGAGTGTTAGAGCTGACCAACATTTTCAACGCTTGCCTGAAAATGCATCATTTCCCATCCGATTGGAAAATGGCGGACGTGATTTTAATCCCTAAACCGGGCAAAAATCACCAACTTCCCGAAAACCACAAGACCGATTAGTCTACTCCCGTCAATGAGTAAACTACTCGAAAGGGTCATCAAATCTAGATTAGAAGAATTCGTTCGGAACAAAACCTCATCCCGGATGAGCAGCACGGGTTCCGAGCGCTTCATTCCACCAACCACCAGCTGCTCCGGGTAGCAGACTATATCACAGAAGGCTTTAACCGCCGACTGTTCACCTCTGGCCTGTTTTTAGACATATCCAAAGCCTTCGACAAGGTTTGGATAGAAGGATTAGTTGTCAAACTTAGCGAGGCCGGCCTCGACACACCGATGTTGAAACTGATCAACTCGTTCCTCACCGATCGACAATTCCGCGTAAAGCTTCACGGGGAAAAGTCATCCACCCGCATTCCGACGGCGGGCGTTCCTCAGGAGCAGCGCTCTCCCTCTGCTGTACAATCTGTACACGCACGACATCCCGATTCCTGCGAAAGAATCGCAATGTATCCTCGCGCAGTATGCCGACGATACTGCGATCCTTTCACAATCTCTCTAACCGCAACAAGAGCTTCTCTCATCACACAGCTGGCAGGCAGCAAGATCGCCCTTTGGTGCAAAGACTGGCGCATCAAACTTAACGCGGAAAAAGCACGGCAATTACGTTTTCCCGTCGCACCAACAGACATACAGCTAGAATCAAACCGATCTGCGTAAACGGCAAGAAAATCCCGTTTTCCGACACGGTAAAAATATCTTGGCCTTACGCTCGATAAGAGACTTGAATTCACCGCGCACGTTGAACTCAAGCGCCGCCAGGCAAACCAGGTCTCGGGTCGATTAAACCCTATGATCGGCAGACAGAGCAAGCTAGGCCTTAAAAGCAAGCTGCTCTTGTACACTGCCATTACACGCCCGATTATGACGTACGGCTACCAAGTTTGGGGACATTCCAACCCCAATCACGTCGCTAAGCTTCACGTGATTCAGAGCAGATCACTTCGGAAAATAACAAACGCCCCGTGGTATGTGCGCACCACCACACTAGAACGCGATTTAAAGATAGATTCTCTCGAAGAGCACACTCAGAAACTCGCGCAAAAAATTTGCCACAGACATTGAAAATCACCCAAATCCCACGATAAAAGCACTCTCACGATATTACGTTAAATTCGCACACATACATCACCCTAGGCCTCTCGACGTCCTACGTCGAGACCCGCCCTAGCTAGCCTTACCCTTACCCTCCCATCCAGCATCCGACCAAACCTGGCCGACGTCGCGTGACCCGGACCAGCAAGAAGCAGATCTCATCTCGACTCCCGGAGAAGAAGAGAGAACTTCCAGACCACATGGCACCCAGAGCTTTTGACCTCCTCTCGAGTCTAAATAACAAAAAAAAGAGGGCAAAAAAGAAAATAGATGTCAGCTGCATAACACAGCTGACATGAATATTTATAAAAAATATAATAAATAACATAGCCCCAATTAAAACTATAAAACAAAAATTTCCACTCGAGGTTATTGCATCACCGCTCTGGGCGACCACCCTCAAGAAATCGACACAATCTCACCACCCCAACAACAACACAGATGAAAGGGATTAGGCTAACGCCCAAGTCCCCGTTAAAGTGGCCCCTACAAAAGTCAAGTCAAAGTCCATTTTTGCCCAGTCGTTATCCTTCTTTCAAACTCTACGGTCGTCTCCGCTCCTGCCTCGGCAGGCAGGAGGCCAATTTATTCGTTTAGGCCTGTTGGTCCTTTTTTAATTGTAATTGTACTTGCAATTGTATATCTGTGTTTTTTGGAAAGCCGACAATCAATATTGTGAAAATAAACTCGCCAACTCTGGGATAGAGTTTGGCCAAGAGAAACCGATTGAAATCTTTGCGAGAGACACCTTTCTCCCCATCCTGTCCCTAAGTTCCGTCGACGAACGCCTTAGAATGACGCTGTCTGACGCAGTCAGATTGGGAAGAAACCCTAGTCGTCTCACTATAAAGTGGCTTTTATAGTTGCATACATATATTATTTTTTCTATAATTTCAAAACTATTTTTATTTTGGACGTAATAAGGGGCTGATTGGTCGGCTCAATGTTAAATATTAAATGCCCTTTATTATTTATTATTGCGAATTTTTGGGTATTCCCTCTATGCAGAATGAATAAAAGAATTATAAAACTGTCAAAGCAATTAAAAAAATAATATTAATTATTGGATCAAACATATTTTAAAAATAAAACTTTTGCGAGTTAGCGTATGTCTGGTAGTCAACGACGTTGACCACTGCACCACGGACCGGACATTAATATCAATCGAAAAATTAATGAGAGACAGTATATTATTTGAAGCAATGTCATTTGTGAGTCGATTTTTTTTTTAAACCAAGTTCGCTCCTAACATGGAGCATATGGTCTCCTCACGGAGTTTATCTCAACATATGTTTTTCTTCGAGAACGGTTTGTTACTCAGTTGCTCAACCTCTCTTTTTTTCAGAAGAGAGTAGGTATGGAAAGGATTGGAGTGATAAGCTAATTGCTTTTTACTATGCGTCGCTCTTTGGGAACGGAAAGGTGGGAAGGGATTTTCAACAACACAAACACCCATGCCTGTGAACAGATTTCAGAAAATCTCCTACCGGGAATCGAACCCGGGCGGTCCGGTATGCAAGCCAACACCGTTGACACTTCACCACGGACCGGACATAATTTATTAAAATAAAAATAAAATTTATTAAAATAAAAAAAAAGTGTACTTCCCCCTCTGCCGCAAGCCCTGTTTCAAAAATCTGGCATAAATTCAAATACAAAAATAAATCTGAAATAATCAAATTTTAAAATTAAGCTACTATTTGTTTATCATGATAAATATATAGTAAGTTATTAATATATAAATTTATAATAATATAATATTTATAGTTTATAAATATATAAGTTATTAACTATTTATTCAAAATACTTGTCAAGCATGGTGTGTACGACTTATATTTTGGGAATTGTTGAAATGCATAATGAATAAAGAAATCGTATGAAAATATATAATACGAAAAAAAATTGTGCCAGTTCTACGTCAATTACTAATTCAATGCTCAATATTTACAATGTCAATTAAATGGTCGATATTATTTATTTTTGCGAATGTCAGATATTCCCACTATGCAGAATGAATAAAAGAATTATAAAACTGTCAAACTAATTTAAAAATTAGTATTAATTATTGTATCAAACATATTTTAAAAATGAAACTTTTGCGAGTTAGCGTTAAGTCCGGGAACATTAATTCCGGGGACGATATGTCGCGGAAACATTATGTCGCGGAGACATTTAGCCCGGCGACGATATGCCCGGGAGCGATATGTCTGGGGGCATTATGTCCGGGGCCGTTGTGTCTTTCGGCGTTATGTCTTTCGACCTTTTGTCGGCACACGCTCCAAATATATATATATATTTTTAAATGCTGTGAATTGACTTTTAGTCAAAATCAGCGCGGTAAAAAAGACGGTAAGAAAGTGTGGACCATAGAATTTTTTAAAAATCATTTGGAGTTCAAACCGACTAGTTCAGTAAGATGGCATAATAGATTCAAATACGAACCACTAAGCTTAAATGCTTAAAGAATATCTGGGAAACACATAAGTTTGAAGCAGCGGAGCCTCCAAGGCTCCTCCCTAACAAGGAAAGTTCACCATATTTATTATTCCCGTTGTCTCTAGATACTGTATTCTACCCAAAGATTACAAGACGAATATTTTTTTATGAGACAATAATGTTAGATTGAAAATATTATGGAAAAGGAAACACTTATGTAGGCTTAGTTGGCAAGTGAATTTTCTTCTACGTACGTTTATGTTGCTTTTGCATTGCATGCTTAATAAATACGCAGCTTTTCTCTCCTTGTCGGTTCAAAGAGATCCGTTAGCTTATTGACACGCCCTAAAACCTCTTCAAAATAAAATACTTTATTTTAATATGATAATTCTGTTTTTGTTTTGTTAAATAAACTACGAAGTGCTTAATAAAACAAAGAAATGCAAGCCGACATGGTTGATAAATTACTGAATTCTAGAATTGATCATGTTCATATGTAATAAAAAATGTCGTTTGTAAAAAAATATACTTATTATTCATTGTATTTTTGTAAGGCATGAGAACCTATACATAAATTGTATACAAACTATGGAATCGATGCCTGGTTATGGAATCAGTCGCTCAACCGCTTTTAGCGTATCTGGTAAGACTGAAGAAAACGGCTCGAAAAAAGCTTGTGGTTACCTAACCATTTCTCTATGCTATGAGGTATGTGGTGAAAGGTGAAAGAAAGAATAGTTAATCTAAAGACATACTTAAATGGGTGAATTTAATATTTGGGGATTCGAGTCTCTGACTGTGTGACTAAGCACAACAAGAGCCTGTTGTAATGTTGAGTCTAGGTTGTTTTCATGGAAGTGAAAAATATTTTCTATACTCCAGTAATTAACTTATAACATTTTGAAAATTGCAGGTAAAGAAACGTCATTTATAAATAAGTAAAAATATTTAAAAATAAAATATGAGTTTTTATAAATTTGGAAATGTTTTCATTATAATTTCATAGATGTACTATTTTGAATTGTTATTTAAATCGACAGTGAATAACTTTGCAGACGATTAGAGTTGGCGGGGTTGACTTGCATAAAATGGGCTGGTTATCTGGAATAGTCAGCTAATCTCCATGTCAATGAACCTCGTCTGAGGGAACCGTCAGCATTGACGTGGAAGCGCTAGAGCCGTTTCATCGGTTAAACGAAACTATCTGCAGCGACACTGGATGATCCATCAATAGCCCCTTGTCATACACCAAAGAATTTTTATCTCGGTTCAGCTCAATTTGAAAATATACGTATACAATTATGAAAGCAAGAAATAAAACGAAAGTGAGGCTTCATTTAACGTTTTTGTCATTTTATCCGTTTTAAAAATATGAAATTCAATCGATGTTTTTTCATAAGTATGTATATAATATCATTAATAGAAGAGTTATACCGATTTAAAACCAATCCATTGTATGAATAAGCAAAAATTATATATACAGTTTACGAAATGATGGCTTAAGATGTAAATAACCGACCCGAAATTTGAGCCACGAAATGAAAAGTTGATACCCAACCATTATTAGTTTAATATGTATGTTTAACTTTAACGTCGCGTAGTAAATTAAAAACTTCATTGAAAACTACATTTTATAATTTAAGCTATTGGTGACCAACCTTTTCAGGAGGCTGGCTAGGTTTTGGAAATGAGATTTCTTGCCGGGCCACAATCTTCACAATATTTTTTTTATAATTATGCAAAGAAAACAAAACTTTATCATTTGTATTAAAGCATTGCACGTTTAGTAGAAATGTGACATTCCTAGTCAACAGTTACAATTTATTGTCATCTATTGCCCGGAAAAATAATTTATTGATTGTTTCATAACACGAATTCGGAAGAAGTTTTAAGTTATGCTGATATATTTTCACAAATACTAACCAAGCAATGATAATAGTTTTTTCGAGGTGCATAAAATATACCCTAAAAGCCTAAAAGCTCAAATTTTCTTCAGTTTCGTGATCTACATATATACTCCTCAAGCCAATTGTGGTCTTCAAGCCGCGCGTTTGCAATATATAATTAAAATGATGTATTTATTGCATACCATATTTCAAACGCTTATAATTGAATTTTAAATGAAGCCTTAAAAACGAGAGGAAAAAGTCACTGAAACATATTAATATCACTGTGGAACTATGGAATTTGGGATCTGGTTGTTTATAGCGGGCAGATGATCCATCAATGTTCAGGGAACGTGGATAGCCAAAACGGTAGGAAACCGTGATTCATCAAGTTGCGGTATAACCGCAACGATGCTGCCTGTATCATGCTATCGATTCAAAACATTATAGTTTGCCTACCAAACTGAGAAAATACTTGTAAGTGTAATTATTTGGTAGTAAAATGATATAAATTGCCATTAAAACGTCAAAATTATCAGTAAGTAATATAAACGTTGAGTATTTATGCAGTTAGTTATTAAACTAAGCGTGCAGCGCTAATGTATAATATCTAGTAATTACAAAAGAAAATTAGCATTCTCGTTTTGGCAAGTTGTCACAATTTTAGGCTGCCACATGTCATCCATCACTTTATATAAGCTTTATGAATTTTTACTGAAAGTTGATCTCCCATCGGCAACTGAATTTTTTATACAACGTAACTGGATTTTTATCCACCGATTGATCAGATAATTATATGTCTTCTGTTTACCAGTCCCTTTACTAATATGTGTATTATGTACTAATGGCTTCTAATAATTGAAATATCTATATATACATATAAAAGAAATTCTGAGGTATGCAGGTATCACCGGAGCAGATGTGTTTGTACCGTAAAGTAAAGGTTAAAATGAGATGTCTGTTTAGAGAACGGTTACGCAATATTTTATTGGATTGAAACAAGTGAATAGAAAAAAAATTGTCAAATATCAATTGAATTAATGTTACTGATCATGAAAATAATTAATCAATAAATATCAAAATATAGTAAAATCATTTTAATAACATCATTTTTTTATTGATGGTTATTCAAATTCGACGGACAAGCGTTTCCAATAAGTGGGTTTGCATGTTTGCCACGATGAAGTACCGATGACACGCGATTTTCGTTCCAATCAACATGATGGCAATTGATTTTACGACATATGCTATTTTGGTTTTGGGAATTCTAAGCGCTTCGAAACGGCCAATGAGTTCGTATGCACCTGACGTGCTGTAATATTGCATGATTGCAAACTCTCATGATGTTAATCCGAAACTATTGGTAATATAGCAAATGTTATTAAATTTATTTATGTATGAAGATTAAAACTGTAATATTTTAATGACGTGTAGGAATCGTACATTCTAGAGAGATTTACTTATTTGTCAAAATAATAGTAAATACTAATTCCACATTTTTGTGAAAATTTTTATTTGAGATGCTAGTTCAAATTAAATGAAATTTGTTATTCCATTATTGACCAGAGTTTCGCCTGTTTGAGAAGCATCTTCAGACTCTTTTTATGAAATTGTACTCCACCAAAGATATTGTAAAATCCATCGAGTTAGTTTGTATAAAAAAAATCTTTTTAAAAAATGATAACATGCATTATTGCAGGCTTTGTCAATAGAGTAAGAGGCTAGACATGTATTTTATAAGAATAGTAAAAGTAAACTCTAACATTACGAGCAGTTATTAGTCAAATTTATCTTTTGTTAATGAATCCATGTCAATTATTCTAACGAGCTGTTTTCCGTTTTCCCAACACAAAACCTTAATTAATCAGCATAGTATTGTAGCTAGTTAAAAGTTAGCTATCTGACATGCAGGAAAGGTAAAAAAAAAATCTGTACCCACTCTTGTAAGAACCATTGCCAGACAACTAATTAAATTAGTTTCAGTATTATAAAATGGAAATGAATGATTTTTTAAAGAAAATAGGCCAAAAAGTAACTTTCGAACATGAGTTAATATCAGGGCTTTGGAGTCGGAGTCGTAGAGTCAGGGCGTTTTGGCCGGAGTCGTACTAGGAGTCGGAAATTTTGAAAAGTTTGAACTTTTTTTTATGTCAAATTTGGCCTTTGGCCGCATTGATAGGGTCGATATTTTTAATTGAATACAAATAAATGGTAAAATTAAGGAAAAAAGTGCCGATATTAACCTTTTTTTAGTCGGAGTCGGAGTCGTGTTTTTGGTCAATGTCGGAGTCGGAGTCGGAGTCTTAGTCGGAGTCGTGGTTTTGGTAAATGCTGGAGTCGGAGTCGGACTTTTTTTCGGACTCCGCAGCCCTGGTTAATATTGAAATATTCAACGGTTCACATTCACTATCGTAATACAATCATTTCAATTGCATAAGGTACATCAACCAGGAAAAGCAGTTTACTGGTTGCTAGTTTCCTACTCTGATGCAATGTTCCAATAATATCCCACTCTCTATCAGGATCAATATCAATTACAAGAAGATAGTAATATGACAAATGGAATGAGCAAACTGTCAAATATTTTAATTGAAATATCACACGAGCCGCTGCAGCGCTGGTTTTGAATAGTTAATATCTAATGTTTATTTAAACATCAGTTTCAAAACGACATGACATTTGACGTTTCTCTTAATAAAGTAAAACATAACATAAACATAACTTAAAACGATCACAAATTCAAAATAAAACTTTCACCAAACATGCTGGACGTACGAGAATACATACATATATACAAAAAAAACAGATGATTTTTGAATATATTTGTACATATAATAATTAGTTAAAAAAGCGACGGTTAAAATTTTGTTTTTGGTGTAGAGTAAAGTTACTTGAATAATTGTAACTATTTCTAACCAAGTAATCAAATTTATTTAAATTTTAAAAAATCATTTCCGCAAAGCTACTGTCGAATACACCGAAAGAAATCATCGGCTTATTTTTAACATCGTGTATTTTTTAAAAAAATCATTTTTGATTATTTCGGTTAGCAAGTATAGCGACGCATATATATCATTCATTTAATGTCCATATATGTAAATGGAAAAAGTTCAAAATCCAAGTGAAATGACTGCTATGTGATAAGTTTTAATGATTTTATATCGTAAAATAAGCATCTGGTGGTCAATGGTTGGTGATTTCCATGTGTGTGCATCGATGCCAATAGATGTGCGCATAGTAAATGATGGGAAATATTGAACCCAGCAAGTCCATTTGCTGGCCTCCCCGCGGCGACCATCGGGCAATGCAGCTTAGCTGTAGCTAACAGCAGGGGGGCGAAAGGCGAGCCATCCGGCGCCTCAAAACCGGTCTTATGGCTAAGGGAAGGAAATCCCCGACAGAAAAACCGGGTTGAGCCAACCTGTAGAGCCCTCGTGACTCAGGCCTCGGGGGCGCAGGGTTAATCACCCTGTCTTCTAAAATAAAATCGATTACGATACCACCACCGCAGAAAAAGCCTCGGACGTCCTGTTCTGCCCTTCGATCGTTGCTCCTAGCCTGAAACTGTGTGACCTCGAGTATGCCGTCATCTTTGACAAATCAGTTGAGGGTATTCAGGAAACAATGGATAGACTGCAAAGCAACTCGTATCGCGTTGGCCTCGAAGTCAACGCGAGTAAAACTAATGTGCTCTGCAACAGCGCCTGTCCAGATCCAGACTACTCTCTAATGAGTGCGGGGCAAGAAATCGAGAGAGTCGATGGTTTTAGGTACTTGGGAGTACACATCACTGGAGATGGCAACCCGCGTAATGAGCTCGCGATCCGATTAGGGATAGATGGAGCAACTTTTAATTCAATGCGGAAAGTCTGGGACTCACGGTTATACTCGGTCAGAACCAAGTGCCACTTATTCAATGCATGCATACTGACTGTGCTGCTTTACGGTTGCGAGTCATGGCACATCAAAAAAACACAGGGTAACCGTATACTGTGCTTTGAAAACAGTTGCCTGCGGCTAATATTAGGAGTACGGTGGTTTGACTTTGTCAGGAACACGGAGGTAAGAGAGCGGACAAACCAACCCCTTATTACGTCCAAAATTAAAAGGCGACGATGGACCTGCTTGGAAATGTGCTGCGGGTGCCTCAGGGGAGCCTGAATCCTGCATGCCTCTTTTATCAACCTGAAGGATCCCGACGCCATCCATAGGATGTACTCAGGGGAGCTCCGAGACGCCGGGATGACTTGGGAAGATGCGAGGAGGTTGGCAGGAGATAGATAATTTTGAAGGCACCGTGTGGCGGCCATATGCTCCGAATAGGGAGCGGATATGGAAAAAAAAGAAATAAGCATCAGTTGAAAATGCTCGCGACGAGTGAAACTGTTCCTAGATAAATGCATTTATTATGGAATAATTAGAAAAAATATCTTTTATTTTTTTAATGAAATGCCATTCTACCAAATTTTACAGTGAAAACATTAAAAGTGATTTCGACATTTGAAAAAATTCAAATAATACTACTTTGAACTAAAAAAAATGTTGTATAAAATATAATATCTATTGTTGTGAGAAATAAGTAGTTTTCCTTGAGTATCAATATCTTTTAAATTTCAGTTATTTGAATACATCAAAATATCGAGACTTAGTTATAAATTGGCACTTACATAATTATGACAGTGTCACAAGGACCCAAAACATTAGACAAATTGCATTACCGCGCTATTATCAAATCAAATTGATTGTACTGGAAAAAGGGGTGGGTAATTATATTTAAATTGATGGATCTATGAGCACTGAGTGCTTATCACATTGATGGCTTATAGCGAAATATTATTTGCGACAGGATTTGATTGAATGTTTGGGAATCGAACGCAATGCAGAATTCGAACGATTGGATTCATTCGAACGAAGCTCAATGTTTTTTGTCTTGCTTAGTTAATATAAACTAATAGTATGTAACCTTGTAAAATGTTTAATGAGTGAATCCTTTTTTATATAACACAATGTTGAATTTTCGATTAGTGAACTTTATATCATGCCTGAGATATTGTTTATATTATTTGATTAAAAATGTCCAAAGGTGACATAATGAGGTTATACAATCAAATGATCATTTTTATGTTTGAATAAATTATAGTTACCGAACATTTTTTACAACGGTTAGTTAAGTTTTTTTTTGGCGTTGCAACTGTTTCTAAAATTTTTCCATTTATCTGACTCCAAATAGTAAAGTAATGAGTGAATTTTGATGGCTAGCAATGTTATCTAATAATTTATTAAAATGCTTGAATTAAGAAAAACAAGCAGTTTTTGTACCACAGTAAAAAAATATCAGCACAGTTTAAAATATCAATACAGTAAAAAACAATATTTAAAATATAGTTTTTGTGGAACTAAAATACAATATGATTCACCTTGTAAAAATGGAGTTTGCTCAATTCAATGCTAATTTAATCAATAACATCTATTATTTTAAATAATTCAAATTTTGCGTTTATAACGTACGGCTAATTGTTAATCTTTTAATGCTTTTATTTGCGTATCTATGTAGTAGTAATAGTATGATGTCAAGTGCTAAATGTCTGTTATAATGATGCGTCTGATGATTAATACAATATCACAAACATAGTTATTTAAGTTATTTCATACCTAATTGGAATTTTGTACTTTTTCATGAGTTTTGTCGCTAACGACCCGGGTTCCACCCTTCAGTATCTTCATACATTTCAAGTACACGGATGTATAATAACTGGACCGACGCGCAGCAAACAGTCTGTACCATTTATATACAAAAACAGAAGTAGATCACTAAGTTAAATTCCTATTAAAATGTAAATTAGCGAAAATTGTATGTAAACAAATTTCAATGAATTAAGTGGGTTTGTTTTAATTATAGGGATTTTAAAAAATACTAATGACAATAATACCTTCTAAATGATTCAGTTACATCCGTGCACTTGCAATGCATGAAGATGCCGAAGGGCGAAACTCGGGTCGTTAGCGACAAAACTCATGGAATAGTACAAAATTCAAACAATTCAAATTTGATATTGAATTTCATCAAGCACCCTCGGTTGAAATCCTTAATTATATTTCATACCTGTTTTGACAAGGGGATGTTTGTCATGTCTAACACGTCAGGTTTGTATACCAAACCCATGTCTGGTCAATATTACAAGATAGGAAAATCGCCGAATGCCACCGGAATCAATAATGCTTCAAATATTACGAACATAGTGGATGTCAAATAATACTATCATCACAACGAACCTAACAAAGGCAACGTATGATTTATAGTTTATTTGATATTTGGATAACTAATTAAAAGAAGAAAACAAAATATTTGGCAATACTGTTGAAACTTTGGAGTCTTCAATCAATAATTCGGAATAGTATACAATTTTAAATAAATTTGATTATTCCACGTATTCCACATCTTCGGACTTACTATCTTAAAGTTTGCTTAAAAGGGACCCCCCATGTGATATTTTGAAACAATCTTTTTTTTTTGCTTAGAATGATTCTGCACAAGTGATTTTAGCACAATACGTGGAATAATCAAAGATATTTAAAATTTTATACTGAAAAATGAACTTCCACAAAGTTACCGCTGAATCCGTCGAAAAAATTCGGGATAGTTTTGATAAAAAAATATAAATAGAAAAACGATCTAAATAATGATTTTTTGAATTCAGCCAATCGACGTTTTTGAAATGTAGAATATAAAAAATGGCATCTTAAACAATATATTATCATGAACGTAATAAAAACAAAACATTGTTTTGTCAATATTTTAATG
This sequence comes from Himalopsyche kuldschensis, assembly GCA_028554975.1. Classification (NCBI taxonomy): domain Eukaryota; kingdom Metazoa; phylum Arthropoda; class Insecta; order Trichoptera; family Rhyacophilidae; genus Himalopsyche; species Himalopsyche kuldschensis. Next base: position 1,547,572 of record JAHFWI010000060.1, on the reverse strand, counting down.
TCATATGCAATATTGAAAAATCTAAGCCCCTGAGAGGGGAAGAGAGCCAAGTCTAAATATTGTTATACTTTTCTATTGGCCTATTGCTCAATAACGTTTTTATTTCGTTTTTTCGTGGACATATCTTAAAAATACGTGGAATTTACATAACGTGGAAGCTTACTTCATCAAAGAACAGCAAAAAGTGTATAAGGGAAATTATGATTGAAATAGTGGTATAAAAGGGGTGTGATTAGTTTTTCATAAACATATCATTTGAGCCTTTGAGAAGCGAAGTGAGCCAAGTAGCAAAATGATGAAACTAGCTCAGGGAATACATTTTTTTGATAAAAAAATAAAACATTTTTGGTACTTATTCCACATGAAATTTATGGGATCAGGGCCTTTTTCGCTCATGGCTTACATTATCAACTGGTAAGAAATACAACGAAAGAGTGATATATATACAACTGGTTAATAAGAATTACAAGGTTTGACAAACATTTGACAACACAAAAATACTATACCTAGTTCACTTACCTTCTCAGGGGCTCGTATATATACAGTGACACCCCGATTCTACGTTTTTCAAAGTGACCGTATAAAACAAACGATTAAAGCGGGAAACGATGAATGCGGGAAACGATGAATGCGGGAAAGTTTTATATATGAACTAAATGCCGAGACTATAGAAAATGAACGCACCACGCGGGAAAACGTATAATGCGAGAACGTAAGATCGTTGTTCCACTGTACATATATATCGTCGAACGTTTTATATATTCACATCGAAAAGCCATTTCCATTTCAAAATGCATTATTTAACATAAGAATTTTTCACATTACAATTCTAAAATTATTAATATTTCCTCCACATTTTTTAAATTTTATCTATATTAATTAAAATATAATAATATAAACCATATTAATTAACCGGTATGAAAATCCGTTGAAATCACGCAAAATTAATTTTGGGCTAACATTGTTTCTCACTCAAGTTGAAATTATTATGCGTGGCAGATTTGAAAGTGCATTAAAAAGCTTTGCGTGGGAAAAGAAAAGTGACTTTCTAAAACAAATGTAAATTTAAAGCTGTGAGACATTTAAAAAAATAATTTGGACACCACCTGTAGAAAACCTTGTTGCATAATAATGTCTATATTTTATCTTGCTTTTACTAGTGATACTCAACCTTTTATATTTTTTAGGATAGAATATCTGGTTTTTGACATAGAATTATATATTTCATCGAAAACATAATAAATAACAACCCAAGTAGTCCTTATATATTATGAAATATACTACATATCCTAAATATATTATTCAATAAAAATCATTCAATCCATAAAATCATTAAAAAAATTTAGTTATATTTTAACTGTCTGCTGATTTTCTTTTTAATTTCTAAGAAAATCACCGATTTTTTTTTTTTTGAACATTTTTTTAAATTCAATTTTTTTATGATGCATCAAACATTTTTATACCATTTCTGAAGCGACTCTAAAACATTTGTCGCATTGGATGTTTATATTTCGACGCCTCAGTTGAAAGACTCGCCGGCGAGTATCAGTAACCAATGAGTTGATGACTAATTATTTTTTAAAATTCTTATTAATACTAAAATAAGCTTGTTAATATCTTTCTGATCGAAATCTAAAATGCCACAACCAAATTTTGGGCTTTATTAATATACCATTGAGTGAGATTGTTAATACGTTCTTGGTAATAAGCAGTGTAAAAACTGAAATTTGAATGTTTCCTCCGTGGATTCTCGGGAGTCACTACAGAATATATAACATGCAATAGCCTGGAGCATTTATTAATACTAACAGGAAATAATTAGGCAGCGTGTTAACCAGACCTTGTTTCCTTTACGCTCCTCTTGCGAGCATTTTCTTTTTGCTCTCATAATAACGGAAAGAATAAATCTAGAATGATCTCGTCTTTATAATAAAAATAGCATTGAAGAGATTTAAAAAAAACTATCATAGTATAATGCAAAACATGCATAAATTTTATAATAAAGGGATAATATCTACACAGCAGTAATTTAGAACAAAAGATTTTTCAAAATCATAAATAATCATATTGCAATTTTTGATTATTGATTAAATTATAATTGTGTTCTTAAACATTATTGGATTCATAGTTAATATTCATCTTAAGATAAAGAACGACATAAATTATTTAATTAATTAATTAAATTGTAGTTTTGTAGGAAAAAAGGTATAGTGAGTGGAGAAAAATTCTTTCCACAGGTGATTTTCTTTTAGTAAATCCGCTCCCAACTCAGAGCATCTAACAATGTGGACATCTTACGGATTTTAACTTAAAATATTTGTTTCAACAACAACTGCTTGGTACTCAGTTGCTTAGTCTCTCTTTTACGAAACGAGTGGAGATAAAAAAAATACGAGAACTAGGGCAGGGCTAGTGGTAAGCTAATAGATCTTACTACGCACCGCTCTTTGAGATCAGAAGGCTGGAAAAGGGTTTTCAACTACACATACACCCATTGCCATCGAATAGAATCAATGAATCGACTAAAAAAAAATCTGCTCGTCCAGGGACTCAAACACGGGCGGACCGTCACGGATGCCAACCACGTTGATCACTGCACCACGAACCTTAATAGATGAATGTAGTACGGAAAAATGACAATTAAAAATATTTTTGCTTATTCCACGCCTTGTGTAACTTTCTGAAGGGAAGAGGTCAATTCAATACTACGTTACTGTCCATCCAACATGAGGCTTCAAGTCGTATTTAGACTTGTTTCTGTTGTCGGTTTATGTCGTGAGTAAGACTTGTACACGTTGTCTAGGTATAGGTTGCTTCGATCTGTTTTCGACGTGACTTTAAATTGACGGTTAGGTTAAGAAACAATCCCTCTTGATTTTTTTTAAAAATATATATATTTATCAATGAGCAATTTGATAATTTAGCTGACGTAGCACAAGCGTTTCAAATGACCATCTCATTATTTTATTATTTCGTATTGATTAAGTTTTTTAATATGTTTTACAGCCCCTTTGAAATTTTAATAAGTAAATATGTTTCTATTTTAAATACAAAGGTGATTATATCTATGTCAATGTAATTATCAATTCAATCAATAAATTTCATCAATCTCAGCATCTCTGAAATGCCTTTATGTTTTGCCTTAAATGAATAAATGATCTTAACAAATGGTTATTTAGCATAACAACCCGCTGAATAAATATTAGGCGTTTTATGTAAATAAATTAAGAGTTTTTGGAATTTTGAACTTTAAGTTTATGATATAGACAGTGACGGCTGGTGACGGGGTGCTGGGGGGTGTAAAAGGAAGATTCAACTATTTTTCCGTACTACGGAAGAGAAACAGTTGATATTGCGAACATCTGAAATGAAAGTCCATGCTATAGAAGTGTTTTAAAATGTCACTGGATATAGATACTTCTAAATTAAATATCTATGAAAATGAATTGAAACATGTAAAATATTTAGATTTATGAAGTTAACATAAAATATTGAATGTTTTTTTTTCATAAAATGAATAGTAAAATGTTTATTGACTAAAATTTGACATGCATAAATCCCATAGTTTAATGACAATGATGTGTTTTGTCTAATAATCATGTCATTTTTGAATTTAAGATTTAAATTTTAAAATCAACCTACTATAATTGCTTTTAAATCCTTTGAAATTGATATAAAAATGCCTTCATGAACTTTTAGTTGAAATTTTTAATTATTATTGATTTATTTGAAATGAGACTGTACAATATATCGCTGGTCAAAATTAAAATTATTGGCGAAAATATGCGTTTTGTTTCAAATGATAATGTTTTTTTAAAAGCTCTAGAATTATTTTGCCATCCCTATGATTGCAAGGTGCTCGCATAGCCATCAGCATACATGGCGAGGATGAACATGACCGCCGATAGCATGTTTAAGTTTATCACGCAGGCATCGCAGTTGGAACATGAACTTGGCACAACGCCAGCGGCACTAACTTAGCCCTCAACCCGCAGAACCTTTTACTTACGAAGGAAGAAACCCGCTGTGTGCAGCATTAGATAAGGAGCTAGCAAAGAAGTGTGATGGGAAGCTTTGCAGGTACCCTTACAAGTTGAAATCGATGGAATTTATAATGAAGTTATTTTGATATAAAAATAATATTACATGAATTTTTATATGGCTGATTACGGAGTGCGAATATTCGATACAAATAAATTAAAAAGTACTGAACTATGAAAGATTTCACGTAACAGATTATGTTTTGCATACAAATATCACCCGACTATATCACCATCAAAACCAAGGCTTTTTTAAAATTTTTATCCCAAAACTATTTTTTGTCGTGAATAAACTTGCTATGTGGCAGAAAGCGGTATTCAAATAAGCAAACCGTGTGGATTCCGTACATTTTACAGATTTGTCAACTTATTTGGATAGATTATAAAAAACACTCATGACAATAATCAGTGATTATCGTTCAGCGGTAGTTTTTTAAGTTTTAAAAATATTAATATTTCACAATCTCTGAATGGATGGAATTGATAGTCTCCAACTTTTTTCGTTGATTAGCTGTTGTTGGGCTTGTTTCCAAAGGTGGATGCATTAAAAATTTGATCTCTTCTTATCCACTCTATATAATTCTGAAAACGGTATTGATAAAGATCAGCTGACTGTGACATCTCAAGCATATTTGAGCATTAGTTTAAGTTTGTTTTAAATACAGCTTTTGTTTTTATAATACGGAAAGAAAAATAACAATGTATTTTAGTTCTACATCAATTATTTTATATATTTGTTGATAGCTATTTCGGCTTACGCCTTCGTCAGAACTATGTTTAAAACGTGTATTAGAGATAGCTTATATTATATACCTTTGCTAGACAGGGTGCCCCCTACATAATCTCTTTCTGTTGAAACCATACCTACGTCACATGAAAGAATTTAAATAATTTTGATTTATTGGTCTAAAGTAATGGTGGGAAACAATAATTTGGGTATTTTTGGGTTATTTGATCGTGTGAAACCACTTAAAATCTGCATTGTCTAAGTGCATCTATTTGAAACTGTTTTAAGTTTATTGTTTGTTAAAGGTTTTAACAGAAGTGAACTGTTAATTGTAATCTGATCGTTAAGAATTTCATTGGACTGATTATACCTATTAATTTCCAGCTGTTCCAATGCATTCAGCTTTAGGCCCTTATTACAGGAATTTAAACGAATCGGCACCGAATTCGGATTATGTGCTAATTCTAAAAGGTGATTTGCATATTGTGAATCAGTTTTTCCATTGTTAAAGGATCTAACATGTTCAATTGCGCGGGTGGAAATTCGTCTCCCAGTCTGTCCGACATATACTAAATCACATGTACCGCAAGTCATCTTATATATACCGCTTCTATCAAGTTTATTAATCCTGTCTTTACTATTTTTAAGATGTGTACCTAAATTATTATTAACTTTAAATACTACATTTACTGAATTTTTAATCTCGTGGTGAATTTTTTCACTAATACTCCCTAAGTAGTTAATTGATTTAAAGGAGCGGTTTTCTTGTATTAAGTTAGGGTAAATAAGTTTTCTAGCTAGTTTTAAACGTTTTTTATATAATAAGTTTGTTATCACCTTTTTCTCATAGCCATTATTACGCGCAATTTGTTCTATAGTATGTAATTCGTTATAATAATCTATCTGATTCATCGGTACAGCCAGTAATCTGTGTATCATTGAATTGTATGCAGATAGTTTATGGTTCCAAGAGTGAAGTGATTTTGCGTGAATAGTAGTATCACAGAAGGTCGGTTTTTTAAAGATTTTAAATTTATGTCGATTTTCTATTCTAGTGATGGTTAAGTCTAGAAAGTTAATGCAGTGGTCTACCTCTATCTCTAGTGTAAACTTAATTTTTTTGTGTATCAAGTTAGCCATGTTTAGAAATATATCTAACTGCCTATCCGTGCCTCGCCAACAAATTATAATATCAACTACATAGCGGTAGTAATACACGATATTTTTTCATTTGTATTTTAAATATTAATTTGAAATTTGGTTCTATGATTAAATTAAGACTTTTAACTTAGGGTTTGAATATTGTACTTTTCTACTTCCTATTGAGTTTTTTCGCTAAAAACCGGCATGTTAATGTATTTTCATTGGACTAATGTACCTGAACTGAGATTAGTGATTAAGACGATTTAAGATTATGTATTTTTTTTTAAATTTTTTTCTTTTTAGAACTATGCAATGTTTATTTTATTTATTTATTTAAGAAACATCAAATCATGTCATTACAGCTGACGCCAATGCGCCATGCATTTGAAAAATATAAATACATGCATTTATATATGCATACATACATGTAAATATGTAATAAAAATCACAAATTAATTAAAAATAAGATGAAAACTTGATGAAGTTAAAAACATTACAGATTAAAAAAAGGGTTTTGTAAGAGTAATTGTCGAGATTAAATAAACCTAAATAATTTTGATATTGGTAATCTTTAATTTAATTTATTAACTTGAATCGTTATTTCATTGCATTCTTACATTTAAAAATGGAATTATAGATTATGTTTGTTCAACTTTCACCAAAGTTTGTTTCAAGAGATTTAAACTTTTACAAAAATTTCATATTTACGCATAGATGCTGGCTGCAGTAATGATGGCATTCTATTTAACTTTGAAAGAAAACTTCACGTTTAACTCAACATGTTGGACTTACAAAGCCGGCAGCGTTTCAAGAAAATTATATAGGTAAGTTTCATACAAAATAAACGATTGTAGAACTTTTGAAACTTTTAATATATGAAAAAAATATTTATTAATCTTGATTTTAGGATTTGACTTGAATTGAAATCTATTTTTGTAAAAAGATTTTACAAGAGTCTTTTTACTAAGATTGAGTAAAGAATATGGTGTAATTTTTAGTCACATTATTGTTACAGAACTGTTTAATTTAGGAAAATCAAATAACAATTACTTTAGAGTAAGCTTGGCTATAGTAAAGGTTGCTATAAATGAAATCTTCTAAGATTGCTGATTAATTGCTGACATTTAATTATGCAGAATCATATTTTGGAGAATTTCAATCTAACATTTTACGTCTAAAGTGAATTTGAAAAAATGAAACACATGAATAGCGATGTTCAAATTGACTAAAAAGGTTGAGAGAAAGATAAAGTGTATCTATTTTATATTTTTACATACATAATACATTTTGATAAGATATCACGAACTAGATTTTTACAATAACTTTTCACCTGCTTATACAAAAAGCGTAAAAGATCCATATTTTATTAAACTGGCCCTATCAGTTAAGTGTACTACACTACTGAAGCTTGTTTCTTTGTTGGAAAAATCTATCCGTAAAGTTTTTTCCCATATTTGTTACTCGACTTTGGGTCATTATAAAGAAATTTTCAGCAAGCTCTCGCGATTCTAAGAAGTTCATGTTGAATTTTCTTATGGACATAAGACAAGACCGTCAAAGTTTTGTGAAAAATTCTCATAAAATATTTATTTCACCAACTTTCAAAGTTGTCTGGTTTTTGTAATGATTTTTTTCGACTTATAACAGCTATTTTTTACGATCACCACAACTTAAGCAGTATAAAATTGTTTTTTATTTACAAGCATTTTTCTTGTATACAGTGGCGTTTTATTAAGAATCGAATGATATTTTTGTTTTAAAGATTATCAAGTCTGCAAATAAAATAAATTCACCAGACTATAATAAATTTCATAAAAATAAAGCAATATTTATGTAAATTTTGTACATAAATGGTAAATTTATGGTTCATAAATCGTATTGCATTATTTTCTTGTCAAATTTAATAAAATACTTACACAAATAATAATTCTCAATCTTGGGTTGAAGAGAGTTTTAGTAGAGCAAAATAACGTTTGCCTTACTTATTATATTAAATGAAAAGAGAGAAAGTCTTGTATTTCAATAAAAATAGTGAAATATTAATTATTCTCACTTTTTTAATGACATCATTAGTGTTGGAAAATTTGTTTTGTTTTATTTATTTAATTCTTTTCATATATTTTTTACGAAAGAAAAGATATTGATATAAGTAATATAATATGTCACTCGTAAAAGATCCTCAATGCATTTAAAAAATAATTTAGTGAAAGGTTTCACAAGCAAGATTAACTTTTGTCTACAACGCTTTTACTCCATAGTAACTGATTGCTTACAATAATTTATATGCCTAAAAGTTTATAAAAAATAAAAAATAAAAGAACCGCGGGCGTTTCATTCATTTTTATTTTTCCACGTAGCACATTTAAAAAAGATAGTGCAAAAAATGTGCATTTACCTATTCACTCTTTATATCGTAACTAATTGAAATTAATGTCAGTTTTCACAAAAACCTTCCCTAATTTGACAGACGGCCGTGGACAGTGTCGTGCCATAGTTTATATTGGTGCCGAATAATCTCAGCTTTTTTAAATATATTTCAACCAAAAAAAAATGCTTTTCAACTTTTCTTATTAAAGGATTCTTGAAAAAAATAAATATCGGTAGCCAAAAGTCTCATTCAACCTCATATCATTTATTTTTTAGTAAGTAAAACACTAATGTAGGGAATGAGTGTCAATATCCATTGCAATTTGAATTATACAACCAATATATTTCTTTTGCTACTAATATTACGCACCCTAGAAAAATTCGTTCAAGAATGTTCATCTTCGTGTAGTGAATAATATATATAGCATTTTGAATATTATCTATAGAATGTATTTGATTTGAAACTTTAAATGGTTCTTCTACTGTAATTTTTTGGAGGCGCGAAATGTATGATTTTAAACACCTTGATTTGCATAATGATTAATGTCTTGTTTGGAGGCTAATGAAACTTGGAGAATCCTATATAAACAATTTTGTCTTAAAAGTTATAACATATTATTAAATATGATATTCATAAAGCCGTACGATAATCTCACGCACGCCAGAGATATACCAGGAGTTATAAGGTCACGTTGTTCAGCGGGTTCTTTTGGGGTAGAAAGGTTGAATTGAAACTTCCTTCTTCACAAGATGAACTCTGTTGTTTTGCAAAATCATAAATCACTCGTCGCGGAGCTTTAATGAGATGGTGGATGACACGGCTACTTTAGGACCCTACTTTAACCCCCTGATAACTATCAGACATGATGTCTTAGAACTATATTTCAACGGAATAAAGTTATGGGAGATCACTGTCACTCAGTGATACATTTTGATGTATATATTCTGGAATACTCGACAAAGTGACATGAAAAAAATATTTGTTTATCGATTTTTGAGCTGAAAAATCGTGGCAATGATATTCGTCATTTGCCCACAACAATAATAAGAAAATTGATTAAAGAATCCGTTAAGCTGACATATTTGGCATAATCTCATTTAAAAACACAAAATTTATTAAAGACAATAGATTTCAAAAACTAGCACGCCTAGTAAAATAGATATAGAGAACATCAAACTGAGAAAAGTTAAGAATAAATAAAAAGAGCTTAAAAATGAATAGGTTAGAATTTTTAGAAATATATAAAAGTACAGACAGTAGTATAGAACTATTAGTAAATAATATCCTAAATAGGACAGGTTGTCTCGCCACTGCTTACATTATTTCCAATGATACGATTAACCCTTCCTCACTGATGGCATCTCATTATTTAATATATTGAAATTGTTAATGTCATTAGTAGTACAATTATTTGTTTGCTTTGCTTTGATTCTATAACCACCTCGCTGTTTCCCGTTAAATGGAAAAATCCCAAGCTCCATTTTATTATTTTATCATTTTAAATATAGTAAAATCAACTTGCTTTATTACTTAAGCAAACTTTGCGATAGTAATTCCGAAGATACCATATGAAAGAAGCGAAACACGTGTCACAATTAGTAACACAATACGTGGAATAATCACAGTTATTTTAAATTTTATATTAAAATGAGCTTCCACAAAGTTACCGCTGAATCCATCTAAAGTATTAGAGATAAGCTCTGTTAATTTTACCTGCACACTTTCAATTCCGAAAGTAAAAATACATTGGAATGGTTGTTAATTTTAAATAAACGGTATAAGAAATATTTTAATTTCGTCAATATTTGAGAAAACAATCTATTCACATTTTGAAACTCAGCTGGTGTTAAAAAATGATCCATCAAGCATAATAATTATTTAAAAACAACGCTTTTTTCAACAGCTCTCGTTTATACAGTAAAACATGACGCCTTGATATTGTTATGTCATTAATTTTTATGAGTTGATTTTTCTTTAAAAAAACCAATTTATATATAATATAATAAATTTTTAAATATCAGTAAATATTAGTTACAAAAATATGTCGTGTAAATCGAAAATTTAATACACACAATTCTTTTTATCATAACTTTCCTGACCATCACAATTCACGACACGTTTTTGATTGAATTGATAATTTTAAGCAATTTGGTCTTAAAACTGTAAAACTGACTGTGATGGTACGTATGGTCATTCCATGGTTAATCACTTTTCATTCTTCAGCGATTCTTTTGTGGCAAGCTCTATTTAAATTCAGTAATATTATACTTACTTAATGAAGATAGCGCCAACTAAACGAAAACAAGAAGCGCAAAAAGCCCTAAATTTATTTTGCAAGAATAAAAGCTACGACAAAGAAGAACATTTAGAATCAGCGATGATTTAAATTTGCTGAAGAGAGCGCTACAATAGGCAACATTAATTCAATTTACGTAAAAATATGGTCAACATTTTCTGTTATAATATGTATTTAAGTTTGATGAATGAGTTAATTTACACCTGATTTTCGAGTATTATTAAAATTTAAAATGTGCAAAAGTATTTAAAGTTTATTGCGAATAAATTAATGGATGTCATAACAATTGCCACCAATGCGCCGTGAATTTTAAAAATATATTTCAAGATGTTACATAAAATAAAGCAAAACATAAATATTAAACAGAGAATGGCATACAAAACACAACATCTTTATATAGAAACAATTAGAGGAAAAATCAAAACACCAAGTTAACTGCTGAAAATTTCCACATCAAAAGTGTAAAAATGTCCAAAGTCAGGGAAGAGTAATAGTAAGCTATTAGAAGTAAAAATGTTTAGAAATAAACGATTTTGTCGATGATTTGAGTCCATGACTGGATACTGGACTTAGCCCGCCGCCGACATAAGCGCGTGGGACATATCTAGGCGCGCTGGTACTTGCGCGCAATATAAGATAATTGTGTAGTGTTGGCATTATTATTTCCATTATAAGATTGTTGAGATCATTATTTCTCAAGAAAATTTTTGGAATTGTCACAAGTAAACTTTAAAAATTTCTTTGATTTAAATTATTAAATAACATCTATCCAAACTTCAAACGCTGATATCTCAAAACAGGGTCAAGAGCAGTTAGAACCCTTTCAAAGTAAGGTGTCGATGTTTAAATTTGTTTTAAATATTTGTTCTTTAAATGTTTTTAATCAATTGGTGTTTTCAGATTTTGAAACTTGGCTGTACGGCTGTGAATGAGATTGCGGATATATGTTTTAACAAATGCAACTCACGAAAAGAGCCTCTGTCAACGAATTACAAATGGTCTGAACGTTGCGTTAGTGCAATCGTTATTGCTCTAAAATGGCGCCATAATTTCACAAAATGGTGACTTCGTTCTACAAAATGGTGGCTGCTTCTCATGGAAGCCGGATCCATTTTGAAAATTTATTAGAATGAGCTTCCATGGTGTGTATTCTGCAGCCGGTCTATGATCGGGAATTTAAAATTTCGTACTGTCAAGATGGGAATGCATGCAATCGCAAATGTAAGCTAAGAATCCAAACGTAAACGAGTTTTTAAGAATGAATTTATGTCTCAAAATTTCCTTTACACAAATGTGTCTTTTTTAAATCCTTTGAAAGTAAAAACAAAATAGATAAAGATAAAATATCAGCATCAAATGTAATATTGAAATTTTAATGTTGAAAGTTGATCTTAAATATTTATAAAAACAGGTGTCGTCAATATTATTGTTTATTAGGTAATCAGACAACATTAGGATATTTGTGAAATCTCTCACTATCCCGTTGCAATCTATGCTTATTAAAAAGCATTTTTTATTGTAAGTTATCAATATTATATCGTGATGACAGAAAATGATTTGTGGTCCAATTCATGAAATTCATTCATAGCGACAGCGAGTTTTTCTGACGAAAGTCCACTATTTTGCTCACTTTTATTCGCTATTGAAACAGTCCAAACATGCCACATCATATACTCGTCTATCCTAGCCGCAAGCCCGGTAGATGGCACGAATAAAATATTTGAATGACATTTATTCCATGCATCATGAATATTTTTCGGTTTGAAACGCATATCATGACTGAGCTACGATTTTGTTGATTCGTATTCTATTTTATGGGTGACTGGGATTATTTCTACATTTTTAGTCAAGCCTGTTTTTTTCTTAAGAAATATAGCGTAAAGAGAGTCATAAGCTTACTCTTCATCATTTTTTTCCGCCATTTTAAATCATTAACCTTGGAAACTAAAACAATGACAGAAAGCTTACAAGCAACGGTTCTCCATTAGGAATCCATATCCGATACATAAGGATCTGACATGTTATAAATTCGTTTGAGACCACAGTTTTGTTGAAGTAAATATATGTACTTAGCACAAAGTGGTCAAAAAATAATACTAAAGTAAAATTTATATTTCGCGAACTGGTTGTTATTCAACAACTCAGTATTTTTTTATTTACGTTTATATGAAAATAGCACTTGAACTAGGACTAGGACAAGTAATTCGTTTAAAATTCTTCAACATGTGTACAGTTTCATATCATTTTAAGACTCGAAATCGTAGTTACCGGGAGTAGAATGTTGACTAGAGAATCCAATTTGAGTATCGAGTATTTGATACTCGAGAATACTCGTCCATTTTACAACTACTCGATACTCAAGTATTTTGAAAAATACTCGAGTAATACTCGGACTGAACAAGACTAAACTCGCTAAATTTGAAACATTTAATTCTCTATTATTTTTGAAATATATGTTTTATAAATTGAAGTAAATGTATTAATTAAATTCAATAAACTTATTTATTTATTTTTTATCTATTTATATACAAAAATTTGAATTAATAATAAACATATTTTGGTACATCTGAAACTACTCGAGATTTTTACATATTACTACTCGATACTCGAGTAATTCGAATCTCTAGTGTTGACCATGGGACGGATTGGATCTTTTCCAAATCTAATTACAAAATAATATTTAGCAGTGTTTTACGCATGTCGTGTCGGTATACGATATTGGGAGTGATAATTTCTTTGTGAGAAACTAATTTCTTAACAATGAATTTGTGTTGTAAAACTGTTTTTTGTTCGTGTTTGAACGCCGCTGTGGCACTCAAAATACGGCGCGTATTTACCAGCGTAGCATATTCAACAATCCTTAACTCTTTATTGTCCAATTACGCTCTTAACAGTCGACTGTGTGAATTATTTTCTCGAAATTTTATTGTTATCATTAGTATTGTGGACAATTCTCGGGTAATTTACCGAGGTATGAACTTTCAATGTGTGTGTGTGTATATTTGCTCACAATGTGGCGTAGCTTCGCATTTTGTCGTTTTTAGCTTGGTGTAAATTTTATTCATAAGTCGGGTGTGAAATTTGTTTTATTAATGCTGTTAATATATTTTATTTATATGAGGTTTGATTATCGGAAGTCACTCACATGGGCATACTTTATTTTTAATTGACACTATTTGGAAATATTGAAACAGCCAGCCTGAAGTGAGATTTTCACCGTTTTATAGTGCTATAATGTAAGCAGAATCATTTTTCATTAATCCAGCTCATTTTAAGCAGTGTCCAAACAAGAGGTATGCACAGGCAGCAACCTTAAAATTCTAGAGGGCCCAAGCCCGAAAATTTCTGATCTGTTCCAGCCCGAGCCCGAAGCTCATTTCCAGACATCTTCCCCGAAAATGAAATCTTTCATTCTACAAAATGTTATTTTTTCCATTTTTTTTTCTGACTATTAAATAATGTAACATAATGTGCATGTAATTCAGATTACCGATATTGGGGCGTACATCTGAAAATAACTTGATATATGTTTGAACTTTTGTGTGATCAGACCCGAGCCCGACGGTCTTGGGTCCGCGGTTCTAGTCCACGCAAATCTGACATTGCTCATTAATATTTGATGAGTTTTACGCCGAACAATCCTTCATTCGAAAATGATTTTAGATAAAGGTGCAAAACGACATTTTGATATGATAATTATAGCATTTTTAATTTTATGCCAAGCGGCAAGCACACCAGTCAATTAGATTAGAACACATGCATATGTATTTTTAGAGAGAATTGTTTGTCAAACATTGTTTTTCACAATGTTTTGACATTGGAAATATGACGTGTGGGACGTTAAACAACGTAAAACAAAAGCGAATATAAAAAATGAAACTTTTATTTGAAAAAAGATAAAAGGAAATATCATTCATGTAACATCGATGGAAAATATAACTTTTAAAAATCATCAAACTCGAAGCATTTCACAAATTCAATGTAAAAAATGTGGAATTCACTGTGAGAAGACAGCTATAATACGATGCAATAGAGTCATATACCAGTGAATTTGTAAAGCCTGGCGATTTTTAATAAAGCTCATACAAAAGTAGCGAGGCTGGTTGCACAAAGCTTTTATTATATATGTAATGTTAACAAGTTGGGTGTAATTTATTGGAATTACTGTGGCGTTTTGGTACCTCTGTTTATCAATTGCTCTACATATATAACACGTGTTGTTCAATCAATTACAATAAGAAAAAAAAGTATAATTATATAACAGTAACCCAAGGAACTGATTTTTCAAGTAAATTTTCAAGAGTTAGTACTGCTAGATAAACAAAAACAAGCGTGGTAGTGTGGTACTTTAATTCGATTGCTGAGCACTTTGATCAAGATTATACTTCTAGTAAGTATCTTAGGGCACTCATCAATATATATTGTTTTCCTTCGAGCAACTCCTCAATAGATTTAAGAAATTGATTGATA
Organism: Himalopsyche kuldschensis; assembly: GCA_028554975.1. Lineage (NCBI taxonomy): Eukaryota > Metazoa > Arthropoda > Insecta > Trichoptera > Rhyacophilidae > Himalopsyche > Himalopsyche kuldschensis. Next base: position 1,532,528 of record JAHFWI010000060.1, on the reverse strand, counting down.
TCTTAAATGACACATTTAAAATTCTTAAAAACTTTATCTAAGGCACACAAACTCCAAAATGTACGATTTTTAAAATAAAGATAATTTAAAAATAATAAAAAAATATTTTTCTACCATGTTGTACAATGTGGAGCAAGACTCGACGTAGGAGTTGCGCGTTACCTATACGATGTCAATCTATACTCGACATAGGAGAACTAGGAGTTAATGTGAGCTTTGCCTTAAAGAAATACAAAACCCAAAGTTCTACTTCTCCACGTTGGTTTGTACCACAAAAAAACACTGCTTGGCAACTTCTGACGTAGTTTTATTGAGGATAATATCTTTTTACGATGGACATCATTTCTTGGAAATTTTAATAATATTTCCAAACACAAACAACAAACATTATAAATCTATGTTTGAGAGAACGCTTCAATAGTTGAAAGAAAGAAGAATAGAGTGCTTAGACAGATTTTTTACAGGAGATAAAAGCGTTCGTAATATCCCATTGCGAAGTGTTCATATTATTGTCATGCAAACATTTACGCGATGTGGTACAACAGTGTCGGTTCCAATTGAAGTATTTTCATAAAATCGTCGAAGAGGAATAAGAAGTGGTATTGGAAAGGAATATAGTTTTCAATAATTCAACCCAAGTTTCATGTATACTTCTATATTGTAGTCTCTTTGATCTTTATTAATTTTTTCCCAAGCTGGAACGACGATGGCTAAGATATGAACGTGCGGTGAGAAATACGCATCGAAGAGACTTACCCATTCGTAATGAAAATAGATAAATATTAGTTCCTAGTTCGCCATTTTATAATAAAAATAAATTGTTTCTCATTGGATTAAAGTATCGGGACAGATTTTTTAAGTACGTATAAAACCGTAAATAAATGCGAGAAAATTTCAATACAGTTGATTTCAATGAATTTTTAAGCAGTCAGGTTGCATAAATTTCTTACCAACAATTGAATTAGTAAAGCAAAAAAAGATTGTGCAGGCGATGTAAGGTAAAGCCAATTCCACTCTCAACGTGGAGAATATGAACTCCTGACGGAAATATCTAAACATAGATTTACTACGAGAACTGCTTGCTACTTAGTTGCTAAATCTATCTTTTTTTGAAAGAGTGTATGAAAAGAAAGGATATCAACAGTAGGGACTCCAATTACTTGACATCTCAACTACTCGAGTATCGAGTAGCAAAATTAAAAAATACTCTAGTATACTCGAGTAGTTACAGATGTACCATTTTTTTTTGAATACCATGTTTTTTTACGAGAATTGATTGTTACTCAGTTGCTCAACCTCTCTTTTTCGTAGTGAGGTGGAATGAAAAGGATACGAAAGACTAGGATAGGACTAGTGGTTAGATAATCGCTGTCACTAAGGTGGGAAAGGATTTTAAGCAACACAAACACCCATTGGCTCAAATTTAAAAAATTGCAAAAACGATTTATCGCGTACCGCAATCGATCCCGGGCTGGATATATATTTATTATTCTATAGCTATATATATTAATAATTTAAATGTGTGTATATGAAAAAATAAATAAGGCTATTAATCAAACTTCATTAATACATTTATTTCAATTAATAAAACATATATTTCAAAAATAATAGAGCGTTAAACGTCTCAAATTTTAAATTGGTTCGAAGTTTTGTTTATATAATTCTCATATAAGAAAAAACTCTCTCAGTTGAACATCGGCTTTTTTCGATGAATTTAAAAAGGGCATCTGGTGTTTAAATGACTTTCTGAAACCTTTTTTTTATTCTGGCTACAATAATTTTTAAGGGATTAAGATTTTGGTTTATGACTGATACTTTATGACTTGACCAAAATAAAAGACAAAACGAAAGATTTTTTTTCAATATTTTATTTTGTGTCGTATCATAAATTTGTTAATCTTAAGATAAGTTGGGTAAGGACTAAGGACCCATATCAGGAGTATTAAAAGAAATTTCCACATAGCATACATAGTCAACAGCAAAACCATTCAAAAATATATATTACCTGACAGTAAATTCACGCGACGACTCTTTATTTTTTTTAAATAAGTAAATAAAATATTGGAAATAAATCTTTATTTATAAATTACGAGTATTACTCGAGTATTTTTCTAAATACTCGAGTTTCGAGAACCAGTGATAAGCTCATCGTTCTCGCTACGCTCCGTTTTTTGAGATCGGAGGAAGGTACGAGGAAATTTTAGACAAAACGGACATGCATGTCTCTGAACAGAAATAAATAAAATCTATTGAAAAATGAAACTGCCCGTGCTGGGTTCCAACCCCATGCCATCCGAAACTGAAGCCAACGACGTTGACACTCGACCACGAATTCGACAAATTCCATAAATATATTTATTTTAATGGAAGTATAAACTTTAACGTACGTTGTAGTCAATGTGATAAAATTTATTGAGAGTATGATTTTTTCAGAGGGTTGTTAGGCTTATATGGTATGACCACACGTAATACATTTTGATGTATTGCTTATATTAATTTATAATTATTTGTTTATACGCAACAACACTTATTTCGAATTTGAAACACGCGGCATTCTACTCTTGGTCCTTGATTATCTATTGAAGTTTTTAGAAAAGTGAAAAGTGAAACGTGAACATTTTGGATGTTCTTGTTACAGTGTCATTTGATTTTAGCAATAGGTCAAAAAAGTGAAAGGAATGTTTTATTAAGCTGAAACAAGTGGATGAAAAAATAAAAATTATCACATGTTTTTTTTTCAATATTTTTCTACGCATACTTTGGATTAACTGTTTTCATAGTAATTCTAGCTGTTTTATAGCGTGTTATAAAAAAATGTTTAATAAAATAGTTTTGTCCTAAAAAGAAACAAAAACCGAATAATGGGAAATGAAATATATTTGCCAGCTCTACATTACGACGAGAAAGTAGACAATCCACCCAGAGAACACCTTTTAAAGGGCAAAGTTTATGTTTTCGTTTTTCCTTCTTTTTCAATATTACCCTAAAACAAAGCCCAGTGCCTCTAGCGTAGTGTCAGACAAAATGGACCTCCTTTGTATCGAAATTCTTCTTCTAGAAAAGCTTTTTGCAAAGTGTTCAAGGAAACTAACAATATTAAAATGAAAGCTTTGTCGATGAATGAATATGAAAGTTTTAAATATTTAACATGCTTATTTGGTAACAATTAAGATTGTTTCTTCGTTATGGCATTAAGATTTGGTTGTTTATTTATCCAACTTAAAAACTTAAACAGCAATATTTATAATGATACTAGCTGTACCCTGCGCGCGTTGCTACGCCAGCAACTATAATAAATTTGAAGGAAAGACATAACACAAATATTCAATTCAATTTGAGTAAATTTGAGTGTATTCCAGAATGTTCGCGGAAGTGTACTCGAGAAATTTGTAAAAATTCGATATCAATTTTTGGGGGAAGGGGGGTTGTTTGGCGGGGTGGGGTTTGGGGAGCGTATGGGGGGGGGGTATGCCAAAAACCTTCGAAGAAGTGAACTCGAAAAATTCTTAAAGTTTAAAAAAAAAAATTGGGGGGGGGAAGTTGAGGGGTGGTTGGGGGGAGGGGTTGGTAAGCCAGAAACCATCGCGAGGGTGCACTCAATAAATTTGTAAAGTTTCACATCGATCGGTCGAGCGGTTTAGTAGTCCATAGCGGACATACATACAGACATTCATTTTTATATATATAGATAATTTTTCAAATAATTTTATAATCTACTTCGCATGCCAATAAAAATAGATGAGAGGTGTTGTGTACCTTTTCTATGCCATTATATATAGATAAGTAAATTTACAAAATGTAAAACATCATGTAAAACATCATGTATTAGTTTGCATTGCTAAAAGGTCTTAAACATTTTATTTATAGTCTATTTTTCTTGCAATTTGTTTCAATTCATTTGCTTAGTCGTTTTACCAATTGTTTGTCATACTTAAGTTTTGTATAAATATCACTGTTTTATTGTATTCCTTATCAGTTGACAATGCTCGCCATGAGCGAAATCAGTCGTGATCAAATAAATTTAATGTGGAAAAAGTACTAAAAATGTATTATTATTTTTATTATAATGCCTTGACATTATAAGTATTGATAGTGAACACCTTAAAAGTATATTTACGTTTAAGAATATGTAGTTCTGATGTGGGCTTTAACCAAACTAGCCATCAACTTTAGATATATTGATTGAGTAGGCATTTACTTGGTATAAATAATTCCATCATAATACGTTAAAAAAAAATAACCATGTATTTTAATTCCACAGAAATTATTTTATATATTTGTTGAAAGCTATTTCGGCTTACGCCCACGTCAGAACTATGTTTTAAACGTGCATTAGAACAAGCATTTACAGCCCGCATATACATGGTTCATTATAAATATTCTTCTCTGTTCCACCATCTTAATTTAATATGGAAATAATAAGTTATTGAATGTTACAAATTGATGTGATGTTTTCATGTAGTGAAAGCTAATATGGGTTTTTACTAGTGGGAATAAATGTAAAATTAGTATTGTATCAAATGGATTTATTTAAAATTGCATTAATGTTTATTAACGGCTTGAAGTGGTAATGCGTTAATTGTGATTTGTTCATAAAGAATGTTCATTTTTCTTGATCGAGCAGCGTTATAGAAGGCGGCCGTGAACAATGGCGGCAAACACACAACGGGAGGGAATGGAATAACAAACTTGTACACCCAACTTTTTTTTTTATATATATTTGGCATTTAGTCATTAAATATATTTTTAGAGAGCGACATAAAAAGGATGTTACAGATCTTGTAGTTTGTCAATAAAATCTATCACCACGACCCATTATTACAATTGCATCGATGGAAAGCAGTGTAAACATAGCAGAATGTAGGGTTTGAAAAATATTTCATAATTTTTTTGAGAAAAGCTAAAATTTTATGAAATTGTGCTACGAACGCAAGAATCCGTGGACTGATACCGAAATTGACAACGATGAAACAAACATCCGTGTTCACAGACTGATTTTTTCTTCCTTCGATGCATTTATTTTAGCTTAGCACTGTATTATTAATAATCATGATAGCTAAAAGCTCCGTTTATGATATATACAAAATACTTCCTATCAATACTGAGATGTTATTCAGAAAACAAAAGTGTTCAGTTTTAAGTTGAGAATTATTCGCAATGTAGAAGTGAACGTAAGAAAGTTCATTGATCAGTCGATTATAGGAACAAGGTGAGAATACAAAAATCACGGCTCATATCTTCTTATAAATAAGACGATTGAGTGATAGCACGTAATTATATATTTGTATAAAAACTCTCGTCTAACTAAAAGACGCTGAGCAACAGAAAGTTCACGTGGGAAAATAAATGTTGAGATATCTCTACTAGGATTAAATTTTTGTCGAGTAATTGCTTATCCAATCAATGTATCATTTTTGCGTTTCAATTTTTTTGTTGATATAATTGTTATTTCTAAAGAAAATTATCTAAGGTAAAGCATGACAAGTAAGAACAATATAATACTCGGTCATCGGTTCCTGTGGTCTTGTGGCAAGAGCTTTGTCCTATCGATCAGGGGGCCCGGGTTCAATTCCCAGCAAGGTTAGATTTTTTCAATTGAAAAAAGAGATCTTGGGCTGGGTTGGGTGTATGTTATTTATCGTTGATTTTGTGCACAACTAATTCATTATTTATCATCGAGTTAATCTCGTGTGACTTTCACAATTATGAATGTTTGGCGCATTGGCGTAAGCTGTAATGCCAAATATTTTTTTAAATTAAAAAAAACTGATGACGTTTTGACTATTTTTTAAAATTATAATTTGCTAACGTATTGGAGAATACAACACTATCTATATTTAGTATAAACAGTTGTTATATAATGCATTCCTTTTATATGGCCACAAAGAAAAGAAGCTGCTGCAGTTTTTTTAAATAAACATTTACCACTTTATATTTTAAAAGTAAACAAAGTAAGTTTTTACAACCGTTAGACAATTAGATTGAGGTTGAACCAAAAGTTCAACCCTTACCAATAAAGATCGCTTTCCCACATCAACGTAAATAAGAAATTCCAATCTCTTCATACATGATTCATCGTGCTCGTGAGAAAAATGAAGAGAAAAGGTGACGATTTTTTTAAGATTTCTCCTAGATACAAAACGAAAATAGTCTGAATTTCAAATGTGTGTTGACCCCTTAGTTGTCAAACTAAATTATAATGACAGATACTTACATAAGTAAATTCAATATATACTTAAATTTTTGTGAAAAATTGTATATTCTCAAAAGTAAAGAGAGCTTTATGAAAAAACTAAGTTCTACCGCATACTATTTAACGTTGATTTAAATTAAAAATATGTATTGAATAAAAAATAATTGATTGATTGGTATTGGATAATAGAAAACCATTATGAAAAAAATAGAAAGAGATAAAGCTGTATTGGGATTATGGGTTTTTTAAAGAACTTCTGGCATCACGCTTTCATCAGATCTGATGAAATCAATTCGAACCATTCTGTTCGGACAAGAACAACTGTCAACGATACAAAAAATATTTTTATTACTTTTTTATTATACAAAGTTTAATTTAATCGTATAAAGCCCGTTTATTCGGCTTGTGATAAGCGGACATCATTATTTTTTTTAATTTAAGCAATTTATGAATTTTTTATATTCATTACATTTAAAATTTTTAAAAAATCCTGTAAATTTATTTGTTTTCTTTGTTATGGTAAATCTTGCCACCGACAAAAGTATCTGTCAAAGACGAGTTTGGATATTCAAATAAGAGTATCTCCAGATTGGAATTTTCATGTGGCAAGTGTCAAATCGGAAAATCGGTCGCTCGGGCAAAAAAAATGAAAAAAAGAAAAGTCCGGAAAATGCCGTCTGCCTGCGTTAGAGGGAATTTCCTTCGATTCAATTTTCACGGGGTGGGTTTCGAAATGATGCGAGAGTTTGGGGATGTGGAGGGCTTCAGGGTTCAGGACTTTGTGAGGGAGCCTATGTAGTGACGCTATGTATTTTTTTTCCACGCGAGGAAATGAAAATCTGCGTGATGGATAAATGCATTTATAGTTTAAAGTAAAGGTTTTTTTTTTGTTGATACTTTAGAAAGTATTTTAGTGGTAGAAATAACATTCCTAAATAAAATTGATTTGCACGTTTGGTTAAAAATGTGTTTTGATGTTTACATATGATAACAAATAATTTTATTTTTTACAAACTATTAAACTAATGGTTATGGTCATATTGACCATATATTAAAAATTTAAAAATAACTTTGATTATTCATTGTGCTACTATCCTAAGTTTGCTTAGTAATAAGCAATATTGATTCTAACATTTTAAATTATGAAATACAAAATGGATTCGGGATTTTTCCATTTTAAAATTTTCAAAAAACAAAGCAAACAAATAATTTTAGACTAAACATTCAAACTATTAAACCAATCAATCAGATATGGTTACTCTATTAATTGGAAGCAATGTAAGTAAATTATATCCTCTTAAGAATTTTAAAATTTTCTTTTTTATCATATTTTATTTCTAAAATCTAGACTATTCATCTTTAAACCTTTTTTATTTACTCGGTGGAGTATTTCTAAATTATATGTCTGATTAAAATTATGATCATTTTTTATTAAATGATTAGCAAACTCAGAAAAATTGTTACTTTATAGTGATCTTATATGTTATTTAATTCTAATATTAAAGTTTCTACCTGTCTGTCAACATAGGAAGCTGGACAGTCTCCACAAGAGAGTCAATAGATACCACTATGTGAAGATGAATCTACACAATCTTTACTGTTCAATAAAATTTTTCCTAAATTAATTACTGTATAAAACGCGGGTTCTATATTGTCTGGCAAAAACTTAACTATCTTTGCCGAAATGTCTCCTAAATAAATAATTCTACGCCAGTCTTTAATATTAACGTTTGCTTTCTTCTCTCCTGAAAAAATATTATTTACTATGAGTTGTTTAACTTGCTTACGCTTAAGTTAGTTAACTACTACATCTGTGTTGTAACCATTATTTACAGCTATCTGTTTAATAATATTTAACTCTAATTTAAAGTTGACTTTAGTGAGAGGGATGTTAACTAATCTATTAATCATTGCATGGAATGATGAGAGCTTTTGTGACCACGGGTGAATCGATTGATGGTGAATGACGACATCTTTATATGTAGGCTTTCTGTAAATATAGCTTCATTATTTAAGCAAACTTTGCGACAGTAAGTCTGAAGATGCCTATGAAAGAGGCGAAACACGTGTCACAGAGTTAGTAGCACAATACGTGGAATAATCAAAGTTATTTTAAATTTTTATAAAAATGAACTTGCACAAAGTTACCGCCGAAACCATCGAAAGTTATATTGACTATCTAAAAATAAGATGGATATGGATATATTTTTGAGATTTCAATAAACATTCTTTTAATATTATTTTTTCTATATTTTTTTGCCGGGTGCATGAAAATGGCTTCGCGGGCACGCGGTTTAGAACTCCTGCCTTACAATATAAAAGAATATATGGTGATTTCTTTTTAAAACTCTATTGTAAGCAGAATTTTATAGATTCAATGGTTAAATGACGTAGTTTTAATTTCCTTTCATTAATTGCAGTAAGCAGTTGAACTTTGCTTTTACTAACCAAAACAGATTCCACTGTGGATTATATGGACTTCGTCTCAACGGAAATTTTCTACTATATTTTTTTGTTATTCAGTAGTTCAACGTCTCCCATACGAATATATTTAGTTTGAAAATATTTCTGACTTTATTACCGCTTAAGAATCATATAAGCGTAGGAGAGAATTTAAGATATCACAGAAATTCATGTCGCCGAACAGGAATCAATAGCTCGATTGTAAAATGAAGCAGTACAGATTATGATTTTAGCCCGTGAGCTACGGAACCGAATCTTAAATCTTAAAACCTGACATATACATATATGAAGTATAAATTATTCTTCATTGGATTCTATTCACCATCATTTAAACCACATAGTTAGAAATAAGATACCATAATTTTTTACAAGATAAAATTGCATAGTAACATTTAATACGTTTGCTTTTTCATTGATTGACTGAAAAAATGTGATATTAAGGCGGTATAGTAAAAATAGTTTCAATTCAAACAATTTCAACGATTTAATAAGATTGTTGTCTTATATTTTCTTTCAGATACTGTCTCTAAATTCTAGGTTGTATAATATTAATAACTTTTAAGGTGTTCACCGTCAATACTTGGTGGAAAGGCATTATAATAAAAATAATAACACATTTTTAGTACTTTTTCCACATGAGATTTATTTCATCAGGACCGGTTTCGGTCATGGCGAGCATTATCAAGTGATAAGGAATACAATAAAACAGTGGTATTTATGCAAAAGTTAAGTATGAAAACAAGGTATGACAAACAATTGGTAAAACAACTAAGCAAATAAATTAAAGCAAATTACAAGAAAAATAGACTAAAAATAAAATGTTGAAGACCTCTTAGCAATGCAAACTAATACAAAATAATATAAAAAAAAAAAAAAATATATATAATATCAAAAATCAATTAAGTATGAATTAACATTAACAAAGTAAAAGCCAAAAATGAGTGCATTTAATAAAAATAAATAAATCTACATGTCTGTCAACCATAATTAGATGGAAATCCCGGTAATGAGTTCAATTGAGTCAGTTCCTGTAACAGAATAAAAGCCATATCTCATGTGGAAAAAGTACTAAAAATATGTTATTATTTTTATTAATATTAATAAGGCAGCTGTACAAACGACTTAAGCCTATATTATATTGCATCCAAGCCATTATCAATACAATTGTTTTTCTAAGAATCTACGAATGGTGTTGTGAATAGACGCAGGCACGACGTCAAGCGTAGAGCGAACTTACCGTGTAAGGCACACACAAGTAATGCGTTGTGGCCAGGAAGGGAAACTGTAAAGAATACGATTCTATGAATTGAAAACGATTGCTTGTTAAAACAGTTGAAGTTTTCTAAGCAAATGCACAACTTTTAAAAGCCAACTGTGAGCATACATTAAATGGAAATGTTTTATTATTATCAGCTCAGCTATATATATATCAGCAATTTTAGTTAGCTCATTTCCAGTGTCCCTAGACAAGTTAAAGCGCTTGAAGGGGTTACTTTTTCCGAATCAACGCTTTAATTTATTTTCGTTTTAGCACATTGATAGTAAATATTAAAGGTTAATATTTAATGTTAAGTGATGTACAAACATTTTAACAGAATGGTTAATCTAAAAATTTCCAATAATTTTTGGGGTGTAAGCAAATAGTTAAAGTATGATCGATGAATTCGGAGGTAACTTCGTGGAAGTTCATTTAAATATGAAATTAGTTTACTCCACATAATATGATATAAATAATGACAGATGTTTTACCTCTTTAAGCATCATCAGACCTACTATCGCGCGGCTGCTTTAAAATTACTGACAATATTCTATGAGAGGTGAAGCACGTGTCACTATTCGTAGCAAAATACGAGGAATGAACTAAGATATTTTAAAATATTTTTTGTTAGCGTTTCAAAATTTCAGTTACTTTTCACTCAAACACTTAAAGTGAATTGGATAGGTCTGCACGAAATTTTCAATATGAATAACACAAAATTTGGACGTAATGAAGTACAGTTTTCAAATATATATTATGTGTTTACCCTTTCCATATTAAAATCTAGACTGATAATTGATTATCAAAGTGATTGAAAATTCAAATTTCTATCCGAATCTGCCATGAAGCAGTTGCGGGTAAATACCGTGAAAGCTATGTCGGCTAAATAAGGGTATCGCTCGGCACTGACAAAGAAACATTATGGGATCACCTACTCAGCGGATAGGTAATATGACAGGCACGATTCGAACGGACTCCCAAGTGAGATCTGCCCTTTTCTTCCATCGATTCTAGCTTCAACCAAACTCAGTTCTCGCGAGATTAATGTGACCATACGTCAATACCTTCTAATGCATAATAATTTGATTTTAAAATACCGTTAGAAAATAAATTAAACTTTAGGATTGAAATAAAAATCAAACCCAAATAATGATATTTACACCATATATTGGACGTGTTTTTTAAACCAATATTTTGGCATTGAAAATGAAATGATAATAAAAATAATGAAAAATTGTAAGTACTTACAATTTATTGGATCAGGACCGGTTTCACTCATGGCGAGAATTGTCAACGGAGCATGTCAGTTGACAATGCTCGATGCAATTTTTAGCATTTTTTTTATCAAATATTGATCAATTTTATTATAGTCAGACTCTGTTTTTCATATTGTTGTCAGAGTCAAACTTATATGCCAATTCGAGATATATCAAAGAGAATAAAATACACGTGTGAAATATCGTTTGGTCGTCACAGTCTACATTTCATTTCTCCCCAACTCTGTCTTGTTATTTCAGGCGCCGCCTAAAATACAGACGCTCAACTTTTTCGCACCGACTGAGATAGTTTTCAGAACAGTGCAAGAATTCATTTTATTTTTCTCGTGTTAACTTTACACAAAACATTTTTTACCGATGCTCAATTTTAAAATACTGCTAAAGAATTTTCGTTGTTTCTTTTATTATTTAAATACACTACATTTATGGCATAACGCTGAAATAAATACGGAGTAATATTGGATTCTAGTTGATAAAACATAATTTGCATATTCAGTTTGTTCAATTAAACATAAAACTCTTAACTGAAGTAAACATGGAACTCAATATTTTTGCGAGCCATTTTAATATTTAAAATGCTCAAATATGATTTTATATCTTGTTTTTCAGTGTAGATGCAATCTGATTATGTGAACAATGAAATTGTGAGCAAGAGTGAAGTGACTAGTAAATGTTTGTAATCGAACTATAAATTAAATTGTCAAGAATTAATTTGTATTTTGACATATGATAATTAATTAAATTGTAATCAATATTATTAATAATAAGAAAAAAACTGGCTGTAATATTGTAGGCAAAAGCATAAATCTGTGGGATGAAATCAAATGTCTTTATGAACAGATCGATCGCAAAGAAAGATGATTAATTAGGCAGATCCATGTATTAGCAGTTACATGATAATATTATTTTTACTGAGAATAGTAAAAAGTAAACGCCTCACTTTGTAGGTCATACAAAACAGCATCAAGTAAAAGTTATATTCTGTCTTTCTTAGTGGTGCAATGTAATATAATTTTTTGGCATACAAATTATAGTTAGCTTTAAAACACTCAATATTTACATATATGACAGTTGTAAATTGCAAAAATTGAAATCAAATATTGTGCTTAATCATTTGAAAACGAAATAGAAAAGCTCTAATGAAGCAACAGTGACAAGTCAATTTTTGAGAGCGAAGAAAAGCTCGTAGGTACATAAAAAAAAAACATTTAAAGTTAAGAAAATAAATGAAAGGTACATTTAAAAAGCTTCAAGTTTATTTTGCAAAAGAATAATATGTTAGAAAAGAAAACGGAAAGGAACGAAAATTTGTTATTTCACAGAACATTAGTAAGAGTCGGAGTTATAAGGTAAGCGCTAGTATTCGCCTTTATGCAGAATAAAAATAGAGTTTTGTGCCAATACCAACGACCCATTTTTCGCCTATTGACATCTTCAGCTGACTTTAAATGTCAGCTTCATCTGAATACTACAAATGCATGAGGACGTTGAAAGGCACCCGTGTCGTAAATGACAAAATTCAGGAAAAAATACAAAATTCAAACGATTCAAATTTGATATCGAAATCCTAAATTACACCATGACATAATTTTTTATTCATTCATTCATCGAATTCATTCATCGAAATGTTCAGCAATCACGATTAAAACTCATAATCTGAATTCTTTGTAGCCTGTAAATTTAAAAAAATAATTGAAAACAGAAATATGTTTTACAATTATAGAACATTTTTTTTCGTTTGTCTTATCGCAATATTACGGAGGTAAAATATTATACTTTAAATTAAACTATTGTTCAAAAAAGATGAGCAATATATGATGGTACAAGAAGGGCCAGGGACTATGTGCAATATAGTAAAATAAAACACCTACGTGACTTTGATACAGGTGTGAAATCTTCCGGAAATTGTGTTAACGCAAACTTTTTCAGTTTGTTTTTGACAGCAAAACACATTTTTATGGGCTCCTTTGGATATTTATATAAAAAATCGTACACCTCTTCTTAACAGTGATATATTTTATATTTGGCCTCAGAGTTTAAGTGCCAAAAAGAAAGAGTGAGGCAACTGAAACATCGCGAGAAATAATTAAAGGAAAAAATTCAGAATAGTTTGATCAAAAAGAAAAATCATATCCAGAATACAACGGAACCGTAATGTTTTACGTTGCATTATTGTTGATATTAAAAATGGACATACAAGTACGAATGCATTTATTTATATTTGAGCCTTGTCGCTAAAGATGAAATTTTGGCTAAAAATGGCGGAATGTTTTTCTCACGGAGCAGTAGCTTTGATAATAAAATATGATGATTTGCCCACGTTGTTCAACGCTATAACCTTCCATGGTGATTTTCTGTACACTTCTAAACCATTGTTAGTAAATTTGATAGATGTCACTTTAACGTCATGGCTACTATAATCTAACAAATTATGAGCGTCTCTATTAAAAAAACTTGTATATGTGCAAAGTAAAAATTACTGTTCTTTCAACCTGTGGTCTGCGGACCGGCACCGGTTCGCATAAATTTATTGCTGTTCCACAAAAACATACTATTTTTAGAAAATTTTGGTAACCAAAAAGTAGTAGTAGTAACAGATAGTTCACTAACTTAATAAATAAAATTCTCACTTTTAAGGTGTTCCCTGTCAATACTTGGAGGAAAGGCATTATAATAAAAATAATAATACATTTTTAGTACTTTTTCCACAAAAAAGGTATTTGATCAGGACCGGTTTTCCTCATGGCAAGCATTGTCAACTGACTTTATTTTTTTTAAATAAAATTCCATAACATTGACGTTTCAATTTATTATCCTCAAAAAACAAGCACAGTAAGGTTTCAACTTACTACGTGTTCCGTTCCACCACCTTTGACGTATGTCAGAAATTCAAATATATTATATACATTCAGGTTTTCCGTAAAATGGGTCATCCATGGTCAAATATTTTATGAAGTATTTAGAAAAAGAATTTTTAATACGTCGTCGTAAGTCCAAATATTCATAAACCAAGAACTGAAATAGATCTTACAAATAATATTTGTATTCGTTAACCTTCTATATCATTCGTTGATCCAACTATTTAACATTTATTGGGTCTAATAAATTCTACTTCGAGTGGGATATCAAAAGTTTTTAAGCAAAAACATAATATATTATAGTAAAAGATATATATTTATTATAGTAATAATTTCTTTATTTATTGATATTTATGATTTCATAAATTGTTTAGAATATGTTGAAGAATTTTCGTAAAAATAAGATTCTTCCAAAATGGCTAAAAATTAAATTTGCTAAAAGTTTTTAAGCATGTGTAAATTATTTATTTAAGCCCAAAACTTTATTTTCAAATAAACCCATAATATTATTAGTGAGGTGAGAGTAAACGATCTTTTAAATTCGATAAATCTCTAACAGCTGCTCATTCGATTTTCTAACTTTCGAATTGTTAGACAAAAAAGGAAAAAGTGTTGCTACAGCTGGGAAATTTCAAATGTTTTAACTACGTCTGCAGAATACTTGAACAACATTTATTTCTAATGATTCGTATTGTTTCACAACTTTTCTAGACGAGTAAAGAATATTTCTACTGTAAAATAGAAACAACAATTCTTTAAATTTAGCTGTTCATTTTAGATAATTATTTTATTTATAAACACGTATCTTTTTGACCGAGAAGCACTGAAAACCAACGGTTACAAGAAAATAAAATAAACTGGTTATATTACTTAAAGTGCTAAATTATAAAGTGTATCTAGTTCTATCTAGTTCTGACGAAAGCGTCAGCCGAAATAGCTATCAACAACTTTATAAAATAATTTATGTAGTTTTAAAATACATTGTTATTTTCTTACCGTATTATAATGAAGTTCTACCATGTAAATGCCTACTCAATCAATAAATATGAAGTGTATGTTTATGTTTTTACTAACTGAACGTATAGATATCACAAATTTAATATAAATAAGATTCATACATATTAAAAGTTATGAATCTAACGATATGAGTATAATATTAACTTGTTTTAAAGAAAAGACATTATAACTGTTTTTTTTGATGAAAAATATTTCAAATGGTTTAGTTGAGTGAATAACACTAAAAAGTCAAAGTATATATGTATATCTTATATATAAAACCGAAACGGCGTATGTATGTCTGTGGGTCTGTAATTCCCTTTTGCATTGTTGGTCATTAAGTTGCCATAAAAACGAATATGAAAGAAAATATGTTTGAATTTTTATCGGCCAAGACATTTAGTCAAAATGCAATAAATTAGTCTTGTACTGAACTTTTCCCGGCTTTTATTATTAATAATAATGTTTATTATTTACGTGAAGGTATTATTTGACATTTATTTGACAGAAAATTAGATTTTTCCTTGAATTTGGATATTTTAATGGGCGAGAATATCAAATTAAATAAAGTTTGTGATTTTATTTTAACTCTTTTTTGGATGTTAGATTTTGTGATATAATTATGTCAAATGATGTAACATTAAATAATTATTGGTCGCTTAGTCCGAGCGACGCCAGGTAGCAATACTAGCATATCATAAAATCGTTAGTAACAAACTTATATTAAACACACTGTAGCTTTACGATTGATAATCCTTTTTTTAGTTTAAAAAGAAAGAATTTTAATGATATGAAATAAATGCCTTACGCAGGTGTAATAATATTTCATTTGTGTTTGGCAACCCGTAGAAAAGAAACTTAGAACATGTTTGATAAAACCGCGAAAGTTTTATGAAAAACACTCCCGGGTTCGAAAGAAAATCTAACTTGGGCTTTAGAAACAAAGGGAATGAAAAACATCGAAATTGGTTTCAAGATGAACTAGAGGGGAAAATTCTCTTCACGTTTAAAACTGCGGGACGTGCCCTCTTATGTATCAAGTAACAAACTTAAACAGTCGAAGAATCATTCCCTGCGAAAGGTTTAATTGTTTTTACCTTTTAAACCCTTTCATCCGACGGCTTAGATGTAACTTGAAACGAATCTTAAAATAAAAATGTTATGGAAGAAACATATCATTTATATTATATACAACTTGGAGGGCCAATTTTCAATTAAGCAATGAGGATGGAAACTCAGAAGAGTTATTTATTTTTATAAAATAATTCATGTTTTTTTTTGTATACAAGAAAAATCCTAGATTCGAAAGAACATAATTTCAAAAAAGCAAATTTCCTATTTATATTTATTAACTCAAATGAATTTTGAATTTTTCTTAAAATACTTTTTGACATTATGTCAAATATGGCGAATCAGTACTTAATGTTTCTTTGATGAAAAATGAAGATCTTAAATATGTGATCAAAATTTATTCCTTTTTAGAACATCAACATTGTTATATAAATATAGCCGAAAACTCGATAGGGTAGAGTTCGTATTCGTAAAAAGAACAAAATTTAGGCGTAATGCAATCACAACACGGAATTGACGTTATTTCTCAGCACATGTATCCAATATTTGATTAACACATTCAATACAGTAGATACGGTAACTTTATAATACAGTAAAAAAATAAATTCATGATTTTTAAACAAAAATACGTGTAATTGATTAAATCTAGTTCACATGAATTTCGCCAAATTCTTTATTAAATTATGTTTCCTGTGTATGATAGATATTTCCTGACCCACTTACTGCATAGACTGGATTAGACTCCAGATGCCACATAAAATAGTGTTTGAACCATTAACAACGAACTTTAATTGAATGAATCACCATTTGATGTTTAACAACAAAGTTAAAACATTTTTGATATTATTGATCCGTGTTCGTGTTGGAGTGTCGACGTCGTTGTTTGTGGAGCCCTCAGGCTGGAAATCCTAGTCCAGGCAATTTAAATTTTAAAATGAATTATTGTTTTTATTTTGCGACACGGATATCTGTGTTGTCCACCATCTTAACTACACTGAGAGCAGACGTGGTGATTGTATTTCGCTAAAGTATGTATATGTTTTAACATATTTATAATAAATCGAAAAATATACGCTACCATAGCCTTAATTTCTGACCTTTGTCAAAGTGATAGTTCAAGCGATGGTTCAACAGCCAGTATCACATACTTAGATGCCCCATTGGGAGTTCAAATATTTACTATTAGGAGTGGACACTTTAATATGCACATAATATGGGTAAATATTTTTTTAATGCAAAGAAACATTTTTAATTGCATACTTGTCAACCATATTTCTAAAAACAAGCAAATTGCGCAAATGTAGCCGGCGGTAAGATATGTGCGTGCTCGATCCACTTGATCTTTAAAGCCCTCGTTAATTCCGTCCACCTCCTAAGCCAAATACAATTCATTATTGTATCTCAAATTCTAACACTCGATATATAATAAACGAACAACAAAAAAAGTATGAACATTTCCAGACTTCAGGGTGTTAACTATTGTATTAACACATGCGTAATTGGAACGCCACGCTTTACAAAGCATTTATTTATTTCTTTCCCAGAATCGCTCACACAGTTTTCTTTGATTGGCTTTCTTAGTAGCGGTATAAAGAACAACGTAGGGTGAGATAAGGTTGTTGATATAGAGTTGGTTATGGGGTAGAGGTTATAGAGATGGGTTTCATACAAGAGACACAACATTTTCAAGATCCGGAAAACTTTTGGGTCTCGAAAAAGTAGTAGAAAAATATCTTTTAGCGAATATTTGTTATGTGTGCGTCAAATATATATTTGGGTGAACAAGTTGGTTGTCCCACCACCCATCCGTTATGTGTGTGCAGCCGTTTTTCACAGCCGCCTTCCATAACGCTATACGATCAAGAAAAGAAACGAATTTACTCCTCACTTACTTGGCCCGAGACAGAGCTGCACGGGACTGATCTTTAGCCATGCACTAAGGTGCTTAAAGAGAAGAGAAATAGAAAGAGAATAAAAGAAATGTGACTTGCTCACGAGTGATATTAAGTATCTTATGTATCTGTATACTGAGAATCCGTGGAGTTTAATCTACTTCGCGTTGAATCTGAAGAGGAATCAAGATTATCCCGTTCCCCATATGATGTTGCAAATTTATCAAATGCCTCAAAATTGGCCTTGGTTGAGATCAAGTCAGCGTGGCATATTGGGCCCGTATGAGGACGGACCGCAGCAAACAGCTCAGCTCGTTCGGCATTCATCTCGGGGCAGTCCCACAGTACGTGATTAGCGTCCTGGTAGTCGTGTCCACAAGTGCAATCCGGCCTTTCGACCAACTTGCCCAACCCAAATAGTTTGCCGTTGAATTTGCCATGTCCAGTTATAAACTGGGAAGTCCAGTGTCCAGGCGCTAGACTCTTCACCTTGAGCCTCCAGGTCACGTCTGGGAAGAAAAGATATGTTTGACGCCCTTTGGTGGATGCAGACCACCTAGTTTGCCAAGCTGTTAGAGCCGTTTTGTACGCCAGCTCATATACGAATGAACGGAGAGTATGATTTTCAGGTATATGTTGCGACAAGGGTGCAATATCCGTGTTGATGCCCTTTAGTAGAAGAGTAATTGCACCGCGTACCTGTATGTGCAAGTCCAGCGGTAGTACGCCAGCCAAAACCGGCAGAGCGTCCGTTGAAGTAGTCCTGTAGGCCTTAGTAGTGAGATCAGCGCAATGCGCTGTCCACTCAGTAAAGTCCTCCTGACGAATCCAACTTTCGCTCTCGAGTGCCAAACGCTTGATGCGTATCCTGCATCCCCATAAAAAATAGCACCGTATGCTATTTTAAGCGCGCGAGCTTTAAGTCCCCAGTTTTTGCCAGTCATTCTAGATAAACGGAGGTACGCCATATTGGCGTTCTCTACAATTCGCTTTGCATGATGTTGAAATGACAATTTGTCATCGAGGATGACGCCGAGGTATTTAACTTGTTGAGAAACACGAACAGTGAAATGACCCATGCGAATGTTTGGCGATCTTTTGAAGTGTCAAGCTTAGATGCTCCTTTCAAAAGAAGGGATTCTGTCTTGGCATGTGCAAATTTAAGCTTGTTCAGTTCTCCCCATTCAAGAATTTTTTGTGAGCGCACCACTGGCAGCTCGTTCAAGGCCAACACGACTGTTTGCTCCTACAATTAGTAGAGCATCATCAGCATATGCGATAATTGTGCAATCCAATGGCAATGGCAAGGACAAAAGGTCGTCAAATAAAATATTCCAAAGAAGTGGCCCCAGACTGATCCCTGGGGACACCCCATCGTAGTTTCCTGTGTATTGATGTGAAGCCGGATTGATATGTTATCTCTCTTTACTGAAATAGCTTTGTATTAATGAGAACAGATTCCCGGGAATCTGTCTCAAGTTTAATATTAGCGGCCACCACGCATTATCAAATGCTCCGGCAATATCCAAAAAATGCCGATGACTAGCTTTTGTGAGAATCTTCTACTGATTTTATAACAAAACGAATTGCATCTTCGGTTGATTTTCCGGTCTGTTTATCCGAAATTGGGCAGTTTTCATTCAGGTGCGATTCGATTCTAGAGCTAACTAACCTTTCCAAGACCTTCCCCAGAATCGGGAGGAGTGTTATTGGACGATAAGCTTTTGGGCTGCTTGGAGGGTGATCACCTGATTTGGGAATCACCACAAGTAGCCCCTTCTTCCAACAGTCTGGAAATGTACCACTTTCCATACAGTCTCGGTAGATCTTAGTGAGTTCGTGAGAAGCAAGATACCAGGCTCTTTGTGCCAAGGCGTTGTCTATGCAGTCGGGGCCTGGAGCCTTGCCGCTGGGAAGATTGGAAATGATCTCACTGATCTCGTGAGATGTTGGTGGTTGACTGTTAGGTATAATCTTAGAAGCTATGCGAACCTGGGTTGATCTTTCATCATCTCGAGCAGGGTTACGAGGCATCCACCAATGCACAGGCCGTCTCCTCCACGCTGCTGGTATACCCACCACCTTCCGGGCGTACAAGATGCGTCAAATAGTAAAATTCACTTAAAATATGTATTACTTTTAAGGTCTTGTCTTGGTGGAAAGGAAACATTTAAAAAATCAGCTAGTAAAAAATAAATTCAAACACAGTTATTAATATAATATATAATGTTGAGTATGACAAATGCTAAGGACGAATATAGTGCAAATTATAAATGAATTTAAATCTTGCGGAGCTCTCAAATATTTACTGATCGGCAGTATGAAATTAAACCACTTTTAAAATAAATCAAGCGGACAAATGTAATGAGTTTATAAATAATTCCATTATGTGCATGAACATAGTTGGCAAATGACGTAGCCTCCATAAACCACCCCGTAAACATTGATTTCGATTTCAATTCAGTTTTTTGATAGATGGCCAGATAGTATCGAACAGATCAATATTTATCGTACATAACTAAAACAAATTATTAGAGTTTTGTCACTTGTGATCACTTTGAACTGACTTGAGTTCAAATTCATTCATGCGCTTGAAATACCTGAAAAGTACACAATTCAAATGATTCAAATTTTTATATCGAATTTTCACCAAGTACTTTCAGTCGAAATCCTCAATTGCATTATCCTTTGTTTGACAAAGCCTACTAAATCATTCCCCTTAGTAGTTTTGTGTCAGTCGGTCATTATGCTGTCTCACTAGTTATGTTTATAATATTGTGTTATTTTGAGTTTAAGACAAAACGTTTACTGCCCTCTATGAGATGCGTCTCAGTTTACATACATTATTTTTGCTTTGAATGTTTGAAATCTAATCTCTACATATTATAAAAATTTCAAGTCACAAACTAGCTTTTTTAACCATTCTTCAGTCACTCAACAAATTTTTGCTGATAAAGTCAGGATTAGTAGATCAGTAGCTTAACAATCGCTCTCTGTCTACGCTATGTTTTTTTAATTCGGTAGAAGGTAAGTAAAAGTGTCATTAGAAATGATCTATTAAATAATTGAACATGATATGTATAAACGAAAAACGTTTTTAATATGTTTTGTGAGCAACTGAAACCGGTAATATTAACTAAAATAGTTAAAATTATTGACACGACAGAGGCCCGGTTACAATTTTGTTCATTTGACTTTCGCCTGTGATAACAAAAATAACGTGACCACGCATTAGATGTTATTTTAAAATACTGGATAACTCATGAATAAAAGGTATGATTCATAAAGAAAATAGGTGGATCAATGGCTTTTTCAAAGAAAAAACCAGTCATTAGATTGGAAAAAAAAGTTACATGCTCTCACGTTCCACGTATCGAAAACACCCTATATTTAGAGCGCAAAATTTCGAAAGCTGGTCGTGACAATATGTAGGTCTACTAATGGGATACACGCGCATGATGGGAACGAATAGAAGAGAATCTTGCAAAAGACGCCAATCAAATCTGGGTTGGTGAGCCAGTAACAATGATGCTGAAAAAATTATAACTATATATTATCATACACCAGAAAAACTTAATCAAATTATTCAGGATACTAATTGCTTATCTTCACTATTTTTTAATTTGACACATATAGAACAAATGTTGCTTTATTTGATGAATATAACGAGAAGGTTCTGAAAAAGAACTTTATGAAAAAATAGTCCGGCATTGTCTTTTTATAGTATCTTTTTTCTGTAAACCTTCATACCCAATCACATGGAGATGATTAAGTGATCGATGTTTGATAATGGATTAACTATTATGTTTTTCCATTGATTTTTAGTGCGTGTGTATTTTTTGTCAAGCTTGTTTATCAAAGATCATTTATTGTGTGTGCTCGATGTTTGTCCGTGTTGTGACTGTGTTATATGTATACCTATATTATGTTAGATTTTTTCTATTAATTTCTCAAACATATTTACGAAAACGAAAATGTCAAACTCGTTGCTTTAAAAACTTTGATAGCTCTATTAATCTGAAGTAAAGAAATAATCATAAATATCTTGACAAGTGAATACTTTTAGCCCACCTCTATGACATCATCCCCTTTTTATTCGAGTCTCAAGGGTGACCTTTGTTAACAGAGGCATGGCTGAAGCTAGTGCGGACAAATATTGTGGCTATCTGCTTCGATGGGTAGTTTTTTAAACGTATCGTCGACTTGACAGTGATATATATAGTATATGTATGTTGAAATTTTACTCAACCTGTTGAAAGACGATGCATTTGTTTTACGAAAGTGGACATGATAAAGTAGTTTTGTGGCTGTTGATACAGTTTTAAACATTGCAGTGAAAATTTAATTAAAGTAATTGGTTTCCCAGAAAATCACTAATATAAAGTAAAAGCTATACTTACTAATCTCTCTTAAACACAATTCTATTAAAGTAAACAAACAATTATGTTGAAGGAAATATTTATTTCAAATATCAAAAGCGTAAAAAAGGCATGACTTTTGAATCGTTTAACTTCAATTAAAAGATAAAATAAGAAATTAAAGATGGCACCAAAAAGTAAGTGATCGAGTTGTCTGATTTAAGAGAAACGTAAAACAACAATCATCTATATTTTGTAGTTCAATTGCGTACATACATTGATACCGTATATTAGTAACAAATTGTTGACTGGGAAACGAAATAAAACAATATATTATATGAAATCTTATCAGTAATGGAAGAAGAAAGTCATCTATTTTTTTCAGGATGTGGAGAATATTTTGCGGTTCAAGCGATTCACTAACAACGAAAGTACAACGCTTCAATTATTTTCTATCAATTCAAACTCATAAAAATAAATTATAGCACAGAAAATATGTAAATATTTCTAATGGTTTATGACACACCAAAAAAATCTTGCGAATTTTATACTTAGTAGTATCACGTAAATGGCTTTAATTTTGAAATTGATTATAATTATTTTATCAGTCTTGAAATCAAGATAAAGCACGACCCCTTAAAGGATAGGTAGGAACATGAATTATTTAAATTGCGTATCCTTGATGTAGGGATATAAATAAGGTTTACAGAGTTACGACACTTTATAGTGTATTCCATGTAAACAGTTAATCAACGCCATGCGAAGCAAAAGGCTTTGATACTTGATGAGACGCCTAGTGGTGTGAATTTGCTCGTTTCACAAAAAATTCACATAGCTGAATTTTCTCACATTAACACTAAACAGTTTGTAAGTTTAAATGATCAAAGTAATCATTAATTTGCTGAAATATAATTACGATAATTATCAATGTTTCGAACAAAGTGCGACTTTTGAAATTTTGCATTGCTTCAAATATTTGTCACGTAGCTGAATTTTTCATATGTATTATTTCAATGATTTATTATTTCAAAGCTAAGCCACACGGTTTTGATCGGAATTTATATTATGGTTTTATCCAAATGTACTCCAAAATTTTAAAAAGATGGACTTAGAAAATGAGTTGAGATACATTTTGTATCCTAAAAGTTTTATTGGTTACTTCGTAAGAAATTGAGAAAGAATGCTTATGTAAGCGAAATCTAAGAATAGGGCAGTCTACAGATGACTTATCATGTCAGATCCCACGTCTTATATCTTCACTTTCAAAAAAGAAGTTGCTCGACATGATAGCAGCCGATTTTTGTTGAAGTATTCCGTTGAAATATTTTATTAAAAGACAATAAATATTGTCCTTTTCAAGCCAAAAGGGTGAGTGACAAATTGCTACTTTTCAGTAGAGAAAAAAAAAATGAAAAAATATTATGTCAATTCAAATAATTTCTTTGTTTATTTACCACTTATTTCCATGTATTTGTTTTTTTAATCCTTTATACATATATTCATTTGGCAGTATGTGCATTTTTTCTGAACCCTTACCTATCCTAACCTAATATTTAACTCAGAATCACCAATATGTTACTAACGCCTTTGGTAGGGACGATATTATGCGTGACATTAGAAACGGACACCTTGAAAAAAGACGTTATGTCTATAGTAAATAGTACAGCAATCACCACCATTCTTATAGTGATGGCAAGTCCTGCTTAACAGAAATCATAGTTTGAGCAAAATTCTTCAATCCATCATACGAAAAAGTTTCCACATTATTATAGCGATATATATATGTGAAACCTCCCTCAACACTTGAACGTGTCGGGCAAAGTAAAGACAAACTGTCAGACAAACTGTCAGACGAACTGTCGTCCAGTCGTCACAGACCCCGAGCGTTCAGGGTGTTTTCCGTTCCCAGTCTCTGGGAAGAAGCAAAGGGTGATTGTTTGTACTGAGAGTTATGGAGACGCAACGCACATATCCGTTGGTTTATCGCAGTGCTACGTCATACAACACCTAACAAACTTTGAGTCCTCGGCGATGTGTTTGGGATTTTAGATGTATATAGTTTCATAATTAAGGCAGTATTCCGGCCTAGAGGCTGAAATTTTAGGTGTTTTTGCAAGTGCTATAGAAAAAAAGTAATAATAATTTACCGTCCATTCTTTTTACCAGATGTTTATTAATATTTTAAAATTAAACAAAAAAATATTAAACCAAAAAACTAATAACCTAAAAAGTTACAAGCTGGTAAAAAAAAGATGACGTCTCCTAAAATATAATTAAAAATATATCCTTAATTGGTAAAGATGTCATTTTCGTGAATATAAGAGAATTGTAAAAATATTTATTTTTTCGCAAAATGGTATAGGTTTGAAAAAAAAAAGTTTTTTTATTGTTTTTTGAGGCTTCCAAATTTTTTCAAAAATAGTAAAAATTGTTTTTTTTAATATGCGTGAAAACTGGATGTATTAAGAAGGTTCAAACCAAATTTCATGTAAATCGGTTCAGTAAAACTTGAGATATCAAGGCAACTATTTTGAAAAAAGTAGTTTCGAGATAAACGTGTTTAAAGTATTGGGCGAAGTTTTAAACAGTCTAAGTCATATAATGGTACTTTACACTTACATTTATTTAATCCGCAATTCCTGCTCCATACAATGGGCCTTTCTCTTCTTCAAAATAAGCATTTTCAGATGTTCTTTCTATGTTCATCGGTTTTTAAATAAATATTAAGAATAAAGCTCGTTAACGAGCTCAGGTAGTCCGTCCAGACCCGTTAGATACTACGTCACTAAAGTAGCTGTATAGCTCTGAAAATACTCGGAATTTCAAAATGTCCTTGAAAGGGCATATTTTTAAAGGTTTGAACTTTTATGCAAAAAAAAAAAAAGATTTGTCCAAAATCCTAGACCGGAATACTGCCTTAACTCCTACAAATGGCGCCCCATTTGTCGGAGTGATTAATTGTAATAAACGACTGTAAATTATTACGTTTAGTTAAATTTGGTATGTTTGCGTTAATATTGGCTTGAAATTGAATGGACATCAAATGACTTTAATTTCACACACTTTGTTGTCGGATGAAAAAATGAATAACGTACAAAGCGATGTACTTTAACAACGAAAGTCCATACAATTTCAGTCTAACATTCACAATTGAGCAATTTAGTATAAAAAGTCCAGCGAGAAGAGTTTTGATCGTGGTTGCGAATACCTTCGAAGAGTTTCAACTCCAGATTCCTATTTTTGATGAATAAGATTTTATCATCCTGAATGATCCTTAAGTACTATCCATAGAGCATACTCTAAATTAAAATAAAGCATGCTTGCATGTCATGAGAAGACGCTGAGCGATTGCTAAATAGGATGGAAACTAAAAAGGCTCTAAAAAAGTAAAATGAAACCATCTCGCAGAATGGTCCAGTTAATAAAATTTAAGCATTTTTGATTCGATATACATTTACTTGGTAGAACTCCACTTAAATATGGTGAAAAGTCAAATGGCTTAATTTAAATGTATTGATTTCCAAACTAATAATTGGTGCTGATTTGATTGCTGACTTAAAATACAGTGCTATTTTTGTCGCGTTGTTATAGAGTTCTACCTAGTAAATGCCGATTCTATTAATAAATTCAAAGCAATTCTGATGAGGACGTAAGCTGAAATAGCTATCAACTTTGTAGTATGTAATTTTTGTAGAGCTTAAATAGATTGTTATTTCTTCCACCAACCAAAATTAGGCGTTAGTGATATTTATGATGAGACTAAGATAGCATAACTCATTGTGAAAATGACCGAATTGTTTGTCAGTGTAAAACTATTCATAAATTTTTGCAGTAGTTTTGTATATTATTATGTTTTTTGGAAAATTGCTGCTTTATATCATTTTAAAGCTATATTTCCGTCAGTAAATTGTACTTAAATTATGCCCATTTGTAACGATTTTGTCAACAAAAAAATATCTGGCGTAGCAGCGGGTTATCGACAGCACATTCGCTTTAACGGTAACCCTTTTTTACGGTCAAACGGCGGGCCAACGTGAGACGTAACGTTCAGACGTGTCCAGAATAGCATTCGGATATTTTTGAGAGAATGTGAATGTGAACGAAAAATAAGAAATATTGAACAGTATGATTAGAAAATTATGTTACGCTATTTTGATAACGATTAATGGATTAAGAATAGTCAGACCAGCAACCGTGGTCTATTCATCTCTTGAAAAAAAATCAATGATCTATCGAAACTTGAAAGAACAAAAAAATAGACTGGGAACGATAAAATTATACACATGTTAAAAGTAATATTCAAATAACGGTTAACCAATATTGTGTACTTCTTTATAAAACTATTTTTAATTAGGTTGTCATCCCAATTTTTAGGCCAGCGTTATTGATGAATCGCCGAGATCAAACAATTTTAGACAATGATGAAAAAAAATCAATTTTTATACTCATTTCATAAATATAGATATTGAAAAGGCCGGGTGTTTCCTATCGAATGCTTTTAAAACAGTGACAAATAATTTGTTAAAATATTGCTACTAAAATATAATATGATTTATGACAAGATGAACAAAACAATAATTTATAAAGGTTATACGAAAATTTCAATGTAATCATATTAAATAGATAAAAATTGAATAACCTATATGACCAATAACAAAAAAGGGTAGATCCCTTTAGCAAATAAATTATGATGACTTACAAAATAATTCTGAAATAATCATTGACTTTTTTAATAAATGGAGTTTTTTACAATGAAAATTGTTCATCTGTTAATTAAAAATAAAAGCCTTTATCACCAAAAATCAACAGGTTAGACATAAGAACTGAATGAATGTAAATAGTGTTTCAATTTACCTCAGCTATTTAGATCTACATGGAAAACTCTTGATAGTATTTAAAGGACATCGAAATTATTTGCACATTTACATATGAAATTCATATTCCAATTTTCAAATAAAAAGTATTGTCATATCGAACGTTGTCGACACGCCTTCTTCAAATGGCTCTCGTATGAAAAATACATAATATGTATTAACGTACAAAGTTGAATGATTAAATGTTCACGTGAGATACTTTAGGCTTCTGGTCACAATTTTATTTAAAAAAAGAGTCGAGAAAAATGTTGAAAAAAGGGAGTGAAGATTTGGATAAGAAGGGCGAAAAATACTTTAATATTTCAGTGAGCACGACTATCAAATAAGCGGAGAAATTCACCTCTACGACCCAATGGCGTACATTTTAACCCAGCTAACATCTCTTAGCCAAGTTTCTCACACCTCACCCCTTTCGTTGAGGTATAAAAAATGCGTGGGAGACACTGGACAGAAAAATGAAGCGTTATTGTTGAAAATTATGAAAGACTTTTGTAAATCAAATATTAAACTGATAACACTGGCAATAATTCAATCCATATAAATAGACCAAACATAAATTGTTGTTTTTTTGTTCAACAGATATTAAAACAATTCCAATTTTCTTAAAAAACACTGCGCTAGAATTATTACGAAGTTCAAAAACACGTTTAAGATGGAAACTAATATGAATCTAGCTACTAGTTTTTTTTGCTAAGCGTATCAGTATCATAAAAAAATATTATTTAATTGTATGTATGGCACATTATTTTTAAACATAGATTTATTCAAAGCAGTAATTTTCGAATTTTTTTATTGACAGCACAACATTATTCCTAGTTTTTTTCTCGATTTAAAAAAAAATGTATTGCGTCAAGAGCAAAAACAAATTTATTACAAATATTTAAAGATTTTCACTTCTGTTTTACATCATTTATTGAGTAGATCTACATTATTTGCAACCACTTTAAATGATTGAATTATTGTTTATCAAATGAAAATGATTTGATACGAATCGAAACCGCTATTTTGATTAATTGTACTCGGAGTATTAATGGTTTATGTTCCGATTTCAAACAAATCTGTGAGGCGCATTTGAAAATGGACAAAAGCTTTGGAAGTGCATTTCATCTACGTATATTTCATCGCTCTGCTGTATGATGATGTACCGATTTCAATCATTCAGATTGGTATTGATTATCATACTTGAAATTAATAATATTATAGAAATGAATAATACAACTAATACAATTTTCATTCATGCAAATCTCTCCATGTACACCCCTTTTAAAAATAAACATTTCTTTAGATTTGCGTAGTAGGAACGTTCCAGATAAGCCACGTGAAAAAATATGTTAAGCTCATACAAATCATGGGATAGGCTCAAGGATTAAAAACAGCGCGATAAACGTATATGCTACTAAATAAAACTATATAAATCGTAAATAGTCATGTACTTTTATAAACATGAAAGATCTATATCATTTTTTAAATCCGTTTTGTAAGCCCATTCCAAAAATCCTGTAAATCAAACGATGAGTGTAATTTTTTGTCAAAACGAAATTAAAAGTCTATACAATTAAGAACAACTTTTTTTTGAAACATTGTAAAATTCTGGAAATTCTTGACGCACTTGTTATTTGTAGTAATAATCCAATGAAAATTCAGATCAATAACGCCAGACTTTTTTTTTTACATCCTGTATCAGAAAGTTCGCTGATAATTAATCACTTTGAAAAATAATACCAGCAAATCAATTCGTACATTTTCATATGTTTCTATAGACTTGAAGTACTGCACTTTGATTAATGACAAAAATGTAATCGGATTGATCAAAGTAGCTTTCGCTGTGTTACATTTAAAGGATCAATCTTCGACAGAGGCTTGTCGGAGATTTAGGAAACGGCCTGGTTGAGAAATTTATGTTGGGAAATGAAGATGAATTGTATAAGATCTATCTGCATACGCCCACGGATAAAATGAACATTGCCTATTTAATAAAAAGTTCAATCTTCTTTTATAAGGAATGAAATAAAAAAATGCGCAAGCCCAAAATAATGATGCAAATTATTATAAAATTCTAAAAAGATATCAATGTAAATTAAAAGACAGGGTTGCATTATTTATGTTAATATTTATTGTTAAACGAAAAATCTCGATTTGTCTCAAAAATAACAAAATATAGTGAGTAGATGAGTTTGAAAAAAAATTCTATAGTTTTATCAAATAATTAACATTTATTTATTTTTGTACTGCATATCTATTACGTTTTATTTTTTGTATGTCTTACGATTAGAATCAAATTTCTTAACATCGTTATAATATCAAATACCTAAGTGAAAATTAAACTGATTCATGTTAACGTTAATAAAATAGCTGAAGTTTTTTTCAAATGATTTTGAAAATTGATCTGCTAAATCATAAATAATTGAACCAAATGTAATGTAAACATCGTAAAATGAAGCTTTGCCAACATTAATGATTGATGTTTTATTTGAGTAGTTTTGATTTTTGAATTAAGACAGGATTTTCGCAAATTTCCCAATCGACGGGTTAAGTACACTGAATTAAGCTGCACAGTAAAACTTACAAAAATAAACTTTTATATTTAGTACCTTCTTTATAAAAAGTAAGAAAAGTAACTCTGATTTTAAAAACTGTTTATTGATGAATGCACAGGAAAAAATATTTAAAAAACACACTTCTCCATATCTAAATCATTGTTTTATTAAAAGAATATATTTTTTTTCAGTAAAATAACTTACTCTGTCTTGATTAGGATAACCTATTTAATTATACTACAGTGAAACCCCGATTCTACGTTTTTAAAGGGACCGTATAAAACAAACGATTAATGCGGGAAACGATGAATGCAGGAACGTTTTATATATGAACTAAATGCCGGGATTATAGAAAATGAATGCACCACGCGGGAAAACGTATAATGCGAGAACGTTAGATCGGGGTTCCACTGTATACCTATGTGCTTTAAAAAACCGAATAAAAAAATAAAAAAAATCTTCTAGGAAACAGAAGTTTTACTTGCGCATTTGCATAATGTCAAAACTTTCTATTAAATTAACGGCCGGATGTCCTTTTGTAAACATAATTGTAAAAAGAGATAGATTGTTTTTAAATGTATGTAAACGTATTTAAAGTGGATTAATGATACATTTATTAATTATTGTTGGTGTAAGCTTTTAGCTAGTCATTAAATCTGCTGACGGACAGAAAAAGTGTCACGCAGTGTAAGAAACTTTAAAAAGAACTGACTTTTTTGATGTTTTTTCTTTTCTGAACTTTTGCGATCCTATCTTTAACGAATGACGATGGAAGCTCAAAATTGTATTTTTAAATATTTTATGAAGCTATGCAGTACCAGACATAACTACCACAAAAGTCCAATAACCGACACCAATTCACTAATACATTATAAAAAACACATTTTTCCGTGTGGGTATAATATTAACATCCAATGATTCCAGCGCCCGTACTGAAATCCGAGCTCGAGCTCCGGGATTTCTTGTAAACGAAAAAAATAAACCTACCCGACTTGCTTTTCCCACTTTACGGAAACGAAATTACTTATTGAAAAGCTATTTATTTCAAAATCACTCACAAATCAGACAAGATAAATAATGCATTATGGTTAATCTAAAAAATCTTAATGACAGAAAAAGTTTTTTTTTAAATTTCGTACAACGATCATTTTGTTGAATGAAATATTCTGGCTATAACTGTGAACCAATCTTCCAAGTGCGTGATGTACCAAATCAAACATGACGCAAATTCTAATAAAATATGTTGCCAGTAATTCCAGACATGTGTAAGTGAGTGTTGCCATACAAAAGCATCAGTGTAAGCGTGTTGGGGGCGTATCAACTGCTCCCGAATAATTATATCCGTTCAATATTTAAATAGCCCTCAACAAAATTTAAATTTAATCAGCCACAAATTAACCGCCAAGTTTTGGGTAAACAAATATGGCGGTGGAGTTTAACTCGATAGCTTTAGCAAACAGACATTGCAGTGTGACATGAACTCAAAATTGGTTGCCCTCTTGTACGATACATATGTTTTTAAATTAAATTATTTGATATTCGTTCAATTTGACGGTGTATGATATTTTATGAAAAGACTCATATTGGTAGAAACCCGCATTTTGTTTTAAAATTCAAGTGTAATACAACTATTTTTATTGCTAGACAAAATAAACTATTTATCAAATTTGATTTTTTTTGAATTTTGTACTTTTCCATTAGTTTTGTCGCTAACGACCCGGGTTTCGCCTTTAGGCATCTTCAGGCATTCCAAGTGCACGGATGTACTTGAACTGACAGTTACAGAAAAGTACAAAATTCAAAAAAATCTAATTTGATATTGAAATTCCATCAAGCACCCTCAGCTGAAATACTTAATTAAACTATTTATGTTGTATACAAGACTTTTCATTGCTATTAGCAATTATATCATTTACTATATTTTTCAATTTGAATTCATGACCAATGGTAGCAAAGGTGTCCTAAAATGGGAAATATTTCCTATAAAAAGATTCTGAACTATTCGGAGAAAAATGTGTTACCAGAAATGAAATTGTCAAACTATAACTGGGTTAATTCAGTCGTAAAAACTCTGTTCGTAAATGGTAATAAAAGATGAAGAAATCTTACAAAAACTAATATTTAAGATTCGCGCGTTTTTAGATAAAACATCATAAAATCGATCTAAAATTTGATTAACAAAAGATTAAGTTTGTAGATTCTAGCTTTTTACCACACAACTGAGTGAAAGAAAAGTGAAAAGCGTTTGTCTAGAGCAGTGGTTCTCATGTGCGGCCACGGTGGCCGCATGCGGCCACCAGAGGATTTTGCTGCGGCCACCAGAAGCTTCATAGTTAATATTGATATTTAATAAAGATGGGTTTTTATAAGTTAATTTGTCAACAAAGGCACTGAAAATTAAATATTTTGTATGTGTATCAAGAATTGCTAGTTAGAAATAACTCAAAACATACATGTATAGGTCTTTTTGGCAAGAAAGACTTATCACAAAATTTGGTGCGGCCACCAGACATTTCCGTAGTACTGCTGATGTTCCTAATGCGGCCACAGCCAAATTTTACGTGAGAACCACTGGTCTAGAGGCTTAGAGATCAACATATTTTTTTTTATTAAAAGATTTTTGTATGTATCGAATATAAATAGTTTTAATATTACTTCTTTTCAACAATATTATTCCAATCATTTTGAGCTTATCAGAAAATTTTAAAAAAACTTCACCTTCGTGAAAACATATCCACATATGAAAAGTTACGCGTTGGACATGATACAAATCATAATCAGTCTTTTTTCAAAAGATTCGCAATGTTGAAATAGAAAAAGTCAATTTGAAGATTAATTTATTTATTAACATTGAAAAGACCGCTCTTTTCACTCTAGCCCAGAGAAGTACCATTCTTTTAAACGAATAAATATTGTAATAATCTTTTCGATGGTTTCGGCGGTAACTTTGCGGAAGTTCATTTTAATATAAAATTTAAAATAACTTTGATTATTCCACGTATTGTGTAACTAACTGTGACACGTGTTTCGCCTCTTTCAGAGCTTCATCAGACTTACTATCGCAAAGTTACTTAAGCAAACTTTGCGATAGTAAGTTTGATGATGCCTCTGAAAGAGGCGAAACACGTGTCACAGTTAATAACACAATACGTGGAATAATCAAAGTTATTTTAAATTTTATATTGTAATAATCATTTAATTTTAATATATGTGTACACTTTAATAAAAATAATAACTGTTGACATCATAAATTGACGCATTTGTTAGAGGTAAGTTTAAATATTATCGTGCCTGAACTCTTTTTATAAATTATTAAGTTGATAATTGTGTTTTCTCGTTTAGCCAGTCAATCTTGTGATGAAAAAAGCAGTAGTTTAATCACTGATCATCTCTGTTTATGTATGTGGGGTACGCTTACAGTGTTATACATATATGTAAAATTGAATTTTAGATGGCTGATAGTAAATTTTTCTCATTTCTCCCTTAATTATAAGTAAAGTGTTCACTGTCAATACTTGGTGGAAAGGCATTATAATAAAAATAATAACACATTTTTTAGTACTTTTTCCACATCTGATTTATTACATCAGGACTAGCAATAAAAATAGTTGTATTACACTTGAATTTTAAAACAAAATGCGGGTTTCTACCAATATGAGTCTTTTCATAAAATATCATACACCGTCAAATTGAACGAATATCAAATAATTTAATTTAAAAACATATGTATCGTACAAGAGGGCAACCAATTTTGAGTTCATGTCACACTGCAATGTCTGTTTGCTAAAGCTATCGAGTTAAACTCCACCGCCATATTTGTTTACCCAAAACTTGGCGGTTAATTTGTGGCTGATTAAATTTAAATTTTGTTGAGGGCTATTTAAATATTGAACGGATATAATTATTCGGGAGCAGTTGATACGCCCCCAACACGCTTACACTGATGCTTTTGTATGGCAACACTCACTTACACATGTCTGGAATTACTGGCAACATATTTTATTAGAATTTGCGTCATGTTTGATTTGGTACATCACGCACTTGGAAGATTGGTTCACAGTTATAGCCAGAATATTTCATTCAACAAAATGATCGTTGTACGAAATTTAAAAAAAAACTTTTTCTGTCATTAAGATTTTTTTAGATTAACCATAATGCATTATTTATCTTGTCTGATTTGTGAGTGATTTTGAAATAAATAGCTTTTCAATAAGTAATTTCGTTTCCGTAAAGTGGGAAAAGCAAGTCGGGTAGGTTTATTTTTTTCGTTTACAAGAAATCCCGGAGCTCGAGCTCGGATTTCAGTACGGGCGCTGGAATCATTGGATGTTAATATTATACCCACATGGAAAAATGTGTTTTTTATAATGTATTAGTGAATTGGTGTCGGTTATTGGACTTTTGTGGTAGTTATGTCTGGTACTGCATAGCTTCATAAAATATTTAAAAATGCAATTTTGAGCTTCCATCGTCATTCGTTAAAGATAGGATCGCAAAAGTTCAGAAAAGAAAAAACATCAAAAAAGTCAGTTCTTTTTAAAGCTTCTTACACTGCGTGACACTTTTTCTGTCCGTCAGCAGATTTAATGACTAGCTAAAAGCTTACACCAACAATAATTAATAAATGTATCATTAATCCACTTTAAATACGTTTACATACATTTAAAAACAATCGTTTTACAATTATGTTTACAAAAGGACATCCGGCCGTTAATTTAATAGAAAGTTTTACATTATGCAAATGCGCAAGTAAAACTTCTGTTTCCTAGAAGATTTTTTTTATTTTTTTATTCGGTTTTTTAAAGCACATAGGTATACAGTGGAACCCCGATCTAACGTTCTCGCATTATACGTTTTCCCGCGTGGTGCATTCATTTTCTATAATCCCGGCATTTAGTTCATATATAAAACGTTCCCGCATTCATCGTTTCCCGCATTAATCGTTTGTTTTATACGGTCCCTTTAAAAACGTAGAATCGGGGTTTCACTGTAGTATAATTAAATAGGTTATTCTAATCAAGACAGAGTAAGTTATTTTATTGAGAAAAAAAATATATTCTTTTAATAAAACAATGATTTAGATATGGAGAAGTGTGTTTTTTTAAATATTTTTTCCTGTGCATTTATCAATAAACAGTTTTTAAAATCAGAGCTACTTTTCTTACTTTTTATAAAGTAGGTACTAAATATAAAAGGTTATTTTTGTAAGTTTTACTGTGCATCTTAATTCGTTTACTTCGGTGTACTTAACCCGTCGATTGGGAAATTTGCGAAAATCCTGTCTTAATTCAAAAATCAAAACTACTCAAATAAAACATCAATCATTAATGTTGGCAAAGCTTCATTTTACGATGTTTACATTGCATTTGGTTCAATTATTTATGATTTAGCAGATCAATTTTCAAAATCATTTGAAAAAAACTTCAGCTATTTTATTAACGTTAACATGAATCAGTTTAATTTTCACTTAGGTATTTGATATTATAACGATGTTAAGAAATTTGATTCTAATCGTAAGACATACGTAAAAATAAAACGTAATAGATATGCAGTACAAAAATAAAAAAATGTTAATTATTTGATAAAACTATTGAGTTTTTTTTCAAACTCATCTACTCACTATATTTTGTTATAATATTTTCGATGGTTTCGGCGGTAACTTTGTGGAAGTTCATTTTAATATAAAATTTAAAATAACTTTGATTATTCATTGTGTAACTAACTGTGACACGTGTTTCGCCTCTTTCAGAGCATCTTCAGACTTACTATCGCAAAGTTTGCTTAAGTAAATTTTGCGATAGTAAGTCTGAAGATGCTTCTGAAAGAGGCGAAAACACGTGTCACAGTTAGTTACACAATACGTGGAATAATCAAAGTTATTTTAAATTTTATATATTTTGTTATATTTGAGACAAATCGAGATTTTCGTTTAACAATAAATATTAACAAAAATAATGCAACCCTGTCTTTTAATTTACATTGATATCTTTTTAGAATTTTATAATAATTTGCATCATTATTTTGGGCTTGCGCATTTTTTTATTTCATTCCTTATAAAAGAAGATTGAACTTTTTATTAAATAGGCAATGTTCATTTTATCCGTGGGCGTATGCAGATAGATCTTATACAATTCATCTTCATTTCCCAACATAAATTTCTCAACCAGGCCGTTTCCTAAATCTCCGACAAGCCTCTGTCGAAGATTGATCCTTTAAATGTAACACAGCGAAAGCTACTTTGATCAATCCGATTACATTTTTGTCATTAATCAAAGTGCAGTACTTCAAGTCTATAGAAACATATGAAAATGTACGAATTGATTTGCTGGTATTATTTTTCAAAGTGATTAATTATCAGCAAACTTTCTGATACAGGATGTCAAAAAAAAAAGTCTGACGTTATTGATCTGAATTTTCATTGGATTATTACTACAAATAACAAGTGCGTCAAGAATTTGATAACTTTTTCCAGAATTATACAATGTTTCAAAAAAAAGTTGTTCTAAATTGTATAGACTTTTAATTTCACTTTGACAAAAAATTACACTCATCGTTTGATTTACGGATTTTTGGAATGGGCTTACAAAACGAAAAATTGTATCATATCTTATTTATAATTTCATCCCGTTAGACAAAGTTCAAATCATAAAAACCACAACTGTGTTAATAATTTTGAACACAAGATCCAGGTTTATTATTTTGAACTAAGGTTGGGTACAATAAATTTATAATGGTTGATTTGTTTTGTCCAATATTGAAAAAATAAAAGATAAAAAGAATGAAAAAATGGATTTATTAAGAAGCTTATGAACTACGTATGGATTTTATTAAACCATTTTTATTCTTCGATGACTGCTTATAACACAGTTGCTCAACCCTCTCTTTTCGAAGAGAGCGGATGTAAAATTATATGACTAGAGCATTATTAGTGATATCTAGATTCTAGAGCATTACTAGTGATGATCTCGTGTGACGTTTCTTTTGTAGGATAGGATAGGTAGATAGTATTTGCGATAATACATTCAAAATACTCGATAATTATAATTTATCCACATAATTAAATGAAACTCATTTACATCTAATTCAAATAAATGACGATAAAAAGTACAAAATTCAAACGATTCAAATTACATACTACATTGCCTTGCAACCCAAATCAATATATTTTTAAAAAGCAATTATTTATTCTACTGTCGTTCTGGGAGGCGTACCTTTCAGCACAGTAACCGAAATCAACGACGTTGATCACTCAGCTACAGGCCCGGCAGTTAAATATATAGCGTCATGTATTATATTTATAATTCAAAGTAAACGAAAAGTTTATAAGAAGAGAATACGTGATTAATAAAAAAATAAGAATTACGAAACTGAAAGTATAGAGCAAAATGTATCTACAAGGGATTATTCAAATTTACTAATATTCCAAACCGAGTCATCGTACTTCACTGTCTTGGAACTCATTTTGTGCGGATGGGCTAGGATCGTACACCAGTCCATAATAAATCGTTCCTTGTCATGAGAATCTCCCAGATTTCATCTAGAGTGGTGAACCATAAATGAGATAATTTTACAAGGGGTTCGTCTATTGAATTTTTTACTGCGAAAATATTTATCAAATTTCAAACTCATTACTCACTCCCACGTGGATCTCAATTCACAGCATGTGAATTACCAATGAGGCAATTTTATAGTTAGAAAATTTATCAAATTATTTAAGGATCGCGCAAAAAAAAAGAAACCTGTTCTGCTTTTTGAAGAAGATAAAAGATTTCGTCAAATTGATCCTTTGAATTGCAATAGTATTTTGGAGAACACCAAAACAACGGATTTTTTTTATTTAAAACCTTATATCGTCGACTGAATTGTATTTGACCATGGTATACAATAAAAGTATTGCTTAGTTTCTTAAAATATCAGACACGTTTCTTACTAAATATGATGTAGCAATTCATTCGAAAACAAATCGCTTTCCATAAAATACTTTCATGAAAGACAGTAAAGCCACTTACAAAGCTGGTTTTACTTTTATATTCTACATATATTATTGATACATTGCACTGGCCAGTCGATCCTACGCAGTTTGACGTGTTGATGATGTATTAGTATAAGTGTTAATGGTCAATTCTTATACAAACACAGTTTTTTGTACAACTTCCACAATTGTTTTTACTGTTATAACTATTTGTGAGAGTGCCACATTTTTTTTATATATTTTTAAAATAATTTCTTTCCACAAAGAAGTGTTAGTTCAAACCTTGCAAGTGCTAAATGAATATTTTTGTTGTTTATTTTAATCATTTATTTTCATGATAAATTATTATTGTGAATAGTTATTTTTTGCTGTTGTAGTTTGACAGTATCGTAACAAAATATGCCACGATCTTTAAAGTCGACGAGAAAATTAATTTGATGTCATAAAAATGTGAATATAAAATATACAATTTTAACAAACTTGTATTAGTAAATATTATAATTTTGGTTGCCATGTCATAAACATAGTTACCACTGTCAATCAGTTAAAAATAGTTGCAAGAAAATCAACACAGCTGATATTGAGAGAGGGTTAAGTGAAGGAATTGTATTTCTGACGCTTTGAAAAATATATTTTCTTCATATCAATTGTGGAAGGATTAACGTGAATATCATTCGAAACTTATCAAATAAGTTTTATTACGCTAATTTTTAAACTGCCACCAACTGCACGACGGATATAAATGCAGGGATCGCAATTCTATAATGAAATGAATGACTGCAAGTTAAATTGATAATGCATTATTTTTGATCAAGATTTTGTTACATACATTAACCACAAGTTATCTAACAGTGATCTGCAAGTCTAGTTCCATAAGTGACAGTTGACAGTTTGATTGTCTTTAGCAATTATCTTTAACAGAAGACGAAACAAGATCTATTCAACGATTCCCATAGGCCCGAAAGTTAACAAGCTCATAAATTGGTACCAGTTTGGGATGTTCTTCTATGATTCTATGAAGAGTGATATAAATAAAGTTATATTTATAACATAAAGTAAAAAAAAATACGAAATTGCAAGGAGGGTCATTTTAACCTCTCTTTAGTATTATATGAAAGTCATTTATATTTTACTAACTGTGTGTTTTGTGTATTTAGCCGGGAAATAATTGAATTCCAATGATCTAATGTGGTTTTAGAAATCGGTTGGTTTGTGGTTTTTCAATAAAGCGTTTTGTGCCACGAAAATCTTGTAGTCTTCACAAAGGGGAAAGAGGGATAAGTCAACACGTGCTTGGAAATAATATTCGACCGGACAAGATAAACATTGAATACGGTCACGGTTAAATAAATAGAACGTCGGACTTAACGCTCGTTTGTTTTGGAATCTTTCCCTTTGAGAGTGCATTCCTGGTCTTAAGATAAAATTTCCACATCGATGAATTATATATCAAATAGGTTGACACGCTGCCATATATGTATTTTCAAGAATAAGTAAATATATCAGTATATATTAATTCATCTAACTATGAATGTTGAACACTTAGACATTTAAGGGTGAACTTTAACAGAAGATATTCTATGATGAGTTTTACAAAAATAACCGCTGAATTAAATTTTAAGAAAGAATGAAGTTCGAATTTTGAATTCGTGGTTGTAGGGAAATACGGGCGAAACTACAAAAATGGCTGTTTTGAGTTAAATATGGCATTGTCATGCTCAAATACAATTCTATAAGATTGTAAGAGATTGTAAAGAGAGCGGTTTACTAGATATTGCTAGGCTTTCCTGCGAATCCGTAAGAACAAAGTTCAACATTGAATACTGTTTTGCCATATATCTTGGTTCGTTGTTTTTGTAGTTTGGTCCGTATGTCCTTACACCCACGAATTATTGTAAGCTATTTTATTGAGTGTGAAAATTGGAAAAAAAAGTTACTTTTAATAAATATAATCTGTTTAAAACACAGTTGAATTAAAGTAGTTAATTTTAAATGTAAAAAACTCATTGTAACAGGTTCTCTGCGATATAATTTAGGTATAAACTGATGTTATGTTATTATAAGTGCACATAAAAACGATTGTTATTATAAAAATTTACTGAAAGGATTAAATTTGTAAAATAAACACTAATAGTAATCTATTCATAAGTACGACTAGCTTATAAATGATTGTAATAATGTTGTTTTGTTTGTGGACGTTTGCCTAGTTAATATAGAAATAATGCCAGAAAAATGGAAATGAGGGAGTTATCAAAAACTTGTACCTAGAAATTATAGCATAAAAACTTCAAACTAATTATATAAGTGTAAACCAGGTAATGTGTAATTTTAAACACAAGAAACACTAATAAAAATATGAGATTAGCCGAACAAATTTGTATTGAGCTGCAAAATAATTTGGTGTACTTTAAATAAGAGAGAGTGTGACTTAAGACTGTAGAAACACCAATAAAAAATGGTAAAATAAATTGACCACACCTTTTCTGAGAAGGTAAACCACTGGCATACATTAAACTAGCAATTGAAATATTTTTAATCATTTTATAAGTAAATAAAATATAATTTATACATGTAATCCGTCTAAATGCAAGTGATAACCATAAATCCTCCACCCGAAAAAGCAATAAACAATCTTTTTAATAAACGGGACAAAGAGTTTGTAAAATTTATGTCACCTGTCATTTTGAAATTAGAGCTCAACGGCCATAAATATATATTTCTCGGACAGCATTTTGGAGCATTTTCACTATACGTGGCTTATTGCCGACCAAATACAGCAGCGTATAAAACATAAGTTGGATGAAGAATATTTGCGGCCATAGTTCAGTAGTCAGTATTTTCAATGATTATATGGTGAGTTTTTGCTTGTGAATTTTATTATTTCAAGTTCACTCACGAATCGATGCATATTTTTTGATATTACTTTGGAAATGATTTTTTTGAGAAAGAAATGGTATATTCTATTTTTTTGTAAATCGTCTTTTTCATAAATCTTCAACTTCTGAAGCGCTTCTCTGTGTCTAAGTTTAGTTTTCATATTCAAGTTGCATTCCGTCCATCGTTGATGACAGAAAGGCGTTATCACGATCACGACACGATCACGATCACGATTGTGGAACTCGTTCGGTTGACTTTGTTGCCGAATTTCAATGTATTTTTTTTCAATCTTATGTATCTGTAAATCATATACAGTGGAATCCCGATCTTACGTTCTCGCATTATACGTTTTTCCGCGTAATGCGTTCATTTTCTATTGTCCCGGCATTTAGTTTATATATAAAACTTTCCCGCATTCATCGTTTCCCGCATAAATCGTTTGTTTTATACAGTCCCTTGAATAACGGTAGAATCGGGGTTTTACTGTATTTTTTTATTCTAATCTATTTTGAAATAGCAAAAGTAGTGAAAACTGTGATTTTTTTGTAATGTACATATCTATCTATGTTTATAAATAAATAAATAAATCATTGTTGCGGTGAGCAATTCTTAGTGAAACCAGTTCAAGAGATCAGCTTACTTTATCTTTTTATTGAATGGTTATCGAGAAGAATGAATCTGAGTCCAAAGCGATTCATGGATGCTTCCTCGTCATCCATACATTTTTCTCATAATTTTGGTGATTCTGGATAAAAAAAAACATTTGACAACAATGTTGTTTAAGTGTTTAAATATTATTATTTAATTAATTATAATAGGTAGAAATAAATATGAAAACACATGTAAAAAAATATTAAGATATATATTTTGATGATATAGCGTCCAAAAGACTTTGAGAATGTAGCTGTCGTCAGTAGTCAGTACCCAAAATAGTGTAAACAATAACATAAAAAAGATATTTTTTCATGTAAATTTTTTAATCTGAAGAGTGTTATATTTCTTTGGTTGTGTATGCACAGAGTACATGGAAAATATGTAGAAAAATCAAGTTG
This sequence comes from Himalopsyche kuldschensis, assembly GCA_028554975.1. Lineage (NCBI taxonomy): Eukaryota > Metazoa > Arthropoda > Insecta > Trichoptera > Rhyacophilidae > Himalopsyche > Himalopsyche kuldschensis. The sequence goes on along the minus strand of JAHFWI010000060.1, from coordinate 1,490,850 downwards.
AAATAAATGATTCACCTAGCGTATAGCTGAAGTCACATTACTATAGAATTTGTATGACACAAATACATAGCTACATCCAAGTGCTTGCTATTCTTCAGCGCTTTAATACATAAAGGTTGCTACCTATTAGACTCCAATTACTCGACATCTCAACTACTCGAGTATTAAATTTTTAAAATACTCGAGTATACTCGAGTTGTTTCAAATATACCAAAATATACATTATTAATTCAGAACTGTGTATATAAATAGATGATAAGTAAATCAATAAAGCAGTATTCCGGTCTGAAGGCTGAAATTTTAGGTGTTTTTGCAAGTGCTATAGAAAAAAAAGTAATAACAATTTAACGTCCATTTGTTTACCAGATATTTATTAATATTTAAAGAATATTTAAAAAAATTTTAAAACCAAAAAACTAAAAACCTAAAAAGTTACAGGCTGGTAAAGTAGGGGGTCTCAAAAAAATGACGCTCCAAAGTTGCATGATCCCAACTTTTCTAGTCACATGAAATAAAAAAAATGTTATATTCGTAATCAATAAAAATGTAATTCTGGTATACACTAGAACCAAGTCAAGTTTGAAGTTTTTTTGATTTTCCAAATTTTTTAAGAATAGTAAAAATTGAAATTTTTTCATAATCCTAGTATATACCATAAAAAAAAATCACGTTAAATAATTTCATCTAAATCAGTTATGTAGAACTTGAGATATCAAGGCAACTATTTTTGAAAAAAACCGAAAAATAATTCCGAGAAAAACGTGATTAAAGTTTCGGGCAAAGTTTAAAACCGCACAGATTGGTTAGATTCTACGCCACTAAAGTAGATATAACTCTAGCAATAATGAAAATTTAAGCAAAAAACTTGTAAGCACATATTTTTAAAGATTTACACATTGAAAATATGCAATAAAAAAAACGGCTTTTTCAGAATCCTAGACCAGAATACTTTAACGGACAGAATAGTTTTTCTGTTTTTATTTATATTCGTTTATAAATGATGAGTATTAAACGAGTATTTTTAAAATAACTCAAGTATCGAGTATTAGAAAAATGGACAAGTCTTCTCGTATTGGAGTCTTTACTACCTACACGGCAGCAAACCATTGCACCCGACAAAGTCACTGAAAACCGTGTATTGAGTTTCGAGAAAAAGTGTTTCAATCCGATATTGAAAGATGGGGCTGTAGGTTTGTTTTTTAAATATCTCGATATACAGTATCGCTTTCTAATGTAAGCAGCTTTGGAATAGAATTTGTTGCGTCCCGTAAAGGCCTGCAGAGACCGTCAAACTTAAGTTTTTGATGAAGATATGAATGCTTAAAGTCACGATGTCACGAGAGACCGTGAAAATATTGGTGACGCCACGTGTTGGACGCCATTGAACACAACGAGTGGATATAGTCGGAATAAAAAGATAAGTTATTGAAGACTTTTTTTTAATAATTTTCCGCATGAATAAAATAGCTCAATTATATGAGAAAATAAAAAAAAGAAAAATTGGGCAGATTTCAAACTTACCTTCAACTATTGGTAAACTAACGATGGCTGGATGATGATGATGATGATCACATTTGGGTGTCGGAGCAATATGTGTGTCACTAATTTATTTAAAGCTATTGTAAATATTAGAAGTTATCATCGTAGATGGTTTATATAAGCTTCTGATAACCGAGTACAATTAACGAAGTAATATCTTGTTTATAATTGGATACGATAAATACATATGGCGTAGACTTAGAAAGCTCTACGCCGTAGACTGTTAATCGGATAGAATCGTGAATTTGGAATAATAATATTACATAACTTGAAATTCATCGTCTTAAAACCTGTTTGGATTTATGTTCACAGAATGGATGGATAAAGCTATTATTAAGTACATCATTTAACGTGAAGATTGATTGAATTTATAATGTAATACATATTATTTTGATATTATTTTTTTAGCAACACTCAGTCAGCTTGTATTTATCAATTACCAGAGTTGTTTATCAATGAAAAAAATGCTAGGTTTTCATTCAATTAGCTTTTGTGTGAGAAGAGATTTTAAGCGTTCTCTACCTACTAGCGATGTCCCCACCATCGATTTTATGCGGTGACATCTAGCAGCATACATAATTTACCATGTAAGAATAATATAATCACTTTTATTATATTACGAAAGCAAACTATGCTTGATGATATTTCTGAAAAGGCTAAACATGTGTCACTTGCCGTCACACAATAAGTTACTTTAAATTTTATATGAAAATGAACATCCAAAAAGATACCGCCAAAAACATCAAAAGTATTGATTTATCGTTATTTACCCTTTTCACATAATATTGATTATTTTTAAGGTGTTAACTGTCACATAGTGATGAAAAGGCATTATTTAAATAAACAAAACACACTTTAAAATACTACTTTCACGTGTATTCTGATCAGGAAAGATCAGGACCGGTTTCGTCTATCGCGAGCATTGTAAACTGTCGATAATGCTCTTTTTTGAGTTCAACTTGTCAACGGATGAAATGAAATGAAAGTCTTTGAAATAGTAGGTTGTTTAATTTTTAACGATTTTTATATTAAAATAATGACTGTCATACTGTCGATTGATCGATATAAGAGCTTGAATAGAGACATACCTACCGCAAAGCGTCTTACTAAAGACGATTGCTTGTTAACTTGGAAGCTGAATTAGTTTGTCAATCAAACTGGTAATTAATTACAAGCTGTCAGTGATCGGCGCTTCCATTGACAAAAGATAGATTTGCTAGAAAAACTTATTCAATAACATGTCACAAGAAATTAAAGAAAATACCATGATTGATTGGACTGTTTTCGTCGATCTAGAATAACTGTATTGAATGTATTTGTAATTTAATTTCAATTAAAATTTGCTGAAATTTAGACATGATTTATACTTGATTTAATTCCAATTCATATGTTTCATGATTTCTCTGGGGAAATGAATAAACTTACGTTTATTTTTCAGCCAGTGAATTGATTTCGAATATCGGCTCAGTAAAATACAATTACAAGTATACATATTTTATTAGAATACGAGTTCAGCAATGATATAAGTATAACATTTATTTGAAAACTCATGCTGAGAAAATGTACTATTTTTATTTTCAGATATATTTTTTTGACCTGTGAATTTCGAAAATGAATTTTAATTCAAACAAATGTTTGTGTTTTCTCAGCGAAGCGTAAAAAAAATAACAAATTGCAAGAAAATGTTTTCAATTTAATTGATTGTCGGTCTCTGTGGTCTAGTGGCTCTTGCAATCATGTGGATCTGGCCAGGTCAAATTCCGTCAAATACGGATTATTCAATAAAAAAAGTGACCTTGGGCAGGGCTGAATGTCAGTTTTCTTTAAGTTTTCTCGACTAATTTATAAAATTGGTTAATTACGTTTGTCTCGCTTGAATTTTATATTTAAAAATATTTGGCCAGTTGGTATAAGCTTTAATGTTTAATGTTCAACCTTTTCTAAACCAACAATACACTTAAAGTAAACTTACAATGTGAAACGACAATTAGAATCTTTTCTGTTTTTAAGGTCAGATTAATTGTGATATTGTATATCTATATATAATGCGTGCGTGCGGTGGGTATAGAATAAAAAGCTTAGTTTGTGGGCAAAGTAGTTCGAATATAAACATATTATCTATTTTTTACATAAAGATTTTTTTTTTACTCTTATAGTACTCTTTTTGAAATTTGTATTCAATAGCTAGAAAAAATCAAGTGAGATTGTTACCTGTCATAAGTTTGCGATATGGGCTTGCTATGAAGAAAATTACGCCCATCAGCCATTTAGTTTATAATGTCTGTGTTTTTATTGGCAAACGATTTTATTCTCAGAGAAAACCTCAATTTAAACAGTAAAAGTTCACTTACAGAATCAAATATTTGTGACTTATAACATTTATGAAATTGCAATCTTATTTAAAATACGTATTTTTATTGGCTCATTATTTTACAATCGGAAATGTAAAACTGCATACAAAACCACATTCAATTTATATTAATATTTGAATAGTTATAAAAAATATTTTATGAAATATATTTATAGCCTTTTTCATGAAATAACATTACTGAGGTTTGTTTATGCCATTAAGTCTCATTTATCATTTGAATTGAACTGCTCAAATATTTTATGAAAAACCACAATTTTTTCATCAATCATCTAGTTTTAAGCTGAATAAATGTATAATTTTAAACTCCTTTAATCTTGTCAAATATTTCAAGTATTTCAGATAAGTTAGAATTGTGTAAAATTCCATTGTTCGACGTCCTGTGAAGCTTCGATTAAACATTTCTAGCCGGTAGCAAAACGGACACTATCAACATACATAGTCCGGAAGTCTATGTAGCAGATAGATTGCAAAACAGGCGTCGGTTTATGCTAAACAATTTTGGCACGTCCCTTAAATGTGTTTGGGTAATTAATGCTCCCAACTTGGTGTGCTCGGCAAAACTTTGTATACAAAAGAGTACGTGTGGTAATTTTCAGATTATTTAGAATTTAACTACAATGGTTTTCACTCGAAAACATTAAGCTTAATTCGCTTAACCGCTTGTTCTGCGTTATGGGGTGTATTTCTTGCACCTTGGCGGCCATTTTATACAAAACCTGCGGCTGTGAGGGCAACGGTTTGACTGTAATCGTATTTAATGCTTTTCTATTTATAAAGTTTTGAGTTCGAACGAGACACTTTAGTTTCAATAAATTCAACAATAGCAGTGAGAGAATTTTAGCGCTGAAAGGACATATAAAAAACATACATATGCTGTACAGATAAATTTTCAAAAATACTACTTAAAAAATATACTATAATACTAATTAAATAAAAAGATATTTGACAGTTAGCTATTAAACTATAAATGCTCGATAAATAATCTCATCAACTCTTTCTCTTCTGATAGGCATAATATAGGTAAGGTTTAATTAACAAAAGCCAATCGCCTGTTTTACGCCCTTTTTTGTACGATCAAAAATTGGTTTGATAATGACAATTGAAACAACACCGACACGCCCACGCCGTATTTGATACAAATCGATTGAAAAATCTTATATATAAAACCGAAACGGCGTATGTATGTCTGTGGGTCTGTAATTCCTTTTTGCATTGTTGGTCATTAAGTTGCCATAAAAACGAATATGAAAGAAAATATGTTTGAATTTTTATCGGCGAAGACATTTAGTCAAAATGTAATAAATTAGTCTTCTACTGAACTTTTCCCGGCTTTTTTTTATTAATAATAATGTTTATTATTTACGTGAAGGTATTATTTGACATTTTTCCTTGAATTTTGACATTTTAATAGGCGAGAATGGGGCTGTAATCAAATTAAATAAAGTTAGTGATTTTATTTTAACTCTATTTTGGATGTTAGATTTTGTGATATAATTATGTCGATTGATATAACATTAAATAATTATTGGTCGCTTAGTCCGAGCGACGCCGGGTAGCAATACTAGTAATAAATAAAAATACGCTTGAAGGTTTTCAGGCGCTGACCACGTAACAGAGTTTAAATAATATAGATATGTGTGTATTTAGTATACATTTGAAAAACGTGCCCAAGATATTCTAGGTAAGTAGTTAGTAAATTGAACTGTGAATTACTTTTGGAAAAATTAGACAAAGTCTAAAAATCATAATATCAAACTGTATAAAGTAAACTTGAAATAAACCACAATGCCACTAAATTATCAAAAATAGCTGCATGAGCTTGGAATCAAATTGAAGTTTTTTTTTACATCTAGTGGTTCCAATTAAATAAAATAAAATTATGATAAAATGTATTTATTTGAAATGAATATGTAGATTTATAGTATCGCTATCTTTATTCAGATAATATTTAAAGCTTTAATAAAACAAATAGTATACAATGCCTACATGTATTTATTTCAGAAATTCCAATTAAGCTCATCGATTTTCAAAATGAGTCATACATCAATATGATTTTTAACAATTATAATACACTTGATCAAAATTTTGTCTTGATTTTGACATGACCTGAGCCCACTACTTCTGAATTTTGATTAATTCATGATGATATTTCGTTTGTGATTGTTTTTTTCAATTTAATTCATTGTGAAATGTATTATATGTGTGTTTTAGAATTTCAAATACATGTTAATTAGATCAAAAAAGGTTTGTCAATTTCAGTCGTGTTTTTTGTCAAGAATTAATTATAGTTTAATAACACATGTTCATACTGCTTAATATACATCTACTGATGGAACAGTTTTATCTTTTTACGTTGCAATCATTTTACATAGAATAATGTAGTTAATTAGATTATCGCGTGCATGTATTATCTAAACCAGTGCTCCGCAACCGGTGTGCCGCGAGGCACATTTTGATAACAGTAGAAAAAATCAAATAAATTGTCCACAATATAACAAATTTTTTTGAAAAGCAATCACACGGCAGCAGAAATAATTATTTTTGCTATCTGAGACTTTAATGCGGATAAAGCGGCTAAAACCATAAATTATTAAAAATACTGGAAATTTGTAGCTAGACTTTAGGGCAGTGCTCCACAATTGATATACCGTGAGGCGATGCTAGGTGTGTCGCAGCTCAATTCCCCCAGGGAAGAAAAAAAATCAAATAATTCGTTTACAATACAAAATATTTTCTAAAAACTCAATCGCAGGGAAGCCGAAATAATTATTTCTTTATTGAAATAATATGGCATACGTATATTAATATTATACATAATCTACCATATAAAATGTTCATTTATAAGAACAAGCTTTTCCACAATATTTTGGACATTTTGATCGCCATCAAGAATATCTATTACTGAATCGTAAAATTGTTAAAAAAAACTACTGCAGTTCTGGTATGCGAATCCACTTCCTACCGAAAAATGTATCAGTCTCCAGGTGAAAACGAAACATGGGAGTGAAAATTAAGTAAACAATACAGAAATAATCATTATGGTCAGATCCGTCGATTTTGAATCACTCGGTCACCGGTTCACCCTTGCTTTCGAATGTGTTGATAAAGTTTCCAGAGTTAACGTCAATTATTGTGAAATTTATTTATATTCACTTTTAATAAGATATGACTCGCTTAATCGATATGAAAAGCTTAATTTCGTAACATTTAGTTATGTATATTCAATTAAATCATCAACTAACCAATAGCCAAATTTTACACATTATGCACAAAAATAAAAAGTTCAAAATTTTCAAAAAAAATCCGGAGTACGACTCCGGCCAAAATGCTGTGACGACTCCGACTCCACAGATAATAACACATTATTCGTTCTTACTCTTGATTATTCTCTCGATGAGTGAAGTGTTAAATTACAAAGATGACTAAAAAAAAAATACATTAATGTGTAATATTTATGGGTATATTTATAAATTTTTTTGCATCTAATTTTTTAATATTTAAGCAAATAAAAGCACTGCTTTAAAATAAAATGACCTGACTTAAATACACTATGTTCTTAATCTAAATTGTTAAATTTCAAAATTGCGCAATGGTATACATTTGATGATTTCGCACAAAAGGTTTAATTTGATCATACTTACTCAAAGTCGGTGTTCTTCATTTCACTTTTTATTTTAACGTCTAGAATCTAAAAACAAGCTCACGTTAATTTATTCAAGTCTTCAAGCTCAGTTATTTTGTTGTCAATCATAAATTACGGCAATAATAAGGTAGATTATAGGAATGTATTTAGGTATTATAATTGCTGATAATTTATTTCTTATGAGAAACGCTTGCAACATCTTTTTAAAGAGAGTAAAAGTAAAAAAATGTAGCAAAGTAAAAAGACTAGCTATTAGATTATCGCTCTTCTGGTACCACGTAAAAAGAAACAGGGTGAGTGGCAAAGAAATACAATAATTGATTAAAAAAAACATTATGCTCAATTATTGGCCAAGCAATCACGTGTCAATAAAGCCTTACAGTATAAACAACATGGAAAATGCCACAGTGCCATCACGTAAACTGTGAAATGTAGGTGAATTTAAGCAAATTATATTAAAAATTCAAAAAGCGTGAGCTTCAAGAAAACTGTTTGTACAACCCCTTTTTATAGAAAGTATGGAAGGAATTTGGGGTAAGCAATGAACCATTCGTAAGGCTATCGCTTTTTCTGCCCAGTATACACGATATTGAATAGGGTGGGTGGCTAGAAACGAGAACATCACAGACATCTTTTTCTTTCAATACGAATCGGTCGAATAATCAATGAACATTTTAGAGGTTCGAAGAGTCTACATACAGAATAAGAAAAAGAATCATGACTAATATTAATGTAAATTTTGCAATATATTCACTCGTAACCATCATTCTTTAGAACGGTTGACCAAGGTTACAAAGTAATAACAATCGAGAAAATAATTAATTTCAAATTCTAATTTTATAGAAAATTCACTGTTATACTAATTGTAATGCCTCTAAAAGTAATGCTTCTGAAAGAGGCGAAACACGTGTCACAGTTAATAGCACAATACGTGGAGTAAAAATTTTGATACTAATGTATAATTATTTGTTCGAAGCCGACTTGAGAGTGGATCGATTGTTTGGGCACCGAGGGGTGCGAAATGTGTTCTTATGGTGGAGAGGGTTCAGAAGAAATTTTTGAGAATTCTCTATTTGAGGACATATGGGTACTACCCATGGCTTTATCCAACAGACTTTCTCTTAGGGATGCTCACTTTCAACAGTTTGAATGCTCGAAGAGAAATGTACTTGGCATTATATTTCTTTCGGCTTATCCGAGGCCAAAATGAGAATTCCACCATTCTTGAAAATGTTAAATTGAATGTTCCTGATAATTTTTTGAGGAATCGTGAGCATGAGTTGTTTGTTCTTCCAAGGGGTAGAACCAGTCTGCCAATGGTAATGCCTCTGGGAAGAGCTTTAACAATTTTAAACGGCATTGCTTCGGATGTCGACATATTTTATATTGACGTGAGTGAGTTCAGACGAATACTATATTTTATGAATAAAAGTTGATTTTGTCAGAACTCACTCGGTTGACATCTTTGAAAATTTCTAATATGATTTTATAAATTTTTTTCTCTCTGTTTTTATGACTACAATGTTTTCATCTTGTTTTTAATTCATTAGTGATTAATATTATGTATTTACATGTATGTATATATATAAATACATACACGTATTTATATTTGTCAAATACATGGCGCATTGGCATCAGCTGTAATGCCATGATTTGCTTTTTTTCTTAAATAAATAAATAAATAAATAATCAAAGTTATTTTAAATTTTATATTAAAATGAACTTCCACAAAGTTACCACCGAAACCATCGAAAGTAGTTTTTATATAATTGAAATAGTATCTATTGACTCATTTGTGTTGTTTCATTCCTATATTATTATTCTTTGATCTTCAAGGATTTTTGGAGATTATTTTTATGTACATTTTATTTTATTTGTTTTACTTTACGGCTATTACTTATTAAGTTATGCATAGATTATATGTGAAAAAAATGGAGATTTTATGTTGTGTATGAATATGATTCACTGTCAATTTTTTTTAATGTAAGATAGTATAAGTAAAAAAAACTTTAAAAAATTATGCCGATTATCTTTCAAAATACTTTGAATTAATAATCTCATGTTCTTCTGTAATGAATAATATATATTATTTTCAATAAGCAGTAAAAATATACCGATTAGAAATCTAAATGATTTGAAGTGGTCCATGCTTTTAAAATATTAACAAAGGAATATTTTGAACATCCTCGTAAAAATCTTTGAATTCACAATGATCTGAATTGTGAAAGCTCATTTGTCATCAAATCTTTTTGTAAACAAAACTAAGAGAGCGTATGGTTGCTTTTCAGTATAGCCTTTTTGACGTCTTATTTCTCAAACACTTGTCGACTTTTTTCATCGACGGGGTGTGCCTTTGTGAACAGATTCTTACATTACCCTTCGTATATAAATGAATTCAACCCTTTATAAATGCTCTTCATCAGCTATTTTGCATCACAATCATAATAGAGAGCACGGCTTTGGTGGAAAAACCAGATATATTCAGATGAGCTTAGTTTTTTTTTTAACAAATAAGTTATTTTGCTCATCATTTTTTTCAGTCTGAAATACACTTCGGCTTAGCACAATGAACCGTGATCGCACACTTTTATTGCGTACTAGGTACTAATAAAGATACTGCTTTTCATTGATTGAATTGGCCAGTATCCAGTATTATAGAGCTCAATTGAAATAAGGTAAAATAGTCTAATATAAAATAGCTTTAATTATTCCACGTATTGTGCTTCTCCTGTGCCACGTGTTTCGTCTCTTTCAAAGGCATCTTCGGACTTACTTTCGCAAAATTTGCTTTAACCTAAGCAAACTTTGCGATAGTAAATACAAAGGTGCTTCTGAAAGAGGCGAAACACCTGTCACAGTTAGTAGCACAATACGAGGAATAATCAAAGTAATTTTTAAATTATATATTAAAATGAACGTCCACAAAGTTACTGCCGACTCCATAGAAAGTATTTAAATAATCTACTTTGTTTTAAAATGAGCTACTTTTGAGGGTTGCGTGAAACCGAAAAATCTAGCAATTGAATAGATACATACATAGTATAGAACCAGTAATGCAACTTAAAAATTTCTTCAACATTTAATTGCATCCGGTTTTAAATTCTGTTAGCTGAAAATTAAGCGCATAAAAAAAGTCATTTCTATTTGGATGGATATTACGGAAAAATTAAATGCTTGTTTTCTTTTGAAATTGAATGTTTTCCGGCGATAGTCGGATAAACCATCACCCCAAACGGCCTGAACGCCTGGAGCAGTATCATCGGCAACGATCTACAAACACGCATTACTCAAGCAGGCCACAAGAAAAAGTCCATGGATACGAGGCAATGTGAGTGAATTACAGGCGCCCGTTACAACCATTCGGTGTCAAGTAACATAACGACGCGTTATCGTCGCATCTCCGTCGCTTTCAACCGCCGGGTGCGTCGTCTCCCGGTTTGACGTCCCTGCATTATTTTCTGCCCATTAATCTTGTGGACATTTTCCGGTGCTATGAAAGAGGAACGGAGACGTCTTTCAGTACATTACTCGCCCGGCTATGTTTGACGTTAAGCTAGCATTGTGGAACTCTACGCTGCGTAAACCCAGTAACTTTATACCGTTGCGCAGACAAAACATAGATGTAGTGATTTAAATTCATTGGTCCTGGAGCCATGTTTAATCTTATTATAAATAATTATTTTTGACGTTGTTTGAATAGAATTGTTAGTTTTAAACCATGCCCGCCATGTAATATGGAAATATTCCCAAAAGAACATTGTTGTCATCATTAAATTGCTCAACTTCTCTGATAGACAGTAGGTATAGAAATATGAATCTAAGATATTAATTTTTATTGGTTAATCGCAATCGCTACGCTACGTGGGAGGGTGTTGAGACATCATGGATATCAAATATCAATGCATCAATTAATTAAACTATACGTAATCTGAAATAATATAAAAATAAAAATATTATTTTAATTAGTTTATAGTTGAATTAACTCACTTCATATAATGGTATTTATTCATATATTAGTTAAAAAATCATTTATGAACAATTTTAACGTCTCAAAAGAACGCGAGACACCCAGATTTTTGCGTAATTTAGACTCTAAAGTTTAAAGTTGATGGTATAACCTAGACGTTATTAAAATGATGGAAAGGTGAAAGAAAAAAATGTGCACACATTTTTTGTACGAATATCATAGTTTTATAAGAATCTGTTTCCCTAATCGTGCACGAATAGCGCGTAACAAAAAAAAACAAATTTTATGATATAATAACTATCCTCAAAAAATGTACAGTTAATAGTTGGTCTGAATATATATCGTATTATAAAGTTAACTGAATCATGATTTAATATAATTTGTATCTTACGCCGTATTTACTTTTATTGCATAGATATATCTTCTTTAAGCGGTATTTCGTTTAACGCTCGTGAGTCGTGAACAATCTAAATTTAGCTCGTCTAATTGGACACCAAAACTTGGTTCCTCCCACCCATCTTAATTAATGTCTGACAATGTTATTCAAATGAAAGTAAAGGCAATCTCAGTTTTGCGAGATAAAAAGGACTTTGGTGTACTGTATTTATCTTTGGCGTAACGTTTTATGCGCAACGCTTTCAATTTGCCACATTTATTTCTGAATTTATGTTTTATGGTTAAGTTTACAAAATAATTTTTCGGATATTGTTATGTTAATTGTACTCTATCAACCGAAAGATAACTTATTGGTGTGCTCGCCACCATTCATAAATACATAAAATATATATTTCATGAAAAGTGGTTACAATTCAGTTGTTTTAACATCACCCTCTTCAGAGAGTGAAAAAAATAGGAGAAAACTAGTGGTAAGTTGTTAAACCAATCCTAAAACATATTAAGGCTTATGATATAAAAAAGCCATAAGGAAATTTATTGAACGCGAAATCAATTTTACGTTCTTTTAAAAATCGCCATAGGTTGCAAAAAGATCAAGATTTGATGTGGGTATAAAAATTCCTTCCCACCCATCCTATCCTAAAACGGAATAGAACAAGAGCTATTATCTTATCACTAGCCCTATAAATAATATTCTTTTAAAAAGTAACCGTTACGTAATAGTAAAACTGAAATGTATTCGTATATCCGGATAGTGTTCTCCTCAAGTAATACATCGAATAAATAGTACATAAAAAACTTGACCATTTTCAATAAAAGTCAGTTATTCAAATTTCATAAATGCATATTTTAAAAATAACATAAATTTATAATCAAAATATTTTTAAAATTGTGATTTAAAAAGCATAGTTCTATAAACAAAGAAATTTTAGGTTACTTTTGCTCGTCGTTGATGGAGACAGTACATATACATAGATACACATTTCAATACCGTTCTATTGTATTACAATATTTGTGAAAATTTGCAACGGCATCGAATTACTCCAGCGGTATTTATTTTATAGATGAAATTACGGCATTAATAATTTTGTTTAGCCTCGAGTCCAAGCCAAACTCAAGAATTATGACAAGACATTGATAGTACTCGAGTGATGTTATCTGTCATTGATTTTGTAAAATATTTCATCAATTTAAAATACAATTGATAATACTTGATGTGTTCATTGGATTTAGCATAGTAAAATTTATGAAGCAGAGCGATTTGATGTTGACGGGGAATTCTGCTGGTAATAAATTATATAAAGACAGGCGACACTCTTCAAAGAAGATTTCTAAGATTTAAAAATACACATTCTCCATGAATCCTTCATAAAAACCTATCAATGCTTTAAAGAAAAATTGGAAAAGTTACATTAATAAAACAAATGATTAAATACGTATTTCGAATTCAAAACTACTTTTCAAAGTTTAAGTACAGACAAGACACGATACAAATGTATCGAGATCCACTCAACACGAAAGGCCCTTAAACGTTATTTTATCAGATCCTAAAATTCAGACGGATAGCATAAATCACAATTATTTATCTATCTGATTACCCTGAAGCATCGAGTTGTCAATTCCATGTCGGAAATTCGCAACGCATTTGGTTTTGTTTCGATAATATCCTATTTTAGATATAATATAATATCCACTGTGTGTAAATGTACTGAACTTAAACCAAAATATTTAAAATAAAATGATTACTGTCTAACACATTTATTATTCCAGTGGTATATTATATAATATGCTGTTTAACTAAAAAGCAAATTACCCGATAAATTTTCATAGATGTGAGAAGCAAAAAACAATTTAAAAATTAGATAAGAGATGAATATATGTAAACATTAGGTTATTTTAAGTCGCTATCTTTTTATACAAACCAAAACAGAAAGCGTAAAAAACCATTTCAAATTAGACTCCAATCCAATCGAGGCCCATTTATCAAGAATTCAAAACGAAAACGAACGAACTTTAAAACGAGAAAAAATTACGCAAAATGCTCTTTGATAGACACAAAAAAAACATCACTGGAAAGCAAACTAATAACAATGAAAACTGAATATTAGAACGCTTTGAAACAGCTATGATGGACGGTGGAAAAAGTTTTATTCGTTTTCAGTATAACGAATAGCTTTGCGTTAAAAGCGCTTTGAAATGGTTTCGATCAAATCGTCGATTATCAATTTGTTTCTCTGGACAATGCAACAAAAGGCTTGGCGTCTTTTTCAATCTGGTATCAGCTGATTAGTGCTCGTTTCATCAACACGCTAACGACAATGCAATTTGCAGTTGCGCTTCTGCTACGAGGTGACTTTATAACCAGTTTGTCAACGGCAATAGATAATCTTTGTGAACAAGAGAGGCAGACGTTTTTACTTTTTATTTATCGTTAAATTTTTCAGTTTCAGACTTGATGAGATAATCTTTATGGGTAGGTGTGGGTAGGCTTATTGCATTACAGTGATTTTTTGCATTTCACTAAGATTAATATTAAATCCACCGTGAATTTATAATGAATTGCCACCACCAAAGTAAATATGAGGAGATAGAGCTTTTCAATATATAATCGAATAGTAAGATTGATAGTAGGTATGCGGTTTATATAATGCCAGTAAAAAAGATTTTTATATTTAGGGTGTTTACTGTCTACATCTTTGTGAAATGGAATTACTTTAAAAATTGTCAAACATTTTTTGTACTTATCCCACATTAGATTTATTACGATCAGAAACGGCTTAACTCATTTCGAGCATTATTAAGAGATAAAAAATGCAATTTACTCCTGAAAATTTAAAATTTTAGTCTATTTCATATAAATTATGGTTATTATTTTTTTAAAATTATTTGCATATTTGTATTGATTGTCATGTGTTTATTAGTCATGGTGAGCTTTTGTATAAATAACGCTGTATTTTTGTAATTCTTATCAGTTGATAATGTTCGCGATGAGTAAAAACCGGTCCTAGTCCCAATAAATCTAATGTGCAATTAGTACAGAAAATTTTGTAGTATATCTTTTAACCGGGAAACCGGATGTCTATTCTCCTCGAGTTGACTTGGTTACACTTGGCACATTTGAAATAATGTGCTGTAATGTAAATAACAAGATAAAAATATTTTTTTACAGTAAATAGATAGCTTTGAAATACAGCGCGTTCACGCATTGAATGCAACTTCATGCATAATATCCAGCGTCATTTAAGGGTAGAAAAGCTTTGAATCGGTAAAATGTAAAATACATAAAGTTAGAAAAATCCAGATTGAAACAAACAATATTTTTTTTCTCGATTCAGTAGAATAATAAATTTGTTAAAAAATCTTTGGGAAAAAAATAGTACAATGGAAGTTTTTTTGCTAAAAATTTTAATATAGACGAAAACGTGTGAATCAAGAGAAATGTGTAATTGTTTAAATAATTAACTATGGGTTGAATACATTGTCTTTCTGTCAATTAAAAATAGTGTTGAAAATAATACTTTGCATTTGAATGATCTAAATGCTTTTGCTACATTTTTAAAAGCTCTCACTGCCATCTCACAACAATCTAAGAAATTATTAAAACCATCAATTACTGAAATGAAAGAACTCTTTGGCTTTGTCTTTCTACTCAAATATGCGAAATGACAGCCCGAAATTTGCACGAAAAACATTTTAGCAAAATTCGGGAAAATATTTTCACGTTTTTGTTTGGAAAAAATATCTTGTTAATGAAAGTTTTTTGAATTTATTAAATTGATGTGACGTCCTAGATATTTGCTTTTATCTACCCCTAGAACTTTTAAGAAAATTATAATTATAATGCTTAAGGATAGAAGCTTGAAAGTAGGCTTTACTTTTAAAACAACGTTAACTAGAATATTGGGGATGACAGGAATACAGCGAAACAATCTTAAAACATCATATAAATGGACATTATTTGAATCGAAAATATTAATTTAATTTTTTAGGCTGTCACAAAAGTAATTTAAGTTTCACAAAAAATAGAACATTCAATTTTTATATTTTGAGCATTAAAGTAGTGAATACTACGCACTACATTTCCAAGCTTATTAAAAGTTTTAAACATAAAAAAATAAATTATTTACATTAGTTTGTATAAGTTTTAAAAATATTTACAAATTCAAGATATATTAAAAAAACTATTTCGAACACAACATATTGTTTTAAATAATATATCTTACAAAAAAATACTAAAAACTTTTATAAATCACAATTTTATGAATGATAAATGATTATTTGAGGATTTTGTTTTATTTTATACTTGTTTAAGTGGTATTTCAGATCAATCGTAATGCTGCATTGGACATATTTTTCAATATCAATGCAATTAATGATTCGGATTAATTAAATTGTATTTTTATGTAAAGTTATATGCTTTTAATGAATATATCATGGCCAAACTACTCACTATGCTCATGCGTGTTTTTGTCAAGTTCTTATAATGAAGGTCTACCAAGGATTAATAGGAAACAATATCAAACTTAAATTAGCAATAAGTAAGGTTGCCTCTTGGGGAGGTCTAGGATACTATATACCCCGTTATTTAATGAGTATTTCAATATTCAAATCGTTAACTACACAATATAATATAAAGCCTTCAAAGTTTGATAAGCAAGTTTCGCTAGCAAGGCGACTGTATATAGTGAGTTGGTACCCTCGTAATAAGCTGTTGAAAACCTTCTTGCTCGGCTGTTTGTACAACTAACGAGCACCGAGATAGATACGCTTGCCGGGAAAAATGGGAAAAACAACTTCAAAAATTGTGTTACGGGAAAAATTTTCAGAAAATTATATTTCCGCCAAAGGGGCGAAAGCTTGTACAAACACGCGATGCTATTTTTATAAAGATAACCTTTTCAGGTGGATGCGTAATTCGACGATGCAAACATTAATTCAGCGTATTATCGAAGTTTTGTTTTGTTTAGTAGTCAATCGAATGCAACGAAAACAGATATATTCTTTCTTATGATATACTAGTATTCGAACCCGGCTTCGCTCGGACCAGTTTGGGGTTATGTTCACCTCGGCGCGTAAATTCAGACGGGCCAAGTTGAAACAACTTTTTTCAAAATTCAAAAATCTAGGTCAATTAAAATGGAATTAAAATGAACATTTCAGACTGGCATTGACATTTCACAGCCACTTTCATATATTGACAGCCCCATTCTCGCCTATTAAAATGTCCAAATTCAAGGAAAAAAATCTAATTTGCTGTCAAAGAAATGTCTAATAATACCTTCACGTAAATAATAAACATTATTATGTTAATAAAAGCCGGGAAAAGTTCAATAGAAGACTAATTTATTACATTTTGACTAAATGTCTTCGCCGGTAAAAATTCAAACATATTTTCTTTCATATTCGTTTTTATGGCAACTTAATGACCAACAAAGCAAAAAGGAATTACAGACCCACATGCATACATACGCCGTTTCGGTTTTATATATAAGATTATTCCTATAATATTCTTCGTGAAAGCATGTAACAATTTTATTTAAGCAATCAATTTTATATTATTTGAGTGCTTCAACATAACAATGAAAGCACTCAATAAAATAGTAGCTCAAATAGTCAATGTCTATTTAACATATATTTTATTTTCTGAATGACTTCATTTAGAACTCATCATCAAGCTTAATGCCTGAAAAAATATTTATAGATACTTTACAATAAAGTAAATTATAAGTTTATTGCCTTTGCAGTGTAAAAAAGGATTAAAATATTTTATAAAAAAAACATACCCTCAGAGAACATCAGTTCAATTAGTGTCCATGAGTAGATTTAAATGACCTCAAACAGAGAAATCTCAAGAAATTTCTAGAGATAATAAATTATTCAATTAAATAAAACATAATGACGTTTTCTACTTCCACATATTTTAAATTAATCTGAATCAGTTAAAATCATTGCGAGCATCAACAGTTTGATGTTGGTTCCATTCCACTTGAGAATCCAATTCACGTATCGAATACTCGATACTCGAGAATACTCGCCAATTTTTCAAGTACTCGATACCCGTAATACTCGTAATCCACTATTAAATTCATTGTTAACTACAAAACCGACGTCCACAGCAGCAAAGATAATTTTTCTACTGCAGGAATTATACAAATAAAACTTCGAACTAATTTAAAATTTGAGACGATTCATTCTCTATTATTTTTGAAATATATGTTTTATAATTATAAATCAATGTATTAATGCAATTGAATGCGCTTATTAAACGACTATTTATTTCCACAAATTTGAGCTTATAATATATGTTTTGGTATATCTGGAACTACTCGTGTATACTCGAATACTCTAGTATTTTATAATTTTACTACTCGATAATTGAGTAGTTGAGATGTCGAGTAATTGGACTCTCTACATACCTCTAAGCAATGACAGCTGAAATTATTCAAAATTTGTATTGTCTCATAATTTATAGTCTAGTGTGAATATTTTTTTAAGTATTATAATAAATCATGTAATTCTTTACGAGTTATTTAAACTTAGTGAGTGTTCAATTGGTAAAATGTTCATTAATATTTTAAAAATAATTGTTCAATACCTAATACTGAATGAATATCCAAGTTGTTAATTTAATTTCAATATGCTCAATAGATTTTATATTGAATTTCACTAAGCCCTCGCAAATGCTTGCTGTAGTGATTCTGTATTCAAAAACGTCAGCTATTTTATTTTCTATGAAAAACACACTGTAAGATTTGTTGTTTTAATGGAACATTATCGGATTAAGCATTATTTGACGGTGATGGCTTCTGAAAATCCTTCAACAAAGAGGCTTTCTCGTAATAGTATAAAGCTATGAGAGAAAAAAAAAGAAAATCGAATGCAAAAATTTTATTTAGCTAATATTACTGAATAGTTGTCAATCAGTGACCTTTCTTTATCAACATTGTAATAAGTTATTTAATGAGTTTTTAAAATGAATGATGTTTGGAAAGAAAATTTTGCTGCAAGCCGTTTGGCCGGGTCAATAGAAAATTTACGAACCACGCGAGAAAACGGTTAATGCGAGAACGTTAGATCGGGGTTCCACTGTATATATATTTGCCGTTGCTTTGAATCTAGAGCCTTTTGTTTACAGATATACTCAGAGCCTATGGGCTACATATGTATGTCGATTTACAAGTGATATAGTACCTACTGCGATACAAATATTTTCGGCTTGGTAACACCTACAGTTAAAATCTCACTGGTTGATGTGCACCTGAGAGCTTTTGTGAGTGAAGTAAGCTTCACGTTGTTAACTTAGTAAATTGCTCTTGACAAAACTAATCAATTCTGATAATTGTCTTCTCTTCAAAATATACATACATAAACAACAATATATATTATATTTTTTCAAGGCGTGCAGACTATTTTTGATGATCTCTTTGATAAATTCATTATAAAACCACCACACTTAGATATACGGTAAGAAAAATAAAAATACTACCGAGTAAATGCCTACTCAATCAATACACTTAGATATGCCTAGCAACGGAAATGACCTAACAACATCTGTAACAATATATGTATTGAAAAAATGGTATTCGTTGAGTGGGTTTCGTTTATTTCAAATTGGAATTTTGAAATTAGAACTAGAATGAAAAAAAAACAAAACGGAAATCCAAATATTTAAAATAAAGAAAACATGGATGGGCAATATGATATAAAGATGAATTATGCTTAATTTAATAAAGAAAATGATAATGAATAGCTGACACATTATCCATTATGTAATCATTATACATTTACTTTCAAATTTCCTATGCCTCTTTTAATATCGCGCTGTCAAAATATATATCAACCATATTTGATTATCATTTTACGACATAGTTGATCTTATGTGAAAGTAGTAAGAATCATGTTTATTTTTATTTTGTGCTTTTCCAAAAACAGACAGCTAACAATTTAAAAGTGAATATGAAAATATTATATTACTTAAATACATATTGTCTGTTTTGCATAAAATAAAACTATTTATGTAATTGTTGAAGTCATATAGATGTACTCACCAAATCAATCAGCTGTGAGAGTCGTAGGCCAAGCTTCACCAAAACTGTGTTATTGTTATTAGTCACAGGTCTTATAAGTCTGTTATAGTTGCTCAATAAATCATCATACAGTCGTTTGGCATCTGGATTACATGAGCATAGTTGAGTGCACAACACGAGTGAGGTTAGGAAGACCCGCAATGCGCGGGAAAGCATCGCATTATCTATATATTTAATCGTATTCATTTTTGAATATTAAAAAACAAAGTCGTTGTTCTTTTTCTGATAATTTATAATGGCTACTGAATCAAAATTTTTTTACACGGTAAATTTTATATTTTATGATTTAATTATACTTTTATAAGAATGTGATCATTGGAATATCGTTATGAAACAGCAATTATTAAACGCTCATGTAAGATTTATAAATTATTGAAAATTTAACATTATTTTTATGTAGATACTTATTTTATAAAAAGATGTCTAATTAATTATTGAGCGCTGAAAATTATTTAACTATTTGCTGAGTTGGTAAAAAAGATGGGTCTAAAAACTGCAAAAGATACTAAAAACATCAGCGTCTGTTTGTTTATTGTTATTTTTTTACGCTGACCTGACCAGTAAATTAAAATTATTTTAGGCTAATTGGCAATCACGGATCAAAGCTAGGCAGTTTGAATAAATCTTCATTTTTGCTGCTTTTTAAAATTGGTTATTTATATTCATAACGTTATTACCGAAAAAATTGAAAAAGCTAACCTAAAAAAAAAAACACACTTCACGGAGCTTTAGTATAATAACAAATGTTCACATTTAGAGGTTATGTAGTCTTCATATGATCGCCATTGATTTTTCAGTTCGACAAAAACCACTTATTTTATAATTGAGTAAGATATTTGAATATTTAAATTAAGAAAGTACACAGGTTGTTCGGACGTACACTAAAAAACGATAGTAGCGCTGTTTAAACTAGAGAGCGTATTGCGTCGACTCTCGCAATACTGTATTTGTATGCAAGTTCACGTATATTCCTGTAGCCGGTACCATACTCCCTTAAATGTTTGCAGCCAAGTTGCTCACACTGAATCCGCAATACGGGAATCGGGAAATGTATACGTATCTCCTTCTATACATATACATTTCACCACAGCTAAGATAACTCTGTCTCTTTCTTTAAGAGCAGTCTAGAAATATTTATATTTTCTGAATCAGGATACGGAGCTTTTGAATAACGAACACTGGGCTATTTTACTTATTGAAGTAGGATCTGCCAGATTTTAAAAATGTGAAAACTGTTCCAAAAATATATATGATTGCAAGTAAGTGCTTTCTGTGACTCGTACTTTCACAAAAGCGTTAGACCGAGAAAGAAATTTCCTATCAAAAAGAGGATTATCGAAATAGTCTAAAATTGTCTCTTATTGTTTTTGTGAAAAACACCGAATAAAAAAGTCCTATAGTTAGTAAAATCTGTTTAATTATAAGTCATTAACAAAAACATAATCTACACTGTTATGATTAAATTCATAGAGCGTAAAAATGAGGCTAATGTTATCATTAAAAATGGTGCTATGACAATGATTTACTAAGCAAAACCACTCATAATCCTAAAAATAAATAAAATTATGAAAAATAAATCGGTATTATTAATTCCAAAACATATTTGATTGCATTAAAAACAAAGTCAGTTGAATCAAAATATTTTTTTGATTGCAGGAAAGAAAGTTTGATAACTTTTCCTGAAAAACTTTCATATATTTTTATTCTTAAAAAAATCTTAATTTAACAGCGTACTTTTTGATTGAATATAGTTTACTGGTCCCTTTGGTCCGGGAGTCTGTAGTAATATACAACGATCAATGAGGGAACGCATGCGCATGCGGGGTCATCTCCCGCCTACTTGGAACGCTGTGAAGTTGCCGGCCGCCCAAAAACTCGAGCCGCCCTAACTGGCTGACACTACGTCACTGGATATGTAGGGGATGCGCGACAGATAGCGCTACTCTCGCATATTTTGTTCACCAATCAACAAACTGTTGATTTAGCAATCTAATAAACACGATACAACTACATTGTTATCAAGTTAAAATACTTAATAAAATACAACAATCAAATCAAGTACAATATTCCTTTTGGATAAAACACATAAAAAAAATCATTAAACTATCTCAAAGATAAAAACCGTTGCTAGGAATGAAAGCGAATCTACTAAAATATTGAAAAAAAATCTTAAAGATGTATTATCATGCCATGGTTTTTTATGCATGCTTTCGTTTCACTCTCTTGAAACTCTAAGATTATTTTCGATATTGAAATATTTTTCTCTTCTTTTAAGACCCAGTGGATAACCCTGACATCCTTTAGATGATTTAAACTTGCACGCTTCCAGTTTTTACCAGTAGTAAGTAGTCAAAACCAAAGCCAAATACTATTTTTTATCAGAACTTGTTTGTCGTGTAAGTTATTTGAGTCACCAGTCACAAGAGCTGTTCGGATGACCAATGGATTTTCCATTGAAATGGGCATTTTCAGCAGTGAACTTGGTGTTTAATTATTCAATTTTTATGTTGTGTTTTTGTGTCATTATCTGTGTAATATTTATATATGTTTAATATTACGGTAAGAAAAATAACAATGTATTTTAGTTCTACATAAATTATTTTATATTTTGTTGATAGCTATTTCGGCTTACGCCTTCATCAGAACTATAGTTCTTTATTATAATTAATATAATGGAGTTCTACCAAGTAAATGCCTACTCAATTAATAATATGTTTAATATATTTGTCAAATAGCGCATTGGCGGCAGCTGGCATTACAGCTGACGCCAATGAGCCAATGTGTTATATTTTTTCCAATAAAGAATAAACAACGATACTATTTTGAATTTCACATGAAGCGAACTATTTTCCCCAAGCACTTAAAAGCAATATTTTGTCCGTTGTGGTTTGGAAACTATCAATTATTTAAGTGATTAGAAGTTTGGTTGTCGCTTTACCAACATCCATTTTATCAGACTTGGATAGTGTGAGAGTAAAGGGATGCAATATCACAGATTCGATAATAGCGTCTATTCCGAGGTTTGAAGGTATTGCCTCTCAAGTCTTACGACTCAGCAACTTGATTATATTTTGTTTCAATTTAAAATGGCACTATAACACGAACAGTTTTGACTTTGCTACGTTAAGAGTTCAATATTACGACGTTAAGACACTCCACCAGCTGTCATTATTAGTGTTTCGTATTTGTGAGATTATACGAGAATTAATTATTCTATACAGTGTATTTCTTCAGGGCTTCACTGTTACAATATTTTAAAAGTGACTAAAGTATTTTCTGTATCCATATATCCATATATATCAGTTAATCATAGTTGTCAAATTTTCGTTTTAAAATCGTGTATTAGAGTTCAATTGTTTTTCAAGTACCAAATTTCTCTTACATGTCAGACATGGAGAACTTGATTAAAATTATACTAGATCAGAATGATCTGATCAAAACATTGTTTAAAAAAATAGAAAATATCGAAAAATTGATCACTGATAAATACAAAATTAGTGAATTAAATGTTTGTGCGTCGACCGCTGAAGAAAATCCGTGCTCCATAATTTTACCACAAGAAAATTACGCCACAGTGACAGCAACGCCGCAAATAATTTCATTGCCGGAACCTTTAAGTCATTCTATTGAAACTCGAGCGCAGGCAAAGCGACGAAATACACTAGATGCAACCAAAACAACAAAACATTCTAAGAAGCAGCAGGATGTCACGCCGCCTATCTCTGCTAAATCTAATGTAGAAACAACTCCCAAGCTGGTGGAAAACTGGACTACAGTCCAAAGAAAACGATGTGGAGGCATTCGTGGAAGTCTGGGTAGTCGAAAAGATGATACCGGTAGTGTCAATCACTACCACTTTCATCCCTTCCATCCAGAAACAACGAGCGAAGATTTTTTAGTATATTTAAATAAACTTCAATCCGCCCCGTTCACAGTCGTTAAACTAAAATCGAAGGGAGACTACGCGTCATTTAAAGTTGGGATTCCTTCAAATATATCGGGACTTATTTTAAAGGCGGAAAATTGGCCACGTCACTCATATATCAAAAAATGGGTGACAAAAAATGGAAACACCACGTCTACCTTCAGTTTGACGCAAAACTTTAAAAAAGAACTATCATTTTACTACCAGAATGTTCGCGGCATGAAGACAAAGTGTGAGGAGTTTTTTGGCGGTGTTTTGGTTGACGGCTATGATGTCATAGCGTTAACGGAGACATGGCTAAATAGCAGTGTTTTCAGTCGTGAATATTTTGGTAGTGAGTACAATGTATTTAGAAGGGATCGAGACTCCGGTGCAGGCCACAGGCAGGGTGGAGGTTGTCTTTTGAGTGTCAGAAATATGGAAGAGTTGCAGGCTGAACGCTTTCATGCTTTAGAGACATCGAATGAGGACCTTTGGGTAAAACTAACGTGTGCCGGAGACACTATTTATATTTGTGTTTTATATTTTCCTCCAGCAAGTACCCTAGAGGTATATAAATTATATTTTGATACGGTTTTGTCAAATTTTAGTTTACTCAGTGAAAGAAGAGTCATCGTGATGGGTGATTTTAATCTAAGATCTGCGCGCAGTGGTAATAGTGTCAGAAGTGACTTAGAATTTCTGTGTGCAGCTTTTGGATTTTCTCAGTACAATGATATCTTCAACTGCAGTAATGAACTACTAGATATGATTTTTTGTAATAATTATTTGTCAATTTCACGGTGTGTGTCCCCGCTTGTGCGAGAGGATGTATATCACCCTTCTTTAGTTTTCCTGTTTGATGTTCATAAGACTCGAAAATCTCACACTAAATTACCGCCACACAATGCTTATTTGTGGAGGGGTGGCATTTTGAGAGTGGTAACTTCAGTAAATTATACTCTTTAATAAATGAAATAGACTGGAGTGAGATCTATGAGCATCGCAATGTGAACGAGGCGGTTGATCATTTTTATACTTGTGTTTACAATGTATTTGATTTATGTTTCAAAAGGAAGCTGCCAGGTCGTGGTGGAAGACGATATCCGAAGTGGTTTTCTGGAGAAATTATCAGGGATATAAAAATGAAGCACACGTTTCATAAGACCTGGAAGACTAGTAATAGTCCTCGGGATTATGAAATATTTAGCTTGTGTCGATCTAAGCTCAAACAAAATGTTCAATTTGCCTACCGAGCATATTTGGCAACGATGGAAGATTGCATTCGCGGAAATCCTAATTTGTTTTGGAACTATATAAAGTCTATTAGAAACGATGGTGGATTTTCTGAATCAATGAATTGGAAGGGTCATGCGGTGATGGGTCTTGGAGTGGCAGAAGCGTTTGCTGGCCATTTCAGATCTGTGTACTCGAATGATATACCACACCTGAATGTTGAATCTGTTCTGAAAAATCGGACTGATGGTGCCCAATGCATTGATACAATGCAGATTGATGAAGCGGATGTTATATATTTTACTAAAAAACTTAAAAACACTCGCTCACTTGGTCCCGACAAAGTACCAACGTGTTTTTAAAAAGGATGTATTGACCTCATCAAGAGTCCATTGTGTTATATTTTTAATCTTGTAATGAAATCAGGAATTTTCCCAGAAAAATGGAAAATATCTAAGATTACTCCAATTTTTAAAAATGGTGCAGAATCATCAGTTGAAAATTATAGACCAGTGGCTGTTCTCTCAACACCAGCAAAGGTTTTAGAGATGATCATGCATCACATGATAATGAAAAGAATTGATTCATTTATAATCGGTGAACAGCATGGATTTAGGGCAGGGAGATCAACCGATACTAACTTGATGGTGTTAACAGATTACGTGTCGATGGCATTAGATAAAGGCCTGCAAGTTGACTGTTCCTACAATGATTTCGCGAAGGCATTTGACAGGGTCGATCATGACATCCTTTTGGAAAAACTACAACTAATCGGTTTGTCTGACGGCTTCGTTAGGCTTTTTGCGAGCTATTTTCGGAACAGAAAACAATACGTAACGTATGGTCTTTTTGAATCGCTACCGTTCTACACGTATTCTGGTGTACCACAGGGCTCGAACTTGGGGCCAATGCTGTTCACTATATTTATAAATGATATTGTAAAAGTCATTAAAAATTCTAAGTTCTTATTATTTGCTGATGATTTGAAACTGTTTTTGAGGGTTGTCACCTTGGATGATTGTCACCGTCTCCAGTCCGATATAGATAATATAATAGAGTGGGGAAGATGTAACAAACTTGAATTTAATATTGATAAATGCAATCTTTTATCGTTTACGAGGAGCTCACGAGTATTATTCTTTCAATATTCAATGAATGGTCGAATTCTCTCACGAATTTCATCAGTAAAAGATCTTGGCGTACAATTTGAAAGCAAACTAACATTCAACAATCACATTAAGATTACTTGCAACAAAGCTTTGCAAATGTTGGGCTTTATCCTCCGCACTACCAGGGTCTTTCCAGGAGTAAAAATTTTGATACTTATGTATAATTCTTTGGTTCGAAGCCGACTTGAGAGTGGATCGATTGTTTGGGCACCGAGGAGTGCGAAATGTGTTCTTATGGTGGAGAGGGTTCAGAAGAAATTTTTGAGAATTCTCTATTTGAGGACATATGGGTACTACCCATGGCTTTATCCAACAGACTTTCTCTTAGGGATGCTCACTTTCAATAGTTTGAATGCTCGAAGAGAAATGTATTTGGCATTATATTTCTTTCGGCTTATCCGAGGCCAAAATGAGAATTACACCATTCTTGAAAATATTAAATTGAATGTTCCTGATAATTTTTTGAGGAATCGTGAGCATGAGTTGTTTGTTCTTCCAAGGGGTAGAACCAGTCTGCCAATGGGAATGCCTCTGGGAAGAGCTTTAACAATTTTAAACGGCATTGCTTCGGATGTCGACATATTTCATATTGACGTGAGTGAGTTCAGGCGAATACTATATTTTATGAATAAAAGTTGATTTTGTCAGAACTCACTCGGTTGACATCTTTGAAAATTTCTAATGTGATTTTATAAATTTTTTCTCTCTGTTTTTTATGATTACAATGTTTTCATCTTGTTTTTAATTAATTAATGATTAAAATTATGTATTTACATGTATGTATATATATAAATACATACACGTATTTATATTTGTCAAATACATGGCGCATTGGCATTAGCTGTAATGCCATGATTTGCTTTTTCTTAAATAAATAAATAAATAAATAAATATTTCATATTTAAGAGAGTAATTTATAATTGAATAGATATTGAGCTTTAATAGATTGTATCTTTTTGAAATGGTATACGTCATTATTTAAAAAAGTTGAAGTTAAAGTGTGGCATGTTTTCAATGTAAGAATTAACAAGTTAATAAATAAACTCACCAAAAAGCGTTGTGAAAGTTGAAATTATGTCACAGCTAAGGTCAGGTAATGTGTAATATGAAAAGTAATAAAATATTATGACTGCAATAATACGGATGAGGCAAGTCCTGGATAAAGGAGTGCCGAGTGAAGTGGACTGATTCAAACCATCTAACCTTCTAGCTCCAGACAGCACCATATACTTGAAGAACAGGAAATTGTGAGAGGAACAAGCTTGCCACCCATATATACGTATATAGCAGTTCTTGTAGAAACACTTACTTTGAAATAAGTCACATTAGTAATCCATATGTTCTACAATGGTAGCGGAGATGTTAAAAAGTGCGTCTTTACCCAGACTTTATTAATAGTTTATAAAACACGTTAAAAAGCTTATATGTTTTAATTCTATCAGTCATATCGATATCATATTTGATATTCTTTCTACCGTAAAATATTCTGCTGTAAATAAGAAGTTGGTAAAAATAAATTCCGTCTCTAAAAGTTTACCATTCCGGCTGAAAACGAAAAAAGCTCCTGAATGTCATTAATATTTAGCTCGATTTCATTTCGATTCTCAATAGCATGAGATTCCTTTGAAATGAAAGTTTGTGGGTTGGTCACAAAAGCTCGTGACAGTGGTGTTCGGAAATCATTCCAAAGAAAAGTGTCTATTTAATCGGCCCAGTGATACTAAGAGAAAATCTGGAATATATTTTGATAGTTAGTTTATTTTGACGAGGAAAGTTATACATACAAATATTTCATTCCAATAAATGTGACACCACATGGGAAAAGCTCATTAATTACACTACACTATTTGGAGTATTGTTTTATTTCTCTTAAAATTACTGTCGTATTCGTGAACGATTTTATCAATGAACATCTTTAAAGTAGATTATGTTATTATCTATCATATATTTAAGCATCAGCGAAAATCATCAGATTCTATTACAATCCCCTTTCCTCCTCACTGTATGTATACGTCATGGATGATAAACTGATGAAGCCACCTGTTTGCTGTTGATCAGTGCTAATTTTTGGTGTACCGAAATTATAAATTACGTTCAATTTGATATATTTTTTTTTATTTTACCATGTCCGCTCCCAACATGGAGCATTTGCACTCCTCGCAGAGTTTATTTCACCATGTTTTTTTCTATGAGACCTGCTTGTTTCTCAATTGCTCAACCTTTCGAAGAGAGAAAGGATTAAATGGATAAAAGGACTATGACCGAACTAGTGGTTAGCTAATTGCTCTTGCCACGGTTCGATTTTTGGGATCGGAAGAGTAGAAAGAGATTTATGGAATTTAACAACACAAACACTCATGCCTTCGATTGAAAAAATCTGTTCGTACAGAGACTTGAACCCAGGTAGTACGGGATGGTAGCCAATGACGTTGACCACTGCACCACGGACCAGACTAATATAATAATAATAAAAAAATATTAAAGATTTTGAGTACTGTTTCTTAATTGCTTAATGCAATTCAATCACCACCCTACAAAAGGGATAGATAGTTTTGTTTGTTGTAGTTTTAAAATTGGAAGATTTATCTGGAACTGAAGAGGATAGATGCATAAGAAGCTTGACATCATTCTTAACGAAGTGAAGGTTTTTACTTTGTTGTTGTTTTGATAAAAGAGTAGCATTTTATATGAATTTATACCCTCCCATCGCAATATAGTAAGCAAGTCACTGCAATAAAAGCTGAGGCAACGTTTGCCCTTTGATTCTCAACTGGGATTTGTGTTGAACAAAACTGATCCAATTTATTCCCCCGACATTTCCATATAATCTTTCAATTAAGTAGGGCCTTTCCACTTCCCTGTCTTTGGCCTCTACCATCCTTAGGACAAGGCATACGGTTGGAGATGTGTATTTGTTTTCTGAATAATATATTTCCGCATAAAAGTAGCATGAAATGATTTAATATTTTAGCGGGTCAAATGGTTCTAATTCCTGCTGGTTCTCATGCTTTCTGATAATAATTGTTATTCAAAATTCCTTTACGTAGAATTGTTGTATCACTACATGGTGCTTATTTTTGCGAGTGACTGTTTTATTGAATACTACGAAATATGCATTTAATAATATAATACATTTTTTGTTAGCAAAACATATTTCCAGATTTGTTTTCATTATTGTTATCTTAGTCACCTTATTGCTTCCTTTTTTTTCTCTCCAGTAAACCGCTGTAGTAATGATGATTTAAATAATAATTGTCATATTTGAAATAATGCCTGTTGTCGAATCTTCGGTCGAACGACCTTGTTTCTTTTGGTTTATAATTGGAAACATACGTATTGGGTTTTAAATGAACTGTTAATAAATATTGTTGTAATATTTTGTTTTATAAAGATGAAGAAAAACATAGAAAAGAGCTCTGAAAGGCAAAGAGAAAAATATTGCATAACTGTATGAATACATAAAATGTATCCTGAAAAATGTGTATAAATATAAGTATAAAATGATAAGAAACTCCCAGCGGGCCTCGGGCAGTCGCATCAAAACTATTTATTAAGTTTTCAGGTTGCTTTGCTACGATAAATAACGGGAAACATTGCCACGGGTCAGAGGCCTGGCATTCAAAAAGCGGTCCCTATCCATCAAAAGATACGCCAGAAATCGTTACAACTTTTCATTGTGAACTTTTGCAATTTCCATTTATTGCGAACTCTTTATACCATTTTTTTTATTCCGGTGAAGCTATTTGGTAGAAATGACATTCTGTAATAATTACTGTGAAACTCATATCCAGGGATAAAAATCCCTTTTCTATGGATATGATTTTTTTGATAGAATTCCGTTCATCAAATTGTTGGCAATGTCTTAAATTGCATCTCCCCGTCATAAATATTCGAATTATGATGTACATAAAAAATATTTTTGTTTCAAAAAAATCTTTCTCTTTTAAAAATATGCCACATGCCACGTAAAACACATAATCAATTCTGAAAGAAAACAATATTATCGTTTTCATAATTGGAGAACCTCCATTTAAAAGCGATTCCACCGACAATTCATATGATTAAAAAACAGCTCTACATACTGATCATATAGTTTTTAACATTATGACATTCTAGAAAACGTTATACCTATCAGTCCTTATTTTATTATTCAACGTTTTGGATGTTAAGTAAGGGATTTGTGTTACTTTTTGAATGACTTGAATTTCACATTCTTTGCTGAAATATTATTTAGCCAAAACTATGATTTATTTCAAATAATTGTATGGTAAAAAAATAGTTTGTATATTGAAATATAATTTTGAGAATCTTTTTAATCTAGTCTCAAAGGAATAAGACTTCCACTTGTTCCCATATTTCGATCGCATGTCGATCTATTTATCAAGATTTCCCTTTTTTCGGCTGGCGGAAATACCAAAAAAGTTGGATAAAAACAGATTTTTTTCGACGCAATAAATATTCCCCATGCACAGTCCTACAGTGACGTCATCTTTTTTGTTATATATTTTATGCATTTCTTTAGTTATAGCGCCATGGTTGTAAATCATAATAGAATTCAACAAAAAATATTCATTTAAATCAGGCACGGGCCGCATGCGGCCCGCCGAGTGTTTTTCTGCGGCCCGGCCCGCCATCATAAATCCTAATTCTAGGTAAGAATATTTTTTTTATATTTAAAAAAAAAAAATATTGAAAAACAAATAAAAATTCTTCAAGATATTGAGTGAGTATACAGATATTCCTTTTAACAGTCAAATTCAATGGCTTTGCTTGGAAAAAGTGCTTCGAAGAGTTCGGGATATAAAAATACATATTATAATTTTATTTTTGGAAATGACGAATGTTACGGACAGTCCCGATACTGATGATTAGGGATTTGTGATTTTGCATTTACTCTGGACATCGTGCCACACTTCAATACTTTTAACTCCGTGTTATGAACGCTCTGAATGACGATTTTTCACAAAGATTTGGTGACTTCCGAAAAATTGAGACAAGTTTGGCGCTAGTAAACGATTCTTTTTACAGACAAAATGAAGCGCAAACTCATGCGATATTATTGGTGACTCTGCTCTGAAACTTATTTAAGCACAATGAATTTGTAAAATTCGTTGAATATTACGTTTCCCAATCGTAAATTTTATCACAGAGAGTTACTATGTCAAATAAGTGCACTTCAGACGTCCAAATATTTTAAATGAAAAATAATTATTACGAACTGAATATAGATATAATTTTTGAATGAAAATGGGAATGTTTTAGGTATATTTTTATGCAAAAAATTTTTTTAGGTCTTATTTGAAAAATAAATTTTTGTTTTTTCTTGTATTTTGGATACTTTTTTCAACGATTTTTTTAGGTGCGCCTCTTTTTGAAACCAATGTATCACGTTAAAAAACGATCGGCTATATATCTAAAAATCGTATTTTACTTGCGGCCCGCTGCTCATTTTGAATTCTTGGAATTGGCCCTCCATCCGAAAAGTTTGCCCCACCCCCTGATTTAAATAATGAATAACATTTCTTTTTCTATCAAATTCGGCTTATATTGACCACCATATTTAATCTTAAGTAAAGAAATATTTTTATTTAAGTCTCTTAGTGTCATTTAAAAAGTTTTTATAAAAGCAGCGATGAGTTTTTACTTATTATAATTCAAAAGCCGTCTGATGTCACCCATTGGTAGTGTTCTAGGGTAATTGTTATTATAAGTTTTGTAGTCAAAATTTCAAATCACTAACTGGACACATACATCATTGATGTATGGATACTGTGACCATTTCAAATTGACTTTCCATCATTGTCATTTTATATCAGCACTGTAAAGTAAGTGAATATTAATCAGTTGACAATGCTCGCAATAAGCGAAGTCAGCCCTGATATTTATCAAAATTTACGAAATAAATGTATTATAAAATGTTTTATTATTTAGTTAAATACTTGTATACTGTTAAAAATTAAAGAAAATTTACGTTGGACGACTTAATTATTATATCCGATCCAAATTAAATATCTTCAGTTCAAGTGATTCATTACGAATTTACTCTAATATGTATATTTATCTTAAAATGAAATTTCATTGTTTAATTATTCACGCTTTGTCTTATTCTGTGCAGTTGTTATCAAGAAAATAAATACACCTCTTGGCACTTAAAACCTCGAGAAATATTTAAAATGGTTAGCTAAGAAATGGTGTAGTTTACTTTGGAGAAAAAAAATAATCGACAAAGAAGATGAATCACGCACATACTTTGCATCATTAATACAAGAACAGTTATGTTATATCTGATTACGGAGGGAATATCTGAATGTAACGTATCTAAACGTAACAATGATAAAATAGTTTGGATTCGACTTAATGTGGTAATCATCCTATTGTATCATTTGAATAGTCAATCACTTGATTAATTTAATGAAATTGGGTAACATAATCCGTTAAAATAGATTGCTTTACAGCGATGTTTTTATTTGGCTATAAAATCATAAGCTATGAAAACAAAAAAACTTATTTAAGATGTGCTGACATGCATTAATAATAAGACGTGTTTAAGCAACGCTTAAACGATTTCGCCTGACTTTTTATTAGTTTGAAAAAGAATTTTCTATTTTATGCTTCATCGGGAGAGAACAAAAGTTTTTTTTTATTTTTCCAGTCAAGCGTAAATGTCAACCTCGTTTTCAATTTCCTGTCATTATACTCGGATAACTTTTCAAAGCGGCTTTGGTAACACTACTCATATTTATAGAGTAGATATTTTCCAAACATTTTTTTCAAAACGTGTTATTTAACTTTCTCGTTTATTTAGCCAAATATTTTCAAAAAAAATTATCGATCTAGATGTTTACTGTCATCCGTCATATCGTTGAGTTCACAATCCAAACTAAGTCAAGGCATTAAGTTCTAAAGATCTTCCTCCATTTCGTGAATGCTTTCCGAATATTATTATTAAAACTATGTGTGTCCCAGAATTTTTATTTACATAGCACATGTATCAAAGGCAGTTCAATTTTGTTGAATTATCAATGAACCGTCTTACCTGATAATGCGTACATCTTGTTGTTTTACCTGCGACTCTTCATCTTCTTCATCACAATGTAAAACCTTATATGACTCGAGTCATTTAATGCCTTTTCTCATGCACTGTTAAAGGGATACAGGGATTAAAATATTCATTATTAAATAAGCATCGGGAGAAGTGAGATATATTGCGAATCCTTATTATTACTGTTTTCGTCAATATATACAGTTCAATGTCGTTATTATCCCTCTAAACCAGGCACGGGCAAACTGCGGCCCGCCATCATAAATTCTAATTCTACATATATAAGAATATTTTTTTTATATTTTTAAAAAAAATATTGAAAATCAAATAAAAATTCTTCAAGATATTGAGTGAGTATAGAGATATTCCTTTTCACAATCAAAATCGATGGCTTTGCTTAGAAAAAGTGCTTCGAAGAGTTCGGGATATTAAAAATATTATAATTTTATTTTTGGAAATGAAGAATGTTACAGACTTTCCCGATACTGATGACTAGGGATTTGTGATTTTGCATTTACTCTGGACATCTTGCCACACATAAATACTATTAACTCCGTGTTATGAACGCTCTGAATGACGATTTTTCACAAAGATTTGGTTACTTCCGAAAAATTGAGACAAGTTTGGCGCTA
Source organism: Himalopsyche kuldschensis (assembly GCA_028554975.1). Taxonomy (NCBI): domain Eukaryota; kingdom Metazoa; phylum Arthropoda; class Insecta; order Trichoptera; family Rhyacophilidae; genus Himalopsyche; species Himalopsyche kuldschensis. The sequence goes on along the minus strand of JAHFWI010000060.1, from coordinate 1,456,864 downwards.
GTAAGCGATCCGTTTTCAATAGCTATTAAAACTGTATTGAAAGAGCTACAACTTGAGATTATTGATCTACAATATTACACTGATATAAGAGAATTACACCGTTGTGACGAAATCTGCAAATTTTACAATGATCTTAATTCAGACAAATTCGACCAATTTAAAGATTTTGCACCAAAATAGTGAACAGACATTTTTGATCATGAACCTCAGCTTAATTCTGATTCCATCTTCTTCTTTGACCATTCACAAGCAGTTTTAAAAATATCAACTACAAAATGAGCAACTGTATTTAAAAAAAAAATTGAAAAAGTTCAATCTTCAAAACAGCTTCATTCTTCTCATATTTTTTTGAAATTTTTTTTTTCGTGATAATAAAAAATAAAATACACCCGGTCCTCTTTTTAAACGATTTTTTTCAGTGATTTCGATTTTACGTGATTTTTTGGACGGCACCGTGATTTATTTGTAGGTCCGCGATTTTTCTTTTTACAGACAAAATGAAGCGCAAACTCATGCGATATTATTGGTGACTCTGCTCTGAAACTTATTTAAGCACAATGAATTTGTAAAATTCGTTGAATATCACGTTTCCCGGTCGTAAATTTTATCACAGTTACTATGTCAAATAAGTGCACTTCAGACGTCCAAATATTTTAAATTCACATTTATGCAAAAAGATGTTTAGGTTAACTTTGAAAAACAATATCTGTTTTTTCTGCGATTTTTTTAAGTGCGCCACTTTTTGAAACCAATGTATCACGTAAAAAACGATCGGGTGTTTATCTAAAAATGGCATTTTACTTGCGGCCCACTGCTCATTTTGAATTTTTGGAATTGGCCCTCCATCCGAAAAGTTTGCCCCCCCTACTCTAAACCATTTAAAATAAGTCTGAATTTTTTTACTTGTTGAGCATGACATACATATATTTCTAAACCAGTGGTTCTCATGTGCGGCCACGGTGGCCGCATGCGGTCACCAGAGGGTTTGACTGCGGCCGCCGACAATTTCTTAGATAAGATTAATTATTTAAAAAAATTTGGTTTTAAAAGTAAGTTTGTCAACATAGACTCTGAAAATGGAATATTTCGGATGCAATTATACCAATAGTAAATTGACAAACATGTTTAGGTCCGTTTGACATACCTCAAACACAACAGACTCAAAACAAAAATTTGTCGCGGCCACCAGACATTTTCATAAGACCACTTATCTTTACGATGCGGCCACAGTGAAATTTTCCGTGAGAACCACTGTTCTAAACCATTTCCCCCTAGAACGGCTGAGCCAATATATTTTATGTGCAAGATTATAATTGAATCTGTCCACTTCTTATGTGGCCATATGCTCTGCATAAGAAGTGGACATGAAAATCATGGAAAAACTCAAACTTCAAACGATTCAAATTTTTTTTATGGAATTCCATAAAGCACCTTCTGTCAAAATCCTCAATTATATAAGAATGTCTTCTTTTTTATCAATTTTTATTAACCATTCTTATCTCATGCGCATAGATATACCTAATACACAACACTAATATTAATTTATGGAATAGGCGAAGTTTTATCACTGGCTGTTATGAGAATGTATAGATAAAGTTAGCCTGTGAACTTTGGCAACAGTGGGTGAGGCACTGCCAGTGCTATGCAGTCACTTACATAATAAAAAGGGGTTTTATGAATCCGTTCGTTGGACTCTATATACAGTAAACATTGAAACTTTCCTGCCTCCGAATATTCTTAGCGGTTTTTTCGTATATTTCATAAAAAATATATAAAAGAGCTACATAACATGGGAATACGTTATGATAGCGTAAAAGTCTTGATGGATGCGGAGAATATTACATTTTTAAGTGACAGCAATAATTATTTGATTGAAGTTGAGAACATTTTTTTGTTATATGTTCGCTTCTTGTTTATCTGCTATTCAGAAAAGAAAATGAGATCATAAAATCACGGTTTTATTACTTTTAAATTTTCTACATATGCATGTACGATATCCTAATAACCCAAACAGGCGTCTCACCATATTTAAACAAATACATGTACATATGTTTAAAAAAATTCAATAGTATTAAAAAAGAATTTGGCTTGGATGAAATCAGTGGTTTTTTGTTTGTCTTTACTTTGCCCCGCTTAAAAGATTGGATGAAGGAGCTTTTAGATATAAACACCCGTGTCTTTAAACAGAATCGATAAATTTACTGAAAAAAAATATGCGCGTACCGGTACCGAACCGTTACTTTAATGATTTTAACCAAAATACCAAAAAGCTGTAAATCAGATTGAGGAAATAGTAACTGATTAAATGTAAATTAAATCGATATTAATTTTTGAAGTGTCCTTTCACAACAACTGTATTTAAACCTGACAATTAGAAATTCTCAGAATGAATGTTGCTGTAGTCATGAATCAGTTTTCAAAGAATATATGTATTTGTTTTGATTAATAAAACTATAATTTTCAGCCCTAATGTATAATAGATTACGCTTGTAATTAATGTAGTTGAATGGCAAGTGATTTTCATGTCAAACCGTTTTTTCACTAAAAAGTAGCATATCAAGGTGATCGTAATGCATCGTTAAATTGCAAAAGTAAATTAGTTAGTAAACTCATCACTGATTAGAATATCAAAAAAACTGCAGGAAAAAATAAGTGAAAAGAAATTTCCTTATTCATGAAATCAGGTCACCGGGCGTGATTATATTAATTCAATGAATGAATATTTAACATTTAAATGCCATTTATGCTATCAAAAATCCGAAAACCATTTTAAAACTAAAAGAAACTAAGAAACGACAATTTCGCGACAGCTAATAAGCTTCACTAAATACTCAGATACGTCTCGTGGCTAGTTTGGTATTTAGAAAGATGTGGTAGTGGCCACTGCTCGACCGAAAGGAAAAATAGTCAAACACTTAAAGTTACAAAAAATACTTCTCTTTATTGTTACAAATAGATTTTACCCTTAATTTGACTCGTACACACACACACGCTTCATTTGAATGAGCGTCTTGATTATGAATCTCATTTAGCCCATTGAATATTTTTTTTCTATGTCTATTAATATAATAATAAAACGACTGTGCTATCTTTATTTTTTTAGTAGGAAGAAATCATCTTAGATAAGAAACAGTTATTTCATTTCTTTGAGAATTTGTCATGTTTCAAAGCGTAAAAGAATGTATAAATTTAGTACTCAAATTACTGTTTTAAAATAAATGCATGAAGGTTGTATGTAGGTACACGCTATTATTTTTATATGCACTGTTTACTTTAGATACAAGGCAACTCGTTAAATTTTATTATTCGATTAACAAAAACATGCAGTAAAGAGATGAGCTAAAAAGTTTTTTTACGATCTAAACGTAATTTTATTTGCATAAATTTGAGAGATAGCTATAAAGAAGTTATATTCTTATGCAAATTACTCGACATACAAAGTTGATTAATAACTCTCTTATTTTTTCCCGAATTAGCTATCGTTTGTCATTAAAATGAAAAAATAAAATAGTAATTACATCTTTATAAATGTGCCAATCTATTTGTCGTATTGAATCGATTGAATATGCAAGCATGAGAGAAATACTAGATGGCCGGGACTGCTTCCAGCAGAGTCACGGGACATAACGTTATTGCTAATCAAATCAAAGCTATGAATAATTATTAATTTTAGCCGTAATCCAATGAAAATGACCTACAATCATTCAGTTTGACACTTTCAATGTCACGCAAAGTTGTATATTTTTTGGTCGTTGGTATAGCAACCCAAAATAAAATGGTCTTATAAAACAATGTTTTTTTTTTAAATTTTCGCAATTATTGCATTAATAATTTTTTTACTTTCTTTATTCTAAATTGTTTCAGTTATTTAATAATGAAATAACACATTTATGTAATTTTTATTCACACAAATTTATATCCTAAATAAACATAGCACATTTTATCGTACCACTTTCACAAATATTCTAGTAAAGATCAAGACCAGTTCTGCTCGTCATGGGCAACAACAATTGATTTTTTTTTTTTTTCCTACCTTTACTTTCCTACTGAAACTATATGTGGAGTCCGCTAGGCGGGCTCCTAGTTTCCTGGCTATTTTTGTTGCTAGGGTGGATACAGACTAAGTCTTTGTTTCCCTTTCCCGCATGTAAGCTAGCTAAGTATTGACTTTCTAAAAAAGATTCTGTCAGCTGAGGGCTTTGTGGGGAAAACACTTAAGAAAAACCCCTTACGAGAATGATTGTCTTGGAATCATTAAAAATGTTCAATTCTTACTAGGAATTGCTCGTAATGTTTACGTAAACTTGAGGAGTTTACTTGTTCTTATAGTAGACATGCCCAGTCCCTAACTGTTACTAAATCGACGAGCCTAGCTCGTAGCTTAAAATGTATCTCTTAGGGCGTTAGTATAGAAGCTGGCAGTGCTGCTGGCTTCTTCCACGCTTGCCTCCACTGTTGAAGAAATTGCTGTAGGAGAAAGGTGGGTGGAGCATAAGGTTTGAGACATCGTCCTGACGAGGTTCTTAGAGGCCTTTAGTTGGTTTTTTAAAGTTGGATATTTTCACAGCTCGGAGAGTTGGAGCGAGGTGGGGACCCTGCTTCAAGCTTTCCACGAAACTGGCACGGTGGAGGCGTAGGGTCTCTTTAATGTCAGGGCCTTTATACCACGCCCGGAGGTATCGGGTGCTGGCGTTCTTCTTCAAGCCTGTGATTATGCGTAGGCATTTATTTTCGACCCTCTGAAGGAGAAGAAGTTTGCTGTCGGGGATGTCTACAGACCATATGGGAGAGAGGCGTACAGCATGGTTGGCTTAATTACCATGTTGTATAGTGCCTTCTTATTAGCCATGCTGAGGTAGCTTCTAGCATTGAATATTGGGTACAACGCGCCAATTGCAACGTGAGCTTTCCGCCTGGCTTCTGCAATGTGCGTAGACCAGGTGAGGGAGCAATCCAGAAATACCCCGAGGTATTTGACAGCTGGGCTGAAACAGCAAGGGATACCACAGACGGTGATTTTCCCGTTATAATTTTTGTTATTACGTTTACGCGTGAAGAGGATCGCCTCTGTTTTCGCGCCGTTTACTTTTGAGTCTCCAGCGACTGAAATAGTCAGTCAGCTGGGCTGTGCTAGACTCAAGGCGACGTATAGCTACGTCCCGGTCCCTGTGCGTGGAGGTGATGGCCGTGTCGTCCGCATAAAGAGCGACAGAGCAGTTTTTGGGATTTGGGGAGGTCGTAAATGAAGTGGTTAAATAGTCTAGGTCCCAGGAGACTACCCTGGGGTACCCCAGCGGAGGCTGAGCGGAGAGAAGATTTTTCCTTCTTAACCGCTGCATAGAGGGATCGGTCATTCAGATAATTTTGGATGATTTTAATAATGTATGGGGGAGTGTTTGTCTCAACGAGCTTGTGAACAAGTCCGTCGTGCCAAACTGTATCAAATGCCTTTTCCAGATCAAGCAGTACCATTCCGGTGGTTCTTCCCCTGTAAAAGTCTTCGGTGATCTGACCCGTGATGCGGGATAGCTGAAGGGTGGTGGAGAGGCCTTTTCTGAAACCGTATTGAGATTCAGGTAGAATAGGGTTATGAACGGGGAGAAAGCGTTCTAGGATCACTTTCTCGAGCAGTTTGCTGAGGCAATCAAGTAAACTGATTGGTCTGTAGTTGACAGCTAATGAGTGGTCTTTTTAGGTTTTGGAATCGCGACGACGTGTGCCGTTTTCCACGTTACTGGAAAGTAGCCACGTAGAAAACACGCAGTATATATTTTGCTAAGAAAATGATACCTTTTGCGGGAGGCGTTTCAAGATAGTGTTGTTGATGTTATCTCTACCGGGCGCTTTTTTAACGACGAGTGTTTTGATAAGTTTCTCAATCTCAACCGGCTCAACGATTTTAACATCTTCCGGGATGATGACTTGGGAAGCAAAGGGAGTCTATTGACTTTTTCACGAGCGCTTTTGTAGCGGTGTCCGTGTCTGACTGGATTTCAAAGTTTTTGACGAATGCATCGGCGAGTGCGTTAGCTTTTTCGAGATCGGAGTAGACAAATTTATTGCTTGATGGGTCAGGCCTGAGTGGCTTGATTGCAGACGAAGACGTTTTTATGCGTCTAGAGAGCGCCCAAAGTGAATTTTTGGGGTTGTCGGTGTATATACGGCAGCTAGAGAGAGTGTCTTCCCAAAGAGCAGTTTTGTGACTTTTTACCGTGGCTTTGATTTTGGTTGTGAGAGAGTTAATCTCGCGTTTGACAAAGTGATCTTCGCGTTTGGTTTTGTTCCATTCTTTGCGCAGTTTGTTACGTTTAAGAATGAGTTCGCGGCTTTCGTCCGTGAGCTCAGCGCGTGCGTGTGAGAGTTTCACTTTTGGAACGTATCGGCGGCGGGCCGTGAGGATGGTTTCGGTTAGCTCGGCAGCTGCTGAGTCTATTTCTGCTTCCGTTTTCAGGGTTTTGGGCGTGAGGTGTATGTTTTGCGTGATGTACCTTTTAAATAGATGCCATTTTGCTTTCGCGTAGTCGAACTGCGGGGTTCTTTCTTTTTCATACGCGCCTCCTATCTCAAAGTAGACAGGAAGATGGTCCGAGTGAAGCGCATTAAGTACCCTTGGCTTTCCGACAGTCGGAGAATTTTGAGCGATCACCAAAGTCAATGAAAGATGGGCGAGTTTTACCTTGTATGCGCGTTGGTTCGTCCGTATGGAGAATCGTAAAGTCCGATTTTTCGGAATGTTTGAGGAGCGAGTTGCCGCGGGAGTTGGCTCTGAAGCAATTCCACACGCTGTGGTGGGCGTTTAGGTCACCGGCTAAGACGACAGAGTTTCTGAGCTTGAGCAGCTGATCAAGTTCAGAAGCAAGGAACTTTTCCTTGGCTTTACCATACACCGATATGATAGCGTGAGGCTTCCCATTGATTTCTACTTCTATGGCAGTAGACTCAAAGCCGTTTAGAGGAGAGGTCGGGAGATGCGCGTGCTTGAGATCGCGATGAACTAATATCATGACGCCACCGCCCCTCTCGGGGAGAGGGCGGTCCTCACGGTAGCAGTCGTAGCCGTGAGCGGAGAAACGGTGTTTAGGCTTAAGGTATGTCTCTTGGATCAGGACGATATCTATACCAAGCTCTATGAGTAGTTCTTGGAGTTCGGGGCGTTTGTGGGCTGAGACGCTGTTGGCGTTCCACGTTAAGACCTTGAGTGGCCGTCCATTATCTAGCAGGTCTGCGCCTTTTTACGGGGAAGCTAGTCCGAATTTGTCAAGTAGTGACTGAGCTCTGTCGAGTCTATCACTAAGAGACATTGTAGGGCTTGCGCGAATGGCGCGGGACATGCGAATACTCTCAATGATGGTGGAGATGTCTTCATTGGTGACACCATCCTCACCGTCAAGGAAAGAGTTGATGGTGTCGATTAAAGTAGCAGGAATGGGTTGTTTTGTCGCTGCTGGAGTGGGGGCATGCTCAGTATTGGGAGGCCCTGTAAGCGCGCTCTTGTAAGAGAGAACATCTGGGGCGGCTGCGCGAGCAGCTGATCGGTGGGGGTTTGCCTTAGGAGCGGTGGTGGCCGCTCGGCGAGCTTCAATTGATTTGACGTAGGCAATGCGTTTTGGGCATTGCCTGTAGTTTACAGGGTGGTCGCCTCCACAGTTGCAGCACTTGACCCCTGGGGATGAGCCTCCCTTGGGTCGTGTGCATGCTTGGGACTCGTGTTGCTCCAGGCATTTTACGCAACGCGCGTCATGGTTGCAGTTTCGGGCTGAGTGCCCAAAGAGCTGGCACCGGAAGCACTGAGTGCCACTTGCGCTTGCACTCCCTTTAAATTTTTGGAGCGTCACCCTCACATGACAAAGAATTTTGATCTGGGCAGACATGTATGACATGTCTGTTCCTGCTGGCATGGCGACTAGGTAAAAGTAATTACGAGGTGCCGGGGACTTGGATTTTAGAAGCGATACTGATGCGGGGTTGAAGCCGTATTCGCTAACTGCGAACGCGACCTCTTCTACAGGCAGGAGGGGCAGTCCAGCGATGACTGCTTTACAGGTCCTATCCTCCTGTAAAGTGAATGAGTGGAATTTCGCATTACCACTCCGAAGACCTTCGGTAAGGCAACGGTGGGCTTCCACTGATTTTACTTGGACGGCATATGTGCCGTTCTTGAAATTCGTATGGAATTTATTTTCTCCCAGTATCCTATTCAGTCTTTTGACGATTGTGCCGTGAGGCTCTGAGTCGTCAACCGAAATTATGACGGGGGAACGCGGGTTTTTTTGGCTTCGCGGGGCCAATGGTAGGGGGTGCTGAGGGTACAGACGGGAGCGTGACTTCGGGATTTAGACCAATAAATTTGTTTGTCGTCTTAGTTGGCGACGGAGCGGCTAAATGCCGTTTGGGAGCAGACACCTTGGGTCTGATCCACTGGTCAAACTGGTTGACTGTGGGAGTTGACTCTAAAAAGTGGCACAGGGGATTGAGTATGAGCGCGATAGTCAGCGGGAAGCTGCACCGGTCTCGGGAGTACCGCAGGGGCTGTAGGTGAAGTTGGCATGCTGCCGATTGGCTTGTGATTCAGTGTATCTGGTGAGGGCGTCGGGGAACGGTGCCCTCTGGTAGCTTTTTGCCGAGCGCAAACGTGATCGGGGCCGCGGGGACCCGCTAGGGGACCCGGGCAGCTTCCCTCGGAGCGAGTGGAATTTTTAATTATATTTCAAATTATATAAATAATAATTCAAAATATTGCTGTTCGCGCTTTCGCGCTTTCCGTTCGACCGACTGTACTTTACTTTCGGCTGACTGTATGCTCTGTCAGCCGGACGTACTTAGGACCCACGCGGTCATAAACGCAGGGCTTCCAAGAAGGGAACAGAGCGTTGTCGATGGGACGCTTTTACATGTAGTAATTAAGTGAAACGGTAAAATGTTAAAATATGTATAGGTATAATAAGATACTAAATATAATATGTTTCTTACTCTGTGTCCGTTGTGAATTCCAGAGATTGCTAGAGCAATGCGAGCCTTTTCGCGTAGCGAAGAGGCGAGCTAAATAGGATATTTGCTGAAATCTTGCGAAGCGAGATTTCAGACGACCTTACTCTGAGAGAGCTAAAACGGGAATGAACAACAATTGAATCTTATGATCACTTTTAAGGTGTTCCGGCATCGACCGGTCATCAGTTGATAATGCTCGCCATGAGCGAAACCGGTCCTGATCAAATGAATCTCATGATTATATATTTAATATCAATCCGATATTAAATTTCATTTCTAATTTTTTTAATTTAAAATAATGCCTTTCCACTAAGAAGCAACAGTTATTAATACATTAAATGTGACAAATTTATATTATTATTGAACTATATTCAGTGTTGACAATGTATGGCTAATATCGCTTAAATAGACTAAAAAAGCACAAGCATTTATAAGTTGGAACCTTGTGATGTAAAGCTTTGACAAATGTCCACTGTAGTCAAAGGCTTAAACACTTTCTTGTTTTAATCACTGTTTGTATAATATAAATATCTGCTACCAATAAAAAATACGCATCTGTATACATTATGTTTTCAGAATGGTGTTTGAGTTTTCCATATTCAAATTTTGCTATCGAGTACACTTTTGTTTCATTGAACGTCATTTGTTTTGAAATGTGACAGTTTAATAAGACATCTTTGTTCTTTCTTTATTATTTGATTCATTGTAGTTTCATAAAGATGTTGTTTAACCGCAGCGGTATAACAAAGAGAACTAATTATTTTATGATTATTTAAAATATCTAGTTTTGTAAAAAACATGTGAACAATGTTTTTGGTAATAATTGACAAAGAAAAGGTTACAGTCACAACAGAAATTCATATGAACACAATAAAATATCAAATTAAAAATAAATGCAGAGATCAAATATTATGTATAAATTCATGTCTGTTCAGATAATTATCAGTTAAGTAAGCTATCGGAAGTATTCATACTAAGCAATTCAATAATTCATCGGGGGTTCAATGTATTTTCTTGTTGCGTTAGTATTTTTTAAATCCTTTCAAGATTTATATTGAAGTATGCTTAGAATAAAACGATATTGAATTTTCTTGAGGCTTTTGCACAATACATTTCCCGGAAAGATTCTTGTCATAATTGAGTAACGTACTCAAAAGAATGTGAAGAATTAAAATCATCTACAAATGAGCTTTTTGTATCAGATTAAAATACCGCAACATTTATTTGGGTATATACGGTATTGTTCATTCAAAAAAACTGAACGAAAGGGGAGATGGCAAAGGTGTATATATTTTTCAGCACGTTCTCGTTTGCATAATTTCTATTGTATCTCTCTCTTTCTTGCACATTGATAGTAGCGGTGTTACACTTTTTCACCAATGGTGATTGATGACTTTATTTTTATGTGTTTTTATTAGAATCAAATACTGCATATCGTTGATGTACAAAGTTTACTTATATATTTTTCAATTAAGAATAAAGTATAAAGCCGGTAGTTTTACTTTAGAACAAATTGAATTTTTTTGATTTGATATTGAAATTCCATCAAATTCCAAGTCCTAGTGTTTATCATCTATTTATCATCGTAATAATAAATAAAATATTTCAACTAGAATTTGAAAGCGGAAAACCAATTTTTTTTGTGATCAAAACGATTCATATTAATAAAAAAATAATGAACGATTTCAACCTCTTTTGAAACATAAAAAAATGCATTATCATTCATGAGCAATAATGCAAATTTAAGCATCCAGTTTTCTCTACTGATTTACCAATCATTTAAGTGCACCGATTCTTAAGCATTCGTTGAAAGAACCGTATTTTCATTGCTCACATAGTTTTGCCAAAGGAATAAAAACATTAAATTTGCTGGAATAAAGTTTGTCGAAGAAAAGAGAATTCTGTACAAAATATACTGGTATGTACTTCAATTACTTTTTAAGACCCATTTGCAATAAGTGAAAATGGGAAAAAAAGATTTTCTTTATAAATAATAGAATGAAACATAATAATATTTATCGGACTGTTTTAAGTTAAGAAAGTGTGCTATTTCTTAAGAAAGATTTTTACAAAACTATTATTCAAGCAAAACAACTTTTCTTCACACCATTAGAAGAAAATTGTATGTTTTTTAATTGGTTTACTGTGATCGCTAGTATTTTTCATTACTAGACACATTGCATTAAATTCCAAGTCATTAAACAATGTTTTAAACAAATTCTGCACGGGTATTTTTCGTGTAAAGATAATGGTTAATATTTTTCCATTTTCTGGAAAATTTCCCTGAAATATTCACTAAAAAAGATACTTTAGCGTTTGCCTGCGGAAATACATTCAATTTCCTATTCAATCATTTAAAATATTTGGTATGATATATAAAATCAGTTATGCACAACTGGAGGCATGTGAATATCTTCTATAGAAAGATGTCATAAATTGCGAGCTAAGTTTTATAAGTTTGCAAGTAAAATAATTCAGTATAGTTTAAAAATAAGTGAGTGCTGTTCAAGTCCATTTTTACAATAAGCATTTATGTAAGTGTACATCCAAAAAAGTGCCCTTTTAACTTATTTTCTTTTCGAACATGTTAAGTTTAGTAAGCAGTTTTTTACAAAGTACGATTTCTATTACTGTAAAAAGCAGCTCAAATTTTGTGATGCTAACTTTGCATGTACAGACGTCCGTCGTTCTTTTTTCACTTTGTTGTCTAGGGAATACACGGTCCGTGAATATTTCATTGACTTCTCCAGGTGGGAAGTTCTAATTAAAATTCCACGTGAAAATATCTTGTGGCATCGCCAGGGAATGCAGAAAGGTCGTTAAGAGAATTTTTCGAAGCCTTTTATGCAAAAAAAAATGTGGAAAAGACAAAATTAATTCAAAACCTAACTGTCAGCGTTGTCACCTTTCAACCACGATTACAATTGATTGGGTTGAAGATTTCAATTAGTACTCTCGTCGCTTATGTATGTCATCTTAATTCAAGTATGCATACTGTTTTTATTCGTGAAATAGAGAATACCTTGCTCATTATTTGTCGAACCCACGGTGCAGTGGTCAACGTCTTTGATCCCCGCGAAGACCGGCCGCGTGCTGTATGCGTGAGTATTTGTGCTATTGACATGGTCTTTCCTACTCGTCCGATCCTATAGGCGACGGGGCGTCTAAAAGCCAACCAGTTCTTTTTATCACTCTTCTCATCAAACTAAAGAGAATTTGAGCGCGCGCGTAACAAGCAGTTCTTGATGAAAATAATATTCTGAGATACCACTATAAGTAGACCAGATGCTCCACATTGGGAAAGAACATGGATTAAAAAAGTGTTGTATAATATTCATATAATTATTTGAAATATAAACATATAAGTCAAATTAGAAGATTTCTTAATTTATACACGAGAAAGATACCAAATATATATTTTTTTATTTTATAAAGTCATTTGAAAATATGTTAAGATTGTAAATTGATTCAAAAAATATTTTATTCAGCGCGCCAAAGAGTTTTTTGCGAAACATAAAATAAAAAGTAAAAAGCATTTGCGAAAAGTGGAAACGAATGTGCCTGAAACCCTTTCAGCGTGACTACAAAGTTCCAGCAGCGCAGACGCCCCTCGTTGGTTTCGTTTTAAAGCGTAAATGGTCAAAGCTACTTACTGCGTCGCAAGGTACGCCGATGTCCGCTTTACACGTGCCCTCCCCCCACACACAGAGACCGCAGATCCTTCCTCCGCTCGGCGAAATCCTCGCCGTGATAGGGTTTTATCCTTACTGCTTTAAAATCACACGTCCAGGCTTAGCTAGGGTTAGGTTCATGGTAAACGACGCAAACTAGAGACTTCGCCGTGCATACGAAATACCTGGAAATGTTTTAAGCGATGCTTCTTACACGAGATTATATCGCGAGAGATGCTCGTGACAGGCGAGTATGACCAAGAGAACGAGATGATATTTGTATTGATCGAGATTTATCCAATATGTACGAATGAAATATTAGCACGGTCATTTATAATTACAATATGAATTAAATAGCTCATCAATAAATCATCTTAGCAAGAGCAAATGAATTTCAGTCGTAATAAAGAAATGAATATGAAAATCATCCAGAGAATAACTATTGATTTTACTTTATTTTAACTTATGTATGCTTGAATTTATTCTACTTTTATAAAGTTTGGTTTACTTTGAAGGTTTATAAAATAACTAGTATTCGAGCCCAGCTTCGCTCGGACCAGTTTGGGGTTATGTTCAGCTCGGCGCGTAAATTCAGACAGGCCAAGTTGAAACAACTTTTTTCAAAATTCAAAAGTCTAGGTCAATTAAAATGGAATTAAAATGAACATTTCAGACTGGCATTGACATTTCACAGCCCCTTTCATATATTGACAGCCCCATTCTCACCCATTAAAATGTCCAAATTCAAGGAAAAAATCTAATTTGCTGTCAAAGAAATGTCAAATAATACCTTGACGTAAATAAAAACATTATGATTTTAATAAAAGCCGGGAAAAGTTCAGTAGAAGACTAATTTATTACATTTTGACTAAATGTCTTCGCCGATATAAAAAATCATACATATTTTCTTTCATACTCGTTTTTATGGCAACCAACAATGCAAAAGGGAATTACAGACCCACAGACATACATTCGCCGTTTCGGTTTTATATATGTACTACTCGATACTCGAGTAATTGGAGTCTCTACACACACATTGATAACGAAACAAATTTACCGTCGAAACTTTCGCGAGCGAAATCAATTCGTTTGTTTGAACTTGCAACAACAATGCAAAAGGGAATTACAGACATACATCCCCCGTTTCGGTTTTATATATAAGATTATATGTTAGAAGATTGCGAAGGTTCGTGAGTGGTCAGTTTTTAAATTGTACGAGCATCGATCTCTTTTAGGTGTTCAATGCCAATTCTTGTTGCAAAGGTAATATAAATCGTCAGTGATAATTTTCACACGAGAAAGACATCGAACAGTATTATTGATGGTATCAAGATTAAATGTCGCTTTGAATCAGCAGGAGACTCAAAGAGCCTTTGTATTTTTTTAATCACCAAATTGTTTATATCGTTTCTGATTGGTTTGGATAAGACTGTCAACATTTGGATTTCAATAAAGAAATGCCCAAATTTAAAAAAATAGGGACATTGAAAAAATGATATGGTCAAAACAAACAAAACAGTTCTAAGGAAACGTGAAAATTAATGAAAAACCTCGATTTTGAGTGAATTAATCGCAAAAGAAATCAACAAACGGATTTTTTCTTACAAGTTTATATTTGATTTAATCGAATTAACTTGATATCGCCATATGTAGATATAAAAATATCATAAATGTTATATCAGAATCTTCAACGAAAGTTTCCTATAAGTCTTAACTGCATCGAATTATTATGTTTCGCAGATATAAAAATGATGAATTACATTTTTTGTTTCAGGAAGCAAAATATTGGCGTTTCTACTTTAACCGTACAAAATGGTTTGGAAAAAATGATGGACAAAAAGTAGTGTGATCACAAAATAAATGGTACGGAAAATATCAAATTAAATTTATTGATTGAGTAGGCATTTACTTGGTAGAACTCCATTATAATACGGAAAGAAAAATAACAATGTATTTTAATTCTACATAAATTATTTTATATATTTGTTGATAGCTATTTCGGCTTACGCCTTCGTCAGAACTAGTTTCTTTCCGTATCGAATTAAATATTTAAAATATCAAATATCATACAATTTTTTCTCATACCATCTTGTCAATTTGAGTTGGTGCATCTTAAATCTGCAGAAGCTCTTAAATCAAAGAAGTTGACGGAGTCGGAGTATCGCCAGAAGCCAATGAAATGAACATGACTAAAAGAATATTTAATTCAAAATTAATATTATCATTCTTTCGAATGCTAATTTTGAATGTGCTGCATAGTTTGCTAAGTAAATCGCTTAATTGAGTTTTGCCAAGCACAGGTTCGATTAAAGTCAAACCAGGTTTCTCCAGGAACACTCTGCTGTACACTCAAGTACTTAACTCAATTTTCTCGGAGGTCTTTATGTTCCGCAACGAGTTGAACTCAAATTGAAGTCGACGCAATTACACTCAAGAACTTTGTAGATATTTTACAATGCAAATAGGTAGTCAATACCAGTAATCTTTTTGGTTTCTTGTGGGAGACATCGTTATTTGCTCCGACAATGAAATTTGTGCAAACTCAATATTTGAATTAGTTTGAAAAAACTTTACTTTAACAATTGTATTGCATGTAGTAAACGACTTTTCAACCATCTTCATGTACTGCGGAAAGCTGCATCTTTTTAATTATTTAAAGGCGTAGTTTCACAAATTCAAGTACAAAAATGCATTAAGAATACGCCGCTTAGTTCAATAATCAAAAGTATTTAATTATTATAAGGTTTTTTAGCCAAAATACTAAGAGACAACACCTAAAGCCTCATCAATTTTCAGAATAAATCTTATATATAAAACCGAAACGGGGGATGTATGTCTGTAATTGTCAAATAAGCGCCAATCCTACTGGCCAAATTATTGAAACTTTATAGCCCGCTTTCCCATTGGTCAAGATGGACGGATTCTAGCTCGAAAAGTCTAAACGACGGACGCGCTCGGACGGGCTGGAAACGCGACGTTTGTACTGGTTATACTCGGACATACTTCTAAACTGGGAAGAGTTGTTACTCTGCCTTGCTTGGCATTGCTTGCTTTGCAAAATATTGATAGAGCAAATAGTTTGCTCCTCTTAGAGCCATGTCAAAACGGAAAAGATCGTTTAATTTGGGTGAAACTGCCGAGGAACGAGAGGCTAGACAGTAGATTTTTTCCTTGAATTTGGACATTTCAATGGGCGAGAATGGGGCTGTCATCAAATTAAATAAAGTTTGTGATTTTATTTTAACTCTATTTTGGATGTTAGATTTTGTGATATAATTATGTCGAATGATATAACATTAAATAATTATTGGTCGCTTAGTCCGAGCGACGCCGGGTAGCAATACTAGTATGATCATAAAGAAAACAAGTGTTTAGTTGCAAAGTTATTCAATAAAAACAGGCGGCCTAGTCACGAATTGAATGAAAAAGGATAAGAGAGGTAAATTTGTTGCAGTTTTTTTGGCATTGGAAATAGCTACACGAAAAAAAATGTTTATGTTAGAAATATAATATGTTTATACTATGCAATGAAAGATATTGAAAAAAAATGGGTGCGTGTACTTATGTACGAGCGTCAGAAGTTATACTTCTTTGGCAACATTAAAAAACAATTTTTAATTGGATGCAAATAATTAATTACAATAAAATAATAAAAGGACTGGAGAAGGATAGTCAACACAAAATTAAATACATAAATATTTATATATTTTCTTAAATTAAGTGTAACATAAATTCTCTCATTATGCGAAAGTTGCCATTCTCATCAATTCGTAAAACTCTATATTTGGCATTAAATTTTCTCGTTTTTTAGCGATAGATCCAAGTTTATTAAGTACAGCTAGACGAAGATCACTATTCATATCGAAAAGAGGATTGTTATACAAATTTTGAAATGTATTTGGTTCAGATGCGATGTTAGCCATAGCTTGTACTTCAGTTTCATCATTAAAAATTTCTCGGCATAAATTTCGAGAAATTTCAATTACTTTCTGGATATCCAAATAAGATTTAAATTCTTTTCGATTATTTAAAATTTCATTTTCATTCCTATTATATATATCGATAAATTTCATTTCAGCGAGTATTTCTGCATCTTTATTTCGGAAAGGAATATGTAACGTAATCATTTCACGTTTATATTCACGTTTAAGATCTTGTCCCATATCAAAATTTCGGTATCGGATAACACGTGGCACTTTTCTTTTTGTGTTAGTACCATCTGCTTTAATTGTGTAATTAGCAACAAACTGAGCAAGGGTAATATTGTCCAAATCTTCGTGTCAGCGTTCATATTTGTCAAACCAATTTTCTTTCCAAATATTAGATGAATCTTCTCCTACGCCTATCGCGTCTAATTCTTTTTGTGTTTTTCTTATACGTTGACGATCACATGGCCACATAGTGGGAATAGTGGTGACAACAGTAGAACACTTTGACATCGGTTCTCGCAAGAGATACCAAGCCGCCTCTTGACTTGTTATATCAACACTATTGAGCATATTTACACCTATTTTCCTTGTAATTTCAACAACATCAAACTATGGATGATCATTCATAGTTTCAATAATCAATCGCTGGAGATGACTAATGCCTCTGTTAGTTTTATTGACATACTCTGCGACATAACTAGCACATGAATAGTCTTCGGTAATGAATTGGATATCCATATTGGATTTAACAATGTTAAATATAAAAGGGTTAAACGGATTATGCCATTTTTCACATGGTTGACGCTTGACAAAAACTCGTGGCCTCTTAATTCCAGCTCGAAGTATATTGTGATAATCATCATCTGAATCAATATTGTTACTCTAATAAAAAGAATCAATATCATGATAATCATTATTTTCCAAATTAATCCGGATATCTTTGTAAGGTTTAGCATAATTCTTGAAACCAGGCTCCTCTTTCTGCATAGGTAATAAAATTGTAGTAGATCGGCAAGGCATAAACGGTGCTTCAAATCTGCAATGCTGAGGTTGATTCGCCACTATTTTCTTATAGCATGTGAATGTATGTTTATGTCTTTGTAATTTAATGTTACCTGGTGCTTCTCGAGATGAAACAGATATCAGGTAATCAATCAATGCGATAGCATCCAACCTATTTTTATCAACTGCATCCATTGGAGCATTAGCTAGCCACAATAGTATATGTATGTATAGAGAATCACGAACTCGCATCCTCATAATCTTCATCGCCATATATAATAATACATACGGATAGTTAAACTCAATTATATTGATGCACTTTAAAAAATATATAAGCACAATTTTTTTCACTAGTAGTAAATAATATTAATCACTACGAATAGTAAATAATATGAATCAAAATATTCCATTTCAATCACTACTGAATATAATTTACTAGCACGTACTTTCATGACGCTCGTCACTGTCAACATGGGCATTTTGCGCATGCGTTTGCGCATGCGTAGCGCGACCCGTGAATTTTCGGCTGTCGGTGATGCGCGCGCATCTTAAAATTTCACTCTCATTAATTTTCATAGCGCGCCTAAAGAAGTATAACTTCAAAAGTATAACTTCAAAAACAATATTTAATATATTATTATTTCATCTTTTTTGACATCGATTCAGAAATGATCAGAATTTATATTTATTAAGACATACTTTATTACCGTCCGTGTAATTTAAGACAAGCACAATTTAATTAATAGCTCTCGCTAATAATGGTCGAACCAAGTACCACCCTAGTATAAATTATACTTTTTCTGCTCTGAGAAAAAATTGCAATGGAAGGGTTGTCTCTCCTTTGTGAAATTGGAACCCCCATTATAAAAACGACGCTCCTTAAAAAACTGTCTGGAAAATTTATTATTTGTCTGGAAGTGCTTTAGATAGTTACAACACGGCAAATGTAAAAAGAAGTATAACTTCAACAATATAACATTGAAAACGTTATGCAATGATGTCAAAAATCATTTTGTTGATTCTTGATCACAGCTCTGGCCGCTTCGATTTTTATTATATTATCAATTTTGACTTATGCCTATATGGAGAATTTAAAACAGATGTGTGTAAGTGGTTGAGCTTTTTTTGTTAAATTAGTGTACATCATATGAAAGTGACAATCAAATGAATGCGTTACATCGGTTTTGTCACCGATTTAACAATATTGTTATTAACATGTTTATTTTTAAAATAAATAGTTTTATAAGTAACTTCAATGCTTGATAACATTGTTGCTGGTTGCAACCATATATGTCTGGATAGTCTCATGCAAGTATGTGTAAGCCATTCAAAACTTAAAAGATAAGAAAAAGATAAGGAATGTTCCAAGGCACATGTAAAAATAATTGTCAATAAAAAATCACAATGTTAATGATTGCTTTAGATTTTTTTCGGTCGATCACTTAGTTTGTTTCTTATATTATATGTTTCAAATAATAACAGTGAATAAGAACCGTTGCTTTGTTCAAAGTTTACTAACGTAGATCATGATATATTTTCTTTTCACAAAAAGTTTCAAAGTTCAACACGATATAAACTCACACAGTTTATAAAGCAATATAAATAGTTAGCGCAACCGAAGCACAGGCATCAAGATGCGAGCACGTAAAACGTAGTTAATCTTTTCTTTTTTGCAGCGAGCCAAAATCGGGAGTATATCAAGTGCGCTGTACAAGAAATATGCCAAAGCAAGTTTCGGGCCCCTTACGAGACGTAAAAATGGTGCATTGCGGGCAGAGGAACTCAATTATGCATCGCGGCGTCGCATTACTATTCATGCGGCGACGCGGACTTTTCACGACGCCCGTTCACGCACTTGTCGCTCCAAAACACTGTCTACCACTGTCGCAGCCGAGTGACGTGAGCGATAGCAATCGTCCGAGTCTCAGAATTCAGGAAGCACTTAACGTGCGTGCGTAAAACACTTTTGTATAATATTGTTAAGTTTTGAGAAGTTGCTGCCGAGATACTTCCAAGTCAGTGAATAACACATAAAATTTTACATACATATTTAAATGTCCGGTGGCCGCAGCGATTTTTGTATTGAGTCTGTTGTGATGGAGTTTTGTCAAATGGATTGTTTGACAATTTACTGCTGGGATTAAAAGCATTTACTAATTTAACTAAAAGTTTTTCTGACTTCTCTTGATACACGATACAACACATACGAAATATTATAACTAGTACAAATTAACTAGTAAAAATATTTGTTCTTAGACATCATAATTAATAATGAAGCTGATTGAAATTTAAAATAACTTATTATTATTCCATGTCTTGTGTTAATAATTACGAGACGTGTTCCGCCTCTTTTAGAGGCATCTTTGGACTTACTAAAGCAAAGGTTGTTTGAGTAATAAATCAAGATTGATTAAATATTCTAAACTTAGCTTAAATTTTATATTAAAACAAACATTCACAAAGTTACCGCCGAATCTTTTAAAAATCCAGCCACATAAAAATCCTCTGGTGTTCGCTCACGACAACCACTGTTCTCAGTAATAGTTTTTTTTTCGGATACGATATATGTTTCTAGCATCAAATACAAAAAAAAATGGAAAAAGAAACAGTTGTGGGTGATGGCGGCACGTTACCAGATGCAATCATAATCAAATTTTGCGTAAAGTATGTACTATTATTATGGTGCCTCAAAGCTATCAAAAACTTGATCATGTAGGTATCGTTAGCGGAATCTTATATATAAAACCGAAACGGGGGATGTATGTCTGTAATTCCCTTTTGCATTGTTGTTGCAAGTTCAAACAAACGAATTGATTTCGCTCGCGAAAGTTTCGACGGTAAATTTGTTTCGTTATCAATGTGTGTGTAGAGACTCCAATTACTCGAGTATCGAGTAGTACATATATAAAACCAAAACGGCGCATGTATGTCTGTGGGTCTGTAATTCCCTTTTGCATTGTTGGTTGCCATAAAAACGAGTATGAAAGAAAATATGTATGATTTTTTATATCGGCGAAGACATTTATCCAAAATGTAATAAATTAGTCTTCTACTGAACTTTTCCCAGCTTTTATTAATATAATAATGTGTTTATTTACGTGAAGGTATTATTTGACATTTCTTTGACAGCAAATTAGATTTTTTCCTTGAATTTGGACATTTTAATGGGCGAGAATGGGGCTGTCAATATATGAAAGGGGCTGTGAAATGTCAGTGCCAGTCTGAAATGTTCATTTTAATTCCATTTTAATTGACCTAGACTTTTGAATTTTGAAAAAAGTTGTTTCAAATTGGCCCGTCTGAATTTACGCGCCGAGCTGAACATAACCCCAAACTGGTCTGAGCGAAGCCGGGTTCGAACACTAGTATTCAATAAAACCAAAGTCATCGTGACGGTTGCTGTAAAATATATCAGAAATATATATATAAACAGAAATAATCCAGCAAACACTGCATGCAAGTCGTGAATATAAACTGTTTCCGAAACTGAACTTTGGCAATGGACCAACAACTTTGTCAGTAATTGCAACAAAATGATTAATTTAAGCGACTGATAGGCTTAATAATTGCGCATAGGTCACTCAATACAAACTGATGAATACTATTGCCAAACTTACACAAGGGTTAAATGTGACGTGAATAAATAACTGGTGACGCCTGCACGGACACTATTATTGTTTCAGGGTGATCGCATATTGTAACTTACGTGTTTCTTCATTCTAGACGCACGTAGTAGGTGATTCAAAATGCAATTGATGTCAGCATTTCTGAATATGCTAACATGTAACAAAGATTAAAATTATATTACAGAGCGAGATATTTGTGACATTATATTTAAAAAAATTGCACATCCAATCTGGAAATAAATACCATATTTTCTTTCATGTGGTACTTATATGGAAATTCATCCACAGATATTTATTTTTGAAGCACATTTGTCGAATAAACCAATCTTCAAATCCTATTTAAAAAATAAAATGTCTTGCAAAATAAAATAATTTAATGGGAATAAAACATGTATTTCTTACAGTTTCAATCGGATACCCCTCTTCGATTATTATGCATTGATTAGATTGAAATAATCTGTTTTCGTTATTTTAACGCATTTAAAAAAAAAAGATTATTGACCCACACATAATATCTAACATCAAACTTATTTTCTTCGATAAAAGTAAAATAAATAACCTTTTCTTCAAAATTTTGAAAATGTACCCGATTATGAACACTGAACGGACTTATTTGAATATTCAGTAACATAAGCTGAGGATTGTTTTACCAAGGAAGATTGACTTTAAACCCTTTTGTTTTGCATGTACGGTAAATTGCCACCCCAATATTGGCAACTCTTATGCGTTGTGTTCGAATTACCACAGTTAACAAATTTGGTGGCTTAGATTTAAGCTTTATAAATTTATTTGACTGTCTTGTGAAATAAAAATTTCAAACCTAACCAAACAGTCTGAAAACGTCTGTGCAAACTAAGCATATGTATTTATTTATATATTTATTAATATAGTATTTTCGGTAGACTTTGCTTACTCGTATCGTATACGTATCTGTGTCTTTAGATCTGTACCAAAAGTTTTCAGCGTTGGTATTCCGTATGTATTGGCTTAAGTGCTTAAGACCATCGAAAATGAGGGAGGAACGAAAGAGCTTTTGAATCTATGAATTTAAGAATTCAGTTAGAACCATGTCGTGATGGTAAAGGTAAGTAAAAAACCATCGACTCGTTTTTGCATTTGTTCCGTTATTATGAATATATCGCATAAATTCAATTCAAATAACTTATGAAAAAATATATATTATATGTGGAGTTTCGGACCAGTAAAAAACCTACTGGGTTGTAGGTTTATAGCAGGCACGGGCAACCTTTCCTAGGTCTGGGGCCGGATTGTCATTCCATCTTCGAGTCAAGGGCCGGACTAAATTACTACACATAAGTAATATTTAATTCAATAAAACACGTTGCTATATCTTATATATTTTTTATTTATATAATGAACGATATAATATTAATATTACAGATTAAAAAATTTGGTATGGCTGAGTGTGGAAGTAAGATTGGCCTTGTACTTGAATTACAAGACTTTCCATATTGGCGATGATATTGCTTAAGGATAATTCCATAGAATTTTTGATTTAGTGTGTTTCATCTTCGAAAAAAACTGATCGCACGTATATGTGCTGCCGAAAATACCAATGATTTTTCTTGCAAATGCGCGTAAATGTGTATATTTTTCATCCATCAAATATAATTTATAAAAATCCGTCAAAGCAATGTTGTTAAATTGTGGTTTTAGCAATAAATCCCCCTAAAGCTCAATAAGTTCCATTTTTTGCGGTTTTCCATAATTTCATATGCTTACGCGACTGGGTCTGGGTCAGTACTGTTGAAGCCTTTAAATCTCACATGCTTTTCAAAATATGGCTATTTTAATATTCTATTTTATTTAAAATATTCTATCATTTAAAATTTCTATTTTAATTAAAAATGACAACTTTACAATCGGAAAGGAAAAAAATGTAAATCGGTAAAGATTTTGAGGACTGTATATGTGTTGTTTGTATGAGCTGATAGACTAGGAAATGGTTTTTAAAAAAAATCCTTCCTGGAACTATTAATTTATTTTTCAATTACTTTGCTCAGATGTATAAGGGCCGGACAAAATAGCCCGGCGGGCCGGTAGATGCCCATGTATGGTTTATAATGTAGCCATTAGATTAGT
Organism: Himalopsyche kuldschensis; assembly: GCA_028554975.1. Classification (NCBI taxonomy): domain Eukaryota; kingdom Metazoa; phylum Arthropoda; class Insecta; order Trichoptera; family Rhyacophilidae; genus Himalopsyche; species Himalopsyche kuldschensis. The sequence continues at coordinate 1,433,545 of JAHFWI010000060.1, read as the reverse complement.
GTAGTTAACCGATTCTATGCCTGGAAGAATTAGTATAACCGTGCATGGAGGGCCACGATTTTATTTCAAAATATGATTAATAATATGAATTCGATGTATTATAGGATAATATACAATATCTTTCCAGTTCAAGTATTATAACATGATGTTAAAAGATGTCACTGTATGCACGACAAATTTAAATATTAAAAGGTACTGGTGTAAATCAAGTAAAGCAAGTATCAAGTAGAGCGTATTAACTCGCGCACTTTGTATGGCTGGCCCCACATACACAGAATTGTAGAGCGATTAAACTCCATTGTGGCAGAGAACCGGATAAAATCATTTGAATAAAAATAAATAAATCTGCATGTCTGTCAACCATAATTAGATGGAAATCCCGGTAATTATTTCAATTGAGCCAGCTTAATTGTTTCCTGTGCACAGAATAAAAGCTATATCAATTCTAACTAATTAGGAACAAGCAAAGGAAATTTTTTTTTTTTATAGAGATAAAAATGTACAAGGAAGAAAAACAATAAGCTTAGATTAATAAATCGGATATAACAAAGGTGAAGAAACAAAGACTATCTGATCGTTTAATAAATTGCAGGATGGAATAAATTTATGTCGGTTTATTTCAAGGATTTCTAATTTTAATATTTTATTTAAAGTCTATTTTTCTTGCAATTTGCTTCAATTCATTCGCTTAGTCGTTTTACCAATTGTTTGTCATACCTTGTTTTTCATACTTAACTTTTGTAAAAACATCACTGTTTTATTTATTCCTTATCAATGCTCGCCATGAGCGAAACCGGTCCTGATCAAATAAATTTTATGTGGAAAAAGTACTAAAAATGTATTATTATTTTTATTATAATACCTTTCCACCAAGTATTGACAGTGAACACCTTAAAAGTGATAAAATCATTTGGTTCAACCAATCACATTGAAGGGATTGAGCTAGACGCCTTTAAGGCGTAATAATCAAACAAAGCGTTACATAAATATCGAGCCTCTAATAACCCACTATATTCTTAGACAGTTAGTATTTCAACCTGTATATACATACGTCATTATAATTTCCCTTCAATAATATGGATTACTCTGAAAATATACCAACTGCTCTTGGTCCTGTTTTGAGATATGAGCGTTGGAAGTTTATATTGATCATATTAAGTGATTCTTAAAAAATGAAATTCACTTCTAGCAATGAGAAAGTAAACATGTTTACATAATACTTCTCTTCAGCATAATTGAGCCATTCTATGAGCTTAACGATGATAATCTCAAACTTTAATCAAATAAACTGGTCAGTGAAACCGGTCCTGATCTAAGAAATTTAATTTGGATTAACTACTATATTTATTTTATTATTTTTACTTCAATGCGATTCCACCAAGTATTGACAGTGAACACATTAAAAGTGAATATAAATTATGTTATGTTATATATTATGTCACAAATTTGTTGTATCTTTATTTAATTAATTGAACATAAAATTTCAGAATATCACATACACCGATGAACTGAAACCCCAGGACAGGTGTAAATCTTCACGATAAATATTTCCTGATCTCAAGTTTATGGATTTTAATCAAGTTGTTTGCACCAGCCGCTTTGTAGCAGCATCCAACCACAGAGTTTCGGACAATGATCGGTATCCTTCATGGTACGTTTCAATTTGTGTTACTCTTATCCAAACTATTTTAAGGCTTGAAGTAAGAGCGTAGACATGTTTCAAAGCTTGTTTGCTTAGCGTCGTACATACTTACATATATCACGGCTACGGATCGAAATTGAAGCTGGCTTAAAAACAGTTTATAAACACTAAAATATCGGTTTTTGAATTGCCTAATACCCGTAGGGTGGCTGCCGTTATGCGTAGGAAATCGATAGTTGTTGAACAATTCAACTTTAACCATCCAAAATAAGGTTTTTTTTAGAATTGTCGTTGGTGTAAAAAAGTTTATCGCCTGTGGCCAACTTTTTTAGAATCCAGGCCAGATTTTGGAATGTGATTTCTTGTCAGGTCAAAATCAAATATTTTTTTTATAATTATGCAAATTAAATAAAACTTAATCATTTTTATAAAAACAAAAATTTTCAAGTAGAATTTTACTCCTTTGAGTTGGTAATGCCAAAAGGTAGAATTTATTATCCTTTATTGCCTGGAAAAATAATTTCCTGAACGTTTCTTATCACGAATGTAGAACAATATAAATATGTATGCTGAGATAATGTCACAAGTATGTACCAATCCGAGAAAATAAATTATGTCATTCTGTCTCATTTGAAATATTTCTACTAATAGTTCATTTATGTTAACAATAATGAAGCATTTCTAAGATGCTGCATCCAGTAGGAAGGAAAAAATACCAACCACTATTTTTTTTATAAGAAAATAATTAGACTCATTGCGTCCTTTTTTGAAAGTGAGTCTGTGGATGCTGCTAAAAGAAGCGAAATATGTGCCACATTTTGCAACGCAATCGGAAATATATCAAATAATTATGGGTTTTATTCAATATTTATAATGGATTTCCACAAAGCTACCGCCGAATCCAGCAAAATCATTTTTTTTGATACAAAAATTCTTCTCCGATATCGGCAAATTTCTTTCGGTAAAAATAATATGTATAATGTATACCAATGAACAAATGGAACTTTGATATGATGTCACGTAAGCAAACGCACATGTTCGCATCCGCTGGTCGGCATTTGCACATGATGTAAATCACGATGCGACAAACTGCCATAAATAAGTTCTGCGCACGCACGAGCAGGCGTGGACACGTGTCATACGCGGACACTCGGAGGCAAAGCGGTCGCATGCCCAGTGTCAAAGTCATGGACGAAGAAAACAGAGGTTTATTTATGATTTGGTTTTGTGATATATGAATCTGGTAGAAGAATTAAAAGTATAAATAGACCGCGAAAATTCGTAAAGAGTCGAACATTCGTTTCATTTTCAGTTCGAAAGTTTTCGGCGCATTAATACATTAATCATTTGTAGAAAACGAAAAACAAATACTGAGGAAATGACTTTTAGTTCACCTGATTTAGAGAAGAGAGATCTGTCTTAAAAAAGACATTCGGAAGAAAAACCATTCACTGTGATTACAAATCTATTCAATGGTCTGGCTGACTTGAACAAACACAATGTGACATATTAACATGAGAAACTATTTATATGCGACGAATGTGATTAAATATCTCTATTTATGTTTCACGTAAAGAAACAACACTTAATGATATCTGTTTTCTCCACCGTTGCTAGCGTCAGAGATGATTTACAACAGCTACACAATGCAACCAGCACTGACATTTTGTTCACAGCAACCAAACCTTGAATTATGGATACAATCATGTTGCTAAGCGTGTACATGCTGAAAAATAAACAAATGCTTTTTGGATCAATCAATTCACTAGATTTAAACGTGTTTCTATAAAGCACAAGTAAAGCACTCGCGGGCTAGGCGTTGGTCCCATGCATTCTAGATGCCATACAATTTATTTAAATTCATGAAAATAGTCAAAATTGATGTTATGGGCATCATATAAATATTTAGTAGCAAACTATAAATAATAACTTCCCGATGTTCGTTGTATTTAATTCCACTCCCTGGTGGTGGTGTAGGGTAAAATTAATTTTGAAGACCCTGGTTCACAAAATAACCGAGAGTAATCCCATTTTATATAATATGGAAGTTTCCCACTGCAAGTCTAGACTGATACACACGGCACAAGGCTTTTGAGGTCGAGCTAATCGCGGAGGTTTAAAAATTCATGCTAATATGCTCGCGTGTAAGCTCGATCGAGTTTGTGATGCATTACAAAAAGCTGTATTTAATTGAATTGACTTAATTTCTAGTGGAGTTATATTTACCAAATGCAGTTTTGGTTTGTATGCATAAAGGGATTTTGATGTATACTTCGGTTAGCTAACGATCATGTTTGCCAACCGCATTTCTATCATGCACGGTTCGGTAGGCCGCGGCTTGCGAGCCAACTTGAGCAATATCGAATATAAACCTGAAAACAGTCCCATAGCTTGGTTTTTCAATTGATCTATGAATTTGTATTCGAAACCATGGCTGCCTGTAGTCTCTCAAATTATCCCCAATACATCATAAAAAACATAATGTAACAGAAGCAAATAGATAATCATTAGTCGTGTCCTAGCGTTACCCTTTTATTCTTCCTCTTTTCGAAAAAAGAGAAGCTCCGTAACTGAATAATAAGCCTTTGTTAAGATAAGCTCCATTACAAATAACATGCTCCATATTATGAGCGGAAATCAATGAATACAAATTTACCGAACAAGTTATCTGAACAATGACTTTTTACCCACGAATCAAAATATAAAAATTGTGTTTTGAGAAGCTAAATTATCGATGATTGTAAACATTTAAAAAATTACTGATTTTAAAAAAAGGTGTCTTGATTTTATATAACATTTTTATATTACAAAAATAAACTACGTGCATTCCAAACGACTACCATAGGTTTTGACGAAGATTTACTCACTATCCTTTATATCCTTTTATCATTGACACACATAGACCCATGACACATAAGTTATTAATAAAAAAAATAATACATTTTTAGTACTTTCTCCACATAAAATTATTTGATCAGGACCGGTTTCGTTCATGGCGAGCATTGTCAACTGATAAGGAATACAATAAAACAGTGGTATTTATGCAAAAGTTAAGTATGAAAACAAGGTATGACAAACAATTGGTAAAACAACTAAGCAAATAAATTAAAGCAAATTACTAGAAAAATAGACTATAAATAAAATGTTTAAGACCTCTAAGCAATGCAAACTAATACATCAAAAATCAATTAAATATGAATTATCATTAACAAAGTAAAAAGCCAAAAATGAGTGCATTTAATAAAATAAATAAATCTGCATGTCTGTCAACAATAATTAGATGGAAGTCCCGGTAATTATTTCAATTGAGCCAACGAAATTTTGTCCTGTGCACAGAATAAAAGCCATATCAATTCTTACAAATTAAAAACAAACAAAGGAAAATATTTTTTTTTTTTTAGAAATAAAAGTTTACAAGGAAAAAATACAATAAGCTTAGATTAATGAATCGGATATAACAAAGGCTTAGAAACGAAGACTAACTGATCGTTTAATAAATTGCAGGCTGGAATAAATTTATGTCTGTTTATTTCAAGGATTTCTAATTTATCGAGTTTTAAAGATTTATTGAGAACATTCAGGATTTTAAAGTTTTTAGTGATATCAAAAGTATGCTTATTTAGGAACAAATGGTTTCCAAATGAAGATAATTCATTCCCTTTATGTGAACAGGCTATATGTTCTTTAAATCTGGTATTAAAAGTTCTTCCCGTTTGACCAATATACCTGGCTCCACAGGATTCGCAATCAAGTAAATAGATCCCACTTTGGTTGAAAATATTGATTTTATCTTTAGAATTAACTAAAACATTTCCGAGATTGAATGAATTGTAAAACGTTACCTTAAAAAGATTTTTATCAATTGTCCTTGAAATCTTTTCTGAAACTCTATCTAAGTAACTTACCACTAAATATTGACAGTGAACACCTTAAAAGTGATCATACGTAATTTTTCGGTAAGTAATTATCACAATAACCCGGGTTCAAAGTTTTGCTCGATGTGCATACATGTCAGTAAGCGGAGATTAATAATTTAAATCTACGAAGTACAATTATCTAGCCGTGATATGGGTACTATGACTTATTTGGCCATCACAAGCAGAAACATATTTCCTTATTTTAGGAATTTGCATAATTCTGCTTTGAAGCCTTTAGGCAATTTTGTTTTGCCTTCAATCTGTGTTGTAAGCAATTCAAAATCTATAGGTATGAGCTGCTATGAACTAAAGGTCGTACTGATTATGTCACATAGAATATTTGAATATCTGTAGCAATGTATATAAACACATCAATCAGATATAACGAAATAATTTTCGGCGATGCACTTACTTGAAGCTTAAGTTCATAATTTTAATAAAAAGATTAAGCTATACTTTTGGGAACTGTTTTACGAATACAACGATATTTTTTAACTAATGATTTAACTCGTTGTAATCGCCAATTATGTAAGTGATTTATTATCGAATATTTGAATATTGATATTTCGTCAGAAAATATAATTGAGTATAGCAATGATTTCTTTTACTGAATAAAAGGATGAATTGATAAATTTTTTAAGTATCAAAAATAAAAAAAACAATTTTTACTCTATAACAAGTGCCAGTCTTACACAGATCGCCAAACTATACTTAAAATATCACCCGAATCATTTCTATTTGATTGAGAAGCCACAACAGCAAAACCTCTTTTTATGGCCATCGAGTTAAAAATTACTAAGAACAAACTTCACCACGCCAACTATTATTATATTTACGATTTGACTCAGTAAAAAATAAAACCTGTCAAATTGTGATTTATTTGAATAAGGCGCCATGTTTATTGTCAATTTGTTTTGACTAGACATTTCAAATCTTATCTGACGTCTTAGCAATAAAAGGAAAATTGACATAGAGTATCTTAGATACTGAATTAAAATTAAGCACCATACACAGAATTTATAGATATTTATTCTCAACTAAAACTCAATTCTAAAATTTTTGCTGTAAGTGATGGCCATACTTATGGGACACTTTAATTTTAAACATCCAAAATAAATAATTGCCTAGAATTCTCATTGGTGTGGAACCCTGAATAAATTTGTCACTTTCATGTCTTCTACATTATAATTGTCAAGTTTGAGAATAAAAAGAAACAAACACTTCATTCTTAAGAAGTTTTCATCATAAATATATGTAATATATTCGCGAATAATTACTTTTTTCAATACGAGTTCTCGGACTTGGATTTTTTAATTGCTTATAAATATCAATCTGAAACTGTATTATAGTTATGATATTCTATTCTTATATTAATTCATACAGCAGTTCCCGTTTCTAACAACACATTGCACGTATAATTGATAATTGTCTAAAATACAGTGTTTTTCTGACGTAACTTAGTGACGTAAAATGTGTTTGCTTTAAATAAATAAAATTCAAGGGTGCCTTTCCTGACATTTTAGTTTTACCACATGTATCTAGGCTTTTTATGGTGATCTGGTTTCGAGCTGTTTCTAACTTCATAAGGTCAGGTATTGGCTTGAACCTTAAACTAGTTAAAAAAGTTGCTGTTCAAGTGATAAATGAAATGGTAGTCAAGATGGCATCTTCAATCGAAAATTGGTAGCCATAGCTTGAAAATATCCCACTTTTTTCGGACAGATGAAGAGAGTATCAATAAGACTCTATGAAATAAAACCAACTATGGAGATCATCGATTGAAGAAAATTCAACAATTCTCTAATATATTCGTGTGAGTTCAAGTTCATATAAAAATACTCCATATTTATAATCTGCTCATGATTTGTCGAAGAAAATTTTATTGTAGTTTTTTTTCAATAATATTGTATAATACATGGGTTGTGGGGTATTGGAAAAAAAATATAATACAAAATATATTTATATGTAATATAAAAATGTTTTGAAATATAAATTAATTTGAAATGGTTGTACAAGTAATTAATACTCCTACGAAGAAATCCCTTTGGATTGATATTATTTTAATTATCTAAAAAAAAAATCATGGAGTAAAAGTAAATTTCAAAAAGCAATAGAATCTGAGTTTCTGGCTGATTTTAACTAAATATATTAATATGTTTATATAGCCAAAGGCTTATGATCGAAGCATAAAAAAATAAGTCTTTCATTAAATTAATCCGTGGAATTCATTTCACTTTGAAATCACGAATGCTTTTAATGTACGTTTTGTATAAAGAGCATATGCATAGTAAACATAATATTTTTCTTTTATTATGAATATTTATTCGACATTAAAGAAACGCTGAGCGAGAGAGGAAATATTTCTTCGTCTTAATCATTTTTCTTGAACGAGAGTGTATTTTGAACTAGGGTGACAACGGTTATTATGGAATTATTGAGAGCAAATTATAGAAAAATATTTTTCATTTGATGCAGAACCGCACACTTTTTTTATCATCATTACACATTTGAAAAATTCATTTCGCTATGTCGGTGTTAAATCAAACTACGGAATGTTAAAGAAAAGCAAATCAAGCGATATTTAAAAAAAAAATGAATATTATAGCCAATAATTTTTTGACATGAACATACCAATATCAATGGGCGCTGGAAAGATAAGATTTTGATACATTATTTAAAAATGCAATTATATTAACAGATATTACCTTTATAGATAGATTGACAATATTGATAAATAGCCGAAGACAGGACATAATGATTTTAATCGGATATCTTCTTCAATCTTCAAAAATAGATCATTAACAATCAATTAAGATGGTTTTTCTCAGTGAACACCGCGAATCTTTGTAAAAAACCTAGTTACGGTGGTCCGTTATTGAGAAATACTTTCAGCTAAAATTTGAATCGATTGAATTTTGTACTTTTCCATGAGTTTTGTCGCTAGCAGCCCGTATGTCACCTTTCTATAAATCTATCAATCAAATCTATTAGCAAGACTTACAAAATTGAATGTGTTATCTGTCAAGAAAGCGGTAATTTTCATAAGTGCAATATTCAAATTTTATCCTAATTCATAAATAGAAAAAAGTGTTATCAACAATTAAAGTCATTCTCTTCATTTTTTAAATTGAAAAAAGTTAAGGTGGTTAAAACGAGTGTTGATAACCCTGCTTCAAAGGTAGTTGAAAAAGTAATAACATCAACTCAGCTGCTGTATGAAGCAATAAAAGGAAAAATGCTAATTCAATAAACTTTAATAATATTTCCAATAACGCTGCTTCCGACATTGCTTTGTTTGTAATTATAATTGCTCATTGTCTTGTTTGTTTTCCTGCTCTCGAATATAATACGAGATTATTGTTCTTGCCATGTTTATTTTGTACGTAGCTAATTATCTTTTGCAAAATGAAATAAAATATCTTTTAGATTGTTTTATGATATGCATCATTAATGAAAACGAATAACCACTTTTAATCTCATTAACGTTTTTTTTACAGGAATACATATATTACTGAATTTTTTCATTACCGAACCGTTCAAAAAATCTTTAGCAATAGAGAATGGCGAGTTCGGTGCTGGTGAAAATAATGCTTTAGCACCTGCGAAGGTATTTTGATAAATATTTATAATTCATCGAATATACTTGAATGCCAGATTGTAATTATTTTAAGGAATTTAGTCAAAATAAATTGCATTCAGCAGGTATTAAGATTTTAAGCAAATTGAAACCGCTTACGAATCTTTACGTTTAAAACCATTTTCGTTTATAGAATTATACTTCAATTTATATTCTTAAAAACATAGCATATTTTGTAATTATTCCACACTATTCTGACAGTGTACATTTAAATAGTGAAAGTTATCAATGTATCACGTAAGACTTTCTGAACTCAAAGATTTCATATAAAACGGATTCGCGCTTTGTTGATTTAGAATTTCAATAGCTTTCCACAGCAATTTTGTGTACACAGAATCTGCAGGTCTAATCATAAAAGACTATTATTCTTAAATATTAAAATATTTTACAGCTCTCCATAAGTAGAATAATCATATTTTTTCGTGACAACTTTTAATATTACTGACATATGAAAATTGATAGATACATTCAATCAGTTAAAAACAATGGTAATGCGTTTAAAATTTATGATTGGATATCGCAAATTTCATCAATAGACCGGATAAAATTAATCATCCTTGTATGAAACTATTATATGCATATTATTATGTTTTACTGAAAATTGTTTTTTGCAACTCGATTTCATTTTCTCGAATATCAAAAACGTCGTTATATTTTTAATAGGAGAGAGCAAAAAAGTGTTGTTTTCTGTAGAAAATTATTATGGTCCTTTTTCTGTAAGAGCGGAGCTTTTTAAGAGTGTTTTAGAGTTTTACGTGTGTCAAGAATAAATAACAGACTGGCCTTAATATAAGCTTTTGGATGTAAACAAAATTTAGCGCAATTCTGTTGAAACAATAAAAATGACGAGATATTATTTTCAGTAGAGATGGTAAATTTTAATACATTTAACTAAAAGAAATCCTTTGTTGAATGATAATGAAGTAAACTAAATTAAATTAAGCACAACTGCGTGAAAGGGCCGAAAAACGTAATTGCACAAAAATTATGTCGCAAACCTTTGATAATTGCGTTACCAAGGGATTATGTTTGTTAAAAATGTTTTAGCAAAAGAATTTGTTCTACACACATTTGAAATATTTAAAATTTTCACAACCAAAAGTATAATATAATGACAAAATCCAAAATGGTGATTCTCAGAACATTATGTTGCACGAGGTTGTCGTTTGGTTGTTGTTTGTCATTTGATTATATTGAAAAATAGTATGGTAATAGAGTTCCACGACGAAGCTTAATTAAAAAATAGCATATCAATAGTATCATAAACGATGAAAGGTTTTATATTTTTGTCATAACGTTGAAACGTTCTGACAAAAGTTATCAGTCAAAAAAGGGATCTCTGTCTTTGAAAAGTTTGCATATCGCTTTGGACTGGTAAATATTTTTTTTAATCATTTTTTTAATATGAATTTCAACGCAAGTTTGATAATTTTTGTGTATAAAAGTCCAAAATTAATCTATTTTTAAGATTAAAAAACCACAAGACCAATTCCCAATTGCCAAAGTCTAAAGATCATTAGATTTTCAATAGGCGAAATAAATGCGATTTGAATGACACAAAGAATCAAACTTTAAAGGAACAAATCGTTCATCCATTCTATAAAAAAACTTTTATTGAACTAAAATGCGTTTTTAATACTAATCGATTTATTTTCTTTACAGTGGTGCTTAAACTGGTTTTCAGATGTAAAATTTGCTACTTTTTTGCGCAAAAGCAGTAGTTTTACTGTGTTGTATTTCATATTAAATTAAATAATAAAATATACTTATAATATTATACATACATATATTGTCCGGTTGTTTTTTAAATACTGTAACCAAGTTTTATTATTGTCAGATCTATTTCGAATATCTTGGCTGGAAACGGGGTAAAGACAGAATTTTCATATAGGTTATGATACAATTCTAATAATATATATTATATGTGTTTTATTACCATTTGAGATGACAAAATATATTTTTTTCGATATTATTTTATAATCTTTTTTAGTCTTATTATTTCTGCAAATATACCAAAAATTAGTATCATATACAATTATTTAGTTTTTATCAATATATAGTTGACGGTTACTACTAAGTACTCAGCACCAAAGTTTCTCATAGCCTAAATCCATGGAAAGATATAAATCGATAAAAATATACAAACGTGTGTCGCGAAAAAATTTAATACAAATCTTAGACGCTCGTGCAACGCGATGAAGGGTTTAAGATATTAAATCACAGCATGGTTGATCATAAATTATTTTACCAGGAAATTTTATAAATAAATAGAGCGCATTAAAATAGTTTTTCAATTTTAAGAGTTCTATTAAATCTTCCTCTTTTACTAATATATATTTTTTTTATATGTAATCGTCATTCAGTAGCATATAATATAAGTCAATCCAAGCAATTATAATAATCCAATTCTTAAAATACCATTACCTCGGATAATACCTACCGTTTTAAATTAGTACATATCTCAATGTTATAAGCTTTTAAATAAAATTTTAATACCGCGCTTCAAAGTCCTACAGAAATTCTAATTGTATGTATGCAATTACTTATTCAATTGACTGAATGCCATTGATATTATTAGCTAATTAAACCACATTGCAAATAATTACATTTCAAGTTTTTGATATTTTTTTTATTCTTATATATAAACGATAGAAACTATTTACCGAGCGTCAGTTCAAGTTCATGCATGCACTTAAAATGCTCAAAGATGACCAAAAACCAAACCCAGATCGTTAGTAAAGAAACTCACGGAAAAATAGAAAATTAAAAATATTTAAATCGGCGCAAACGTTAAGTTAATAATATTTGAAAATATACAAACATTGTTGTCGTGTTTAATATAGCGGAAAATTTTATTTTCCAGTTTAAAGGGAAAATATTGATGCAGTTGAGCAGTTTTTCATTTACTAAGTATCGGAGCTATCAAGAAAATCCACTCTAGTGTAGGAGCAAAAATTTTAATGGAAATTTGACGTGCAACCGCACCAGAAAAGTTCAATATTTTCATTTCCGATAATTTTGTTTTGATTTTTTTCCACAGCAAATAGTTCTACTTGTGAGGTTCAAAGCTTACATGCTCAGAAAGCTTTGAAGTACTTTTTGAGAGGGGTGGAAATAATATATATAAATTTCGTAAATAATGCTTTGTTGGTCTAAAGATAATAATTTTAATTGAGAACTAAGAAATTATTAATCAAAATAGGAAAACGTAATCTTTTTAACGACCAAGATTCTGGTTCAAATTTTTTTATATATTTTACTTACGTAAAAATATTTATAAAACACACAATCTTATTCTATTATAGACCGTGCTTAATCTCTACGATCTACCAGGAAATATATCCGTATAGTATTTATTATAAAATGTATCAGATCTGCCCTATATTTTTTTTGCATGAGATCGAATTCATAAATGAAAAGCCAAGTGAATCTTCACACTTATTATAATCAAACGATAAAAAAAGCAAACAGAAAGCAGTAAATATTAGCTAATCCGGAATTAATGTCGTTTTTTTAATATGCAACTTTGACTCAGTGTGATTGGGTCTGTTGCTTAGTAAAGACGTGTGTTATTGTTTTTCTCTTCTCTGTGATTCTTTACCTGTCCAATTCTACCCCATCTACAACAAATAGCAGAGACGTGTCCTTCGGAAACACATTTAAGAAGCTGTTTGCTGATTTTGTTCCATTCAAAAAAAAAACTGCAACAGAAGCTACGGAATCCATTTGTGAGATTTACGGTGATAAACTGGACGTAAGGAAGTGCCAAAGATCGTTCAGAAAATTTCGCTCGGGCAATCTCGATTTGAATGTTGAGCCCCGAAGTGGACAGCGCAGTCAAGTTGATGAAGCAGCCCTGAAGGCGGAAATTAAAGCAGATCCGACAATGACCATCGATCAATTATCCAAGAAGGTCGGGACATCACGATCAAATACTTATCGCTATCTAGAGAAACTGGGGAAAGTTCAAAAAGAAGGCATTTGGGTTCCTCATGCGCCAAGCAAAAGCCCTCAGTAAGCCCTATTGTGTGTGTGGTGGGATTCGAAAGGCGTGATCTATTATGAAGTGTTAAAACAAGGACAAACTGTTACTGCAGCTCTCTATTGTGATCAGATGGACAATTTAAACACAAAGTTACAAGAAATTTGATGCTGATGATTCAATGCCCGTCCGCACGTTGCCGATATTACACGAAAAAAAATCCAGAACTTTGGCTTTATTGCATCCGCCCTATTCGCCGGACTTGGCACCATGTGACTATTACTTGTTTCGTTCTTTAGAAACGCAATTAAGAAACAAAAAATTCAACAATATTGAAGCACTAAAATCAGGTCTCTCGGAGTTCTTCGAATCTAAACCAAAGACCTTTTATGAGAAAGGAATTTTAGATCTTGAAAATAGATAACAAACAGTTATAGACAACACTGGTAATTAATTTGCTTAAAAAAAATAATAAATAATTTAAAAAATCAAATTTGAGTTTTACTGTAAAAAACGACACTAATTCCGGGATTACCTCATATACAGCCGCACTAATATGGTTTAGCTGAAAGAAGCAATGAAGAAATATTTTGTGTTTTTACTTTTTAGCTGTCGTTTGTTAATGATTTACTGCTCGTTTCTCAAAAGCTGTAGAAACAAGAGAATAGAACTTAAAAGTGGAGAGACCATTTTCAATTATGAATTGGGTAATGTTCGCACATTTGAACGTCTTTCTCTACTTCTTAGAAAAATCCTCGTTTTTGATGCGGTAACTCTAGCTAATTTGCAAAATGTCTTGGCTATTTTCAATGTTGACGGTTACAAGTCTTGACGCAGTTCCCCTTTTCTGACGGCACTTTTTCGTATGGGCGTACATATTTTATGGTCTATTTATTTCGGTACCCTTTTTTCATACTGAAAGTGGAGTTGGATGGTGCTGGAGAAATATGGTTAGCTGGAGAAATATGGCATAAAACAAAACAGCGAGCGGGAGACGTCGCTGCCCTCTGCCGGTCTGGGATGGGAGCTTGTAAGGCGCCCGTGATGGAGATTTATTGGGGGAATTCTTTTTTCGAAATCTCCCGGCTTTGTGCGGCAATATCCGGCAAGAGTAGATCACGTATAGTGCGGGATTACGCGCATACTCGCCAGGGCCCGTGATGCTTCTATGAAGTAATGCTCTACGTCTTCTTAAGCTGGACCGATGTAATAAGTTGTACGTACATCGGCCACTACAGACAGGCTGGCTTTTGATTCTCCGTCGTATATTTATAACTTCCTTATCTCTGTATATATTTAGAAAATAACTTTAAATGAGCGAACTGTCAATTCTTTATGGAAAAACATTACATATATTCAAATAAATATACCATCGTTTATCGCGAGCACAATTTTAAGCAGAGTTTCTCAACCTTATTTGAGTTAGTATAATATTTATTTGAAATAAAAAAAAAATATATATACATTTACATTTACTAAACTGTATTTATATGACACAAATGAACATACTTTATAAATTTAAAAAAAATGAAGTAGGTAATAATTATTTAAGTGTGACTTAGCCTGATGCAAACACGTGATATTATTGAAATTGAAACATTTGACTTCTTCACTTGGTTTGTGACCAACTAAAAATAAGATTGACTGCATACAATTCGGAAATCTGTTTGAGCTGAATTGATCTGTCCCTTTTAACGAAATGCAAATGTATTATATGTATATTGAGTCTGAGGTTAGATGAAGCATTACAGCTAAACTTTAAAATATTATTTATCATACTATTTTATTCTAATTGTGACTCTCCAAAAGATGGTTTTTATTTGCTCCTCTCTTAAAAAGCTCCGTGTCTCCCAGAAGAGGGGCATTTAAACTGAGATTGAGAAAAGTTGATATAAATAAATCGCCTTTTTTTATAAAATATGTGGAATTAAGCAAAAAAATCTTTTGCCGTATGCACACAAAGCATTTTATTTCTTAAAGTCGTAGATTTCATCTCATGACTTCTGGTCTCGATTGTACGACTAATATACAATTTCTAAGAATGGTTACCAGCACATTTTTTGAGAATACACTGAGTTGATAAACGGTGGCTATTACCCAAAGTTTGGATCCAGAAATTGCCACAATGAAATGATGAGCGAAACAGTTCTAGGCATGTCATAAAAAATATTCAATTCGATTGGAAAAAAAACTGTAGAGTAAATAATTGTATTGTTGTTTATGAAAAATTATATCATATATGATCGAGTGTGGTATGACTGGGATATCTGGTATACCTAGTATTACTTCATCTGTAGAATATTTGGAGAGTGGCATTGCATTTGGGCAGAAGTTTTTCACTAATTACATCATTACTTTTATATAATGATCGGGTACGGTTTTGCTAAATTTTAGCTGACGAAAAATAAATGAAAACTTCCATAAATAAAATATAACCCTTCTTTAGTTATCCATAAAGATTAGGAAATATGTCAGCTCTAATTATTTTTTGATATCTAAATAAAACCCTTTTCTGGTTTATTTCGGCACTCAAACCGAATAAATCTGATGCGAAAACACACTTAATGTATGGTTGCAAAGAATTTGATTGCTTTTATTTCATCCTAACATTTCTTTGACATTTATGTGAACGTTTAGCATAATAAAAAGGAAAGACACCCTTTTCTTTGATATGATAAGTGTTTGAGCCTCGTTCAATTTTGTTTGTGATAAACATTGTACCAATTTGTTTGACCCAATTCTTTTGACCTATATTGTCTGACAATACGTGTATTTTTATTATTAAAAAATTCAAATTAAAAACATGCTGTCAGAGTGTTTTAGTTTTGTATAACAAAAAAGTGATCCGTAAATAAACAAAGCGTTTTATTGAAACCATTGAACGATTGTATTGTAGAAGCTTAATAATGAAACAAAATATTTTTTCGTTTTCATTTTAAGGCTTAGTGTAGGCTCTTAGGCTTCCATTATAATTATCTGTTTGAATATTATTTTAGTATGGCGCCGTGTCGTGGTCTTTGGTTATCAGTGTTATCACTCAACGTTTTAAAAAGGACACCAGAATGCCAGGCTATTTCAACCTTTCGCAATATCACAATATTCATATCAAAACCTTGACTTAGCGGTGCTTAAGGGCTTGCATCACAGTAAAGTCAGTCTCATTATTTGATTCTTGAAGTGATTTATAGATTTTTGCCGAAAGATAGTAGATGTCTGTGATATCTGAAAAATTTACACTCTACCATCAGATTCTAAAAAAAGAGTGAACAAGAGGAATAAGTCAACCATTAGCTCTCTCCTAATCCGTTCCTACTATTTCTACTTTTAGAAAAGTCAAGTTTGAAGAAATAAGATGATTTTCAATTGACACTACTCTCAAACAAGCGGTTGACAAGGCAGCTTTACATATAAATACAGGACAGGGTTGACTTGTTTGAGGTGCTTGAAAGATTGCCGCTTTTTTTTATCTTTACCATTTTAAGCCGTTTTGAAATTGAAATGTCCCTTTTTACAATCGAGGTAAAAATAAAAATAGATTTTTTAAATAATATTATTTATTACGAAAACGTCACAATATTGAAAGAAAAGTACATTTCAATATTATGGCAGTACGCCTGACCGTTGTATTCAACAAAGTATACCCAAATCCAAGAATTGCTTAAGCCAAATAGAAACAGTGAGAAGCATGCAGTTTTAAGCTATAGGTCTAAATCTTAGTTTGGATCGGATATTTGTATATTTTCATGTAATCTAGTATTATATACCATGTTTCCGTACGATGAAAAAAGTATTTTATTTTCACATTTAAAACTATCAGGTGTTTTGAGTGAAACAGAGAATTTGGGATCTTTTGGCTAGTCTATTTCAAAAAACACTGTCCTATATTAATGGTGTGTAGTAAATTTTGTTAATTAGTTGAAAATATTATTGAATTCAAGTTTTTAATGCGGTAAAAAAATGTGGCAATTTGTGGTGCTTTGCGGCATGCAGTGTCAAATGTACACGCCTTTTATCATTTCAATACGAACACATGGCTTACGGGTCTGCCTTGAAAAATAGAATATAAAAACAAAAAATGTTTTGAAAGAAACAGCTCGGACTGGGTAAGGAAAATTGTGTGTGTAGTGTTGAAAATACTTTTTAACACCACGAAAAAATGTTATGTATTTTAAAAAGATATACAAGAGAAGGCGAGAGGAAAATAAAAATATTTTATGCGAAGTGAAAGAGCTTTTAAGCTGACACACAAAATCATAGTTGCGTGCATAATTTATATTGTCACCTTTTGCTTGCTAACTGAATGGGATATTTTCGTTTTATTTCATTAAATATATCTTTTGATACAAATGCTCTTACACTCAAATATTTTGTTTTACACGTTATCATTAATGTAAAAAACGAATGCTTAAGAAATTTATTTCCGATTTTTATACGAACCATATCTTATATATAAAACCGAAACGGCGTATGTATGTATGTATGTCTCTAATTCCCTTTTTGCGTTGTTGGTCATTAAGTTGCCATAAAAACGAATATGAAAGAAAATATGTTTGAATTTTTATCGGCGAAGACATTTACTCAAAATGTAATAAATTAGTCTTCTACCAACTTTTTCTCGGCTTTTATTAATATAATAATGTTTATTATTTACGTGAAGGTATTATTTGACAGCAAATTAGATTTTTTCCTTGAATTTGGACATTTTAATGGGCGAGAATGCCCGGGGCTGTCATCAAATTAAATAAAGTTTGTGATTTTATTTTAACTCTATTTTGGATGTTAGATTTTGTGATATAATTATGTCGAATGATATAACATTAAATGATTATTGGTCGCTTAGTCCGAGCGACGCCGGTTAGCAATACTAGTTATAATATAAAATAAAATCTTAACTAAGGCATCTTAGTCAGAATTCAAATGTGTGTGATGCGTTTTCAGGATTTCCAGTTTTTTTGCTCTAAGCTGGTACCTTAACGCACAAACTTTTTTGTTTATTACAATATTTTTTAAATCATTAAGACAGTTTTCGCTGATGTGTTTTTTTTTTTATAAATAAACACAATTTCTACATGATAACATAATATTTCTATTAGGAATGGAAAAACTTTGTCGATAATTTAATTTTAATTTCAATTTTGAATGATATTACTCGAATGATTTAAAACTATGCCGTTGCTTATTATCCCAATATTTATGAATAATAATAGCTTATAATCATATTTTTTTTTGAATTTTATCCACGTATATAAGTATGCATAAGTGATAAAATTAATTTGATAATTATCTAATATTTTAGACTAAAATACTTTTATTAAGTATATTGTTTTTGATGCAATAATAACTTCATTTAGTATGTTTCATTATATAACAATTAGAATTAAAGAGAGGACGGTAAAAATGATGTAAGATAATATGTTTTTGCATAATATATAGTTAAATATGGAACAAACCCGGTGGCCGTTTTCCATATTATGTAATACAGCATTTTTTTTGTCTGCAGTAAAAAACAACTTATTCCATCACTTAGCACTTAGAGACTTATTAAAAAAATCTTTGTTGTCTGTCACAGATTGTAGCACGAGTAATTAATTTTTTCCTCGACGTGAGAAAAAATCTTCACAGAAGAAGCGACATGCAGACTTCATAAACGCTCTTTTAAAATTCCCAATCCGATTTGATCAGGTTCCTTGATTAGGCACATTTATGGATGAGATTAAACGAACCGTGACTCGACGAATCAGATCTCAAAGGTTTTTAAAGGAGACTTTTTCTCGCATAACTTAAATGCAGTGAGATATTTGAATAGAACTGAATTATTATAGGAATCAAATTTTAATATCAACGTTTTTTGTGATATTGCCTCGATATGACAATTTAAGATTTGAGCACATCAAAGATTTCATGTTTTTTTGATAATATGAATTCCATTCGGATGAAGGAAGTGCTTCAAACTGTTTTGAAATAAATAAATTATGTTTCTGAAAATGTTTTTTTATAACCGCTTAGTTATAATTAAAAATATTGTTTCATATATCTTAAAAAGTTTTTTTTTATTTGAGAAAAAAATACATAAGAGTGATACTCTATTTGTTCTCTTTTTTTTACCGACATGTACAGTCATTTTGAAAGACGACTGTTTTATGAACAATAATATGAATCATTAAGAATCAATTACATGATTCGATTATGTTTTGAAGATACTTCTAAAAATACATACCACTTAAAATGAAAATTCGTTTGAGGATTTTTCTTTTTCTTTTCCAGGTATAAAGCTTCAGCTGAAAAAATCTTTATCAGTGTAGTAATAACTCACAATAAATGTAAGGAATAGATATGAAGGTTTAACCTGTATCCACTCTTTGTTTTGCAGGCTTCACATAGCCCTACTAAATTCATATAAGAAGAAAATAAAAGTTGCGTACGCACAATTTTTAAAATATTGAGATTAAACTCATTTAATTTTAACGATTGCTAATATTTTTTAAGCTTTACAAAAAATATTTTAAATATATAACGACATATCGTCGGTGCGCATCAAATATGAGGCATGTGACTCTGAGCACATTCTGAGATAATCGATAAAAACTGTTTAAAAAAATAACGAAATTAAATATAACACTTCTAATAATGGACAAATTACCGAAAAAGTCATTTACTTTATATAAGAATACATTTATTGCAAATATTTACTATTTTGAACAAGAAAAAAGCTTTTAACTGCGTTTTCGGCACACGCCTCATATTCTATGCGCAGTTTTCGTCACATAGCCCATATTTAATACTAGCTGTCAAAACATTTCAAATTTGGTAACTAAGTACGAGTCTCGTATAAAGTTAACAGAAACAATAAATGAGATTCTATTATCAATAAATTTATGTGAATGTTATACACTATGAAATGGAATTGTGCATTACGAAATAATATATTAATTTTCTCTTTTCGGAAACATTTTTTTGACTTCGGCTGATAATGTTCATTTCATTCCACATTTCCATTAAGTATTTACACTTATCGTTGGGTTATTACAACACCCAGATTTACATTACCGATATTTAAACAGAAAAAATCCATATAAAACATGTTGGCGGTGCACCAATAATCAAATGTGTAAGCAAATTTTTTTTGCGCGGAAGCCGTTTTTTATGTAATTCTTACCTCTTGTTTTTTTAATAAATTTTGTTCTTTGACAATATTGTAAGCACGCATTTTAATCATTCTCCATTGCACAAATAAGCACACGATCATTTTAAAGCTACTTTTATTTCATCGTAAAGTCATCGAACCAAAAATTATAAGCAGGAGCGTCACAACGAAGTGTTTTTTTACAACATTGACATCAGTAATTGGAACAAAATTCACAACGCCAAGAAAACTAAATTGAAAATATAAAATTTTAAATGAACATCCTCAAAGTAACCGCCGAATCCACCGAAAATACTAAATTAACGTTTTTGCTCCTACAATTCCCATATGGAAGTTAAATAGTTTTCAAAGGGTCTACATGTCTTTCACAAGTTTGAATTTTTGTAATGCCTGAATTTGAAATCAGACAATGCAAGCCGCTTTTAGATTAAATAAAGACACCTCAACATTCACTTATCATTAATTGCTTGGGAATCACTCGTTCAATGCATATGAATGGGTTAAATTGTTACATAAAACACAACTAACACAAATTATTTTATCAGAAAATATTACAAATATATAGGGTTCGGCTTTTAAGCTATTAAGTTTGCCAATTTTAAATTAGAAACTGAACCTTACAAACTCAACATTTTTTTACCTATTCAAGTAAATAGCATGAATTATGAATTCTAACACCTTAAATTTATCAATTGTTAAGTAATGGGTGGGATAAAACCCACCAATTGTATTTGTCGTAATAATTACTGTTCAAGATACTACATTTCAAATACCTAATAATAATAATTTACCCTCACAATTCATGAAACTCATTGAGCTCAAAACATTCGCTAATTCATAAAGATTACGTTAAAACCAATAAACATTGTGATCAACTTTTAATTTTACATATAAATTACAAAAACTGTTTACTACGCGTCAGTTCAAGTTCATTCATGCGCTTGAAATGCCTGAAGATGGCCAATGGTGAAGCCCGAGTCGTTAGTGACAAAACTCATGGAAAAGTTCAAAATTCATATTTGATGTTGAAATTTCATCAAGAACCATCAGTCGAAATTACAAATAATGTTATTTTAAATGTGAAATTAGACACCTCCTTACAGATTTTGTAGCCTTATAATAGTGTGTCAATGCTTTGTCAAATGTGGTGAGTTTCCTATTTTTTTGTAGTTTCAAATATGTATTAATTTATTTAAGACATAATAACTTCCCACTTATTTATAAATCAAATGTTCAGTGGCAGGAAAACAGTGATATTCGGTGGATTTCTATACTTTGATGTGAAAAACGGTCACATGCCTCATATTTAATATCAAAGTTTTGAAAGTTGGCACATAGCCCATTTTCTATCTCCTTAAATATTGGTTTTTCTCACATTTTTAAAATTTTAAAAGGTGTAGAAAAAAAAATGGTTGTCTGTAAAGTCAGACAACGTCATAAGAAAACATTGATGAAATGATTGCATACTTTTATGAATAAAATGGAATCATTTTTATTGAATTATCATTATTTTGTGTGACTTTAGGCGGTTCTGCGAAAGAAGTCGTTGATAATTTATTGTTTATTTAAAGTATATTTGTTAAACGTTAATCAGATTTTTAATATGCAAGAATTAATTACCTTTATTGCCGCAATTGTTGTTGTAATATAAACAATGAAAACCACATTAAATTTTCACTTCACTTTATAAACAGTTGTAAACAGATCACGTGTAGGAACTGTAGGTGTATAAGTTGTGTGCTGCCGCTGTCTCTTTTCTACTCAGACGCATCGACCAATCGAGTGGAAGAGAGATAGATGCGGCACAATCCGAACGGTAGGCCGATCGTGCCTCTCTATCGCTTATCCGCGCTCTCGCTCGCACGTTTGCCTTCGGCGTAACGCGACAAACGGGACAATGAGTCATGTTTTTTCGTGCGTGCAGCGGGCGTTCATCGATTTATAAGACGTTGTCACGTCAAAAAAGAAAACGAACTGTATATTTATCTAATTTTCGTAAAAATGGACACATACCTCCTATTTGAGGCGCAGCGACGATATATTAATTTATGTTAAAATACTTGAAATCAAAATATCAACTTACATACACCTACCGAATAACTCTGAAAAAAAAATTGAATACGAGTAATAATTACATTTTATCTTTCGTATATAAAATTGGCCAAGCTAGTTAATTATATGAGAAAAATATCATATCGATCTGATATTTTAACCAATTTATGGCAAATCGTTTATCAGCTTCAACGCTATGAAGAAAATATTTTTATTTTAAGCTATGATATTTTGAAAAAAGAAAACTTTTTTTAAAAAAGCCAAATATTTTATGTTGGATTTCCTAATGAATGAAGAAAAGTTTGATATTAAATATTCAGTAACTGGGACTTATGGTAAATAAGTTGACATTCTTGAAATCAGCAGTTGTATACACGTTGCGGATGTGACGGGTTAAATGACTTGTATTTTATTTGGCGCTACAACACTGAGTCACAGACGACAGTGTAAGCGTTTGTAATTGTAATACTATTTCAAATGTTTTATGAAAACAAAACAAAATGCCGGTAGCTCGGCGAATGAAAAGAAAACTCTCAAAAATATAAGAATCCATTAGATCGGATTTATTTTCAGTCCCGATAAAAATTATTTGAAATGTTTACATGACTAACTAGAGGAACAAGCGACAAAAAGCTGCGCTGCGTGTCAGAGTGTATTTATATTGAGAGAATTATTTCCGAGTGGAACTAAAGAAACTGATCGAATCGTTAAAAGAACTGTCGCTTTAGATCATATCATCGAGTGAAATTGAGTTCCTGATGTAAAGATTTTTTTTCATTTTAAAATTTAATGGGAATACATTTTTTTTTAATTATCATCTTAAGTAAAAATAAGTATTGATACCGCCCTATATGTAAGGTCATCAGAACTCTCTCGAACGGTCTAATTGTCACCTCAGTCTATGAGTTAAACCGATATCAGGATATTAAATTCAGTCTAATAATGCCCTATATTGAAATCTATAGCGATCCAATATAGGGTAAAAAAAAAACCGTTAATTTAAAAAAAAAAAAACATGCGACATCCAGGCGCAACGACACCTGAGATAGGTATGGAGCAGCGTTCTCGCTCTAACTATCGCTCTATCTCTTTCGCCCGGGCTGCGTAAGATACGTGGTATTTCACGCAGCCTCCTCTAAATGGTACAGTGGACGCAACTTCTGCTCCACTCAGACCACATTTTATGGAGGCGTCGCTCGCTACAACCGAACGATATAGGGCACATAAGAGCAGGTTTTTTATTCATTCGGTCTGTCAGGTTTCTACGGTAACTTGGAGTGTGCACTATTAAAGCCATATAAAGCCTTTAACTTGGTCGACGGCCCTAGCCTCCCATAATTAAGGATTTACAATAGTTGCCCTCTGTTCCGGGAAACCTTCCCCAGTCAGAGACTAAACCTCTGGGAAGCACTTTGCGAGTTGTAAATTTTGGTGAAAGCCAAGTCTTGAGCGGTGTTACCAGACTCGAAATCTTCTTCTCCCCCTGGAATCCGCTATTCCCAGATCCTGAAACCAGTACCGCGAAATCGCCAATCGTTCTGGCCGCCAATCGTTGGCTATATAATCACCGCGCATCTTTTGGTTTGGGTTTTGTCCTGAATTCCTGAACCAATAACTTCTAGTATTTTCTTTTTAAATTTAAATTCATGTACTAACTTCTTGTTACAAAATAAATTCTTAAATAAATGTGTGTGTGCTTTGCACTATTTTTTTTGACACTTTGAGATATTTTTACTTAGAGCATCCTATTTTCCATCTTCTATCCCTAATTCCTATCCCCTTGAGTGACGGACAGAGGTTCCCTCTCATTTAACGAGGGAAACCGAATCCAGGTCGTCTCAGTATTAAAAATGAAAATTTATTGTATAAGTTACTAGAAACTTAAAAAAGTATTTATGCAGCTTACATTGCTCGCGATGAGCAAAACTATAACCAAAAAATCAGGAAGCAGTCCGAAAAAATCGAATCGTAAATGAATATTTATACCGTCAAAAATAATTCTTATACCTTGTTTATCGGAGTTAAAGTGATATTGCTGACAACTTTACGATCCTAAAAACGACATAGTCATAGCCATCGGTAAAATTCACGTTAAACTTCCATTGGGAGTCCATATCGGGAGCGGCATAGTTAATCTTAAAAAAAAAAAACTTTCGGTATCCCTAGGCATTAAAGTGCACGAGTAAACTGAAATTCATTTCTTTTCGGTGATTTGAAACCCTTTCAAACCAAATATTTATATTATTGTGTCAGCTGGATACATTTAATTGGAAATCAAACTCTATAATGCACATCAGGAGATAATTTTCAAAAGTGGATAATTCCAAAATATTCTTTTCAACTGCCAGTTTTAGATCAAGCTTTTGAGAACTTTTTTATTCACATGGAAAAGTTTGAATGTTTACACATTATCCGAAATTCTTTAGTTTATAACATATTTTAAAAATATTGATAGTAAACACAAATTTATGAGGAAACAGTAATGAAAATATCTCACATTCTCAGTTTTTCAACAAATGGATTTGTCCCCTTTTGAAAATTACCTGCTGATCATGTGCTTTTATTACAAAAGTTCAGCGACCGATTATTATAATGATTAAATTGAAAATATTAAGAAGCATGAAATAATATATGAATACAATACAAATACGTGTATGTAACCTTTGTGAATCGTTAAAAATACCAGACCGCAGGAATGCTCACTCATGATGGAAGCAATTCATTCTGCATGCAAAGTTCTTTTGAAACATTCATTTCAATGGTCACGCGTTCTTGAATCTTTTCACACATGCTCATGGGTTGTACATCATTCAATTAAAAATAACCGCTTAAGCCACTTCATTGTGGTAGTAATATTACCAAGTGAAAATGCAGTTGGATATTTTTTATTGATTGATGTAAGTCGTTTACAATTTACGAATATTTATGATCACTTAAAATAAAAAAACATTTTTAGTACATATTCCACATCATTTTTTTTTGGATCAGGACTGGTTTCGCTCATGGCAAGCATCGTCAACTGAATATTTATGAATCGATTAACTACCAGATTAGAAATATAATTACGAAAACTATTGTTTATTTTTTTTTGATTCATATGTAATGTTTTAACAGCGCTAAATTGAGGAGTAAAATGAAATAACATTATCATTCATATTAAATTTACTTTCTTTCAGAATGAATGAAAGCTTAAACTGTCTTTAGTATTAACAGTGAACGATTGAATTGATAAATGTAAGATTTAAAGATTACTTTTCAGTAAAAGACAAACAAAACAAAATTATGAAACTGATTTCATTCTGCTACACGTTAAAGGATATATTATGCTTTCTGAAAATCAATAAAAAACCGTCATGCCATTGTTGGTAATAACTTGACTTTAAAAACCATTTCATTTAAAATGCTCAGTGACTTTTGTAAAAATAGTGATAAAACAATGAAAACCAATGATCTTTTGACTTCAATAATACCGAAATATTGAAATGAATGTCTTGTTTCTTTTTGTACGTGCACTTACTTTACGTTTGAACAAAAGCAATGCAATGGGATGCAACAGTGAATTTAGCATACGCTGTGAAATAAACTAAAACAAGATGGTCGTGAGAGCATTTTCCTGCTGTGTGCTCACTTTTCCACCCAAGGTGTGTTATGCCTTTGGCAAGACGACTCGCGAGAGATCACAGCACTGGAAAAATTGTATTATTGTTATCACTCGCGTAAGTACTACAAATTTGCGAGCAAGCAAGTGATAATCAGTTGTTGTGATATCTACAAGAAAATTTTGTTAGACGATGTGTAAGTTTATTTATTTATTAGATTGTTTTATTTTTGCTTTTGTTAACGAGACATGTTTTACAAACAGTTTTCTCTTAGCTATGTGTCTTTTCATAATACAAAAGTAAGTTGTTATATCCTGTTAACTAGCAGTAATATAAAATCGTTGAATTTCATTGTTCAGCTCAAAAATAATAATTAATATGCTGTATTGGAAAATAAAAAACATTTTGATTTTGCGATTTCTAAAGATTCACTGTAGCCATT
Source organism: Himalopsyche kuldschensis (assembly GCA_028554975.1). NCBI lineage: Eukaryota > Metazoa > Arthropoda > Insecta > Trichoptera > Rhyacophilidae > Himalopsyche > Himalopsyche kuldschensis. The sequence continues at coordinate 1,407,130 of JAHFWI010000060.1, read as the reverse complement.
TAATAATTATAAATTTCTCACATTTTTCTTGTAACAAACTTTTTAAATATTTACTTGGATACAATTAATATGATGTGTGGATGTCAGGGCTGCTTTCATTCCCAATAACTAGAGCTTTTATCATAAGACTGAATAAGAAATTTGTAATTACGGTACAAATCCATAATCATGATACACATTGTCGGGCATGGCTTAGGAAAACATTATTATCTTATGTAAAAAAGGTAAATATAAAATATTCTAGCGAAGACTTTTGTGTGAGAAAAATGTGAAAGGTATTTAATGCTTTATTTTTAATTGATGAATACCATGAAAGGGTTGACACTTAAAAAATTCAAAAGGAACGTCATCGAGGGATGGTTATATTCAATTAATCAAGGAACACCTCTTCTACCGTCGCGCGGGAGTAAGGGTGTGATGAGTTAATCTCGTTAAGGTTGCGCTGTTCACAGTTATAATTAATATGGCAGAAGGTCGCGCTCTACCGCGCGACTGAGCAACAAATCAACCTGTCGTGAGTTGGCGCGTTTCATGCTATTATACCACTACGTTGTTACAATGATACGATGACTCTACGCCGTAGTATGAGTGATTTAATAACTGCTACAGGTGATGTTCGCCTGATACTTTGTGTGCAATTCAATCATGAAATTTAATTAAAAAGACATTTTAGTACATTATTATTAGTTTATTTTCTTAAACGAATCCTTTAATGTGAATGCTCAGCTAATAATATTTGGCGGTCATGAACTTTGAAAAGGATTTATATTTAATTATTGAAGGAGAGGTTGCCATGAAATGGATATTTTGAGAAGTGATCACCGAAGACCGATTGCGGTCCTGAATTTTATAAAATTATATAAAAAAGTACTTAAAGTTTGTCTTTATTTATTTTAAATAATTCCAATCAATCAAAAAGTGACAGTTACACTATAAATATGATGAATCTACGAGCCAAGATATTGCAAAGTTTATATTTAATGTAAACCTAAAGAACGGAAAGACACTACTTACACACACACGTATGCAATTGTATACGTAGATTTCCTTTGCACGCGTTACCTGGATGCTGAATATCACTCAGCCGCAGACTTTTGTTATATAATTAAAATTATGGATTCTTCAAAATTTTTTTATCATATTTTTTTAACGATAACAAATTGCAGCTATTCCAATTATCGGGGAGCTACAAATTATTTGGTACGAACATGACACGAAGATAATATGCTCGGCATTAAATAAATATTACTTCTCGTTGGAACGGTACCCAACATCAAAAGTGTCAGAAGAGTGACGCCCAGGCGTAATCGATCACTCATAATTACTTTTAGTCCCACTAAGATGAAATACGCACCGGTGTATGAATATCCAGGAAAAGTAATTAATTATAATATCGGGAAAATCTAAAGAACATTATGTAATTCAATAAAGAATATAATATATCATTCAATGCTTTTTAGTGACTATTACGTATTCACGTATAATTTTTAAGCGGAGACCGCTTTATGAAAAGGACATAGATTACAGAATTTGTTTGTCAAAAATTCTACAAGTGCTAATCTTTGTCACAGTTGACAACTGGTTCTTCGAGAAACCATAATTTTGATTGCATTTGAAATATAAATAATGGTGGAGAATAAATATTCACATACAGAAGCCGAAAAATGAGAGGATTATATGTATGATATGATATAATTCAACCTGGCTCCAAATCACTTATAACAACTGATTTAATTGAAATAAACGATTAAATAACATGACTGCTCCTAATTTGGAGCATATGGACTCCTTACGGAATTTATCTCAACATATGTTTTTTCTACGAGAACTGCTTGTTACTCGGGATTACTTGGGATGGAATGGATATGAGGACTGGGGCAGGACTAGTGATTAGTTAATCGCTGTCACTATGCCTCGCTCTTTCTGATCAGAAAGGTAGGAAGGGATTTTCACCAACACAAACACCCATGCCTTTGAACAGATTTATCGACTGAATAAAACCGCTGGGCGATCCGGCACGCAAGCCAACACCGTTGACACTGCGCCATGGACCGGACATAACATGACTGGAGATGAGAAAAAAATTTAGCTTCGTTAAAAGACAGCATCAAGCGAAAGAAGACTTTGAATATATTCAGGAGAATATAAGAATTGCAAAGATTTCCAAGGTTCAAAAACCGTGTGGAGTCCCTATGGCCAAACTGCGGTCGGTCACGCAAGAGGGATCTTTCCAGGAATTGCATTTGCCACTGTAAGTACATGGAAATGCAGAATCGTTGCCAAGAAACCTTTTCATAAGATCGCAAATATTGAAAAAAGTAGGTAAAAGTATATAAAATGTATAGGCTCGCGTGAGAGCTTCTCGCTCTTTGTAAATCTATCACGTAGTTATATGATATTGACGCATACTTTCATATGCTTTTCATATTAAAATGATGCAGCACATAATCAAAAAAGATGTAGTAGTTTTTTCGCGCATATATATTTTTCTAATCAAAATTTTTCTGAAGTGACGTAATTTCATCGTATATTATCTTTTAAAACAGTCCCTTACTACCACTTTTAAGGTGTTCACTGTCAATACTCGGTGGAATGGCACTATAATAAAATTAATAAAACATTTAAGTACTGATTCCACATAAAATTTATTGGATCAGGACCGGTTTCGTTCATGGCGAGCATTCATCAAAGCGAATGTCATCAAGTTCTATCGCGAAAGTTCAAAAAAGATATATGTGTATAAAACAATGTTTTAGATGTTTTGAAGACTCTTGGCAATTTATTAAAATTCTAGCCTATTCATTGAAACTATGTTATTGTGATTTTAGAGGTTAACCTATTTCTACACTTAATCAAATGATGATTATTTTAAATCATATGACTAGCAAACTTCGAAAAGAAGCAATACTTTTAAAATATTCAATACCCTAATTTATTCTGATATCAAAATGTCTACTTAGGAAGTTAAACTTTATTATTTTTTTCGATTATTTAAATCTGAGAATTCGAAACAATTCTTGTTCTGGTGGCAGTATGGCAATATAAATTTCAATTGATGGAGAAAAATGGATAACGTATTTTATGCTTCAAAAATAATTGGTTTAATGAAGATAGAAAATAATTTTATTAAATTATTTTATATTTCAAATTCGTTCGTCGATATTTAATAATTAAGGAATATATTGGTACTTTTATAAAAATAAGTATGATGGAACGTCGGATTTTTTAAGATTATATATATTATGTATATAAGTGATATCAGTAGATATATAAAATTTTATGAAATAATTACTTTGCCTGCATTGAAATAGTGGTACTCAATTGAGATAAACTGAATATTATCGAGACATATCCTAAATAAATAAATTATAAAATAAACATATTTTTGTTACAAATAATATGCATTATCAGGTAGGTAATTTTTTCACATATTATGTTCTGATATAACTCAGGACTGGTTTCGCTCATCGCGAGCATTATCAGCTGACTTTATTTCCAAAATATGTCAATTTAATTACGAAATATAGTTCTCAAGTTTAAATATAGTGCTTTATTACTGTATAACTAATTTAAGTTTAAAAGTTGAATAAAAGCTTTCAACTTTCAGTGCAACATAGAAAATTAACTTACAAAGAAGGTTACTTTAATCGGATAGTGTCAATTCATTAACAAAGAACAACGTTTTCGAGTATTAATTTCATCCCTTGCTACGATTTTCATTAAGCCGACTGAAATGTTAATTTCAGATTCGAAATGTGTATACGCAAACAGCACAAAGCTGTTATCGATAAAAACCTCTCACCTCCAAATTAATTGAAACAAAATGTTTGGTAAAATTTGCATACAATTTTATCAAACTAGCCATTTTGTTTGGGCTATGTTCCATTCAAGCTAAAATATTCACTCAGAAATGTCATATTTTCATAAAATTGAGGGCAAAAATGAAAAAATATATAATGTGTGATGAAAGCGATTTTTAAATACTAGTAATATCATAAAGTACGCTTTTGTCGCCAAAAAAACTGTATTGAAATAGCGGGAAGTGATGATACAGTTAATTTGAAATGAATACATATTTGCCGCATCCATATAATATGGAAAATGTTTGCGTTGTCCCCGCGAGACCAAACCAAGAAACGACTAAATGTCAAATTTTGTATACTTATCTTTGAACCTGTCGATCTGTTAATTATTCAGCTTTTATCAGTGATTTATTTTCTATAACTCAATGATATAATGATAATTTGTCACGAATCAGTATACATATATATACAAGTAAAAATAGTGAAATGAATATTAAAAAAAATCTCAAAAAATATGTTTCGTATGATAGGGTGGTGGCCATTAGATTGAATATATTCACACTGTATTTTAAAGTTAAATATTTAGTAATTCACCGACGGATATGGTTCATTTAAAATAATTATGAATTGTTAATCAATGTAATGGAGTTTTTAAATTAAAATCATTTAACCAGATATATTATGAAGGCGATGCTTCCTATTGTAGACCTGTCGCACAGTCAGTGGTGTTTGTTGTATAGTTACTTCTATTCGGAGTGTCTCCCTATCTGAGAGCACATTCTGGCAAAACAATGAATGCATTTTGCCAGACGTCGTCACTTTGACAGCCTCGCGGGACGCATTGTTCGAGGTTGTCGCGGCAGCAGTACCCGCCACCTCCGTTCGTCGCCAATTTCTCCTTATCTTCCCGCAGCTTGAAAGCTTCTGCTAAGTAGTTTTATTATGCCGAGAAAGATACAATGTGAGTATTCATTTCAAAGGTGTCTGGCGAACGATATAATTCATCAATACACCACTCCATGGCGTATTACTAAACATATTTTTTTACTTGCCACTGTTCACTTTCAAAATGGTTTCTTTAAATGATTCGAGACAGTTAAAGACTGTTACAAATTCGTACCATAAGTTGCGTTATTGTTGCCAAGTGCATCAAATCTTCGGCCTTGTTAATAATGTATTATTTAGTTTGAAACTTATACTTTTCCGAATAAGAGATTTGACTGCGAATTCTTGTTATGGCCATAACCCACTTACTAGGATTGGGGTTTGCCGAAATCTTTAAGTACAAAAGAAAAGCCCAGCGGCGAAAGATCATAATGAGTTATTATAAATACCTCACTTTTTTTTCAAACTATTTCATGCAATCTCATCATAAAGATTTAACGTTAAAGATCTAACTTTAAGATCTAAATTATTTATTTTTTAAAGTTGAGGTATTACTTTGATACTTTGAAACGATTTTAAGATTTGTATCTTAATATATGAATGTTTACCATGTTTCTTTTTTTAATAAATTACCAAGAAAAAACCAATTTTACTCATTCAACAAAATTTATTGAAAAACAATAAACATCTGTTGCTGTTTTTCTCTACGCTTCGTGAATTATTTTTCTGCATTCTTCCTTAAAGCATTTATAGTACACCCAAAATCATGTTATACATAACATACTGTTATTCGTAAAATAGGTTTTTTTCAAAATAATAATAATATCACTTATAATAAATATACGCATAATTCATTTTATTTTAGTTTTTTTCCTAAGTAATTATATGTATTCTATTACATGAATAAAATTGCTTTATAAAACTAAGCACAGTCGTTGTTTCTTAATGAAATATTTGGGTGTTTTCTTTAAATTATGAAAATTTGATATTTTATTTGATTACATAACAGTTTTTTCTAAAGAAAGTTATGAGCGAAGATTATCCGCCTAAATGATTTGAAAAAATTGGTCTTTGAGAAGTCGCTACAAAATGTATGCAATCATACAATACTAATAGCAATGCAATTTATTTATTTTTAAAGAAATGATCACACCGATTAGAGCACGAATGTTTATGCAAACTTTTTATGAATAATGATTAATTTCGTCTTTGATTACAATGAAAAACAAGTTAATGAGGACAGTAAGGATCACATAAAACGGATTAATATATTTTCATAATCTATTAAATAGCATAAACTCGTATTTGTTTATACGTTTTATATCGAACTCGTCCTGATGAAAATAGATCGAAATAACAACATATTACATGTGATAGTTTCGTGTAAACTTTTCATTTCAATTTAAATCATAAATAGTTAAGCAATGTATGAATAATGTGTTTACCGCTAAGTAAAGAATGCATGAAAATCTTATTTTAACTTGAATTTCTTGAATTTTGTACTTCAATCAACTCATTAATGATAGGTCGGATAAAACCCTAGATTTATTTTAAATATTCTTGTGTTATTATCTGGTGATAAATATTTTCAAAAATCCCCATAATTATACCAAACCCACTTAATTCATTGAAACTTGTATTCATTCAAATTTCGCTAATTTACATCTTAATAACCTTTTAACTTAGTGATCTACTTAAATTTTTGTATATAAACGATACAAACTGTTTACAACGCGTCAGTTCAAGTACATCCGTGCACTTGGAATGTCTGAAGATGCCGAAAGGCGAAACCCGGGTCGTTAGCGACAAAACTCATGGAAAAGTACAAAATTTAAACAAATCAAATTTGATATTGAAATTCCATCAAGCACCCTCAGTCGAACTACTTAATTATGCATGAAAATCTATTCGATAATTATTTTTAATCAGATAATGACAGAATTAGTAATGTATTATATCATAATTTAATTCCAGCAACGATACACAGTAAACAATTATAGCTTTATAGCTGGAACACAGTTTAATTGAACTATTTGTTACTCTTGATACGTGTACGAGGTACGTGTTTTTAATATTTTTTGATTTAGGAGGAAGTTGATTATTTCAGGTTGATAGGTCTACGATGGGAGCAATGCGCATAATTATTAAGATGCATTATGCTGCATATATTTAGATCTATGTATAATGGATAACGCTAAACAAACTGTACGTTACAAATTGTATATTTGTTCACTATAATATATATTATATATTGTCATTTCAATATACATTTTTAACAAAACTCGAGTTTGGCTTAGATTAACTACTGCGTTCACATGCATTCAAGAGCTTTAAACAAAGAAAATTTCCAGCTATTTATTCTTAATCAAAATAAAAGCCACATTTACTTATATAAGAGTGATACTATTGTTGTGTTTCCCGAAAATATTGAAAAGTTGACATATCGCTCTATGTATCTAGACGCTTAATATATTTTTAAGAAGTTCCATTGAAACTGTATTTCACATTATTTGACTTAATTGAATTTAGTACCGGTTTCACTCACCGAGCCCATTATGAACTGAATCAGTTGTCATTATTATAATGCCATTCCACCAAGTATTCAAAATGAATATCTTACAAGTTATCTGTTGGTTGACGCCTTAAAAATACCACAATCACAGTTACTACCAGCAATATTGTAAGAATTATATTCTAAGCAAACACTGGTGGTTATCTACGGCTATTTATTTTCCAAATGCCGATTTTCATGGTTTCGTTTACCTTTGTGCTGATAAATTCACTACTGGGATGTTTTATGGCAATTCTGTATGTCCAAAGGTAAGAGACATGTACGATTAAGCCCTATTGATACGAGGCAGTCTTTTATATGCAAAAAATAAATCTATTATACCTTGAAAGTTGTTTACTTGTTTAGGCTCAATCGTTTGAATAGTTTACGTTTGCAAAGACTTATAATGGTATCATTTCTTTGAGTGGAGTTTAACGCTCAAAGTTGTCGTTGTCGAAAGCGCATCTAAGCTGCAAAGGTTTCAAATATTAGGTAAAAATATATTGCTGTATATTTATTTATTGTCGTCAGTAAATTTCTATTGAAACCAGTTTCTAGTAAAAAACCACAGTATGTAGTAGTAGTAGGTAGCAAAATAACACAGAAAATATCTAAAAAATATATGAAATGCCAATTAAAATTTAACTGAATACACGAGAAATTTTATGGCACTATTTATAAAATATCTCGAAGCATGTGAAAATTGAAACGAAGATTTTAATTGGATAGAATTTTATTACAGACTGTGTGTAGCTTTAAATTTGCTAAAGATTCTTCGATACCGATGACTATGGTAATCATAGCATTACCATGTAAATACGTGGTTCTTTGAGAGCTTACAAAAGCGGTCAGCGCAAATTAGCCCCCGGGGAAAATCCTAACGACAATTACTGAAGATCGCTTAGTCACCATGATAGCATATGAGAGTTAGTCTTTCACCAGGCGGTAGGGGTATCAAGAAAGCTTTCGGCTATTTGGATTAACGTTAGATAGATAAAGTTCTCAACATGTTGAACTTTTTTAAAGAAGTGCTTTTATTACATAAAGTCCTAAATAAAAATTTCGTCAGGTAAATGCGTAAATAATTTAAGTCGATTAAGATCACAAGTGTGCAGGAGAGTCATTAAATGATTTGACTTTTTAACATCTTTTAAATTACAAAGCCTTTCATTTGAATTTCAGTGTTTGGATGAAGTTAAAACAGGCCTTAACGTTATATATTGGCCATTCAACACACTTTTTGATGAATTCAATGAAATGAATTGTAGTAAAACTGATAAATTTTTGCAAAATCTTCGAAATAGAAACTGTTCAAGTACTGGATTTTGACTCAATGTTTGGCAAATGATGAGTATAACATATACCAAAATTCGGTGAACATCCAGTTTGATTAGCAAACGCATTTCATTTGGTATTTTACCCTCATTATTTTCGATCAATAAACAAAGTTTGTGAAGAGCGTCTACATCGTTTAAATGATATATGTATACTGAAAGCACAACTCGATATCGTCGTTAAACTAGCAAAAAGGTTTACGTATTAACCCTTGTTTTGTAATAATCAACTGTTTAATCATGAAATGGAAACTATTCTATTTATAAACATTAATCTTTAATTGTAAAACATATAACATTCTTTAAACATTTGTGAATTCAATAAGAGTATAGTTAAGTTAAGTTTTTTTTCAATTGATATAGCGTGTCAACATCTATTGATATCCATTCATACCTCAAAACACACAATTTTCAATTTAAAGCCTTCTGCTTGGTAAAAAGCAACTGGAAACAGCTGTAATATAATTTTCTATATATATAATATAAAATACATACAAATAAAAAAGAAATGAAATTTCTTACCATCTTTTGATGGGATACAAGAAAATTAAGGTAACCCTTTTCATTGCATTCCTTCTTTTATATAGTTGAATAGCTTATCATATTTTTATAATATTTAGATTCCAAAATACAAGCTTGCTTATCAGGTAGACGATCGACATTGACAAAATAAATTCAATTTAATATGTGTTTTTAAAAACACCTTACAATATTAAACTAAATAAATATTTGATCTGTATATTCTTTATAGGCAAATTTTTATTAGTGCTAGCAAAAATAACAAAAGATTAAAATTAAAATTTTATATTTCATCAAATACAGTTGGTTGTTTTATAATATGGCTCTGTAACAGATGGGGATTCGCGGTTTTGTTCAGGGTCATCGAGGGAATACTTTGCAAGTAAATGACGAGCGATTATGTTTTCCCATTCTGGTTAAACTGAAATAACATTTTCTTTGATTATATATTTTTATCATTGCTTCTGAGCATACAATGGCAGCGAAGAAAAAATTTATCGTATTCTATTTGCTAGACCGATTCGTTGGCCACGTTAGATTAATTGTGAAATGAGCTACATTACATCATCCAAAATAATGAGAAAATAAGCTTTTTATCCGCGCATAAAAGAACAGTCTAAATAAAATTCATTTTTTAGGGAATTTATAATTTGAAGATAAAATCTATATTACATTAGTGGTACATAATATAAATTAAATTTGGTAGAGCACGCCAGATCAATTATCAAATTGATCAATCAATTATATTATATATTCAAAATGCCAATCCATAAACACATACGTTTTGATTTCCAGATGGTTTTGACCAATTATAAGTATTATATGTACTATAACTTGTTTTTTTTTTTAATTATTTTGAAATCAGTCGCTCAACTTGTCTATTTGAATAACCTCAATAAAAAAACCTCTAAAAAATACGATACTTATAAATGTATTCAATTTTTTTTTTACTGAGCAATTGCTTTATCAATTTAACACTTTATACTTGCGAAACTGATATATTTTTGTGTCTAGACTCAGTAAGGTTAGCCATGACTCGTTTTGGGACACAATGAAGTAATGTAAGAAACTATCTCAGTGAAAACTAAAATATTCCAGCGAAATGAAATTCCTTTACCACTGTTCCTTGATTCCTTTCCGACCTTACTAAGAAACGTTTCTTTGATAAAGTTATTTAAGTAGTTTTTATGAAACGAACGAAATGTCTCTGACAAATTTTAGAAAAATGTTACGGATTAACATATAAAGGATTATGGTAATATTTATATGAAACGGGCGAAATTTTATTACAATCTTTGTAATTTCCTTTCATATGATACTTCTTGTTACTGTGTTTTAATCTTTTGAAAGATTAAATTGGCATTTATAGAGTTACCCTGTTGGTGCTTTTTTAGCTTATAAAAAGGTGTGTTACACCTATATTTGACAAAGAAATCCTATGGAGCAGCAAAATTATCAACTTATTGATTGAGTACACATTTACTTGGTAGGACCCCATTATAATACGGAAAGAAAAATAGCAATGTATTTTAGTTCTACATAAATTATTTTATATATTTGTTGATAGCTATTTCGGCTTACGCCTTCGTCAGAACTATAGTTCTGACCAAGGTGTAAGACGAAATAGCTATCAACAAATATATAAAATAATTTATGTAGAACTAAAATACATTGCTATTTTTCTTTCCGTATTAAAATTATCAACATTAATTTAATTATTTTTTTTATATGACTTCTTTCGATTCTACTTAAAATGCAATAAAAGTTAGCTCAATATTTCGAATTCTCATATGTGTAATTCTCATATCTTTAAATTAATTTTATCACCCAAATTGTAAGGTCAAAAAATAAAAAAAATAGAACATAATTAATGTGATTGAATCTACAATTTGAATAAAGAGTTATGATGATTCATTCATCTGTCCGTAAATAATAAATCTAAAAGTCATGTAATGCGTATGAAAAAGAAAGAACCCCACAGTTCGACTACGCGAAAGCAAAATGGCATCCATTTAAAAGGCACATCACTCAAAACATACACCTTACGCCTAAAACCCTGAAAACGGAAGCAGAAATAGACTCAGCAGCCGCCGAGCTAACCGAAACCATCCTCACGGCCCGCCGCCGACACGTTCCAAAAGTGAAACCCTCACACGCACGCGCTGAGCTCACGGACGAAAGCCGCGAACTCAATCTTAAACGTAACAAACTGCGTAAAAAATGGAACAAAACCAACCGCGAAGATCACTTTGTCAAACGTGATATTAACTCTCTCACAACCAAAATCAAAGCCACGGTAAAAAGTCACAAAAGTGCTCTTTGGAAAGACACTCTCTAGCTGCCGAATATACACCGACAACCCTAAAAATTCACTTTGGGCGCTCTCTAGACGCATAAAAACGTCCTCGTCTGCAATCAAGCCACTCAGGCCTGACCCATCAAGCAAACAATTTGTCTACTCAGATCTTGAAAGGCTAATGCACTCGCCGATGCATTCGTCAAAAACTTTGAAATCCAGTCAGACACAGACACCGCTACAAAAGCGCTCGTGCAAAAGTCAATAGACTCCCTTGCTTCCCAAATCATTATCCCGGAAGATGTTAAAATCGTTGAGCCGGTTGAGATTGAGAAACTTATCAAAACACTCGTCGTTAAAAAGTGCCCGGTAGAGATAACATCAACAGCACTATCCTGAAACGCCTCCCGCAAAAAGGTATCATTTTCATAGCACAAATATATACTTCTTGTTTTCTACGTGGCTACTTTCCAGTAACGTGGAAAACTAACACACGTCGTCGCGATTCCAAAACCTAAAAAAGACCACTCATTAGCTGTCAACTACAGACCAATCAGTTTACTCGATTGCCTCAGCAAACTGCTCGAGAAAGTGATCCTTGACCGCTTTCTCCCCATTCTCTCATCTCCCGAATCTCAATACGGTTTCAGGAAAGGCCTCTCCACCGCCCTTCAGCTGACTCGCATCACGGGTCAGATCACCGAAGACTTTTACAGGGGAAGAACCACCGAGATGGTACTGCTTGATCTGGAAAAGGCATTTGATACAGTTTGGCACGACGGACTTGTTCACAAGCTCACACTCCCCCATACATTATTAAAATCATCCAAAACTATCTGAATGACCGATTTGTTTCCCTTTTCCACATGTAAGCTAGCTAAGTATTGACTTTCTAAGAGATTATGTCAGCTGAGGGCTTTGTGTGGGGAAAGCACTTAAGGAAAACCCCTTACGAGAATGATTGTCTTGGAATCATTAAAAAGGTTCAATTCTTACCAGGAATTGCTCGTAATGTTTACGTAGGCATTTATTTTCGACCCTCTGAAGGAGAATAAGTTTGCTGTCGGGGATGTCTACAGACGATATGGGAGAGGCGTACAGCATGGTTGGCTTAGTTATCATGTTCTATAGTGCCTTCTTATTAGCCATGCTGAGGAAGCTTCTAGCGTTGAATATTGGGTACAACGCGCCAATTGCAACGTGGGTTTTCCGCCTGGCTTCTGCAATGTGTGCAGACCAGGTGAAGGAGCAATCAAGAAATACCCCGAGGTATTTGACAGCTGGGCTGAAACAGCAAAGGATACCACAGACAGTTTTTTGTTTTTACGTTTACGTTTACGCGTGAAAAGGATCGCCTTTGTTTTCGCGCCGTTTACTTTGAGTCTCTAGCGACTGAAATAGTCAGTCAGCTGGGCTGTGCCAGACTCAAGGCGACGTATAGCTACGCAGCCCGCATCCTCTATGCAGCGGTTAAGAAGGAAAAATCCTCTCTCCGCTTATCCTCCGCTAGGGTTGCGGACTCCACATATAGTTTCAGTAGGAAAGAAAAAGTAGGAAAAAAATGTAATGTTTATCTAACTATTTATTATACGGAAGATAATTCTTCATTCTAAATTCTCTATTTTATATACCATTTAAACTATAATAAAGATAAGACTGAAAAGATAAGATGACTAAAAAGAAATCGCAAAAGTTTCAACATTTTTTACTTATAAGTGAAAAGCTGTGTGCTTCTTATTACACTTGAAATTCATGACTTTAAAGTTTCACCTTATGAACTAACAAACTATTGAAAATATATATGTAAATGCAAGACGATATTTACATGGTAGTGTTATTAATTTTTAACGATTGTTTAGTTTATTTGTTCCACGATGACTGAAAATAGTAGAAAACAAATCCGTCAATTTATGAGACAAAGGAATAAACGGTACTTCTAATTTTTACCCACTTCCAAGCTGGCAAACGGATGTGGAACGGACGTTTGGATCACGAATGCTCTATAAATGCTCAGTTAATACTACATTCATCACGCCAGGTTTGGCTTTGCTTGTGGAATTCAACGTCTAAAAAGAACATCGATATAAGGTTTTTGAGAATTGATAAAATTTTTTGATTTTGTGGGCAAAACAAAAAGTGACACATTGAAATATCTGACTTTTTATTCTCATCTATAAAATTTTACTGTTACCGAAGCTGTAGCGTCATCTAAATATTCAATACATCGTATAGTATTTTTACCTGATACGATATTTGGTGTTATAGATAAGACTATTTTTTATTATCGTTACTATACAGCTCGCTAGAGGCTCTTTATTTTATTTTTCAGCTTGGATATTTATTTTCTACACCCGTTATCGGATGCGATATCCGAAACATTATTTTTATTGCGATCGCCAGGCCACTTTAACAAAAATAATGAATTCACATGTACAAATAAGACAGAATAAAAAAAATACAATAAAACATTTTAACTACTTATTTTACATTAAATATATAAGATCAAGATTTCGGTTTCGTTCATGGCGAGCATTATCAACTGACATGTGAATTGACAGTGAACATCTTAAAAGTGAAAAAAATACCAATTTAATTATTAATAATATTTTTTCGCCAAGACTGCAAGCTCGTATTGCCGGAAAATTGAAAATGAATCTTCTTTAAAATATTTCAGAAAAATGTTGAGTTGGTTCAATGGAAATATTTTTTAATATATTTATTCAACCTATTGTCTATAACAGTGCTCCGCAACCCTTTTTGGTCCGCGGCACACCTACGTGTTATTCAAATTTTCACGGCACACCAGTATATATTTATATATAAAAATGCGCATATACAGAAATTACACGACTTTCATACACGCAATAAAGGAACTAAATATGATTTTTTAGTCTTTTATGCAAGCAAATAAAAAATATTCATTAATTGATTTAATTGGCATTTACTTAGTAGAACTCCATTAAAATACGGTGCTGGCATTTACTTCAAAAATATATAATATCAATTTAAGACATTTAATCCTTAATTAATACAATATAAAATTAGGATTTTAGAGCAGAAGAGATGTGTGTATACATAGATAAGAAAATGTATGTTTAAGCAAAGTTCCGAAATAACTATAAACTATATCGGTACCTTATTATGTTTGTAGACTAAAAAAAACGCTATTATTTCACCGTGCTTAAAAATATTCAGTTTTGGGAACAGAATATATGGTTTCCTTTATTAAATAAAATTAAAAAAATATTATACTGTCCGATTAATATTATATGTAAATTTTACAAGTAAACTTATGAATTAAAAATGAGCATAATTATACTATCAGAAAAAAGCATGATTTAAGCAAAATCAAATTAAATACCAAAATATTTTAGCAAATCGTAGTTAATCATTAAATATTACAAAACAGTACTCAATAATGTTTTTAATAGTTAAATGAATATAATGAAAAGTATATGGGATTGGATAGAAAAAGCAATCATATAACTTCACATTTAGTTGGCTGAAAATTATATTTACATAATATTATTAAAAAAGGTAATTTGAGAGGGCGAGATTGGGCAGGTGGCATGTACACATTTTCATTTTGGAAGACATCGTCGAATTTTGATAGTTTGTGGAGTTTTAAAACCTCAATTATTGTGGAACGACAAGCGGCAGGTACTGTTATGAAAATTATATAGAATTGGATAAAAAAAAAAAAAAAATATTTAGTTTTCAAATTTGGTGAAATCCATTTGTTGACAAACTGAGAAATTGAGATGTTTTCATTACTTTTTCCTCATAAGTTTGTATTTACAACCAATAATTTTAAAATATGTTTTAAATTAAAGAATTACAGATAATGGGTAAAATACAAGATAAATGTGAATAAAAAAGGTCACAAAAGTGAACAAAGCTTTTCTACACTTGTTCTAATTAAAAATGAAAAGCGATCATGATTAAAAGGCCTTGATCATGAGCTTCGAATATTGAACCAGACATAAAACGATTAGGCTCATCAAAACAAGCTCAAATATATCATTAATATATTTTTATGTTCATAGTTTAAAACTCATTGCAAAATCTTAACCCTGATATCAAAAACAAACTTTTAGTGGACATTATGTAAGTGAATATAAATAATTCTTAAGTTAAAAGAATCATTGCTTTTCAACATTATTCCATCGTCTTTTAAAAATATTCATTATATTATTATGCTAAACAATTTTTTTTATCCTAAATACCGATGTATTATTATGGTTTATGACCTGTAAATTATAATAAATTATTGTAAATTATGACTGTTAATTGCATTAAAAAACGGCGGATTAACAAAACTAAGTACATACCATGTGTTATTAATTAGTGATTCATTATTCTTTAACAATTTAAGCAGACAATTTAAATCTGAAGAAATCTTTTATAGTCCTTCATTGTAACATACACATAACACTTTTCACAATATATGTAACTCTTCACTTATAGTTTAAAAAAAAACAAGTAATTACGCGATAAATTTATTTAGGTACCATGTCAAATCAGGATTTCCAATTCTTAATCCTATTTTGTAGAAAATTGAAATCCAATAATGCTAACGATAAGTATTTAGATTAGGGGTTGCAATTTCAGTCGTTATGCACGCCATTGAAATTCCATGAAAGCTTTTATGGAATTTCAAGGAATCATTAGACATACATAAATACTTTTCAGAATATGAGACAAATAATGCATGTTTTGTTGACTATGGTGTTTGAGAAACATGCAATTACGCAATACATCTAGGTACCATATCGAATAAGATTTTCTTATTCTTAGGCCTATTTGTAAACAATAAAAATTCAATAATATTTACGATACATATGTATGTGTGTATTTTTCTTTGCTTTTTTGTGCTTTGTTAAAGTTATTTTATGCTTCGCTTAGGGATCACATATGCTTTATTTACAATTTATTTTTGTACATATTTGACACCGCCTTATGTGGTAGGTCATCAGAACTCTCTCGAACGATCTATTGTTCACCTCAGTCGATGAGTCAGTCGATATCAGAAAATAAATTCATTCTTATAATAATCTATATTGCAATCTATAGCGGTGCAATGTAGAGTTATTTCAATTTCTCTTATCTCTTGACGCCCGACAATGCATGTGCTTCATAAAAAGTTCATAATGCGATAAATCATCCCTTATCAGCGGGCGAACGATTTTTGAAACGGCCATTGTTTTTTCTTTCTAAAGTAACCGTTTGTTTTCATACAGCAGTGAGAGATTGGACTGCATTGAGAATGCACGCGCCTAATCCTCTCCCTCAGAATTAAATTCGCGTCAAATTCCTGATATCTTCTTCGCTATCGTAATATTTGTGTGTTGTATAACGTCTGTGTAAATCCTTGACGATTAAATAATGGGTGCGAATGAGCGCACCCACATAAGGCTTTGAGATCGTGTTTTGTTTTAAAGAGTACCATGTTTCTCCTACTCCGTCCCCAAAATCCCTCTTTCTGAGTGTCGGATAGGAGGCTCCTTCTCGATTAACGAGGGAGCCGGAATAAAGGTAGTCTCAATATATATATTTATATGTATAAAAAAAGTAAATGTACTTTATTTTTCAATATAAAATTGGTATGTTTGAATCGATGAAAATACGCCAGTATGAATAGATTGTATAGCTTAGTCAAAGAAGGTTTAAACATAGTTCTGAAGAGGGCGTGAGCCGAAATAGCAACTCAACATTATATTTTTTTATAGAGCTTAAATGTATTGTTGTTTTGGTAAATTATGGATATATGGTCATGGATCAGAATTCCAATCCACCCAAGCTAAGCTCAAAAAATTTATGCATGTATTTTATATTTTGACTTTACTCTTTGAGTTTTTGTGGATTATTATAAAATGTGAAAATGATTAAATCTGAAGAATATTACTGATTATTGTATGAGTTCTGAAAGAAGAATTTGTTTTCTAATATTAGCCTGTATTAAAATTATTCTTTTTATTTTAAACAAATAATAAACATATGTGACTTTCTCAATCTGTATAATATTATTATTTGTGTAGTTTGTGATTGCATTTTTGCTCCTGTAAATTAAAACAACTCGATTTCATACTTATTGCGAAGTATTCTTCAGAATCTTCTATTATAATAAATTTAAAAATTAAAGACGAAACATTTCAAAAAAAAATCGTAAGCCTTACATTTATTTCATTTAATGTGTCTTATTTTTCATAAATCTTTACAAAAATTTGGTCCCGTGACCGTATATCCATAATTTAACGTTATTTTTTCACCGTATTATAATGAAGTTCTACCAAGTGTATGCCAATTCAATCTATCACTAAGTTTTATTGTTAGTTGCGCAATATGGATGAATTAGCGAATGTTTTAATGTTGGTGAGTTTCAATGAATTGGATAAGTAATTGAATGGGAAAATTAAAATTTTCAGGCATTTAAAAAAATATGATGCTAAAATGAATTAACAGGTGATAGCATGAAAATGCCTTCCAATTTAATATGTGGGTTTTATTCGACGTATTATTACCGAATAGGTCTATTTGTATTGTTTAATTTATAATTAATCATATGACTATAGTGAATAACGAAGATTAAGTTACTCATTAAAAAATGGGAAACCATTCAGCGGTACTCGATTTATTTCCAGTATTTTTAATAATTTATGATTTAAGCCGCTTCATCCGCATTGAATGAGTGATGCTCTGAAAACAAAGTCTCAGATAACAAAAATAATTATTTCTGCAGCCGTGTGATTGCGTCTCAAAAAATTTGTAATATTGTGGACAAATTATTTGATTTTTTCTACTGTTATCCAAATTTGCCTCGCGGCACACCTGGTGGCGTCTCGCGGCACACCGGTTGCGGAGCACTGGTCTATAACACTAGCAAAAATATGTTTCAATTGAAATTAAACAATTTTATTAGATCATCCTCACAGAGATATTTGAAAAAATATTTTTGACGACGTATACCGAAACAAAAAGGTCTTGTTAATTGAAGTTCACATAACGTTGTACTTAAAGCAGATATTAATATATTGTAAATTGAAGTGGTTCGTGGTCGTTTATGCTACACTTATTAAGTTGCAAGATTTTTGAAAGAAATTCCTGTGTTTAGATTATTGTATTTTTATTGCTCTTTATAAAGTAATCTTGTCGATCTCTCATTTTGGATGAAACTATAGTTTTGGTCGTAGGATAACAAAGGATAAAAAAGAAACAGAAATGACCACACTATTTAAGCGCCGCACGATGTAAACTCTGACTTCAAAACTTCTGAACAGTTCACTTGAGTGTACGGTAGCCGTTGATACTAAATAAATTTTCTCCCCTCTGACATAAGAATCCACCTTCCGAACTATGCCCACTCGTTCAGTTTATAATAAGTGAGTTAAAAATTTTCGACGTCTGGCAAACGTTTTTTTTGTCATTCGGGAAATTCTCACCACTCTTTTGAGTGCATAAGTAGCGTGGTCAGTCTGTACTAATTGATTCATTTTATTTGAATTTATGTAGGATTAAAAATAGCGTAGGTATAAAGTTTATTTAAAATAAAACAATATTTTTACAATACTACACGTCAGTTTTGTTTGTTCAAGATCAAGAGTAATTACAACCGAAAAAGTGAATTAAAGTGTACAATTTTCAACATATTCGAATTTCTTTAATAAATCAAAGATTTTATCAGTCTTACAATTCCATCCATCCAATTGATACAATTAATCATACGTCGTACAAAAAAAGATGTTCGTCTCAATTGATCGACATGAAAGGTTTTTATATTGAACAAGTAAAAGATATAATCGTCATTTTTTAAGTCTACTGCATAAGTAATACGTGTGTTATGTCGCTTTTTTATGAGAAGTCAGCCGTCATATAGCAGCATTTTTCTTCAGCAAGATGAAAACAATTTTTTATTTTATACATGCATAAAGCTTCTACGCTCTTTCACTCGCTCTTAATTTATAAATAGTATATGAAAAATGGCTGCGTCAATATTAAATAATACAATTACAATTTACATAAATATATCAATAAAAAAAATTCACTGAAATAAACTTCAAATTGGGAGTTAAGGCAGTATTCTGATCTAGGATTCTGAAAAAGCCGTTTTTTTTTATTGCATATTTTCAATGTTTAGATCTTTGAAAATATGTCCTTACAAGATTTTGGTGTAAATTGTAATTATTGAATCTTTTATGGTATATACTAGGATTATATAAAAAAAAATTACTATTTTTAAAAAATTCGGAAAATCAAAAAACGGGGGGGAAAAAAGATGTTTTTTTTAAACCTCCACCATTTTGCGAAAAAAATATTTTTTGATTTTGTTCTAGTATATATTAGAAATGCATTTTTACTAATTATGAATATATTTTTTTTTTATTTCATGTGGCTAGAAAAGTTGGGAACGTGGCAACTATGGAGCGCAATTTTTTTGAGACCCCCTACTTTACCAGGTTTTTAGTTTTTGATGGATTTTGATGGTTTAAAATGGTCTGGAAAAAAGTTATCACTTTTGTTTATATAGCACTTGCAAAAACACCTTAAGTTGATTAAAACTAGACTTTAGCAATCGTCAATATAAAACTCAGTGTAAAATTTAAACAAATGGATTACCATTACTGCTTTATAGCCATTTACACTACGGGCGCTTAAATGTTAATTAACTTTTCTGAAATACATAACTGAAAAACATAAATAATGGGGCAATTCTAAATAAAATATTTACGCGAGCGTTTTCAATTTAAACAAATATTTGCGATCTCGTTACCCAATATCAATTATTCAAATAATAATTAATTGCATTTGAAGTTGGGACCGTCAGATTTTATCACATTGCAATCGGTGGCCCAATAAATTCTACAACGAGCGGTTATGTTCACAAACCATTTTTCGAAATATTCATTAAAAAATAATGAAATCATTTAACATGTACACAAGGATTTTCAACGTCACATACTTGTTTGTAATCTGAGAAGATATCTGTAATGGGATTTTAGCGCGTGGGCACCGTAACCAAAGCGAATGACAGTTACAACCCAGCAATAACGATCCCAACACGGAGTTTATCAAAAGCGATTAGGTTTTTATAAATAACTTTGCAACATATAAATTGAGGTAGAAAAATTATTGTTGAGATTATCCACACAGTTGTTATATCACATGTGCTAATAATCATATTTTCAAGTTAAAAGCCGTATTAACATTCACTCTTAATATTCTTAATACAATATGGAAAAATATAGAAAAAAAAAATCAAAGATGCTTATCAAAGGTGTGACATATTTTTTACAGCTGGGAATACATCTAGTATAATAACAGTTATTTTAATCTAATTTTATTTGAATAATTTTTCTTAACAAAATATAGTATGAAGATGAACTAAAAATGACTTAAATTTGAATACTATCTCATATAGGATCTTTCAAGGAACGCTCGTTTTTTAGGCTATATCATCAAAAGTTCTGCCGAGGAAACTATTTGACGTTTAGTGGTCAAATTCGTGTCAACCGGTTCGGTAAATAGTCAACCAACACCAGTACGTCACTGAAATGCAAAATCTGTCGAAAACATCACTACTCTGCGTGAGAGTGTACGGGAAAACCAAATGCATCCAATTTCCCGTCGTTCAAAAAAATTTGCGTTTATTTGACTTCAATTTGGAAAATTTTGCTTCGGGACTTGGGCCTGAACCCGTATAAAATTCAACTACCCCGGAGAATATGGATAACGACCACAGACAACGCCGTGTATTCGATACTTGGTCTCTATAGCAGATGGATTGAACAAAATAAGACCTCCCGAATACATACCACCAAGCAAAGCCGCGAAGAACATTTGAAAGACGTTATATTCCACACTTAATGCCATAAAATATACTTTCAAATAATAAATACTTAAAAATAAAATTTAGTGCATATCTCACCTATTTGTTTTATTCACATTTTTAAATCGAGCGTCCTTGATGAAATACCCTAAATCGAAAATTTTCTATGGATATTTGTTAATAAAACAAAAATTTTGCAGATTTTATTAATATTTGTGAAAATATAATGGATATTGTACATTACTGTTTTTAACACAGATGGATATGGTTTTCGCCAAAAATTATTGATGAAGCCAACTGAAGCGGCGGTAGTGAAAAAGTTTTCCATTGAACGTAGGGGGCCACCATCCCATTCAATTCGTTGCAAGCAATCCCTATGCCACAAGTAATAGAATTAGAGAGTAATAATCAGCATTCTCAATGCGTGGCGCGTAAAGTAAGCAAACTTTGTGAGAACTTTGAATGTTGTAAGTTGACTCTTAGATAAATATGGATAGCAGGAACACTTGATAGATTTGAGTTTTTTTATAGGATGCAACTTACCAAATAATATTTTACTGCAATTAATATTTGCATTATAAATTTGTTTGTCTACGAGATTAATATATGCACACTACTTCTTAAATGCTTTGCTATTTATCCATTTCCCACCACCGTTTTCCGCGGTAGAATTACCGGATAGCTTTTTTTATTGATTATAAAAATATTATGTAATTATTATATATTTATCGGAATAAACTAATATATTAATAAATAATTTACCCGATTACCCCTGAATACCAGTAAAGGCATGCATAATTCTCGGAAATTATTTTGTCCCATCTGCATTTCTTGTCGGTTAATCAAAAGACTATTTTTCAATGTTCTATTTTGTCTCTTGTCATAAAATCTCGTCATCATAAAGTTAAAGTCAACAAAACGGGAAACCATTTAAAAAAATATTACCTGATCCCAAAATTCACGCGTTCGGAAATGCAATGATAAAATATTCTATATATTTTTTTAAATAAGTAAATAAAATTTGGAAAGAGATGTTCATATGCTACGAACGAGTATTACTCGAGTATTTTTTTAAAAAAGTATCGAGTTCATGCAAAATGTACGAGTTTACTCGAATTGGAGTCTCTAGTTACTAGTCACCAAAGCCATCATTTTGTAAAGGAAATAATTAATACATACTATGAAAAGCTGCCTCATTTAATAAGTGATTATTCATACCGATTCAAGTAACCAATATTATTCTGGCTTTTTAAAGGCATATAACAGACTAACGTTGTGATCATTAATGAAAGCACCACATCACGATCAACATATGTTGGGTTCTATTCCAGAAATTGTGGATATAAGGTTTTTTAAATAATAATTAAAAATGCCTCTTTTTAGTCTCATTTACAAGTATCACGGAAATGTTATAAAATGAAAATCGTTGGACAATCTTAGTTTTATATAATATTATTTTTATTTTTATTGAAGGCCTGTTTCTTTTCCTAAATAAGTTTAACCAAAACCTTTAACCACTCCTATTCAATGCAGGCGACTGGGCTGAATGACGCTTTCCGGATTCAAATTCCTCCCCCGACGAGAGAGGAGCTTAAAATTCCTTAGCTAATTTCGATCACAGTTACATAGAGAGCTTTTGTCTTGCTGGGCTTTCTCGAGTGAAGCTTTTGCAAGCGGTCTCAGAAATGCCTCGTGATCTTTTAAGTATGAAATCGAAAAGCGAATTGGGAAATAGTTTGACGTTGTTGAGATACGAACATTTGTGGAATATGCATCAATGTATTATTCTTTTTATTTAATGATTCTTTTTTTATCAATAAGAAAAACGACGTGCTTTTTTACATTTATGACATATAATGATAATTGCCACGGAACAAAAATTATGAGCTGAAGCGGTTTGAGTAATACTTCCCATGTATTTTTAATGCTTTTTTCGGATATCTATTTGATGGAACTTCAAGTTCTGAGGCACGCTAGCGTCTTTTTTTTGTCTCCTTCGTTTCTAAGTTTTGTTTTAATATTCTAATTCCATTCCTTTCCAATCGTTACTGAAATTTACTGAGAAAACCAAATCTGTAAAGAATTTACAAACAGATAGTTATTCATGTAGTTGTTGGGATTTCATTTTCTTGTGACAATACAACAAATTATTCAGACCATACTTTCGCGAACGCTTAAGCTGTATAAGGTCACATAAACCGGATACGAAAAAAAACACGATCAATCAGTGTCAGCAGTAAATAATTGTAGGAAAATCATTATTTGTATTTATATTTTATCGGTTGATAATATTTGCGATAAACAGTCTTACAAAATAGTTAGGATTATTTAATTTTAAAGATATAATCACTTAAATATCTGATCTTCGCCACGGAAAAAAATGCACCTAGCTAAAAATATTCAGCGTGAAAACAATATATATTTAAATACTTTTAAAAAGTACGGTCGAATCATGGTACTATCTGTGGCCTTATTTGGTTTTAGAATAGAAAAAACCAAACGAAAACTAACCAAAATACCTGAAAGATTCTTTAATTTTACTGACGTTTCTGAGAGATGTTATTTTAACCCGTGCTAACTAATTGAAAGATTTATTTTGAGACATTTTGGATTTTGGAAGCACACATAGCCCAATATGTAGGGTGTTGAAATAAAGATAATTTAAATAAAGTAAAAATGAGCATGACTCGACAGGAGTTGCGCGTTACCTATACGATGTCGGGCTAGACTCAAAAGATTAGTAGGAATAAATTAAAAAAAAAAACAACGAATACTTACCTCACCCAAGGCGACACATAGACGATTTCTTCTTTTTACACCAGCGCTTAAATGAATCAATGCGCTGGTAAAAAAGATAGAATTTTATCAATAATTTTTAAATTCATTCAATTCTCATTGAAAAGAAGTATTATTAAGAATTTCGACTGAAAGTGCTAGATGGAATTTTAAAATCAAATTTGAATCGTTTGAATTTTGTACTTTTCCATGAGTTTTTTCGCTAACGGTCCGAGTTTCGCCTTTAGTCATCTTCAGGCATTTCATGTGCAAAGATGTACTTGAACTGACTATACTTGAAATTCCTAAAGATGCTGAAAGGCGAAACCCGCGTCATTAGCGACAAAAATTATGGAATAGTACAAAATTCAAACGATTCAAATTTGAAAAGAAGTATGTTAAAAATGAATTCCATGAGCAAATATTGTTACTAAAGTTGTGCTTAAAAATGGTAAACTTCAGTTAAACTTCAATGAATAAAACACGTCTCGCACTATTCGTGTACCGTGTAATGGGTTGTTTTCAAGTTTTAAAGCAGTTACGACAGCTGTTTCAAAAGAAGAAGTACACGTATGGAATAAACTCAGATGTAAGAGAAACGGTTTCTGTGAAGTATTTTATACGGAGATTTGGATGCGGTGCTCATTAAATTATTTGCAAAAAAAACTGAAGCGTATGAAAGAGTCGAATGGGAACTGTAACTGACGTGTGAACGCATACACATGCAATTTTATAAAGTATAAAAGTATTCCATTAAAATACACATTTATAATAATGTAAACATAATGCAAGAATTTAGAAAATGTAAATTATGCGTTAACTTTTTATGAATTTCAAATAAATACGTTTGAGTTAATCTGATTGGCATCGCATATTTTTTGGATGGTCAATTTTATGATGAAAGGGTTAGCCAAAACGTATAAACTGTGCATACATTGATTATTTTGTATTTTATGAGAGTAAATCATTAGTAAAAATGAGCCTATTTTTAATGTTGAAAAGACATTAAATAAAAATCTGATATTGACAATCTTTAAAATAAGTTACAAAATTAGGTATTTTCAATTATTTAATTTAATGGTTAAGGCAAAGATAATTATTTTTAAATAGTATGATAAATTACTAATATATATAATATTGAAGAATTATTTTTTATTTTGAGCATTAGGTATTTATTTAACATACAATTATCATTGAAGTTTTAATTTATAGTATACAAATGTCGATAAAGATCAGATATTTATTTTACTATTGAAGTTTTGAAATATGTACAGGTAAGAATAGAATTTGTCCAAATAAAACGTAATGTTTTTTACTTGCAGTATTTTGAAGCAATCACACTATATTTATAATTTTGAGAAAATTATAAAGTATCGTATATCAAGTATTCACTTACCAAGTATGTCACCTTTATCTCATGTTATTATTATAAAAAGATACCTGTCTTTTTTGTTTGGGTACAGTGATAGATTTGTCGTTTTTCACCATTCTCTATTAAAACATGATGTTTGTATTAAATATATTTTATGTTTTAATTCTGCTTTAAAGTTTAAGTTATATATCAGCTAAGAAGATAATTTAAAAACACCTGCTATACACAATAATAAGGATACTCTATTTTATATTTTAGCTTAAATTGGTCAGCACAAATATTTATCAGAGTGGCGAACCTTAACACTATGTGGAAAAATACAGCTAGGTAGTTCAATATAAAACAGTTACTGAGTACTAACATTTGGACGAGGTATTTTCGCTCCACAGAAAACTTTTTCAAAAGTAGAGTTTACACGTACGGAAACGCGCAGCGTGTCATCGCGTGGCACGTAGAGCTCGGGGTGTGGCACGTGGCTTTCGATGGTTTAGTTTACTCAGACATCTCAAGATATTTAGGCTCCATCTGGGTAAAAATCTTTAAGAAATCGGTTCAGCAAGCAAAAAGGTTTTTCCAAAAATTCAAAGGACTTGACAGTAATTATAGTTAAACATTTAAAAATTTTTTTTAAAAATAGTCCATCATTCACTTATTCACTAATTCACGTCCTGCAATTGTATACTTAACTGCCCGTAAACCAAACCCAAACTCATAATTTTTAGCTAGCCATGCCCGTTTTTCTTTCAAAATATCTCATTTTTCAGATCTTTCTCCTCGTATTATTTGGAAATATTTAGTAGATACAGCGAAGTATGAGAATTCCTCAATGCAATTCAAGTAGACTAATGTTGACTTGGTTGCAATATCGAATTAAAAAAATCACAGTTCCCTTTGAAAAGACAATACATCTCAACTTATTATAGAACGTACAATTTTATATTAATATTGAAATGTTTTAATTAGTATATTTAAAATCCCAATTTCTATATGCGTTTGACGTTTGATAGATATATATATATTTTTGCGGCTATTTTGTTTTAAAACGGTTTGTGATGGAGGCAAATTTAAGTATGTGATCAATTATTGCAATCGAAAATATGGTAGTTACTAATACTTTCAGTAGTGACGTGGTAAACAAAACGATCAACACCACTATCGAAGCAAATACATTACAAGCGTTCTGATTTAAGCGATTAATTATTTTTAAGAAGCGTGTTTTTCTCGGTAAAATGTAATATGTGATAGGTAACATAACTCCACCTTAATAGTAACAAATAAGATTTTCTCACTAGAATTTTATGGTTTGTTCATTGGTAAAATGATAGTAAGCATTTCCGGCAGTGTGACGATTCTATGTCCTTAAGGCGTAGAAGTACTTGTGAGTAGCTTACAAAGGATTATTATTTCCAGCGTCAGTCGCATCCTGAAGCGTTTGATCCCGTTTATTGTTGACAAAGAAATATTAGACGCCA
The DNA here is from genome assembly GCA_028554975.1 of Himalopsyche kuldschensis. NCBI lineage: Eukaryota > Metazoa > Arthropoda > Insecta > Trichoptera > Rhyacophilidae > Himalopsyche > Himalopsyche kuldschensis. The sequence goes on along the minus strand of JAHFWI010000060.1, from coordinate 1,380,300 downwards.
CGGGAATCTCTAAAGCTCGGATATATTATACCGCTTCAGAGCTTTACTCGAGTCGAATCGGAATATTGCCAGAATCTTTTGGGTGAATCGATCAAACAGAAAACGTATCCGACTTGATTTCAATTTACAAATTTGATACAAAATGATACTTTAAACGATATTTTTTCATATAACTTTGTTAATCAGAAAAAACTAAAAATAATAATGTTAAGCACATTTCTAAAGAAAATATATTTGACGCTTTTAATATGAAATATTGTATTTGTTTATGAATATATCAAGAAGTTAAAAGCAAAAAATGGCCAAGTATTTAGTTTTGAAATAAATTTATACCATAAATACAGATTTAGTTATCGTGGAAGTATTTTTTTTATTAAGAGTTATAGAGTGCGTTCTTAACAGATTTTTCATTATTTTATAAGCAAAACGTTGTTTTTGCATCAATTTTCATACAAAAAAATATTTCCTTGTTGTCTGAAGAATTTATTTATTTTTATTTACTTAATAATATATTGAGCATGAGTCTTTGAGATGTGATGTGATGCTAGAAGCGAGTGCTATAGATATCGGAGAACGAACAAAACCAATACGTTAATATTGCAACGGTTGGTAATTGCCTTTAACAGATTTAACGGTAAACTTCATGGATGGTTTCGGAATTTTCATTTTATTAGTAGATGACTGGCATCATTAAAAATAATATGGTCTATGAAGCAGTGTTCTAAGTTTAATAATCGATTTCAAATAGGGTGTAGCGACATGTGGTTAAATCTATCTCTGGATAGCCTTATTATATATATTTTCAATTCAGTGATGTGAATAGCATGAATTTTCGTGTTTTAAATTTAAATGACACAAAATCGTGGCAAACACTCGCTTGCTTATTATATTTTGATGTGACTGCTTACGGAAAAATATTGGTATTCATTGCTTTGTCGCCGTGGCACTTTCTGAGAAACATCTTTCAAGTATCAAAATTGCATTATAATATAAGCTTTGAAGCTTTCAATTTTCATGAGTTATGACTTGTAGCTTTACGGAACGATAAAGGTAAGGAATATTTTTGTATTCTTATTACATCGAAAAATCTTTTCATTTTAATTGAATTTTAATTTTGATACAATTGTCTTACGCGTATATAATAAATTTAAAAAAAAATCATTCACAAAGCAGTGTTGCTTGAATCCGAAGTTTAAGCCGCATTGTCAAAATATATCTGTACGATTGAAACGATGTCCAGGCAGATGTATAAAATAGTTCCATTATAAATAGTGGATTTACGGTTATCTTTATAAAGAATTCTTTGAACAATATTCATTCTGGATATTTAATGTACACATAATTATAAAAAAGACTAGAAACTCTTATTTTTTACACAATTGAAATTAAATATGTATCAAATTTTAATCGTTTGAATAAAAATGAAAATAATAATACATTTTTACTATAATGCCTTTCCACCAAGTATTGACAGTGAACACCTTAAAAGCGTTTGAATTTTGTTTTTTTTCCATGAATTTTTGTCACCTGTGACTCGGTTTTCGCCTTTCGGCATCTACACGCATTTTTAATGCACATGTAAGCTTGAACTGACACAAAAAAAAGCACAAAATTCAAATGATTCAAATTTTTCAAGCACCTTCAGTCGAAATCTTTTAGAGAAAATCAATGCTTATTAAATTATTGAAAAGTTTATCTGATGAATTGACTTTGTCCCAATTGACTTGACAGCAATTACAGAGTGAATGTGTTAAAGGATTTATGTTTTTATTTAATAATTTTATTACGAGGAAGTGATAATTAGACACAAATCAAGGTTTTTTTTTAATAATGATAATGTTAACAATGAATCATCAGTGAGACGTCAATTGTATCATGCATAGTCAATAATTACAAATTGTCACTCAATAAGATTATACCGTATTTCAAGGTTTTGTTTTATCCTTGAATTTCTTGTTTTTTATAGAGTAATTGTAAAATTTTCAAAAATTTTCAACAAAAATGTTAAATTTCATATATTATTTACTTATTTGAACTCAGACAAGTCATATCAGAGATCCTCCATCAATGGTTATGAACGGCAATCGTGGAGTACGCAATCCATTAATTTGAAAAAAATCAGGCGGAGTCCAGCAGTATCGCATTTTTAAGAGAAAGGTTAGAATAATAATTTTCTACCTAAATTATATCAGATATGTGTAGATACATCGTGACTTAAAATACTTTGCATATTTTATAATTCAATGTTGGAATAATAGTAGATGAACGTTGACAAAGATAAAGATAGAGATGCACTTTTTACTCTCCAATAGGCTAGTAAAAGTTGAAGTTAGTACAAAAAAATATTGAAATAAGTCAGTGTGTTCACTGAAGTCGTTGTCCTTTATTTAGAAAGTAAATTATTCGAATACGTGTGTCATGTATTTTAAATTCTTTTCAGATTTACATTAAGAGAAATTTGATGTTAAATATCAACCAAACTTTTAAAAATATTACAATGACCTAAGTATGTTTTTCCATTTCATTCGAAAGCCATTCTATCGAAGTCTTGTGTCTAAATGAAAGTCTTAAGCGGTACATAGTAGAGACTACAATTCGAGTATCGAATACTCCATACTCAAGATACTCGTGCTGATCAAACCTAAATTCACACTAAAATTTGAGACGTACAATTCTCTATTATTTTTGAAACATGTGTAATAAATTGAAATATATGTACTAATGAAATTTAATAAGCTCATTTATATATTAATCATCTATTTAAATACACAAATTTGAATAAATAATATATATTATAAAAAAAATTAAAAGCATTTAAAATTTTTACTTCTCGATACTCAAGTAATTGAGTGAGATGTCGAGTAATTGGAGTCCCTAGTACACAGTAATGGTAGAAATAAAAACACGACAGCAAATCTTATGCAATTTGCTCTTAAGACACTGGGCTACATAAAAAAGATGTAGTTATAATTGTTAATAACGGTAATGTTTAATATCGCATGACATTGTCAGGTGGGTGAACCTTTGTAACGGAATACATACCATATTATTTTACTGATCGTGTTCTCTTTATTATTTTATTACGAAATGTTGAAGCTCATTCATTTTTAATTGGTCTATAATATTGTTCACGTTGTGTCTATAAATACTTGTTCGACAAAATCGTGCCATCTGTTACGTGAATTAAGGCAAGACCTTAATTTAAATAATACACTTAGCCTGTCAGATGGGCTGTATTTTAGATAATTTTAACATGTATCATAATAATGTCAACACTGAAGAACCCACACTTCAGGAAAATGACATACCTAGGTGGTTTGGATAATACTTAAGTATTATTATGTGTGCAATCGAAATACATAATATTGACTGCCTTGGGTTGGTTCCAATCAAGGCCCTTTTCAAAGTTATTCTGGTAAGAACGTGTTTAAAATTGACTAAGACTCTTTTTTATTCTAAATTTTGCTACGTTATTCAAAAAGAAGCTGATTTATTCTTTGAAACAGTATAGTTTCAAAAAGCAGTGAATTCTCTAAGCAGAGTATAGTCAAAAGAGGTGTCTATTCGTGGTTTTTGATAGAAAAATAATACTGAAAGTTGGAAAAAAACATGAAAGCCTTTTTATATATTAAGCAGTTGATATAATACTGTTCACATTTTGTTAAATTATTAAATTCTATTTGCTATCTGTATTCAAACAACAAAGTCATGGCATGTTGGTTCGTGATTTTAAATTCAGTTTAAAGAATATACAAAGGTATATGATGCAAATATCACACGTTGCTTAAAGATAAAAGTACAACAAAAACAATGTTCCAAATGACAGAAGTCTGCCAGCGTAGTTGACTTGTTTAGTCTATTCAGTTGTGTACCTTATCACGATTCATTAGTGGAAATATCATTTAAAACTGTTTGTTCAACTAATGGTATTGCAATCCAAAGCATTTGGCAGCTTTTGTGTCGACGTGAATCTTTCAATGCACGTTTGATTCTGATTGTTTTCAAGATATTTAAGAGTGTTTGACTCACAAGCTTCTACGCATTGTTTTATTATCTTACGCTTAAGAAGATTGCATAGGATTTCAGTAGGCTGTTTAAGTTGAGACAATTTGTGACTCAGTCTAAAAAAATTACAAGAATGGCGATTAAAGAAGCCGCTAAAGTTTTACATACAATAGTAAATAATCTTGCTAAAGTCCAAAAATACTTTTTAACGAACACAATTTTTATTTCGACCAATTATTCTTATTGTAAGTCTTTTATATGAATATAAAAACCAACCATGCATCGAATTTAATATTGAATGTTTCACATTTGTTGGCATCTTTATGAAATATATTTTTCCCAAATTTATTTGATAAAAAAAGAATTCTAAGAAATAGATTGCTGCTTGTCAAGGATATCAAAAATATTCAAAAAGTATACTGCGTGCTCATTTACATTTATTCTAAAAGGAAAAAAGATATCGTACATATTTTAAACATTGTCATGCATTTATCTGTACATCGTGAAATGGTAAATTAGAATTATAGATGACGCTGTGAAGTCAGTAGCAAGATATAAATAACATACAGTGACGAGATAATTTATTTAAGATAAAATACATTAGATAATAGTTCATATTGATACCGCCATATATGTAAGGTCATCAGAACTCTCTCGAACGGTCTAATTGTCACCTCAGTCTATGAGTTAAACCAATATCAAGACATTAAATTCAGTCTAACATGCCCTATATTGAAATCTAAAGCGATCCAATATAGGGGTAAGAAAAAAAACCGTTAAATTTTGAAATGGAACAAGCGACATCCAGGTGCAACGACACCTGAGATAGGTATGGAGCAGCGTTCTCGCTCTAACTATCGCTCTATCTCTCTCTCCCTTAAATCTTTGCTAAAGCGACATCCAGGCGCAACGACACCTGAGATAGGTATGGAGCAGCGTTCTCGCTCTAACTATCGCTCTATCTCTTTCACCCGGGCTGCGTAAGATACGTGGTATTTCACGCAGCCTCCTCTAAATGGTACAGTGGACGCAACTCCCGCTCCACTCAGACCACCTTTTATGGAGGCGTCGCTCGCTACAACCGAACGATATGGTGTAAGGACTGGCGCATTAAACTCAATACTGCAAAGAGCCAAGCAATCAACTTTTCCCGTCGCACATACAAATCCCGTCACAAAAAACTATTACCTATTTCCATGCATAACCAATGCATACCGTGGTCCAAAACAGTTAAATATCTCGGCCTCACATTAGATAAAAGATTCACTTTCAACGACCACATTAAACTTAAAATCCGTCAAGCCACTCAGGTCACAGGGAGACTAACTCCAATGATCGGAAGAAAGAGCAACCTAGCCTTAAAAAGCAAATTGCTCCTTTATACCGCAATAACCCGACCCATAATGACATACGGTTGTCAAATATGGGGTAACGCCAGTAAACTTCACCTTAAAAAACTTCAATCCATACAACGCATAACGTTACGTAAAATCACAAACGCCCCGTGGTTCGTACGTTCCACTATCCTGGAACGCGACCTACAAATAGACTCAATAAAAGCTCACACCAAAAAACTCACAGTGAAATTTCACGAAGAAATGAAAAATCACCCTAACATCTCAATAAAAGCACTTTCACAAGATTACGTTCAACTCCCACACTTTAACCATCCTAGGCCGCGAGACGTCTTACTACAAGACCCGCCCTAGCTACTCTTCCCTCACTTCCCCTTTCCTCCACAACCAACTGGTTAACGATATTTTTATAAACTTTAATTGTATAATATTGTATGAAACTGTCATATATGTGCAACTATGTAATAATTAAAATCAACGGAACGCTGAGCATTCGACCCCTACTCGAGTTTTTAAAAAAAAAAAAAAAAGAAAGAAACTTGAGGCTTTTACATCAGTGCTCAGCGAACCCAAAAAAAAAAAAAAAACCCTTTATATATATATTATATATATTAATTTGAACCCTCATTATAAAATATAATAATTAACTCACCGAGATGAAAGGGATTAGGCCCACAGCCCAAGTCCCCATCAGAAATATATAATATACCGGATACCGAACGATATGGGGCACATAAGAGCGCGTTTTAAATTCATTCGGTCTGTCAGGTTTCTACGGTAACTTGGAGTGTGCACTATTAAAGCCATATAAAGCCTTTAACTTGGTCGACGGCCCTAGCCGCGCCATAATTAAGGAGTTGGAATAGTTGCCCTCTGTTCCGGGAAACCTTCCCCAGTCAGAGACTAGAGCTCTCGGAAGCACCTTGCGAGTTGTAAAGCTTGGCGAAAGCCAAGTCTTGAGCGGTGTCACCAGACTCGAAATCTTCTTCTCCCCCTGGAATCCGATATTCCCAGATCCTAAAACCGGTACCGCGAAATCGCCAATCGTACTGGCTGCCAACCGTTGGCTATAATCGTCGCCATATAGCCGTCGCCTATATAATCGTCGCGCATCGTTTGGTCTTGGTCTTGGTCTTAAATTCTTGAACAGTAACTTCTAGTATTTTCTTAATGTAACCTCATGTAATAACTTCTTGTATTTAATTTATAAATAAATGTGTGTGTGCTTTGCACTATTGTTGACACTTTGAGATAGTTTCACTGAGCATCCTATTTTCCACATCCTATCCCTAATCCCTATCCCCTAGAGTGACGGACAGAGGTTCCCTCTCATTTAACGAGGGAGACCGAATCCAGGTCGTCTCAATATAAATAAAAAATGGTCCTAAATAATTTTGCATCAGCTGCAACTTTTGTTTTATTGAAACTTTCAATTAATTCAGTTCAAAAGATTTGTTGCCTAGTGATATATAGATAATTTCGGCACATTTCTTACAGTGGTTTATTGAATTCTACACAAAACTAAATATCTTCTCAAAACTCACTTGTTCATGTATGTTAAGGAATGAAATTTTCAAGCGATACATCGTGTCTTTTTCTATATTCGTACATTAATTGATTTAAATGGAAATGAAAACAAAAGGTTTTTGCAATTATTATCCAAGCAAGCAAGACGTAAGTTGATACCGAATGATAAGCTTAACGTGCCGTCGCATTTTTATTTCTTTTTAAGGAAAATAGGTATCTTCTTTCCATGTGTGTTATCTGGCGAAGTATGTACATACGTTAAGTGAAAATTCCTCTTCATAAGGATAAATGAGAGATCCAAAGCTTTGGAGCGAATACCTCTCATAAAACCGACTGCGGAATGTCGCCATGTAACAAACCAAAAATCCGTCGCAGAGATTGTTGGCGCATTCCCCTACCCAGCAATGTCACAACTATTTGCCTCCGAAAACTAAATATATTTAGAGCATGGAAGATCATAATATCCACGTGTATGTAAAAGAAAACTAAAAATTGACACACTGCGTTGATATTTGAACGAAACGATAGAGATCATTTTAGAAAAATCACGTTGAATGCTATGCGAATATTTTTGAATCGCAAGTGCCAATTCTTGGAAAAAAAGTAGTGAATTCGTTTCAAGTAGAATTCATTTAATTGTTTATCAATGATCAGAAACAATTTTCATCAGTGGAGTAAGACAAAGCAGAAAGTTTTTTCGATGAGTGAAACCGGTCTCAATGTGTGTAATAATTATGTATAAAACATTATAAGTAACTTCGTGGTTGATATATTATAGTGTTATCACTCTTGTTTATGTAATAAAATCGAAGATTATATAGATGCACAAAGTGCGTGTCCGTGTTTAGCTAAGTGTTGATTAATTGCCGGCAGATAAATTTCTCAATATTATTTCGATAGTAACAGCATAATTTTAATTATGATCAGATTGTATCGCTTATCGAAGCTCATGTATACCTACAATTTTATTATTTTTTATCGAAAGTTTATTTAAATCACGTTTTATTAATTCTTTATGTTATATACATATTTTGATGATAGCTGCTCCGAATGTTGAATAAAAGTACAAGTCGTTTGACAGCCAACCGATTAAGCAAAGCTGCCATCGCTACTCAGTAGATGACGCCGGATGTCACATATTGAGGGATAAGAATCAAACCATTGACTGGGTGTCTATCAGTTGCCGGGTGCTTTAGTTTTGAATTTCAATTTGATATAATACTTTGTGTTTTTGAAAAAAATATACACATTAATTCAGTCAATGCAATGAATAACACTCTCATGCTCAATTTATATTTTCAAAATTAAATTTGTAAATTCATACCTATAAGCTTTTGAGTTAATTAGTAATCCTTGAAACAAATTATGTTAGCTCATTGATAATTTAGTGTGAGATATGAACAACGTTGCATGGATTGGATAGAAAATTAACGAAATATTAAATAATTTTCGTACAAAATTGGTATATAATTTAATTTAGTAAATTATACGATTATAAACATTTCAAAAAAACGACACATAAATAAACAATCTGTGAACTTGATAAATCTATTTTTTATTTTATATTTAACTTGAATTAACTAAAGGGCATGTTGAAAATATGTTGAAACTTTAGCAATAAGCTAGTTCGTACAAAAATATGTCTAACTCTCACCTTATTTCACTTGAATGTCACAATTAGTTTATAATCAACAAAAAAAATAATCTATTTGAATGAATAAAATGAAAATTTATTAAATTAAAAAAAATGTCATGAAAAATCAGTACAATGTTGATCTATAAAGCAATTTGTAGCGACACTGAATATGTTTAGCATTATCGTATGAGACCCAATTACTCTAGAAGAGTTTAACACCCCTACCTTGCTGATAATGACGTTATTTGGGGTTGATGATACGCGTGTTGTTCCCTTATAGCTCAACCGTTAACAAGATAATGTCCGTTATTTCCCCTCCACTTACTTCGTCAACAAATACGCCCTCAACAAGGGGAGGTATCCATCCGATATTTATTTACAACCCTTAATTTAGCTCAAGAAAAAGTAATACAATCTTCACAATAAAATATATATTACATACATATAAAAGTTCAATTTTCAATATTTAAAAACATAAGCCTATTTTTGAAACACGACAATTTTAAATACTTAAACTACGTGATTCAGACATATATGTATGTACATATGTATAATAAAACAAAAATCGTAGTATTCGTACTTACATACCTTACGTTTTTTTCAAATATAATTTTATGGTTTATTATTTTCTTGTTTATGGTGTACATTATTTACTGATAAAATACGATGTTATTAATACCACAGGCTTATGATTGTCATAATCTCAACTGTCCATTATAACCATTCACATTTCTACTGAACTTTTTCAATTTAAAGATAAGAATGGCAGCTATATTATATGAGGTTGCATTTTTTTATTACTGAAACAATCTGAGAAAATTAAAATTGGTTAATAAAATTTCAAGTCAGCCTCTGTAACTTAACGATAACAGTTTCGTTTATCAACTAGAGGTTATGAGTTGAATTCTGGCAAGGAAAACATTGTTTTTTCTTATTACTGAATACATTTCAGTATTCTGAGATAAATTTTGGGTGTTTAATATGTTTTACTCCTCGAATCAATATTCAGTGAGCATGTTCTATGAACGCATCTCATATGGAAAAAAATTAAAACATCAATCGTTTTTTTGTGATAATATCAAGTGATTTTAAGAAATCTGACACATGGGTTTATGCTCTTTCAAAGCACTTCGCTCACCAAATAAAACTGGTGATGGAAGGATATTAAAAAAAGAGTGTGATGAAATAAGATTATCCAGCCAAACAACTAACACCATCCCTGGAATAAAATGTCTTAAGTGGGTAGTGAAGATTTGCGAAAATTTATGAGCGCGATTTAGGTGACATCGAACGGTGAAAGATTGTAACATGCCACAGACGCTAAATCGTATGTAGAGCTTTTTTGTAAGTCTTACACTTGAGTAAGATAATGATGATTAATGCATTGTTGCCGATTAGCCAAGTTTTGTTGGAACTGAGAAAAAAAATATATGCTTTTACTTAGTAAAGTTTTAATATTATATTGAATAAAAATCTTTTGTATTAGAAATAAATATGAACATTTTAAAAACTCACCACTTTTTATGGCAATTCCATAGTCAACCAAGCTTTAAATGATCGCTTAGCTACAGTTCGAGTGCCAATGTCACTCGTTCAAACGGCTCTAGTTCCAGTCTTTACAGATCAATTTTTGTAATTATTGATTTTGGTCGCAGTCATGAATGTCTGTGTTTTCTTAAACTCTCTACCACACGATCCTTAAAATGAGATTTAGCGAGAGCGATTCGTTTCGAAGGTATCCTGCTCATATTGCACAGTCTCATATTTTTTAATCCACTCTCTTCGAAAAGTAGTGGGTGAGTTACTGCGCAATACGCAGTTCTCGCAGAAAACTAATTGTTAAGTAAAATGCAATATTCAAGGAAGAAAAGTTTCATGTCATTGTCATTGTGATGAAATATATTTAATTATGCCAATTTTTTATTAATGGTTTTTATAATAAATTACAATTATATAAAAAGTCATTAAACCACATTGCACTCAGTGTTTAATTATAATTGCTTTTAAAGGATTTATAAAAATGATCGATTTTATTGTTCAAATATAAACCCAGGGTTATTTTAAATAATTCAACGATTTTATTTATGGTTATGAAAAATAGTTGAAAAAAAACCGAAAAGTCATTACATAACATTTATTCAAACGGCACGTAGTTATCTCCAAAACAGTTTTCACAGAAACCCTTTGGAGCTATCTATTGGACGTATTCGGTTAAACTGGTAAATCTCGGCCAGTCATCACATGTGTGAAAACAACGCCATTAGCAAATGACTGGGAGAACCACGTGAAAGTTAGATGTAGGACAAATATCAGCTTATAGTAACGATCCTTATATTTATCCTGATTGTGTTAATAGAAGATTATTTTTTTATAAACACTCTTTTTTTGACCACTTTTAAGGTGTTCACCTTCAATACTTGCTGGAAAGGCATTATGTATAGTAAAAATAATAAAATATTTTTAGTACTTTTCCACAGAAAATTTGTTGGATCTGGACCGGTTTTGCTCATGGCGAGCATTGTCAACTGATACAATGAAACAGTGATATTTATACAAAAGTTAAGTAAGACTCTTTCTCTCTTTAAGTTAAGTAGACCTACTCTTTTTTTGGTAGAATTCACATTCATTGTGTTAAAAACTAAACTATGTAACAAAAAATCTCAATTGTAGCAGACGATGGTGTGATATTTTACAAACATGCTTTGCTATTTTAATCAGCAGAATTTCTTAGAAACTTTTAGGAAATAGTCGTGTATTGATTATACGTCAAGAAGTCTTAGAATATCTTCATTTTGCTAAAATTGTTATTCAGACTTTTTTAACTCATTTATGACTGCGTTATTCAGACTTCGTAGGATGCTAGCATCCTAACCCTATTTGACCAGGTACTCCGATGTGTTGGCGTGAGTAGTAATATAATCAAGTAACAGATGGAAATAAGATTTGTGATGTAGGTATCTTATTCCATTCGTCTTCCGTGTGAAGCATAATCAGCGTTCTAGAGTAAGAATGTTTTAAAGGAAGTCTGCTCCCGTCTCCAATAATTTAATTCAATCTTCTTTCCACGACTGTGGATTGAAATGACTTCTTTTTTGAAAATAAAACACAGATAAATGTGTTCACATCAAAGTTTTATATGCCTTAAATCGGATCTTGGAAAATATTTTTTTTAATTAAGTCTCATTCTACCAAAATTAATGTAATTAAACATTCACTGGATTGTGTTTATTGAATTTAAATATACTGATTGCGACATAATTTTTTGAGTGAGTTTTTACAGGGAACATCGGTTAAAATATAATATAACCTCGTATTTTTAGTTTAAGTCAAAATTTTCTTCAATATGCTTAAAATGATAAAAATATCAAATAAATTTACTACAATTTTTAATGTTCAAACCACTTCCGCACGTTATTTATCATGTATGCAAAAGGTTATCAAGGTGAAGAGTAATTAAATCCATCGCCACAAATAAACAAGAGGAGTCCTACACGACTGACTAAAATTAATCGACGCCAATTGCTCTTATGTCAATTGACAGTTAGCGTCAAAAATATTGGATGCTGATATTTTTAAATCGTGAGTTATTTGGCGAAAAAAGTGAGAAAGAAATGTTATTTTTTTAAAGATTAAATTGATTGGGTTTTAAAAATAGTCAAAACGTTTCAGCATTTAGTCTGCATGTCTTTTTTTATTTGACTGACGATAGAATGTAGAATCATGTAAAATTAGTTGAACTTTAAGGCTCAATTAAATATTTAAGATACTATAATTAAGTTTTTGGACGTAACGTTTTGTAGCGAAGAATAATAAATTTTGTAATCCTAATGAATTATTAAGCGTTACGAGGGCATTGCTCTAAGCCTGACCTGTGTTTTATTACTGAGGAACAAATTTCACTAGTATGTAAATTTTAAATAGCAAAATCACAAAGTTACCTTTTCATACCCAGCTTATGTTTTTACTCTTATCGACTACGGTAACCAGCCACAAACTATGAGTTTTCAGGATTATGGACATAAACCACCTAAAAAGTATTTGGCTTGTCCTGATATTGACATGCGAAAGAAAATCTGATTTTATTACAAAGTAAAAAGTATAGCAACGTACAAATTTTGAGGAGATTAAAAAACAGGGATTTTAATTTTTCATATGTCATTTTTTTCCAGGTAATATATAAATATGAACCTAAACATTTTTAATGAACAAATTTACAATAGGACGATGAAATAATTGAATAATACTACATTATACAAGTATATTCACATTTGAGTTCATTTAAAATTCATTTAAGTTTTCAATCCATGTTTACTATATTTGCACTTTAGCATAGACATTGTTTGACGAAACCTGGTAGTCTCTTTCGTGAGAGTGAAGACATACGGATGGAGCTTTTCTTTGTTCTTATTTTTAAAAAATAATATGCATTGAACTAACCTGAAATAAAAAAAATATCGATCTTAAGATATTGTTAAGAAAATCTATTTATTGTAGGAATATTAAGTCTTAAATCTCAATTTAAATAACGTTCAAATCTCAAGAGTTATACGTTTCAATTTATTGATGACACTATGTTTTTTTTTATTTAATGATAATGTCGAAAATGATCATATTTGGAAATTCATTAATATTTCGTAACACTGAGCAAAAAAGTCGTGGCCAAAACATTTCTAAAATGCCACATTCAGACTTACCATTAATCCAAAAGATTAAAAATTGTGTTAACAAAAACAAAAGAAAGAGAAAAAAATTTTGACCATTGATCAATATTGTTCTTATTAAGATACGAATTATCAAAACTTCTTTGCATACGTCGGTAATTTTAATTGATATTATTTTTCAGTTTTAAAATCAAATTAATAATGCGTTATTTATTTGAAAAAACAAAAAAAAAATACCAAATCTTTTAGATTTAATGTTTTAATCAATTAGATGGCAAGTAAGATGGCATGATTCAATTCGATACATGAGACCCGATTTTACCAATAATTCTCATAGCTTGTAAAATATGCAATATATTTCAATCATTTTAAAAAGTGTAACTGTCATATATTGTTCATTGTTTTGCTAAGAATCTTATTTACAACTTATGTTAAATATTCGTAACAATCTATTCGATAGCTCTTTTCAAACGTATTACCGAATGATTCAACATTAAGTATTGAACGTCATAAGTACCAAGTATTAACTGTTCATATGTCTAGATACAAACTTTGAGCGCTAAGTCTTGAAATAGACACAAGAAACAATAGTGATTCAATTACACATTCGGCTTATAATCAGCTTTCAATTAATCTTAACGTTCCAAAGCAGAGCTTTTGACTCAGCCAATCACATGCTACGCTGATCGCTGCTACGAAGCTAAGAAGCTTCGAATAGGTTTTCGTTGAAGGAGAACGTTTCGCTACGAAAGTAAATATGTATGATTAGCGTAGTATATAAGAAAGAGAACAAAGGCCACTGAGTAATTCAGATGCAGACGTTAAGTTCCTTTCAATAGTATCAAACAATCATAGAAGATAAATTCAATATTGAGAACACTTACTCGAACCTATACTATGAATATTGTAATGTATTAGATGAACCAAAAATCACTTGTACATATATCGTCTTATCGAAACGATATATTTATATATACGTGTGTAATTTTGAATACTGTTTTTGCAATGTGGCTAGTGTGGCTACTCATATTATGAAACATCAGAGCAATATGCTATCATATAATTCAACCTCGAACATTTCACGATTCTGTGGTTGATAGGCTCAACGCTGAGTGAAAATTACTAAAATAGTTATTCAATTATTAAATATTTCAAAGCCATAAATTCCTACGGAATGCTCGTAATCCTGCATTTTCTTTCCACCGTCTATACCTCGCAATGACTACAAGTTGAATTCTATTAAAAAAAAAATGCACTTATTCCACAATTAATTTATGAAGATTACTGGTTTCGTTTATTGAAAAACTTTCAACTGATGATGAATAAATACACATCGACACAGAGTTATTTATATGGAACTTAATAATGGCGAATCGATTGATAACATAAATTAATAATTAAATAACTGTGGAATTATAATTATACAAGATTAATTAATTATCGAATAAGTACCAACTATATTTTATTATTTTTAATATAATGCATTTCCATCACGTTTTGACAGTGAAGTATTACTTATTTTTTTTCAACTCAGCAAATTTTATTGCAAAGCAACTGAGTTATAGCCAATTGCACTTCCATTCAGGCAACTTTTCAAAAGCCCTCAATGCTGTCGCGCTTTAGAAAACACTCAGCTTAACGAAAATTGAAAGTATAAAGTGATGGTTGGCAGATATAACATTGTGTAAGATAAAATTATGGATTTAAATAATGTGCACTGAGGATGTATAAAGAAGAAGAGTATGAAGTTTTCCATCGGTACCTGAAAGATGTAGAATAAACTATTCATGTTGTCATAACTGGTAGATTGGTTTTTTTTTTTGAAATACGCTACCTTTCAAAGAAGAGGGCAATAACGAGCAAAATTTCTGAAATTGAGTTATAAATCCCATTTGCTAAATATTTTTGAAAGCTTTTTATGGTGGTCACTTTCATTCCAGTATAGCAACTAAAATAATTACTAAAAACAATTATTAGCAAAAGAGCATAAACTGAAGCTTCCCTTGCAAAGAAGCACTACTTGTTTACAAAGAAATTACTTCATTCTCGCATCAATCGATTTTTATAAATTCAAAAATCAATATGTATTTTTTTCAGAAATTTGTCACTAAGTTACTACCTTCTTGCTTGGTACAGCTGGTACAGATGAGGTGAAAATTAAATACAAAAAAAAAGTTTTTGTGCCACTAGTGGTGCTGCCTTAAGAGAAGTGAATTATGTCACATTCTTTGATTATCTTGGAGATTGAAATTGTGAAATATATAGCGGCTCAACAGAAATGAGACGAATAGAGAACGGTTGAAAAACATCTACATTATAATTTATCAGTAATCGTAGGCAGTTTTATAACTGATGGATGCACTCCTTAAGAGTCTCCGTACTACCTCGACTACCGGATACAATTCATATAATACATGTTAGAGTTGAATGCTGCTGATGTGTAACTGAAGGAAGCGAAATAGCTTTGTGTGAGTTGATTAAAATCTCGAAAGATCTCAAAGGTATTAAATATGGTCCAAGAAGAACAATATGGTTAACACCCCTCGGCTAACTGTAATAAAAATGTTTATTTAATTCACTGCAAGCTTTGCATTTAAGTCTTTTAATTGAACTCTCATTAAATAGTGATTCATTTATTATTATTATCATGTTCAACGTGAGTTTAAGAGTGGCTACTAAAGTTTTTATGTTCAAGATAGCTCACTGCGAAAAACTACGGCTAATATGTTTGAATAAGTGATAACGCTCACTTTTTATTTCATTTCAACAATCGTAAAAGAGTGTTTTTACATTCATTTCTACAAAAGTTTCGCTTACATATATCGTCACTGTTTTGATGTAGAGGCGTGGGGAGAAGTTGTCAAAACTATTTGTGAGTAAGCCAAACCTACCGTTTTTTAATATTTTTTGACACTTTTTTTATTAATTCTAAAAAAATATTTTAAAAAAACAACTGCTATCTCTAATACTTAGTTCATCAGCTGATACTCTGTTTGACATAACTTATAAAATATATCTTCTTAAAGGGAAATTATTCACGTAAAGAGAATGAATCAAAATATTTATTTTCCAAAGGTTATCAAATTTTTAATTGCGGAAAACTGTTTCGAACGATTAAATCCCGGTCCAAAAGTTATTTCAAAGGATTACAGTGTCTAATAATGTTTCACTAGCAGTCACTTACGAGAATTGTTTGCCTCGCACATAAATATTCAAAAAAAAGTAGAAAATTGTGTTGAAATACTTTTAAAAATTGAGATCGTTCGTAAACGGGATATCCGTTTTTTTATGAATCAAATGTTCAAAATAACATTTTGAATTTATTTAAATACTTAAAATTTGGTGTGCTGCGCAATTATTTACTTTGATGATAAATGAATAATGTAATATACTTACCAATTTCGAAAATTGTTTGAAAAAATATGTATTTTCAGGAGGGCGAATAAGATTTGTGGCAGCTTTCATTTCTTGACTGTTTTTTACGACAAACCAAATGACAGATCTATCTATCTATCTATATCTTATATATAAAACCGAATCGGGGGATGTATGTCTGTAATTCCCATTTGCATTGTTGTTGCAAGTTCAAACAAACGAATTGATTTCGCTCGCGAAAGTTTCGACGGTAAATTTGTTTCGTTATCAATGTGTGTGTAGAGACTCCAATTACTCGAGTATCGAGTAGTACATATATAAAACCGAAACGGCGTATGTATGTCTGTGGGTCTGTAATTCCCTTTTGCATTGTTGGTTGCCATAAAAACGAGTATGAAAGAAAATATGTTTGATTTTTTTATCGGCAAAGACATTTAGTCAAAATGTAATAAATTAGTCTTCTACTGAACTTTTCCCAGCTTTTATTATTATAATAATGTTTTTATTTACGTGAAGGTATTATTTGACATTTCTTTGACAGCAAATTAGATTTTTTCCTTGAATTTGGACATTTTAATGGGCGAGAATGGGGCTGTCAATATATGAAAGGGGCTGTGAAATGTCAATGCCAGTCTGAAATGTTCCTTTTAATTCCATTTTAATTGACCTAGACTTTTGAATTATGAAAAAAGTTGTTTCAACTTGGCCCGTCTGAATTTACGCGCCGAGGTGAACATAACCCCAAACTGGTCCGAGCGAAGCCGGGTTCGAACACTAGTACATATATAAAAATGAATGTTTGTCTGTCTGTATTTCCGCTATGGACTACTAAACCGCTCGACCAATCGATGTGAAACTTATTGAGTACACTCCCGCAATGGATTTTGGCCTCTTAACCTCTCCCCCCAACCACCCCCCAACCTCCACCCCCCAATTTCTTTTTTAAACTTTACGAATTTTTCGAGTTCACTCCTTCGAAGGTTTCTGGCATACCCCCCCATACGCTCCCCAAACCTCACCTTGCCAAACAACCACCCTCCCCCCAAAAATTGATATCGATTTTTTACAAATTTCTCGAGTACACTTCCGCGAAACTTTCTGGCGTACACTCAAATTGACTCAAATTGAATTGAATATTTGTGTAATGTCTTTCCTTCAAATTTATTTTAGTTGCTGGCGTAGCAACGCGCGCAGGGTACAGCTAGTTTATTATAAAAATGTATGATTTTTCTGTTTCACTGGTTGTCGAAAGAAGACTGTCATTTTTAATTTAATACTAAAAACAAAAACATCAAAAATACAGAACTGTAGTAAAAATGTTTTATTTTAATATTTCCGCTACCATTTTGGAGTACATTGACTTATTATACAATCTATGTCAAATGACTTTTCCCACAAGGATTGCGCGTTACTTAGTTGCTCATTCGAAGAGAGAGTAAGAATAGATGAACAGAACGACTACAGGTTAACCAATGCAGCCATGGATGGAACCAGTGGCGGCTGGTGACAGAGTATTAGGGAGTGCAAAAAAAGATTCAACTATTTTTGCAAGAGTTCTTTCGTATTCATTGGATTTTAATACACTTCTATAACATGGACTTTCAATTCAAATGTTCGCAATACCAACGGAGTGCCAGTCTTATGAATTTTTGGCTGTCCGTAGTACGGAAAAATAGTTGAATCTATTTTTGTACTCCCTTATTCTCTGTCGCCAGCCGCCACTGGATGGAACAGATGTTCAAATAAATTTGATTAACATATATGTACATTGTATTAAAATATCTAAGATAATATCAATTCTTTTACAATTGTTTTTTAATCTGTAGCTCATCCTTCTCTTCAGATGATCCACACATTGATAGGAATCTAAAAAAGCTTAATTTTTTTAAAAACTTTGGCGATTATCTACAAGATAAGTTTAAATCGACTTAAATTTGAATGTCGATAATATTATTTCGCCATTGAATTTGTCGAATGGCTTAAAGTTTGCGTTGTTTCCCAAAAATCAATGTCTTTATCCGCGAGTCTTTAAATTAACAATTGGCCGTTTTTGCGCACAACTAACTGCTTCGGAGCACCGTATTGCATTTGGACCTAAATTATGAAGGCTGTCTTGCAATTTTTAGAGAAAACTATTTTTATAATCATTTTTACACATAAATATATTAATAAAAAAAATCCCATAAATTATCAGTCTGTTTTCATCTTAGCAACATTTTATCGTCACGTTTTAAAGGAAACACCTCCAGCTTCAATGTAACACAGTTGACTCAAAAAAATTATAAATTGGTCAATGTCTTAACCAATGAAAATATGGATGTTTTTAGCCCAGAGTACATTTTTTTTCTCATAATATATTTTTTTATATGGTCAATAAATATTTTAAAATATCGTCTAAATTCGATTTATATAATATTTAATTTGCCCAATAAAGGGTTAAAGGAATATCATTAACTTCATACAAACGTTTTCAACTATAGAAGAGAAAGTAGTTCTATCTTTGGTTAGTGAGAAAAATACAAACTTTAATAAGCCTCATATGAAATGAATCCAGTTATTGTAATTATTCAATGCAATTATTTAAACATTGCAAAGTGATTAGACTGGCAGCAAGACTTAATGACTTATTTATCCTATCTTTAAGTACAACTGACTGAATATTTTTTATCTATCGTATTTAAAATACACCAGGCATTTAAAGTCATGCCTCTATCTTTACATTCTACGGCGTAGTAGCGCTACGATAACTCCGTGGTTCGTTAACTATACTGTGAGCGGAATCACAAAACACTATGCGTCTTTCTTGTGAAACTGTATCACTTTTGTATTCGTAAGTGTATGTTTATAAACTATTTTATCAAATTTATGCTGCATATAAAATTCAGTATGAAAACACTATTGTTTAATATGGTTTAAATTAAATGAAATAAATTATTGTGAATACGTTTTTATTGATGTGCATTTGTGATTCCAAATGAAAAAAATAAATATTTTTTAAGCTATCAAAATCACACCAAACCAAGCGGAAAAATCAATATCTTTACGAAATAAATCACAGTTAATGAGGTAAAATTAATGGTGATCTATAAAATTATTATTGATTGAGTAGGCATTTACTTGGTAGAACTCCATTATAATACGGTAAGAAAAATAACAATGTATTTTAGTTCTACATAAATTTTATATATTTGTTGATAGCTATTTCGGCTTACGCCTTGGTCAGAACTATGTTTAAAACGTGTATTAGAGATAGCTTATATACCTTTGCTAGACAGGGTTCACCGTATATCCTCTCTTTCTTTTTAAACCATACCAACCATGGAAAAATTTAAATAAGTTTAGTTTATTGGTGCAAAAGATAATCTGGGTTTTTTTTTTATCATTTTTTAATTTATCATAACTTAAATTGGTAATGGTAAAATTAAATGTTTTTGATAACAAATACTTATATTATTCTGATAAACGGAGATATTAAAATATTTAATGATTGTTAACCAAAAATATAAAAAAGGAGCGGTGAGAAACGCAAAAATAAAATCGCTTATAATGATAATTGTTAATTGGCTCTACACAGACCGGGAGCATAAAAGAAAATTCTCGTCTCTTTTTATGCTCTGATGGTTTTAAATTATCGTTATTATGTTAAATGTGAAAGTAGGCAGCCGATGTGATGTTCTTAATGCTGTGTCTTAATTAACACTTGCGATTAATTATGCAGACACTACATGTATAATAAATGCCACCATTTCAAGGCCTACGCGTAACTACAATAATTATTATATTTAAGCGAACATTAACGGTATCCACTTAACCGTATAACCGATTAGTCATGTAAGTAAAACTTCTTTTATATATGGCCGGTTATTTATAATCGAATTTTTAAATGGCCATAAAAAAATTTACCATAAATTATTAGATTAATTGGGTCAATTAGATTGTCGTGTATTAATAATGAGTAATTTATGTAGTGGTAAGTCAGTCATCTGTAGGCTAGGGACAAGAGTTTTACCCTATCGATCATGTGGGCCTGGGTTCAATTCCTGCCAAAGTCAAATTTTTTCACTTGAAAGAGAAATCTTGAACATGGGTGTATTCAATTTTTTGTTGAGTTTTTATCGACTGATTCATACACAAGAATTCAACCGTTTAGTCTTTTTTTGAATCAGATAGATAAAAGAATGAAATCAAGAAAAGTATTCTTGTAAACTAATCGTTCTCTTTGGGCCCTGTTTTTTATTTTTTATCAATAACAATGCTTATATTCTTTTTAAAATGTAAATTTCCTGTTTTGCCGTTACTCTAAAAGTTTGCATGCCCCTGTTAGTACGCTTTAAAATAGTGGAATCAAATTGGTGATTTATTCAGTTTTTCGTCATGTCTTATTATTAGTCATTTAATAACATAAGTCTTCTACAATTATTATATTTTACTTAAAATAATTTATTTACTGCAGTTTTTATTTATTAATATTACAATTACAAGTAATTTTAATGTATTCGTGGTGCATGAAAAGTTATGTAGTGTATGTAAAATAAATAAATTTACTAATTTTTTAGCAGCAGACAAAAAAGTTTTACTATTCTAAACCAGTTTCCTTGTTTTGTCTTTGATTTTTTCATGTGCAGTTAATAAACTAGTTCTAGTGATTCTCATACCTTTATGCACAATACTAATTCAGTTTAATTTTCAAGATTAGAAACCCCTTTTACTGTAACTTTTGTGCAAGCATTTATTTTACTATTTATAACTTAGCTATTCACAAGTTGACGTTTGCGAATTACTTGATAACTTTTTAATCTGAAATCGTTTTCCTCGTGCTTAAAACAAAACAGTTTGCCAGCAACATTAGAAATGCCACGTATGTTGGGACAGAAGTTTCACGTAAACGTTATATTTTTTGATGTCAACTGTTGTGGAGTTAATCCAGTAAATGATAAATGAATATTTCTCAAAAAAAAAATAGGATTGATTAATATTTTTGTGCTTAAACACTTTTAATGATTTAGAAATAAATATTCATTATACATACATACATTTAAAGATTGTATGAAGTTCAGTTAATTTTTTGTAATGCAGTTCCAAAAGAAGCAAACAGGTATTTTATAGTAGTATCTTATGTAATTTATTGAAATTGATAAATATCAAAACATTCGCTTATTCAACCAGATTGCCAGACTAAAAATAAAGTAATTTTTATTCTTATTTATAAATGATACAAACTATTTACTACGCGTCAGATTAAATTCTTTCGTAAATGTCTAAAGATGCCAAAAGGCGATACCCGGGTTATTAGTACAAAGTACAAGCAATTCAAATTTTAAATTCAATAAATGTAAAAAATCATCCCATATGTTTCCAACACCTGGACTCTCTATGTGGCATCTCAGCACATTTTACGACAACTGTTAAGTATCTAATCGTTTTTTGAGAGGAGTTGAAAATATGAGAAGATACAAATATAACAAATATGTCGGTCCCTATTTTCTAGTGCCAAGAGCTTCAATTGAAAAAGATGTGTTAGACAAAGGTATATATAATTTTTCGTTAAGTTGCTTTCGACTGATACATTATTTGTCATTGAGTACATCTAATTGATAAAGATCAGGACCGGTTTCGCTCATTTGTCATTGTGAAACCATTTTCACGTAACAAACTTGTATTTTTTAATATTTAATTTAACATTTATTGTCTGTACTGAGAAAAATATGCTAGTTCTCGTCCTTGAAAATGTAATTAGATATAGAAGAACAGCAAACATATTTGAATGCTCGACTTAATACGAATTGTTCAAAAATATCGAACATTAAAAATAAAGTAGATGCTCTGATAACCAGAACTGTTTCTGTCATATTTAATACGTTTCATTCAATAAACCTATCAAATCAATGCTTTACTAAAAATATAAATTGCGACAAATAATTTTGTTCAGCATGTATAAAACGTATTTCCAATTGTTTTGCCTTTTTTCACGGCCATTTTGCAGCTTGAACATAACAGCTTTCTCGCAACTGAATACAAAGATAACAATGGCTGTTATACGCTATTATCACCATACCTGAGCAAAAGCCTCCGTTGGTTGTCCCGCAGGAGTTTTCCGAGTATTTCCCGCATGGAAACTCGATAAGGCTGACGTCCGGCGGAAGGAAAGGAAACAGATTGCTAGAGGCTCTAATCAAACACATCTTGCCTTATCTACAAATTGCTTGTGGGCAACTCCAAAGAAATAACAGGTATACACTTGACATTCCATACGGTAAGAGGGGATCTAAAGTAATTCCGCCGACGACAAATTTATGTAGTGTGTACTCGTATCTTTTCGAGGTTATGTGTAATAAAACAACCCCTGCCATATTGCTGCAAGTACAATGATGGTATGAAACCAAAAACGGAGGTTACCGCTGTTATTTTGTTTATGATGAATACATTCTTCACTTAACGATCATTTTTACGGTTTGTCAAAGTGAAAATAATACTTAATTCATTGCAGATTCGTTGACTATGTTTTTATTCGAATTATGTTTTTCTTGAACAAAACAGTGTACACGACGTCTAAGTGGTAACGACTAGTGAATTATATCCATTTTTATTTAAGATAAGCGAATACTCGGCAGGTGATGCAATGCCACGCAAAGAAAGAATGCGTATTTGTCTTAATTCTGTTTATCGAAGTGCTTTTGGATCCACAATATTTTTTTGTTTTTCTGTCTAGTGCGTACACGAATATATAAGAAGGTTTTCAACGGCTTTTCCGGCTAAGCATGAATTTCCCATATTTATTCCATACACTTGTAGCGATATTTCCTGTGCTTTTTTGATGCACATTGCAAATGCCAGTCACACTGGAAACTGAAAAAGCTTTTAATTCAGATGGCATATATGTCGGAATCATTGGGATGTGTGGAAACAGTACAGTTTTTTAAGGAGAAACTTTTGCGATCATCGGCACAACAAATCTGAAAAGTGGTACAATGGCATAGAAGCGCATACGGACAAACAAACAAACATTCATTTAAAGAGCCTAATTGCCTCCATGAAAAATCTGCAATAGATTTTCAAATTTTTGTTTTAAAGTCTGTGATGCAACTCAATCTTATATTGGAAACACCGAGCTATATGTATTCTTCCGTGCTAGAATAAACAAATACATATATTCATGTTAAAGGTCTACCATTTTCTTTCCCAAGAGTATCAAATTTTCGTCAAATGAAATCATTTGCAAGTAAAAATCAAAGAACGAAGAAAAAATAAATTGGCGAGGAAATAACTTCTATGATTTTTTGGTTTATTTAAGGCAATATTTTAAAAAAACACGTGCCAAGTTGAAAACATGGCATTAAGCTTTGTTTTCAACTTGGAAACAAAGAAAACTGGTTGACTAAGCAGTTTTGAAACAAATTAAAACTTTTATTAACTGAAAATAGAACCGTTTGTATTAATATGATAATAATGGATTAATCATATATTCATCATATGAATGAACTTGTTTATTATTTGATTTATCGCTTACACAAAAAGCGAAGAATTCTCCATTCCAAGTATCTACTGTGAAAAATGCGCCGTTTGATTCTTTCAATATCCTGAAAAGCTACGTTTATGACCGACCAACGAAAGCTAAAAATCTCGGGTCAACTTCGAATGGCCTTATTGGATTTGCGACGATAGAATCTGTGCAAATATTCTTCTTATTTTACTGCGGCCAAGACAGCGTTCTGCAAAAATATTTGGTGCATGTTTACTAAGTCAAAAGCAAATACAGAATTTCTTATTTGAGAAAAAAAAAGTGCATTATTTGGACAAAGTTCAACTCTCATGACGCATCAATACGACATGTAAAAATAGTCTTAAATTGATTGCCACCAAGAAAGGCCATTTTAAAATAAAAGAAATATCATGCAAAATTTTTCATTTTTCATTCTTTTTCATAAAGTTTTATTTGTTAATTTTTTATTTTGCGTGCGAGGCTTCACCAAATACTAGATCCTGTGTCTCAGTGAGTAGCACATATTTTCCAAAGCTGTGTACAGGAGTTCGAATCCCCAAATAAACATTTTCACGCTTATCACGACAATCAGTTATTGGGATTTCGTTCAAAAGTATAGATTCCTGTGAAATTTGGCTTTCTAAGTTTTCTTAGTTTTTTTATCCTGACCAGTAGCTGATAATGCAACCATATATGCCATACCATTCAATCCTTCGTTTCTTCGAAATGGAGAAATTGAGACCGACCAATTGAAAAGCAGATTTTGTACAACATTTATTTAGGTATTCTCACAGAGGTTTGAGGTTTATGTCCTCCTCACTGAAAACGGAAATCGTTGAATAAACAGAATATTTGTTTATGCACTTTTTTTGAAATCATATCCACTCAAAATGTGGAGCATATGAACTGCAAAATTAAGGGATTTTTCTAACTTGAATATTAAAATTTACTGACTGCTCCCAATTTGGATGATATACACTCTTATGAAATTTATCACAACAGGAGGCTATTTGAAAAACTGCTTTTGCTCAGTTGCTGAATCGCACTTTTTAAAAAGAATTGGATGTTAAAGATATGCTTGAGACAGAACTAGCGGTTAGCTAATCGGTTTTTCTATGTCTCGTTTTAGTATCGGATGGGCTTGATAATATTTAAGACAGCCCAGACATTCACGTCTTTGATGAAATGCCGATAATTTGATTGAAACATGCAACTGTCCGGATTGCGACTCGAATACGAAAGTTCCGCTAAAGATGTACTTTGTAAAACTTCTAGATATCTTTTTTCACAAAAGATAGTACATTGCTCCTATAAATGATTCGAAAGGTCTCTATTATACCTTGTGTATAACCATGAAAAGTTTGCATTGTAGCAATGTTTGACAAAGATACTAACTCTCTAAAGTGCATTTCCGTTACATGAAATATTGCGATCATAAATTTCAAATATGCAGTTCTACAGGTTGGAAAACTTAAATTTATTGTCCAACATTGAAAACAATCAGCCACTATACAAGAAAACAAAATGGCATTACTTCACGTATGCTTTACTATTTATCAATGCAAAAACCATGTGCTTCTTTTTTAAATTGAGGTTTTTTTATTTATATACATCTGCAAATATGTATGTATGTACATTTTAAAAGTCAAAATTTTTTGAATTTATGGTTTTTGCAATGAGAAAAAAGATTAAAATGAACATGCGTTCGCAAAACAATTGTCGGTATCGGTATTTTGGAAGCTAAGAGTTAGTATTATAAGTACGGATAAGAAGTATTATTTTTTTTGAAATCTTTTTTAAAGTTCATCATAAGAATACAATATTTATTGTTGTATTTTTTTTGAAATGTCCATATTTTCATATTCAAAACATAAGATTCAAGAGTCTTAATAATTGAGAGTGGAATTTTTGAAAATATGAAATAACCCCTTGTTTTTTTGTGCATTTTCGTAAATTTCATGAATTTTAAAATATTTAAACGTTAGCTTGATGTCATATCACATGTATTTTAAATAGTCAGTCTGAAACCAACTCCGTTCTGTGTAGACTCTTTGAGAAAGAATGGATATAATAGGATATCATAAAATTTCACTTCAGAACCTAGATATTTATTCATTTACTTAAAAAATGAAATAATAAACTAATTTCTAAGAGTAAGTTGTTAAAAGACTGTAGGTATATAGAAAAAGCAAATCAAACACAGTATAAATAATGAAACTCAAGGCTTTATGCTGAATATTTAGAAATAAAAAAATGGTTAAATGGTATTGGTCTTGACTTGATATTAAGATAGGAAACTGTACAAAATTTCAATGTTAAATATAATTTACTTTGTGAATAAATTTAGCGTATGATTAGTGAGAAAAATAAAGAACATAAAGATCTCAAACCAACGAGACCGCAAAGTATAAAAACCTTCCACCCCTCAAAAGCGTGAACAATGGTTGGGCGGATCGATTTTTTGACAGCTTATTAAAATAAATGTTAATATATAAAGGCTTTAAACTGTTTGCGGAAAATCTTTTACCTTAAACATGCACAGGCAAAATTTTCACTATAAGCCTCAGGGACGTCCTAAGAGCGGCGGGCATCTTATGGCGCTTTTAAGCGGCCCATACTTATATAAACTGGCAAGTGTGTTTACAAAACCTATGGCTTTGTTTGTAAAAGGTAGCTTTTTCATTTGCACACTTATAGCACCTGTACAACAGATTTTAAATTACAAAGAAGGCATGTTTGCTATTAGAATTTCTAAACGTATTCTTTGTTTACTGTTAACAAAATGTTTGCTATTATTTAAATGCTCGTTTTGAGTTTGCTTAGAATTCAGAAATAACTGTGTTATACAATTTAATGAAACAGAATTAGTTTAATGAAATTATTTAACCAATCACAAACTAAGAATGGATTTTGAATATATTTACTGTGACAAATTCCGTTTTTTGTAATCGAAAACTCTTGCGTGTATTGTATATAAAGGGATTAATATAATTTCGATAAAAAATAATGTGTATCTAATTTGCTATGGCAATGAATTGTTGCTCTTTTTAGTTAAATGTAAACGCACACCATCACATATTACGAATTTCATTGCAATTCGATTTAAATAAAGATTGATTTTATTTCGTTTTTGTCCACCATTACATAAACTTCTTACAAATGGGCTACCAAAAACGTCGACTGTTATAATATTTATAGAGCGGCAAGAGACTTGATAACAAAAAACGATACAAAATTAATGTAAATAGCGTGTATATTTATGAAGTTTATTTTGAGGTTCAAATAAAAACAGTCGTATAACTTAAGAGGCTATAGAAAAAAGGTTAAGCGAAATGTTTGAAAACGTTACGGGATAATATATTGGGTCTGTATATGAACCGTGTATCTCGCCCTTTCTTAATATTTACATGAAATCATATATGCGATAATAAAATCTGATGTAAAGTTGTAGAGCCAAATGCATTAAAGAAACAAATCAGCAAAGAAATTTATATTTTGACGAAATTTTGTGGCGAGCTACCATACATTTAATAATAATTTAAGATGGTATATTGTATACAAAGTACATCAACTTAATTAAAAGATTTACGAATTGAGTTAATAATTCATCGATTATTTTAAAATGTGATTGTTTTGATCAGCTCTCTCATTATTCTGAACCGCTCTAGATACTAATATTGTTCAATTTAATAGGAACAAATAAATGAGTGAAGTTTTTTAAAATACGTGGAACGGACTTATGATGAGAGAACATTATACGCAAATAGCATATCACATCAGGTAGACCATGCAAACTGACTTTTTCCTAAATAAACAATTTTGTGTCTAAATAAACCAGTGGTTTCCCGTGAAATATTTTTGTCTATACATAGAGGGCTAAACAAATACACAAAAAATATTTTTGCAAGACAAGCATTCAGAATTTGCATATTTTTAAAGAAAAGTTGTTCTTGATTAACAAAGGACTGTGTTTTGACACTAAATTTTGTCGTGTAGGAAATTTTAGCCAAAATACTTAATTTCCATAATCTCTCTAATTGTATTATGCAGTAGATGAACCTTGCTCTATCTTTGCCACTCATTGCTCAAAAACAGATTCTATGAAACAGATTCGGACGTGTGGTAAGTCGTTATATAATGTAATTCTTTATATTCTTCAGTAAATAAATAATTATATGTCAGCGAGATGTCGTCAATTCAACCGAGAATACTTATCACGTTTAATGTGTTCACTGTCAATATTTGGTGGAGTGGCATTAAAATAAAAATAATACAAATTTTTAGTTCTTATTTCACATAAAATATATTGGATCAGGACCGGTTTCATTCATGGCAAGCATTATCAACTGATGATAGACAATAAGTATTATAACTAAGCAAATAAATTGAAGCAAAGTAGACTATAATTGAAATGTTGAAGACCTCTTAGTACTTGCATGATGTAAATTCGTGATGATGTGGATTCGGAATTGTGTTAGATATATATTTTTTAATTGATTCAAACGAGAACACCTAAGTTATTTAAAGATACCTGTATTATTGTATTGCATCAACTGGCACACTCCCAGTTTTTACCTACTTTTTACCGTTTTTACATAATCAAAGGCAAACCTTTCTTTATCAGAGATTGTTTGTCGCGTCATTTGAATCGCCAGTCGGAAAGGCTGCATGACTGGTCAATGCACTGCCTTTTGAAATAGCAATTTTCAGTAGTTAACCTGGTGCTTTATTTTTAAATTTATTTAATCTGTGAATATTTGTATGTAATTAGTATGTTGCATTTTTATGGCATTCTTTGTTAAGCAAATATATATGAGATATGAGAATAATTTTTCTGAAGTAAAAAATCTTATGAAGATAATTTTTCATAATAATAAAGAAAAGACCATAAATATGTACGAGTGCGTAAGGAATCGTAAAATATTATGCTACCAAACTAGTTTACCGTAATTATGATAGAGTCAGCTGTTAACGAGAATTTACACATTCTGGGTAAATGTTAAGTGGTAAAACTTAATGGAGGTCTATTTGTCATAGGGCGTGTGATTTGTACTAAAATAATATATTTTGAATTAAGTGCTGAAGCCTAATTTCAAAGAAACGAAATATTAGCCTATGCTT
Organism: Himalopsyche kuldschensis; assembly: GCA_028554975.1. Lineage (NCBI taxonomy): Eukaryota > Metazoa > Arthropoda > Insecta > Trichoptera > Rhyacophilidae > Himalopsyche > Himalopsyche kuldschensis. Next base: position 1,351,140 of record JAHFWI010000060.1, on the reverse strand, counting down.
GAATCTCTTCAGCATTGAATGGAGTGTTGTTAGTATTTTAGTATTACGATAATCGTTTTACGTTAATCGTAGATCAATTATATTTTGGATTACTTTTTTGCTAAGATGTCGTGCTAAAACATTTTTAAAATATTCAACAATATTTATTACACATAAACTTCAACTTTTAAACTCCAGAATATTTTACTACAGAATTGATTTGTATCTGATGTAAATATGAGTAAGTAATAATTTGAAGAAAAAATGAGCAAACAATAAGGATTTTTTGTTTATTATATTTATAAATTAATGTTATATATGTCAGGAGTTGGTTATAATTTCTCTTTGTCAAACTAATTTTAAAGGTTTCTCAAATGCTCGTCTTTAAATATGTTTTGAGATTTATTTCTAATTATTATCTTTGTTTACGGTATAATTTAAAAATCGTTTGATGAGTTTTTCTTCCACTTTGTGGTTAATTTTAATTAACTTTCATCGACTTTGTCTTGTGATGATAATTTTCACAAAACTCTGGTAAATCTCTTGCTTAATAAAGCCAATCTATTATTATAACAATAATAAACACAATTTAAACAAACACTTTTGTTTTAAATCACTCATTATTCATAAAATCTTCTTTATGGTAGATACTCTAATATAAATTAGATTTCAGCAAAACCCCTCGTATTGCTTCAAAGTTCAAATAAAGTTGTGTGTATTTCGATGCTAATTGTGTTGTGATATTCCCACCTTCGCCTTCTATACCACCTTGAATATGGCTGCCACTTAACGCCCACTAGCTTAAAGGTCAAATTATTTGCTCATGGTAATAAGAAATGTCATGTACTTTCAATCAGTCACTTGTTTTCTCCCTACCCATTCAATTTCTAGTGACGCTTCTTTTATAAAATTAATTGTGACTAGTACTGACTACCTACGGCAATGTTCAAAACCTTTTGTAAAGAGTTTGATATAGATATGCAGTGTATAAAAACTCGTTTTATTTCCTTTTGAAAAAATGGTTACAAGTTTTGTTTTTTTTAACCATGTCCACTCCCCAACTTGGAGCATATGTACTCCTCACGGAGTTTATTTCAACAGATGTTTTTCTACGAGAACTGCTTGTTACTCAGTTGCTAACGCTCTCTTTTTCGAAGAGAGTAGAGATGGAAAGGATACGAGGACTAGTGATTAACTAATCGCTGTCACTATGGGTCGCTCTTTGGGATCGGAAGGGTGGGAAGAGGGGTTTTTTACAACACTAACCCATTTCCTCCAAACAGAATCAATAAATTGACTGAAAAAATATACTGGTACAGGGACACGAGCCCGAGCGGTCCGTCACGGAACACTGCACCACACAAATCATGTCATGTTAAAGAGAAAAATATTTTTAACTTTCAAATTTAAATTTATTTTAGCGGTTTACAAAAATTTGGTGTATTTGTGATGGTAAAATTTTATCAATTTTGCTAATTTAAAATATTGAAACATAGCAATTAAACATCAGTGATGTTTTTTTTTAAGCATGTCCGCTCCCAACTTGGAGCATATGGACCCATGCCTTTGAACAGATTTATCGACTGAAAAAATCCGCTCGTACCGGGAATCGAACCCGGGTGGTCCGCCACGCAAGTCAAAGCCATTGCCACTGCGCCACGGATCGAAAAAGTCTTAATAAACATTTTTCGAAGCCAATGTACCGTTAAGAGAATAATTGGGATTATATGTAATAGTTGAATTGTATATTTCATTTATGAGTAAAAGAATTATAACATTGAAAAATAAATACATAATATTATTCGTTTAAAGCGTAGTTTGCTGGATATGTCATTATTCACGCAACATTCATTATTTTCAAAAAAATATATCAAAATTTTTGGTATTTTACCAAAACTTTGTGGTTTCAGCTCACATATACAAAGATTGGTCTCCAAATGAAATTGTATTTTTTGTATCAATGAGTTTATATTTCATTCAGAATAAACGGAACTTTTTACTAAATATTTATTATTGAGGTATTTTTTTCAAATTAAGTTAGACCAGATGGGTTTTTGATTATTTAAGAAAAGTTTGAATATGAAAAAATGATCAATATCAATTTAAAACAATTAAATTGTATTAATAAAAGATAATAACATATTTTGAAAAATCCTTATCTTAAAAAAAATAAGCCGGAAAATAAGAATCATAATATAAATACGGTTCACTTCGTTGGCATACAATCATCAGATCCATTCATAACGATGCGATCCAAAAATTTATTGGAAAAATCGTTGTGTTTATGAAAATAAAATAGTTTTGCACTTAAACGTAACGAAACGTATGTTTAAGTGAGGACTTGAAATAAAAAGAACTCCTATTCCAAACTCCACTGCAAAAAGTTTAATTTCGTGACATTTTTTCCTACCTTTCCTATTTATGTGTATTCAATTAAACATCAACTATCCAATCCGACCAAAAGTCAGATTTTACATATTTTATGCATAAATAAACGTTCAAACTTTTAGAAATTTCCGATTCCTTCAAAACGCCGCGATGACTCCAACTCTGGCCAAAAAGCCGCGGCTCTATGACTCCGACTCCGACTCCACAGCCCTAGCTTTAATTAATATATATAGTTTTTTTTAGTTTTGAAATAAATACATTACATTTGACAACGCAAACCAATTGTTAGATCATCACATCATCACTGCGCGGTGATGTCGAAATATTTATGCAATTAATTGTTTGAACAATAAAAAACTCGCCAGCTTTCCAAAACGGGAGCTCGCACAAAAGTGGACGGGCAGGTCTAATTTTGCACGTTCCGCGGCCCGAATGACTGACTGTTCCTATTAGTACTTCCAACTTCCCTCGCTTCATTAAAAGTTGGCGGGGTATTGGATACCTAGTTGATTTTTGCAGCGACGAAGTGATATTTTGTTTGTTGGGATTCAAGCAATATGAAACGAGAGCCAATGGATAGCTATGAAATTTTTTTATTACAAAAAAATACACTAAGCATTTATTATGAATGCTTGCAACAGCATGCAAAAGTTTATTAATCATAATCTTTCGGATACGACTCGACTTACAGAAACAAAGGATAGCAGAAAACTTTTTTTTGAACATTTTGTAGAAAGCCAATCAATAAATGCCATCATTTGAAAAGTAGCATAGCTAAATGTCTTTTTTAATAAAGTGGATTGTTATACATAGTATTAAATTATTATTATTGGTTCTCTGTAATAAAACTGTCTAAGGGATGTCATTACCTGTCTTGTAGATCTTTCAGATAGCATTGTTTACAGATATATTGCTATTGTTGATAATGCTCGCCATGAGCGAAACCGGTTCTGATCCAATAAATTGTATGTGAAATAAGTACAAAAATGTTTTATTATTTTTATTATAAACCCATTTCATCAAGTATTGACAGTGAACACCTTAACCCCTCTGTGGTTTATAGATATACTCTAAAAAAATAATGCAATACACTTGGGCCTCGTATAACACGGTTTTACACAACACGGATGAATAAATTGTGACGGTTTAAGGTAAAAAAAAAACTTATTGGTGGAGAAAAGTTTTATGACTTAGATATTCATGACATCCAAGAAATATTGGAGCACGAAGAAGAATTAGTCGAAATGATGGTTAAATCTACCACAAATAAAGACTTAGAAAGCAGTTGCAGCAAAGTAGCTACATGTTTCACATTTATTTATTATTTATTTATCCATCACATCTCACTACCATTGTCAAAAAGCAAGAGTATCATGACCAAGAAATAAATAATACTTTAAAAATTTCAACGCCTCCATAATTTTATGAAATAATACAAATACATTTTTTAATCGTAAAAATATGTAGTTTCAAATAATCCCAAAATGCATATAAAAAGAAATAAAAAATATAGGATGAGTATAAGCAATTAAAGGAGCATTTTCTTGTTTTAAATCAGATTTCTTTTTATATATACAGATTTGTAATATATGTTATCTCTCAAATGTATGACTAGATAACTTAAATTAATTTAACTACACTGAAGATATCATTGAACGAAAAGATTGTGGTTTGTGATAAATTAGCATGCAGTTCTTATAACATGATTACTAGCTTATTTTGATGGCATTTATGGGAAATGTAAAATTCTCTTTATTACTTCTTATTAAAAATATGTAAGCTAATCAGCTAAATATGATAGCTTGTTATTTCGTAAAGACGATGGTTTTCAATTGAAATATCGTGTCATTAAAATTGTATCGTAGGAAAAATTTCTCTCATTTAAAAATAATATTATCTCACACATTCTTGAAAAGATTTTTTTTTGGTGATAAGCTCAAAACCGATATGTTGGTTGATTTATATATCGACCTTAAAGATTAAGTATAATTTATTGAGTAATAAAATATCACAAATTACAAATCAATATTCATGAATTACTTTGAGTGGTTAAAAATGAAAGTTGTTTAAAATACGTATGCTTATTAAATTATTTATGTTTGCCGGTTTCGTGTGTGAATAATGTTGGACAACTCGGTGGCAGATCATTTTCTTGGACCTCCAGAAAATATGAATACCGTCTTTTTCGGACAATAATATTTTTAAATGAAGCTCCGTTGAGATGTTTCATCGAGCTCTTAACAAAAATTGGCTTTAAATTTTCCATGCAACTTCTTATTTATGTTTCACTTAAGAACCAAAAGTGGCAAAAATATAAGGTGACATATTTAAAAAAATTGGGTGCGTGTACTTATGTACGCGCGTCAGAAGTTATACTACTTTGGCATCATTAAATTATTGTAGAGAATTAGATATTAGAAATTAATAATAAATATTAAAAATTGTAAATTAATTGTTTAATTTTATTTTTGATTATTTTATACATATATATATATATATATATATATATTTTAATTATCAAAAAAAAATTTAGAGAATAATAAATATATATAACATAATTTGTACTAAATATTATAAGATTCTAAATTTTAAATATTTATTATTGTTTATTTAATATTTTTAAAGTAAATAAATGGGTTTAATAATAAATTCAAAAATTGAATTTAAGTTTATTCATTTTTTAAATATTTATTTTCTTAATTTAATTTTCACTTTTCATTGTTATCACAAATTTTGAATTGAATTTATTTCTTTATTTTGTAAATATTAAATAACCAATAATAAATATTCAACTTTAACAATTTAATAATATTTAGTATTAATTTTATTAAATAATCATATTTTAATTTATATCAATAAATAATACCTACGGATAGTTAGCCTCAATTATATTGATTCACTTTAAAAAGTATATAAGCACAATTTTTTTCACTAGTAGTAAATAATATTAATCACATTAATCAAAATATTCAATTTCAATCACTACTGAACGAGCGTGCCAACATGCGTGACTAACTTCAACCTGTGAATTTTGTGTGTGACGGTGATGCGCGCGCATCTTAAAATTTCACTCTCATCAATTTTGCATAACGCGCCTAAAGAAGTATAAATTCAATAAATTTGAAATGACATGTAGCAAGAGCTCTCTTTGCTTATCATTTGCCATTCTCATCAATTAGTAAAACTCTATATTTGGCATTAAATTTTCTCGTTTTTTAGCGATAGGTCCAAGTACAGCTAGACGAAAATCACTATTCATATCGGAAAGAGGATTGTTGTATAAATTTTGAAATGGATTTGATTCAGATGCGATGTTACCCACATCTTGTACTTCAGTTTCATCATTAAAACCATCTTCTCGGCATAAATTTCGAGAAATTTCAATTACTTTCTGGATATCCAAATTAGATTCAAATTCTTTTCGATTATTTAAAATTTCATTTTCATTCCTATTATATATATCGATAAATTTAATTTCAGCGAGTATTTCCGCATCTTCATTTTGGAAAGGAATGTGTAACGTAACCATTTCACGTTTATATTCATTAAGATCTTGTCCCATATCAAAGTTTCGGTATCGGGTAACACGTGGCACTCTTCTTTTTGTGTAAGTACCATCTGCTTCAATTGTGTAATTAGCAACAAACTGAGCAAGGGTAATATTTTCCAAATCTTCGTGTCGGCGTTCATATTTGTCAAACCAATTTTCTTTCCAAATATTAGTTGAATCTTCTCCTACGCCTATCGCTTCTAATTCTTTTAGTGTTTTTCTTATACGTTGACGATCACATGGCCACATAGTAGGAATAGTGGTGACAACAGTATAACACTTTTACATCGTTTCTCGCAAGAGATACCAAGCCGCCTCTTGACTTGTTATCTCAACACTATTAAGCATATTTACACCTATTTTCTTTGTAATTTCAACAACATCAAACTCTGGATGTTCATTCATAGTTTCAATAATCAATCGCTGAAGATGACTAATGCCTCTGTTAGTTTTATTGACATACTCTGCGACATAACTAGCACATGAATATTCTTCGGTAATGAATTGGATATCCATATTGGATTTAACAATGTTAAATATATACGGGTTAAACGGATTATGCCATTTTTCACATGGTTGACGCTTGACAAAAACTCGTGGCCTTTTAATTCCAGCTCCAAGTATATTGTGATAATCATCATCTGAATATATATTGTTACTCTTATAAAAAGAATCAATATCATGATAATCATTATTTTCCAAATTAATCCGGATATCTTTGTAACACTTAGCATAATTCTTGAAACCAGGCTCCTCTTTCTGCATAGGTAATAAAATTGTACTAGATCGGCAAGGCATAAAAGGTGCTTCAAATCTGCAATGCTGAGGTTGATTCTCCACTATTTTCTTATAGCATGTGAATGTATGTTTATGTCTTTGTAATTTAATGTTACCTGATGCTTCTCGAGATGAAACAGATATCAAGTAATCAATCAATGCGATAGAATCCAATCTATTTTTATCAAGTGCATCCATTAAAGCATTAGCTAGCCACAATAGTATATGTGCATGTGGACTACCACGATGCTGGAACTCAATACGTTTAAAATAATGGACAACATAATATTTCCCAAACGGACTGAATTTTGGTGATTGTGAAAGATTCATTAATACATTGACCAATTTGTTAAAATATATAGCACACGTAGCTGCATCCTCATTGATAAGAGTTGTTTTTTCAAGATAATGGAGATGCTCGGACATTTCTTCTGAAATAGTTTCACCGTTGTGTTTGAATTTGTAGAGCTTTTGGAGCAGATCGTTCCATCCAATTTCATTCGCACTGACAGTAAGAAATATAGTATATACGCTCGTCGCTTTCAACATGGGCATTTTGCGCATGCGCTTGCGCATGCGTAAGCGAACCCCGTGAATTTTCGGCTGTCGGTGATGCGCGCGCATCTTAAAATTTCACTCTCATAAATTTTCATAGCGCGCCTAAAGAAGTATAACTTCAAAAGTATAACTTCAAAAACAATATTTAATATATTATTATTTCATCTTTTTTGACATCGATTCAGAAATGATCAGAATTTATATTTATTAAGACATACTTTATTACCGTCCGTGTAATTTAAAACAAGCACAATTTAATTAATAGCTCTCGCTAATAATGGTCGAACCAAGTACCACCCTAGTATAAATTATACTTTTTCTGCTCTGAGAAAAAATTGCAATGGAAGGGTTGTCTCTCCTTTGTGAAATTGGAACCCCCATTATAAAAACGACGCTCCTTAAAAAACTGTCTGGAAAATTTATTATTTGTCTGGAAGTGCTTTAGATAGTTACAACACGGCAAATGTAAAAAAATATCAAATGAAATTGTTTTCCCCGCATAGCCCACGCGTTTATCAGCGTAGTTCCAAAATTTTATCATTATTAAGGTCGTGCTGGACTTTTGACAAAAGCGGTAATTTTTATTTATTGATTTTTCATTCCATTCAATCGAAAAAATACTTAATTAATAAATATAATGCATAAACCATTAATAGAAAATTTCTACTATTTTAAAGATTTTCGTTCGAAAGCAATGATGTAAAAATTTACTTCTCTCCTGGTCTTTAATACTTGCATACCGGGAGGGATAAGCCAACGACTAGTATTAGCCCAGCTCTATTATTCTATACTCATTCCTCACACTCTCTGAAAGAGAGAACGTTCAAGTCACAAGCAGTTCTCGTTGAACAATTTCTGAGGAAAAAATTAAATTGGACGTTCATCTGTCACACATTGTAATAATAAATCGCGTCAAATAGGTAGCGAGGAGTAGTAGATTTGAGCTCATTAACGTTTTTCAGAACGTTTTTTTTAACTAACCCCTCTACCTAACCACTGAAAAATAAAACGGTTGAGATGCATAAATGCTAAATTATTTATTTTATATTTACACTGCAGACAGCATTTTGCACACATTTGGATTTAATAAAAATATATTGTTATTATTGGTAATATATTACCATTGCCCTGATTTGATTGCACGCATTTAGAATGAAATCTGTAGCAGTTTCAAAATTTCGGTTGCTTTCAAACAGTTAAAGTGCGTCATCAAATCTGAAAATCAACTTATTCTACGGACTCATCTGTATTTAAAATATTTAACGATATAATTTTCAAGGAAAACCTAAAAAAATATTTTCAAAAGGAATCAAACGAATCAAAAAATAGACATTAATTATAACAAAAATGCAATCAAGCTTTTAGTTTATAAAGTGGTTTTTTACGTCCCGAAAAATTGACCCAAGAGGAGTGAGCCAGTTTGTAGATCCTATCTATTCCCGAAATATTTTCATCATTTCCTTATTTGATAAAAACTATCGTAAAGCCTATCGGAAAGTACAATTAAATAACACTTAACATCGAAGCGATAAAAAATCGATGGAATCATTCCTTGCAAGTCGAGTTGTTTGTCTCAACTTTTGTTCACGAGTCTATTATTATGAAATCAGAAAAATTTATATCCGTTTTATTTTTTGCCCACCCCACAAACAAAGAGCGTCTTTTTACGGTACGCAAAGTTTTAATTTGTTTTGTTTTTTGAAATATCGATTTGTAAATGTGCCACCAACTGCGGCTGCACGCTTCAGTCGAAGTTTTGTTCGGAAATTTCTACAAGTTGATAGATTTTATTCAACCCTGCTTAAGAGAAAAAACAATACCAAGGCGGTTGTTGTATTTTATACAATGTTTTGTTAAATTCGAAATTTTGAATTTTAAAATTATGAAACATCTCTTTGAATGTTTTTACCTGGAAACAAAAAAGTATCTTGTTGCGTTATTTTAAATAAAAGTCTAAATTCAATTCTTTCAACTTATCAATTATGTATTTTTCTTTAAACAATTGAAAGATAAGTATATTAGTTTTATTAATTGAAAGACGATTTTCTCGCAATTATTCTCACGCTTCATTCGTTGAAAATTGAAGCGAACTGGAGAAAAAAAAACATTTTTTTTCCTCTGAATCAAAGCTGGGTCTTCATGATAAAACTAGTCATCAGATTAGGACTGGTGATGTCATAGTTTCGTTTTAATTATTAACAGGTGAAATTATATTTAATTCTCTACTAAAAAAAACTTAAGTCATAGTATGATATCTAAGATACAAACCGTTACAAGGTCGCCATGTACTCTGAAAGAAAACGGAAATATGTATTTGATACATTCTTAGAAAAAAGGTTTTGTTTAAAGTATATTGTGTTTTTTGATATTGAAACAGTCAGATTTATTAGAGCAACTCTTCGAAGAAAATGATATCAAGCAGTATTTACACCAAAAATATTTCCGGGCCATTATTAATTTGGAAATTGCTATCTACAACTTAAAATTTATGAAAACGTTTCATCACTTGAACAGGATATGTTATACAAATTAGCAAAAAACTGGTGGAAGAATTTTTACATTAACGTACCATTGGAACTAAAAATAAATAGTCGTAATCACGAAACTAGAGTGTGTCACTATTCAATTTATGGATATTAATGAATTAACTTGGTTATTTAATATCAATTCAAACAAATACTTACTTGGTTAAAAATAAAAGTTATGCTACGATTATTAGTTCCGAAGACAATAAAGGTATTACGATGATAATTCTTAACTCAAGTTCTAGTGAAACTATTTTGTCAAGAAAAACAGTAGATGTAAACTATTTTTCTATCATAAATACAAATAAAGTTTGTGAAGCAATTTAATTTGTAATGGAGTGAGATACGAAGCAATTTCATTTGGTCACTCAACCATGCTTAAAGATAGTGATTATTTAAAAGGTAATGCCACAAACTTTTTCAATTTAATACTATGATTGTCCGCATAGTTTCATTGAACTTATGAAATTTCTCTTTTGACGTTAATGATATTCTGCCTTCGAGATATCAATTTACTTGCCCTGCTAATATCCAGCCAAACGAGAGGGGATTTCAATTTAGGACCTGTCAATGTGACAAACAATTAAAAATGTATCGGTCCATATTCCCACAGTGGGAAACATATGCCAGTGTTAAGTTTATATCCATTATTTAGATTGAAACATGACACTGTTGAGCAGTATATACAATTGTGGAAATTTATGAATCAGCGATAGAATTATTTTTTTGTAAATTGAGAAGACTATTCAATATTATGAGCGGGATTGGACATAAACAATATGAATAAAAATCTAATATTGCTTTACCATAGCAACGAATTATAAATTAACCACTGAGTTGAATGCGTTTTATTAAAACGTTTCATTCAAGCATCAATCAATTTAATTAATTAGATGAGAATAGCGAATCAAATATGTACAATTTGGACAAAATTTATTTAATGAAATGTTTTATTTTTTTTGATGGATTCATCGGTGGTTTTGTGGAAGTTCATTAATTATAAAATTAGATAAATAATTTTATTGTATCACGTATCCTTTTTCAGGTGTAAACCACCACTTCATTAATTAATTAAATAAATAATATATATTACATATATAGCACTATTTCTACAAATATTATTTTATGTATTGCTTCACAAGTAGTGACACGTGTGTCACGTCTTTGACAGGGATCTTCAGATTAACTATCGTTATGTCACTTTAGTAATTATTATACCATATAGTTATAGTTACCTAGCGAAGTCTGAGGATGCTTCACAAAGAGGCAAAACGCGTGTCATTACTTTTAGCACAGTATGTAGAAAAAGCAATAAAATTGGTTTTTTCTGTCTACTTAATTATATTTGTTATGTTAAAAAGAAATAAGAAGTCTGGTTACTCAAAATCAAGTGACAGCACAGGTCAATATAAATTTTATAAATTATCGAATCAAACGGTACCTATAATGCGACGTGATATTATCTCGCTAAATCTGTCGTTCTTTATGATTCATATTATATCCGGGAAAGTTGGGAATCAAAATTGTACCCGTAATACATTTGAAAACAAAAACTATCTTCGATTCATGGCTGCTGTCATTGCACTCGTGTTCATTCTTATATATTCACCAATGAGAGAAAACTATGTTTTTAATTGAAGTATTGGTTGATTTGTGCCTTTTTTGTATATTGTAATCGAACTTTTAAGATAACAGCATTGTAAAATGTGAAATGGACTTTTATCTCAGCAGAATCTATAAAATTAATTGTTTATACAAGAGAACATGACTGTCGAAAAAGTAAAAACTGATGGAAGAGAGATTATGGCCAACTCGGGAGACATAAAACTGAAAACAAATGCTGATCACTGTTTACCGTATTCAATGTTTCCTATTTTTCCTCGCCAAAAAACTAACCATTCGATTATCTAAGAATTTAACAACAGTACGACACTATATTTCGTTTTTATACCACAAGATATTTATTTTTTAGTCTGTTTTTTAATTAAAATTGAATTAAAATAAGTAATTGAAAAAGTCATATAAAATATGATTTCATAATACAATAATATTGAAGTTTGAAATCGTCGAAGATGTTCTAAAACCACATGTATGCAGAAAACCGCAATTAGATTCTGACTGTAACTGATTTTGTAGTTAAATTTGTTAAGGCAGCATTCAGCAATCGTGATGTTAATTACATTTTAGTGAAATGATATTGTAGTTATGGTGCAACAAATACATTTAATAAATGTTTCCATTTTTAACCGTTTGGTGTCGGGCTAGTGATTAATTTTTCAGTTTCCAAGACTAATAATACATCATAAGAAATGTATGTGTTGCAAAGAAAGTCACACAGGAGATTTATTTATGGCATCTGAGAGATATACAAATATTGATCGGAAAAAAAATCTTAAGATCTTTATCATTCAGTCGGTTCTTATCTCTTCTTCAATGAAACCATAGAAAAAAGATCGCGTATAGGTAAATACCCTAACTAAGGTATATTCGATCTCGCGATGCTCCGTTATCAATATTGCACAGGAACAAGAGAATTACATGGATAAATTAGAACTTGAATACTAATATCAATTGGTTAAGTAACTGCTGAAACTTTCCGTACGGTCAGTCAAAGCCGTTAAAATTGCAACCGAACACAACGACCACGAGCAATAACCATTTGTCTACAGGTTCGCTCGATTACAATATATTTTTTAAAATTCTGTTACCCATGAAAATTTCTTACACCAAATTTTAAAGAAGTTTAAGTGTCCGTTAGGCCGTTGATTGTTTCGGTATCAACCAGCAGAGAATAATTTCGTATAAAGTGATACGAAGTCAAAATAAGGATCCTGTAAAGTAACTGAAAATCAATTAACAATAAAAATGAAACAAGCTAGTACTATAATTTTATGAGCGCCCGAAAAGACCTTCATAAGTCATTGAACAAAATTCGCCAAGAAAAAGTTTCATAACACGGGTAGACACTTTTTCATCTTATTTCATTCGTAGTCTTCGATATATAATACTATTAGGGATGAAATGTTTTATGAGTGAAGCATTGGGTGGGAGTTGATGGATTTTTAAAAGATTCAGTAGCCTCTGTGCCAGGCAGACGATCAAATCAATTCTGTTGGAATGATTCATACGACAAAGTGAGCTGGCAAATGGTTTCGAATTATTGATTTGCCCGTCTGTTTTTTTAAACAGTCAATATTTCAGGCGAGGCATCGTACGTTCTTCACAAATCCTGCTACATCGAGCATGTTACTTATTTAAATACAAAAAAATGTTCTTACTTTTTTGTGTTTGATCCTTTTTTACGTGACAGTAAATATTTCAATTCAAACCAATTGAGGCATGAAGGTTATTACAGCGAAATAAATCAGAACGGTATCGAATAAACTAAACATTTTTATCATAACAAATAATAAACTCCCAACATCATATTTGTGTGTATATCAACACCAAGTGAAACCAGTATATGTAGAACATATTAAGAAAGTGTAGATTTAAGAATTTATTGTTCCATTACAACCGCTATGATCGATTTTAGATGTAACATCTTTCCAAAACTCAAATAATTTCACATAGGGCTGCTTTATAGAAGATCTTAAAGTATTCGATCCCAATGTGGAGCATATGGCCACTTATTAATGGAGGTATGTCAACACATTTATTCTACGAGAACTTCTTGCAACTAAGTCATACAAGACAAGATAAGACTAGTAGTAAGCTAGTCGCTCTCGCTGGGTCTGTGCCCCACTTATAAGATTAGGTGGGTGGGAAGAAATAATTGTGAGAAAACGCAAAGACTCATGCTTTCAACACAGCGAACAAAACTCTTTATATACAAAGCGGGAAAAATACTACTTAATATATAAGCTTGGAAAAAATTTACTGTTCATAGAAAAAACTTCTAATTGAACCATCATGTGTTTTAAAAATTCCAAAATAAAATTTATTATATTTCTAGCTGTGTGATTTTTGAATTGTTTAATTTCACTTGATGTTTAAAAAATAAGCATTTTCATTGTCAATGTACAGTAAATTAGAATTTATCGTTTTAGAAATAGCTTTAATGTCTCTTATCATATTACTGAATTTTTTCTTTTAATAAGATAGCGTATGTCCGCTTAAAGCCAAAATCCTTAACAAACGTCCTCCATAATATTTAAAGTAATATATTGCTACACGTTATTTTTGAAGAATATATTAGCTATATTTTATATATAATATGGTAGAATATGGCAAATATACGGAATAGAATATAGTGTATAATGTTAAGAAGGGGGGGGGATGTGGCTGTTGACTGGTAGTTGTACAGCATAATGTTCGCATACGACAGACATACATCAACTTATAACGGATGAAGGAAGAAAACTACATGACAAATTTTTATTTTTCCCCTTGTTATTGTTCGTGGTTTAAAATCTTCCGGTATGTTTTTGGGAGAAAATGGATAGATTTTGTTTAAGGCAGCTATTTCGTGGTTAAAAATAATTGTATACAGTAATAAAAAGCGTTTCTGATTTATTTTCATTTTCTCATATGCATAATGAAAATGAGTGATTCACAGAAATTAGGCCCGAGAAAATTTAGAAATTATTCCAAAGAATTTTAATATTCTCCAAGCTATGTACCTAATTAATGTTGTTCTAGATTACGTTTACAGCGTGATTCATAAAGAATATTTGTACATTCATATTAAATATGTATGTATGATTGATATACAAAGTCACTTTTTGTTTATGATGAAAATAATAAGACATATTTATTTTAATGTCATTTCACCAACTAAGTATTCAGAGCGAATGCCTTAAAAGAGATCAAATTTTATGGTTTTGATTTTGTAAATTTCTATGTATTTTCCCGAGTTTCACCTTTCGATGTCTTTATGCATTCAAGTTAGAGGTCTGCACAGGCCGAAATTTTAAAATTCCACCCGGCCCGAACCCGAAGACCTCCAACCCAGCCCGGCCCGGGCCCAAGACTCATTTACAAAAATCTTACCCAAGCCCGACCCGAGCCCGACATTTTTCAACCTTGCCCGAAAAAAATCCGATTTTTTTTTCTAATAAAAATTAAAAATTGAATTACCAACTATTCTGTGTTTGCATTTGTGCGAAATACATTTCTTCTTAACATTTCTCTTTTCCCGTGGGTTTTTACTGAAGAAATATATTCTCCACTCTTCAGTTGTGTCTTAATATTTTCGAATCCCATTTCTTGCGGGTAAATTTAACAAAAATCAACCTAACAAATCGAATTACGACCAATCGAAATAACCATATAAGAAATACTGAAGTCAGGATCATATTATGAAATTCATTATGCGTATTGTAACTCCTATGAAGCAGACATCATTAAAAAATACTAAAATTATGGCATCAGAAGTCATAAAATTAAGAACATTGCATCTTATTCTTTCGAATGGGTGTTCATAAGAGAAGGTTTTTAAATAACGAACAAGGCGTCGAAAAGATGATTAACACGAGTAGGTGAAGTTTAATATAGTATTAAATTTAGATTTACGATAATGGTGTGCTCATTTGTAAATGGCTCGATTTTTGTTATATTTTGTTGTATGCTTGCGTCTGAGCCCAGCCCGGGCCCGAATCTAAACCTTCGTTACCCGGCCCGCGGGCAAAACCCGAGCCCGTGCAGACCTCTAAATTTCAAGTACACATTCAAGTGCATGAGCTTTAAAATTTTTGTTTAGTGATTAAAGAATAAGCCCACGCACTGTAAGTATAGAGCATATTTTATTTGTTTCACATTCATAAATTTTCTACATTTTAAACGAAAGCAATAACTTTTTGTGGGGTCGTCACAACCCTTGAGTGAAAAATGATCATGTTTTACATATAAAGTAAAGAAATACACGAATTTGCCGACTCTCAAAATATTTAGAAGAATTTAAAAGATGTTTTACTTATGAAACTCATAAAAATAAGCGTACATCAAACAGAATAAAGTATTTGTGAGTTGCTCGTGTATTAGGTAATATTTCTGTGACGCCTACAGGAACGTTTGTTTGAATGGCGTTTAAAAATATTGATTTGAAACATACTAACGGTCTTTATTTGGTGGGTATACGTACATATAGCATGAAGAAGAAAATCTTGTTGAAATATTGTCTATGTTCAACCCTTGAAATGAAGATAAAACTGTTCTATTTAATACTAAGCAATCTCACAGTGACAAAATATGTTTCTGAGTTTTTAGCGAAGCGTTATATCAATAAAATTTATATGAAACATAATATTCGCATGAAGTGGTATAATTTTTATTTTCAAGATCAAAATAATAACAAGAATAATTTATTTTATTTCATAATACCGAAACAAAAATGTTACAGGCTAGCAACATTTTGAATCAAATAATCTCGTTACATATCTGTTAACTTTCAAAATGACTTTTTATTACATATTCAATATTAATTTTTCATTCGTCATCAGACTAAAATAAAACATTTACTATGCTTTGAGAGTACATCGTACCAAGTGAATCGGTATTATATGTCCAGTTTTTGTTGAAATGGAGTAAATATAAGAAAAATGCTCGAATGCACCATATCATTATCCTGCTAAGATATTTTTCACGAAATAGAGATATTGTATCAATAAATGACATATTATTTTGTCCTTGCCATCAGTATTTATTATGCAGAAAATATATTTGTCAAATGGAATGATATAGCATAGATTAAACACATCTTGTAGCACGTGTTTTGCCTCAACCAGATGCATTTCAGACTATCTTACAACCGCAAAGATTTAAGAATTACTCAGAACGTCAACCTTTGCCATAGTAAGATAGATAAGCAAAACACGTGACACAAATAGTAGCATAATTCGTGGAATAATCTGAATATATTGTTGCTTGCTCATTTATTTATTTATTTATTTATTTATTTATTTATTTATTTATTTAAGAAAAAGCAAATCATGGCATTACAGCTGACGCCAATGCGCCATGGATTTGACAAATATAAATACATGCATATAAGTATATACATACATACATGTAAATATATAATAAAAATCACAAATTAGTTAAAAATTAAAAATAAGATGAAAATTACAATAGTCATAAAAAAACAGAGGAAAAAATATTATTAATATCACATTAGAAATTTTCAAGGCAGTCAACCGAATGAGTTCTGACAAAATCAACTTTTTTTCATAAAATATAGTATTCGTCTGAACTCATTCACGTCAATATGAAATATGTCGACATCCGAAGCAATGCCGTTTAAAATTGTTAAAGCTCTTCCCAGTGACATTCCCATTGGCAGACTGGTTCTACCCCTTACTGATCTTTTGATTGAGTCCACTATTCAGTCTTTACTTATTCTTTGACAACATTTTTTTAAAAGTTACGTCTAAAATATTTTGTATGCACCTTTTACTCAGATGTGTTTGAGGATAACTAAATTATAGAATATTTGAAGCGCGATGGAGGGGTTATGTTACACAAAAATTTAAGGATGAGCATCTTATATTATTTACACAAGATTTCTTCGCTGGGTGGCCTTCGTGTATTGATAAGTTGATTTGTAAAATATACACAATTTTCTTGCTTGATTTATGTTGCTCCTACTCCCCTCTACTCTTTCTTGACACCCTGTTTGGAGCAGGAGATCACGCTGCATCCATAGATGTGTATTCTAAGTAAACAAAATTAATAAATTCATGATGTAACAAACACGAACTTTGGCCTTGTTTCGAAAACATGCGCACACTGTTCGACTGTAAAACATAATATAAAAAATGTCTTCAGCGAAATCAAATTAAACGAAATGAAAAAAAAATTTGGTGGTAGAAAATATAAAAAGTTTTTGAGATAACAGGCAATTAATAAAAATAAAATTTTGGTGGAAATTTTATTTGCCTCAGTTATAAAGTCAGGTACAAAGATTATGCTTAAGTCGTTTCGAGTAAATAAAGAAACGGAAGTAACAATCATTTTAAAAATAGCAGAAAAATATTATAAGTTCCGTAAAAGCTATTATTTGTGGGGCTTGAATTCATATTTGTATTTTAAAAAAAGTTAATTGAGTATAAGGCACAACAATGTTTGGACTTCATAATGAAAAATATTTTTTTATCACAAAATCATTCTTCATTATATTTATAAATCCAAAAACAAATATTGAGGAATTCAACGATAAAATCGGAAATTCTGAATTCAAAACAATAATAACACGACCAAGTTAGAAGAAACCTTTACAAAATATATAAATCTGTTGATTATTTGTTACACGTATTTTACTGTTATTATATAAATAATAAATTTAATTCTTCTGAAACCAACTCTTGTACGATATAATCTACCAATTTATTTTATCTTTTCTTCCTATAATACTTTTCTGCGTCATAATATCATACATTCAATTTATTTTCCAATTAATAGAATGAATGACATTAAGTAGACCGGTACAAAAATATTATTACACTAAAAACGATCGCTCGATGAATAGCAAAACATTTTTTGTTGGCCTAAATATGGGGCTAGAAAAGTCCATTTGGTTTTGATGATGTTTATAGACATGGTGTTTGAAAATGTTTTTACTACAGTTTTATTTGTTTCATTTCTGAGTGTGAAAGTTATTACAATTATTAAATCCTTATTATGTTAGAATTGATGGCAACGTTTTTTTTTATATAAGCTGTTGTCTCTCGACCTATCGTCGTAAAATACTAAATTTCACAAAAAAAATATATTATTCGTGTTTTAATTGTCGGTACATCTCTAATGCAAAGGCACGTTTGAGCTTATTTCGAATTATAGACATTACCAAAAAATTATGATATCATTTTAAATTATTTTATTTAAAGCATTTCAAAAAATCCTAAATACCTTAATTTATGATAACACTTAATATTTATTTAATTCACAAAATCTTTTGAAAATAATTCAAAAAAAGAAGAAAGAAAAAAATATTCGTTTAATATATGGAAATCGATTACCATTTTTCAAAGCTTATTTATGAGCATAATCCTTGTTCTTATGTAATGCTTTATGAAAAGATAGAAACACCTTGTGCCTTGGAAAATAAGATAATGGGATCTAGTACGTTTTGTATTTATGTAGCGTACGTGGCAAGACAACAAAAAAAGGAGGGTGAATGAGGCGGCTGAGCAAGGGTGGTATTCTATACCCTTAAAGATTAGGAACGACTACTTCTGAAAAGATTTACTTCAGTCTTTTATCCGATCACTCGGCTTGACATCAAATAAACAAATGGAAATATTCCTACAAATATTTTTTAATTGGTGAATCCCAAAGTAAAATTAAATGGCACGTGTGCCTGTGATGTGCTTATAATTTTATCCGTACGGGAACTTTGCTTTACCAAATCCTTTTATCATTCAAGTCATTGAATAATTGAATTATAAAAAGCTCTTTTAGAAGTGTGTACGTTGTTTTGAGAGAATTTCGTTGAAAAAACATCAGAACATCAATTATTGCGTCTTATAATTTTATTATAAGGCCAAATCTTTTTGTGAAAATTAATATTGCACCTAACCAAAATCACAGAAGTATGTGAAAACTAGTAAAATTCGATATTTTTAATTTCCATCAGTTGATTTGTGAGATATGTCCGCCCGTGAACATTTTTTATCATAAAAAGTACCGTATAACGGGTTGAATAGAGGCTGGCAGGTGAATAGACACAAACACAAGGATTGAACTTTAGCACGACATTACTAAGTATGAAATGTATTTTCTAATTTAAGACAAAACCAAACCAACTAAATTATTGGCCAAAATTGAAACGAAATTGTTTAAGTTCGATGCCTGTGTATCCTTACTTTTTTACCCCTTATAAACCTCTCTTTTATTGGACTAAAATTAAATTAAATCATGTTTTTTTTGGTTAATATGTACCGTAGAACGAAAAATAGAGACTCGCATAGAATAGATGTTCATATATTCCATTCATTACAATCTGTATTTTATCTCGATTTACCATCTAACATCTCTATTTACCCCGATTCAATGTGAATAGAGACATTGAACAAAATTGACTGATTCTTAATAACGGTAGTAAATATTTGAAAAACATTGTCATGAATGTGTAGTAGGACCATATAAACAAGTTTCAAGCCATTTATATTTGAACTATGCGGCGCAGGTATGAAGATACATAGGAGTGGTAAAAAGTGTCTCTTTTCACCCCGTTTTACGGAATATATCTAATGAACAAAAAATGACAAAAAAAGAATATACATATACTCACGCTTTCACTCACATATTCTTGAAGTGCAATTGTGAAAATATATCAACGTTGCTAAAGAGCTGTATGCTACAATCATTTTCTGTAAATGTTTATGTAACATCTACAAAATTATTCTCAGCAATCTATGAAAATTACATAAAAACAAAACCGTTGATTTTATAAAATCCACTAGCCGGTACCAGGCAAGTGTTCCTATGCCACCCAAAGAAAGTGTTTGTGTTTTAATTGTGCTTATTGAAGTGCTTTTGGATACACACTTTTTTTATTTTTCTGTATGGTGCGTATTCGAATAAATCAGAAGGACTTCAAAGCAGGCCACATACATAGTTCACGTGAAAAGCATAGATTTTCCAAATTTAGTCCACATACTTAGCTAACCTTTTTTAGCGTCCACATAACAAATCACCAAAGTTTTATCGCAATCTGATGAACGGTATAGGATCACATTCGGGACAAAAAATCATTTTTAAAAAATATATATCTAGGTATTAAAAAAAAACTTTTTTGGGCATCCACCCAACAAATCGCCAAAACTTTATCACAATTGGATGAACAATTTGGGAAAGTAAGAACCTTCTCGGGCGTCTACACAACAAATTACCAAAGTTTCATAGCAATTGGATGAACCGTATGGAAGCGTAAAGAGTACGAACAAACAATATTGATTTTTATATATAAGAAGAAGAAGATTATATATTTTGTATAGACATAAAAAAAATACAAGTTAGAAATCCTTTATCGTATATTATTTATCGGAAAAATGGTTTTATTTACTTAACCATATCCGTAAGAATTTCAATTCTATAGATTTCAAGAAATGCCACTCAAAAAATATGCAACTTGTAGGCTTTAAATCAAAACACCAACCTTTTGAGGGTTGGATAATTTTATTCCCTGATAAATATCAGTATTCATTAGGGTTTTTATAATTATTTCCGTACATTCAAAGCCTCCCCATAAAACTATGAGTCAATTTTGATATTTTCAATTTAAGTTGGTTAGAGTTAGTCAAAAAAATGATAATGAAAAAGCATTATTATAAAAAGAACTTTTCAAATCAAAGTCAACTTGGAATAACATTTACAAATTAACCAACCTGAATCTGTCCTTGATTGATGATTTTAATCTCTAAATAATGCATGATTTATTTCCCAAAACCTAATTATATCACCATTTAAACATGATATAATAGTAAAAAATTATCGTTTCCGTTTAGTATTGTTTTCTGAGATATACATTAAGATCTATCACTGATATAAAAAAAATACTCATTGAGTTTATATGTATCCGAATTGCTTACGCACACATTTTCTTTCTTTTCCTAACAGATGACAAAATTTTCTATCCGATTTAGAGACTGTCAACGTTTTGTGTCACTTTTATCCGAATTTTATCGACTCTTTTCTAAGATTGATATCTAGCTAATAACGTACAAAGAAAGCTTTTTTGTGATGCGATGTAATATTATACTGGGTCAAAATCGTTTGACTTATTCATTTCAATAATATTGTCTTCTTCTCTTTTCTTCATGATTCTTTTTCACTCACCAACTGCTTTGTTTCCACCCAAAAGATGCTAACATCGTACAGTTCTGTCAAGCTCATCATATGGGAGGGAACGAACAGTCATGAATGATGTCGAAGTCCACTGGCTTGAAGAAGAGGCAAAAAGAGTCAAAGCACCCAGAAGTCATCCACAAGTCGTGATCTGGCCAGTTTCAAAGTCTCTCTATGAAAACCAACATGACAGCGCGTGACCTGGGGAGTTTATTAAAAATAAAGTGCCATTATATGCTATTTTTTGGCAATAAAGTAAGGTCCAATTTTATTAAATTTATAGTTTTGAATTCAGACTTAAAGGTTTAATCTATGGAAAACCAGATTTTGCAAAATAAATTATTCAGGTTATGCATTGATGACAGTATCGAATATAAAATATTGCTTTGTATTGAATTTAGAGAATATAAATATCAAGTTATAAAACTGGAACTCATTAATGGTGATAAATAATGTTTTGATACGTGCCAAACACATACAATTCTAAAAGTGATCCTAACATCCTGGATGGTAGTGGAGTTGTCATTAATAAAATCGTAAACTATTTCCATTAATGTGTCCTCATTTTTTAAATGTGAAATTTAAAAAAAATGCTCCTCATGCTATGTGCATAACTAGACATATTCTTTATTTGAATTAGTTTTAAGAACGCATTTAAACTAGACTGATACTCTCGAACATTATATTTCAATAAAATATTTTCGCTATTCAACAATGAATAAACAACCGAAATATAATATTCAAATAAAAGATAGTGCGTCAATTTTCTTTAACTATTTTTAATGATAAATTAAGAAAGCTTATATTTCACCAGTCCCGTCCAAATATTTAAATTTATTTATCCGTTTTATATTTTACCAGTCCCGGGATCAAAATTTTGGTCCGGGTTTGGAAAACCTACTTCTTACTCAAAGACCCAACCTCTTTAGCATGAGAGTAGGAATAAAAAGGTTAAGGCTAGAACAGGACTAGTTAGCTAGTAGCTCTAACATTGTTATTTATAGGATCAGATGGGTGAGAAAGAATTTTTAGACAACACAAACACCTTCCTTTAAACGGAATCGATAAATCGACTGATAATATATTACTGCTATTACTGGGACTCGAGCTTGTAAAGTCCGCTACGGAAGCCAATGACTGCACCACGAACCCAGCGATACATTTACAGATATTGAATTTCATGCGTACATTTTATGACATGTTTTATTTTCTCGGAAGTTTTTAACCGGCTCATCAAGCAGAAAAGACCCTCAGAAAATAATGTCCACCAATCATTCTGTCTCACCACATTTAATGTACAACATTTTTTATGTTAATTTATAAGTAGGAGTTTCCAACATTGCTTTTGTCTCACCAACTTGTGTCGTCTTGCCGGCAAGTCCTTTATTGTCCTCCAGCTTAAAAACTGACCTCAACTTATTAATGTTGATATCAAATGATTTGAAGATGACTTTGTCAAATACGATACTATAGTTTTTAATAGTTTGTAATGTTTACCGTCATTAGTAGTATGATTATTTGTTTGCTTTTTTTCGATTCTATAACCCCCCCTCCTTGCTTCCCGTAAAATGAAGAATCCCAAACTCCATTTGATAATTTCATCATTTAAAATGTAAGAATCAATCTTGCTTCATTACTTAAGCAAACTTTGCGATATTAAGTCCGAAGATGCCTCTTAAAGAGGCGAAACACGTGTCACAGTTAATAGCACAATACGTGGAAAAATCAAAGTTATTTTAAATTTTACATTACGATACATCTAAGTATAAAAAAAACAGCTGAGTTGATATTGCTGAAACAGATCCTCATCCAATATCATTATTATTATAATGCCATTCCACAATTATTGACAGTGAACATCTTAAAAGTAGTATTTAAACCTGTTGACACCGCTACCAAAAAAGACAAAAGGCCCACCTTATTGACGACTCGGCTTCGGTTCTAGATACAAAATTGATCTTATAATCATTATTTAAAAAAAAAGAATCCGTGACTCTGGGATCAGCTAGAACTAAAGCTTGACCGATCTAGTAAAAGTCCGAAACCTTTTTTCATCATTTCTATACATATTGTAACGATTGATAAAAACATAATTCTTAACTATTATAAAATATTTACTTACTGTTTTTTTTAAGAAAGGTCAATTACATTTTAGTCTTAGAGCATTATTTTTATACCGAGATTAAGTGCTTTCATTAAGTTTTTCGTTTCTTAATCTTTAATATTGAGATTTTATATCAGTGAAGAAGGAAACTAGTTTTGACGACAGCCTCCCTTAAGTTTTGCGTCAGTTCGCACTCGTCTCGTCAATTTATCATTTTATCCCTTTGCCAATCGTTTCATCTCCCTCACGCACACTGCTAATCTTTCAGATTGTAAGAAAATGTCAAGTAGTTTTGTCACATTCTATCCCACTTATATTGTTTAAGCCCCATTTTAATAGACATACTCTCAACAATTAAATAAACAATAATGTTATTAAATGATTAAGGATTTCGACTGAGGGTGCTTGATGGAATTTCAATATCAAAACCCTAGATTTATTTTAGATATTCCTATGTTATTATCTGGTCATTAGTATTTTCGAAAATTCCAATAGTTATAGCAAACCCACATTCATTGAAAGTATTTTACTTAAAATTTTGCTAATTTACATATTAATAGCAATTTAACTTAGTGATCTACTACTATTTTTGTATATAAACGATAAAAACTGTCAACTACGCGTTAGTTCAAGTACATCCATGCACTTGAAATGACTGAAGATGCCGAAAGGCGAAACCCGGGTCGTTAGTGACAAAACTCATGGAAAAGTACAAAATTTAAAAAATTCAAATTTGTTATTAAATGAGCTATGATAAAAAATGTCTTTTTTCCAATCTGGTATAGAGAATATGTCTCAAAATAATTTTCTATGCTCATTTATCCGCAGGCACAGAGATAAAAATTGTTAAGGTTTGTATATTATGATTTCCAACATAATATAACCTCACATGAGTCTAGAAAAACATCAACTTTACAGGAGGTGCAAATGGTATTTGTTTGTTTTTGTAAAATACACAACTAACATTTTAATTTGTCCCATGAAAACTATTTTTTGATGAAAGCCATAGAATGAGCTGTTGCAAAAAAGCTTAAGCTCATAAAATTGAATTTAACGTTTTTAAAGGGATTTAAATATATGTGTTGTATCGAAACATTTATCGTTCACAAAAAAGTTTTAAAAAAATGTGTTAAATTATTCAAACGATTGAAGGAAATACGAAACAAACGGCAATAACCTGACAGAATTGAGAACAGCAGTTGAAATTTACGTAGCCAGCCAGAAGAATTCCCCACGAAACAAATCAAAGAATTTCAAACTGATTGTTGTAAGATATCTTTCACATACGTTCTGTAAGGGGTTGTTTCAATTTTCAACTTGAGTGAAAAACGTGTGAAAAACTACAAAACTTTATAGCAATAAAAGAAATTGCTTTCAATGTATTATTTTCTGTTATAAAATTACATAAATTGCCATTGAGTGAAAACACATATATATTGTAAATAAAACAGAAAATTTCTTTATGTTGAGTCTTCGTGAAAAATATTTACTCAGATATATTAATACCCAGGTTCACAAATGTAGTGAGAAATTACAGATATATTAAATTTTGTTTAATTTTTAATGAATAAAATGGACACACATTCCATGCCATCTTTTGGTACATTAATAAAGTTTCTTGATATCTTTGACCTTTATTGACTAAGTACTTGGCAAAGACTTTAAAATAAGCCATTAATTGAACCACCTGAAGAGAGGTTTAAGAATTGATAGGTTACAGTTATTACCAACGGTAAAGTTATAGTTTTTATACCATTTTTATAAATCAGCTAGGTTAATTTCTAGCAAGAATTTTCTATCAATGCGATACGGAATTTACTACCACATTTTTTACAATCTTTCTGCATTACACTCAATTAGTCCACTGGCCTAATATGTTCAAAAAAAAAACATTTACATATAATGAATAACTTCCCTTAATGAAATCAAAAAAAAATCACGCCGTAAGTGTAGATTAATTGAAACCAATGGTATCTAAGCTCATTGACCACAAGAACACTTTTATTAATTAAAATAGTCTCTCAAGCTACTTAAATCTACTTTACATTGTATTATAATTGCACACTACCGTACATAATATGGTAAAAAAAATAACGTTAATAAAAATTCTTATTAGAATAAAAATTGTATTTTACTTCCGATAGATGATACTCTAATAACTATTCATTTATAAATTATTTAAATACACAAATACTGTGAATTTATACAAAAATATTGTATGATGTATAGCAGTGGTCTCCATACTCAATGAGGATGCGAGTTACTTTCAGAAATTGAAATTGTCTGGTGAGCTACTTTTGTATATTGTTTTATGTTTGTCATTTATTTTACCATACATATTTTTATTACATATATTACTTAAATAAATTCGGACTTCCAATAAAACTGAGTACTTTAATTACGTATTTATAAACAAAACTAGCGAGTACCCTGCATGCGATGCAATGCAACTCAAAAAAGAAAGTGTTTATGTTTTTATTCTGTTTTTTTTCTGTCTGTTGCGTATACGAATAAATCAGAAGGTTTTCCAACGCGTGAGTAGGCCACGTGAAGCTATCCATGTAAGAAGCATGGATTTTCCAAACTTTTCCTTCGCGAGCTACCGAAAATGCCACCGCGAGCTGCCGGTAGCTCGCGAGCGACTGTTTGGCGATCACTGATGTATAGCATACATATTTATTTCAATAACCAATGTGTAAAGTGTTATTTTATTCAAATGCAGTTATAAGAATATCTATCGTTCAGTTAGTTTCTGTGTTAGTTTGCATTTAACCGCAATCATAGATGAAAGTTTTGACTCAAATAAGTATGCATGTTAGTATTAAAAAACAACGCTTTTATTTTTAGCACACTTTGAATCAAAATTGTATAAAAAAAATAGTCCATATAGATTTCACAATTGATCTTGAATCTTTTGAATTAGTAATCAGCGTTTTCGATGTATAAAAAAAGCACTGTGACACATTTCACATCTAAATTTATGTAGTTAAATGTGTCACTGAACAATGCAGCAGATTTAATTAAAATTTATTATTAATTAAAAATATACCTTATATTATAATAACATAAAGTATTCGTAAGCAATTTTACGCTACTCATACTGCTATACTAATGTCAACCATGGTCACTTTTTGTAATATAAATCGGTAATACGTGGACTGCGCCAAAGCAGTGAAATACAAACAGACATAGCAAGGTGTGGAATGTATTTGAATTCTTGAAAAACCCATGGTATGGAGGGTCTTTTCTTATCTAGAGGCACTCCTGCCGTATCTTGCGTAGGCAGGTAAACACTAAGCACATAGCTAAATTTGTTTCCATATTTTCGATGGTTTCGGCGGTAACTTTGTGGAAGTTCATTTTAATATAAAATTTAAAATAACTTTGATTATTCCACGTATTGTGTAACTAATTGTGACACGTGTTTCGCCTCTTTCAGAGCATCTTCAAACTTTACTATCGCAAAGTTTGCTTAAGCAATTTGCTTTGCACAAGCTTTGCGATAGTAAGTCTGAAGATGCTTCTGAAAGAGGCGAAACACGTGTCACAATTAGTTACACAATACGTGGAATAATCAAAGTTATTTTAAATTTTATATTTAAATTTGTTTCCGTTTCCGACATTTAAAACAATAGGAATAGATGTCAGTTATTGACACTCAATATTTGAGACAGTTCTCAGATGATATTGACGACCACACAATTCACCAACGAATGCAATAAAACTCTAATCTTATTTTATTCACTTTTTTTTTGAACGGCAAGGTATTTAAATTTTATAATTAAAATAAAAGATTTGTCTTGAATGTGTAACAAATATGAAATTCATCAATATTTCCAATACATTCGTGGAGTAAAATATTTCAATGTCAATATCGACAAATTTATCAACTGCAAATCCGAAGCGTTGGAGTCAACTATTAAAAATGAAAATAAAATAAAATAAATATTTGTTGACTATTATTTCTGCTCGTTGAAAATCGCAGTAAGAGTAAGAATATACGCACGTAGTAAAAGTGATGAGCTAGTAGTTAGCTAAATAAAGCCCACTTTTAGGGTATTCATTGTTTTAAAAGGAATAATATTAAAAAATAAACATTACTCATTAAACTTATAAGGATCAGAATCAGTTTAACTCATCTCAAGCATTATTAGTTGATCAATTGACAATGCATGCGATGAGCGAAACGTTTCTTGATCCTAAAAATTTAATTTGGAATAAGTATGAAAAAAATGTGTTATTATTTTTCAAACTATAAACCTAGCGTTTATAAACCAGAATTAAGATATAGAAGAATGGCTCAAAGATCGAAACTTATAATATCGTTATGTCGCGTTTTTTAAAATTATGATCATCAAGCTAAAATTAAATGTAAATTATTTTGTATGTTTGATGAACAATTATAAAGCGCAACTTTGATGAAACCGTTTATTTGTAAATGCAACAAGCTTTTTTTAGTTTTCTAAATCATCATCGGATGTTCTGATAAATGATACTAGACATCTCGATTGTAAAGTATGACGTCAGATTTTTTTTTCGTATCTTGATGTTTAGAAAAGCATAAAACTGTGACCTAATCGAAGCATAATCTGAAGCGATGCTTGTAACTAATAAGGGTAAAGTGAATATTTGAAATCTATCGAAATCCCAAGAGGAAAATTTTGCTCTGTCTTATTTGGAACGTAAAAATAAACCAAATTTAGCAAAAGTACTGCAGTCTCATTTTTTTTATGAAGTAAATGTTTTTTCCCCCCCAATAAACGTACGAATCCACAAGCAAACTACATTTTTTCGTGATGCTATTAATCTTTCCATCGATAACTGACATTTAATCTTATTCAAGCCTGGCGTTAACTTAGTTTTTGTATCGTCACCAAAAATACTCTTCAAATGATATGAATTAGCTGATTGCTGCTGTGTTACACTGATCGTAAATAATGAGCTATAAATCCATGGCAGGTACACAATGGTGTCCTCTTGAATTAAGATAGAGATATTTAAGTAATGTACAATGTATGTTTGACCTTTGAGACAATTTTGAGCGCACCATTTATAACAATGTAATGTATCACGACTGCGAAACCAAAAAACTTTATGGTGACAAATTGTCGGCGTCAAAATGACAGGCAGGGGGTGACAGGTGTAGAATCGGGTCCCGCTCGTAGTAAGGTACATATCACCGCCCGGCCTGTCACATTTTTCACACCCAGACCCTCGCTGGCATCCCTTAGGTATAGAAAACGGACATTTTCGGCAATTTTTTTGTTTGTTTATTGTCTTCTGTCTATAATGTTTTGTACTTTCTAAGGAAGATATTTCCGCCTAACTTTGTATTTTCGTATAATATTATCATATTGCATCAAAAGTAGTTTAAATGTCACTAAATGCTAAAAAAAACATTATATTAATAAAATCTTTGTTAATTCCGCAATTCTAGTTGAAAAAGTTAAACGCAAAAAGCTATTTTTATAAGATATTTTTTACATGAGAATTTATTTCCTAACTCGTGATTCTTTCACGGGCAGTGAGCCGATGGTTATAAAATGAGTTATAAAGAAACGAAAGTAGTGGACAATACTAAAATGGCTTCTGAGGAATAAATTCATTAAAAAATAATAATTTCTCAGTAACGATTCTTTGGATGAGCATGCATAAAAAGACAGTGATATCTTATATGTATCCAGTAAAATATACAACATAATAACTTTTATAATAAGCAGCTCTACGAGGGTGAAAGATATGTAGGTATTTATAGACATAGAGTGAAATTTTTACGTATACATGCATCATTGGAGTGATATTCATGCAAGAACACAATTTTAATCTAGCACTCACTAACTTGACGGAATGGAGTTATGTGACCATTAATGACAAGAGACAGTAGAGAAAATCTGATGCAATCAAGCAATTAATCTGGAAAATATCATTTACAACATATTTTTTTATTTTTAATTTCGTTCAATCTCTTCAAAATTAAGAATTCTTTTTACTTCAGATCAAAATCTATAATAAAGAAAACTCGGGTCCAACTCAAATAAAATTGGCGATATCAATTGTCAAAAACTTTTTTAATCAATCGGATCGTTTCCAGTAAAACGGTGTCATTATATTCTTGGCTTCTCCGCCGTCGCGATAGTTTTGGCACGCGAGCCATCGTCAAAGCTTTCCGCGCCATAATCGTACAGGAAATACGTCAGCTGTATTAGGGTGCAATAAACCCACGTGATTTACCACCCCGGCGGTTTGATGGAGCACAAGTGATTTTGCGGAGAAAGCTATTGCCGGGCTAAAAAAAACAAAAGGCTCCGTTGGAATGGAAGGTTCGTTGTAAAGGCCTCGCTGAAACTGTAGAGGGCATTCATTGCGTACGTGATGTGGACTCAAAAGCTCCCAAACGCTTTTTGCCGCAGGTCGTCTTTATAAACTTTAGAGAATGAATCGATGTTTTTATTGCCCGCTGTCGTAAAAAAGAATTTGGCGATAAAATGAATTTCATACATACATAATTGAATATGACATTACAATGGGTGCGTATAAATTGACAGCCAATAAGAAATATTACATTGCCCAAACGAACACATTTTTTTATTTGAATTATTTTTAGAAACCATATTTTTTTTCTGGCCAGTAAAAATTGGTAAATTATTTAAATTGTTTTTGCCGTGTTCAATGACACCAGTTATTTTTTTAGTAATAACGTTTTTATCTTCTATTTTGAATTTAATTTATGTAAGATTATTCCGTGATGCTACGGACAGTGAAGTGCTTAAGCAATAACAAATGATATATCCAAAAGCGAATATAATATTATTACAAAATGAAAGCAAATTAGAAAAAATTCAACAATATGTCACATTTATGAACTGAAAATACTAAGCCTTAAATAAAAAAAAAATACGACGCAATAACTGAATGTGATAAAGTTTATATTGGAAAATATGTAGTGAGGAAATATCTTTCTTTACTTATCAAACTGACTATCGACTATAAAGAAATAAATAAAGTATGATTTACCTTTAAAATAGTTCTTACAGTCTGTTGGATAAAACTACACGATTATTGTATAATTTTTAAGGAGTTCACTGTCCTTGATAGTATTCTTGGTGGGAATTAATTATATCAAAAAATAATAAAGCACTTATTGTATTTTCCATACTTATTTCACAATTAATTTATTAAGTTTCCTAATTTGGAATTTTCAAATAATATTTCAGATCAATAGGAAATGCCCACGATGAGCGAAACCGGTCCAGAACGCAATAAATTAATCGTCGAATTACTACCAAAAAAATATTAGTTTTTTGAACATATGAACATATGAACACATGATTCTTTTAGTACTTAGTAAACAGTTTTCTTTGTTAGAATACAACGGATTTTTTAAAAAATTATTTCAAAAACGAGAATTTATAATACAAATCAAATTTGGTTAAACGCATTATGAACGATAAAAAACAAACCCCACAAAGAGCATGCATCATTCAATTCAGAACCGAAATTGTTTCATTAAGAATATTTCGACGTGAAAATTGCCGCTTATCTTGTAATGTTTGTATTGTTGTTTTTTTTTTCGTGCATTCATTTTATAACATACTATCCGGTACCCAGAAAGCGTTGCACTGCCACTCAATGAATGAAAGTGCTTGTGTTTATTGAAGTGTTTTGGGTGCACAATATTTTAGATAAATAATTTCGATTTAATTTCACTAACCTTGATCGGTATCGATGACATTAGCCTTTTACCGATTGCCTTTGGTACAACACACGCGCCACTTACTGAAAGTTAATTGTACTATGCCTATAATCTTTGCGAAAGTGCAACAGTAAGTTGTCAAAATGAACGGTATGGCAGCGCATAAAATATAAAAGAACATTGATTTTTATATAGAAGACCTTCTGTAAGTTGATTTTTATGCCTATAACCTTTGCGCAAGTGCAAGCAATACGTTGATTAAGTTTTATCGCAATCAGAGCAACGGGATGGCAACGTATAAAGTATGAACAAACAAACATTGATTATTATATATTAGATTGCTTTTTTTGTTTTACGCTATGAATCGACTGTAGTAGAAAAAAATCAGCGATAGTTTGTATTTCACTGATATTAAAAAGTATAAAATGTTTTAAAATAAAAGCCTGTTCCTCGTAAAAAAAACCTCGTCAATATTTTCATAAGAAGGTAGTATTTTTTACATTAAGTCCAGTTAATCACAAGATCGAGTTAAACGAACAAAAACTACGTTTCCTATGCAAACGTGCTGAAGAAATTTAAAGTTGCTTAGTTCTATGCGGTGGATTCATTCGTTCAGTTTTCATTTTATCCTTTGGATTCATAAAGATAAGTTATTACGCCATAAATAAAACCGTCTTATCGCTGTGTTCACTAGTGCATTCTAATGTTTGTCCTCCCTAGTTCACAACCTATTTTTGGAATGCGATTGTAATACCCGGCAACAAAGAGTAATAAATTTTGTTTTTTTTATACCTTACATATTTTAAAATTCACTTTTTATTGCAAAGTTTGCATTCTTTTTGACAGCAAGGGGTGTTATAATAATTGAACTGCACTTACTTTTAACTTGAACCATTTCATTGTCACTAGAAATAGAATTTTATCTGGCTTCGCGCAGTGAGTTTAAATTTACAACACGAATACTCAATTCAATTGAAAATGCTCCTTTTCTGGAACCTAAAGCTTGTTTGTTAAAAATTTTAGTAATATGGAATAGTCATGACACTATTATGTAAACGAAAAAAACTTCATTCCTACTTTGTGGCAATTAATATTATTTGCAAGTCATTCCAATTATTTATTTATTTTTTAACCGAAAACTATAGATTTTGTCCCGATAGCTACTTTGCCTTAAATATCTATCTTAATACTAGTGATACGATGTCTAAACTTTTGGTATTCTTAAATCATAGTTTTTCACACCTTTTGCAGAAAAAAAAATATGATATTTATTGGCTAGTTGCGCCGTAATCGGTTAAAAAAGAGAAGAAGTCGGAAATTTTCAGTCTAATAAGCGATAAGAGAAAGTGACCATAGTGAGTAGTAGATTACATGGACGGAGCGTTTCATATGTGGCAACAATAAAAGGCGATAAGCGATAAGATAAGAGATAAGGTAATGTGACTTCGAGCACGGTTATTGGCTTGTTAGTCCGCCATAGCCGTTGGAGTGGAAACTTCGTCGTTTTCATGCGTGACTTAAATATCAATAATTATAGGAAAAATAGGAATTTTATATGATTTTTTTTTTCAGAAAGATGTATAAATATACGCCAAAGCATAATCAATCATTTTTTTATTGCAGCCTATGCTAATAAGGCCAAAACACTGGGGTCTTTTTTTATCCCCCTTCGGCCTGAGAATGACTTTCAAGGATAGTCCTACGAAGGTTAATCAATATCGAGGAACTATTTTTAAACTCATGATATTTTCATGATTTCCTGTTTTATCATATACAAATTCTCATTACTTTTTATTAACGGCTTGTTTTTATTTATTTTTCTACAGTTAATGAGCGAAATCGAAATAATTTTTCTGTGGAATAATAAATAGAATTTTTTTTTATTGTTTGATTATTTTTTTTAACATAAATAAGGTTGACGTACAACGTACATTCCGCTGACCAAGAATATTTGAAAAGCTTTTCTTTCAAGCAGCTAATCTTTTATGTTGATTTCAGGCCCGTTTAATAAAATGTGAAAATGATCAATAAATTTATAAAACTCATTTTCTTTGTTTTCTATACATTTTTTGGTAAGAAGAATTTGTTTTTTAATATTAGCCTATAATAAAATTATTCTTTTTATTTTAAACAAATTATTAACTTATGCGACTGTCTCTATCTGTATAATATTATTATTTGTGTAGTTTGTGGTTGCATTTTTGCTCCTGTTAATTAAAAAAACTCGAATTCATACTTATTGCTTTAGGATCTTCTATTACAATAAATTTAAAAATTAAAGACGAAACATATCAAAAAAAATCGTAAGCCTTACATTTATTTCATTTAATTTGCTTATTTTTCATAAATCTTTACAAAAATTGTCTCGTGACCATAAATCCATAATTTACCCATTTTTTTTGAAGAGATTACATATTTAAATTTAGAAATCTGATATCTATGTCAATTATTTGAACGTTAATATTTTTGTTTGCTTAGATAAATGTTGGTGCAGTAAGTTAAAGAAGCAATACTAGCGAACATAACTACATCAGACCAGGGAGCCGTAGGTGAGCACTAAGTCATGCGAACGACTCCAATATGAAGTTAGCGCGCCTGATGATTCACATTTCAGCTCATACTTCACGCACAACCTGTTCCCCGCAAGCGATAAATACACGTGTTAAATCTGCACCACTCCCGCCCCTTTCGTCTGTGACGATATACGATATACCGCATTTATGAAATACACATTGTACAAAAAAATATGACGTATATATTTACATATATGCTTACTCTAATTTTATAAATGTTGATATGATTGGGAGGGGGAGGGGGTAAGAAACAATTACTACCAAAAAATATTCATGAAAACTACCTATAAATCTAAGTTAGAGCTGAATTATTTAAAAATTATTTCATTCATTTTACCAGTCGTACTTCAAGCTGGAGTGAACATTACAATTGTTAATTTCTTTTTCATAATAGTCGCTACATGGTATAAAAGTTTTAATTTTAAGAACAAAAATGCTACAGCTTTGCTTATCCGACTAAATATGTTACATTATCAAGAAAAACAGCTCTAAAGGCGCGGACATTTCTGGCACTATGGGATCATAGTAGCCATAATAGGTGCATCGATACGTTTCTCTTGCAAATGTTTGAATAATTGGATCCATTTGTCAAAACGCTCAATTTGCTTGAAGTCACTCGTCATGTTTTGACGTAAAAAAAGTTTTGGGAGTTTTGTTTTTGATCAATTTGTGAAAGAAGAGTCAAAAATTTTGAAAAACGTCTCATCGTCACGCGAAGCACCCAGGACAAAATACCAAACCAGCCGGGACTAAGGCTTAAAAACGGCTAGTCAAACCGTAAATAGAAAAGCGACCCAAACGGTAATACTATGTAATATGTATAAAGGAGTCTTAAGCACTAAGCATGTACTTTTTCCAGTTAAAAAGTCGAGAGTTCACAAAATGGGCATAATGTCACCGATAAAATTCTCGCAGTCGATGATCGGATGTTGATTTGAAGAAATAAAAATTTGGTTGGTTTTCATTCTTGAGTCAAGTACCATTATCGAATTCTCCTTGAGGTTAGGATGTCAAGATTCAAATTTATCTGGCATTGTACGTTTAATATCATGTGGAAATTTGTTTCAATTTACATTTATATTATATTCATTTTGATTTAAGAGTTAAAAGAAAAATACAAGATTTATTTTCATTTCATTTTCAATTGAAAATTAAGTCAAAATTACTAATCTTATTATTTAGATTCTACAACAGTTTTTAATATAGCGGAAAATCCTTCGAAGTGTAATAATTAAAGTAAATTAGACTGAATTCTCCAATATCTTATTCTTACCTAATCTTTTAAGCATAATAAGCACATCGTGAGGAATGAACTCGTTAAGACAAAAATATTCAACGAGAAACTGAAAAAAAACTAGTAATCCTAAATAATATCAATTTGTAGGTTCTTCTATGGGTCGGCTTAATTAATATTTGTGGTCACTGAAATAATATCTTTTTACTTCTTATCATTTTGTAATGCTAATTCATGCATTGGATATATTTTTTAATGGAAAATATTCATAACTTTACGTTTGCTTCTCGATATACAATTCAAGAAGTAATGCCAACATTACTAGTCGTATTATAGAAACATAAAATATCTTCTCGTAATTAATTTAAAAATACACTTTGCCGGCTCTTAATGTTAAAGATAGTTTTATCAATTTTGAATCGTTTACGGCCCAGGTTTCGCTATAAGACATCCTAAGACTTTTCATGTGCACAAATGACCTTAGACCTAAGTTTGGCGCTACGTTTAGTTGTTATTTCTGACTTTGGATTGATAGCGAAAAAAATCACAAAAAGGTGCAAAATTCAAACGATTCAAATTTGATATTGAAATTCCATACTAAATTTTCAGTGGAAATCCTTAATTTTATACGACTTATACTGGCTTGAAATAAACAAATAAAATTTGCAATATCGGTTAAAGGTAAAATTTCACGAGTAGTAACAACAACAAATTTTCTCTTGTTAGACGGGCAAAGTGTCTGACAATACTTGGGAAACTAGTCCGCACTAGCTTCGAGCTTTAGTGGCAGGGGGTTAAACAATAGCATTCTCATGTCATGTCAACCGAGTGTGCACTTGAATGTAATATGTGGACTGGCTGCAAAAAGTAATATTGACGAGCAGACAATATCGTGGTTAGAAAGCTCCACTAAAAACCCGCTGCCTGTTTCGAAATAAACTTTCTAGTAGATGCTGGAAGCTTTTTTCAATTTATACATTAATATCAATCAACGTTAGTGAGCAGTATACGTAACAATGACTTATTGTATTTCAAGCAAACATTTTCGTAGAGTCAACAAAATATAAATTAATAAAATAAGCAAGTAATAAATAAGAAATAAGAAGATTTAGCACGTAAATAATTGTTTCAAAGTGTATGTTTTTGTTGAAAGTATTCGATTAAGAGTACTGTTTTGCTTACCTCATCAACAGTTTTTTATTCAATGAATCAATAGTTGTTCCTTCGAGTCACATACATTTTTTTA
The DNA here is from genome assembly GCA_028554975.1 of Himalopsyche kuldschensis. Taxonomy (NCBI): domain Eukaryota; kingdom Metazoa; phylum Arthropoda; class Insecta; order Trichoptera; family Rhyacophilidae; genus Himalopsyche; species Himalopsyche kuldschensis. The sequence continues at coordinate 1,314,729 of JAHFWI010000060.1, read as the reverse complement.
ACGGTATACAAGTAGATAATAGAGAATCGATGAGTTTAAGTATTTAAATATTAAAATAACAAGTATGTGAATATGCTGTAACTGAGTATCAATGTTTTTAATAAAGTTAACTTTTAGTTTCTCACAAAAGATTTCAACTTAATATATTCAACTTGACGAATCTTATCGTGTTTTGAGTACAAATAAAGTAGATAGTTTCTTTTCAATGTGATATAAAGAAATAGCCATAATCGAACATAGTGATAATGAACATGTAAAAAATATTAAATAAGACATTACTCCTGCAATGTCAAAGAAACCATCGCAGAAGTAAATTAAATCCAAATGATACTCTTTAGTTAGGCTAATCAATATTTAGAATTTGCAAGTTTTGTCAAGGATTTTTTAAGCTTCTATAAAATTACAGGTGTAATTAATATGTTCCTTTCACTTTTATTTTAGTGAATTGATTTTTTTGATGGTTTTTATGTTACGTGAATAATTTGTCTGATATCAAAAATGAAATAATGATATATAAAATAATACAAACAATTCTCTGTGCATTCAAAAAATGGCTGTTTTTTGTTGAAATATTAGTTTGGAAAGTCAGAATTTAACTTTATTATGGAAATCCGTTAATTCAATAAATTAAAAACTTTCATTAAATATTATATCTGCGAAAAATTGACAATATCGACAGAGAGCGTATGGTGGAACATGCATATCGAAATAGTTAATCGTTCAAATGTTATTAACGTCAATAATAATTCATCATTCATCTTTTGGCATCTTTAACTACTAAAATGAAGCGATTAATTCGAGATTACAGTTTCGCACATAAATAGTCATTGCCTAGGTCAATCTAGTTTGGAATCAGAGAAGATCAATTTGTCGCAAGATTACATCTGCGTTGACGATTTAACTGTTCTTCCAGGTCATTATTATATCTCTCTAAATAAAAAATGGTCACAATCTTAATTCCAAGCAAGACGTTCTATCTCAATGGATATAAAAACGCATGGAAAACCAATTTCGCTCAATTTAAAAAAAAAATCCATTCTTTGTTGTTTTCCTTCCATTTAAATGCGTAAGGGTTGCATTGGAGATAAGCGTTACTATTCTCCCAAAACCTTTCCGTGTAAAAAATGGTCTTTTGAATGATTAAAGTTGGCACGCCATCGTGGATAATGAAATTCCACGCATTTCCTTCGAGTGACGAAGGAAAACAGAAGAACCCAATATAAACGTCACTGCGATATGTCCGCGTGAAAAATTTGCAAAAAATACTTCGTAATCTTTTTCGGTGATGATTTTAAAACAATCTTATAAATGAGATTTCAGCTATGATTCATTTTTATAAATTGTATTTCACAAATATTTAACTGCAAAGATAAAGTTAAACTAAACCTTTTCGATGGTTTCGGCGGTAAATTTGTGGTAGTTCCTTTTAATATAAAATAACTTTGATTATTCCACGTATTGAATTCAATTCGTGGAATAATCAAAGATATTTTAAATTTTATATTAAACTAAACCCACTCTGAGAATATTTCGTATTGGTTTTAAAATTTGAAGATGTTTATTCTATCATCTCTTTTATATAAAAGTTTGTGGTCAAACTCCTCCAAAACGGGTTGACCGATTTTTATGATTTTTTTTAATGTATATTTGTTAGATATGGGAACAAGTTGTTAAGCATATTCCATACCGCTAGGTGAAGGGTGTCCCTATTCAGATTTATGTTTTCAATATTTTTGACGTCCGTCGTTCGTAATTCAAATAGAATGAAATTATTTATGATGTTGAATGACAGATGGCGCTACGTGCGCTTCATCACAAGTAGCTTAGCGTCAAAGACAATGTATCATAGAGAATGTGTCATAGATAAGTGTCATAGACAAAGTTTCATAGACAACGTGTCAAAGGCAACGTGTCATATACAACGTGTCATAGACAACGTGTCATAGACAACGTATCATAGACAACGTATCATAGACCACGTGTCATAGACCACGTGTCGTAGACTACGTGTCATATACATTTAACTTTTAAGAGATTGTTTTTATCGGCGGTCATCGTCTACAGTGCCCCATTCCTCTTTCTGTCATAGATCCCATCCCCATACACGTACAATACATTCCTTAATTTTTACTTAACAATCCAAATATTTACTATGAATAATTTATATGGCAGAACAACGTTTGCCGGGTCAGCTAGTATTTTATAAAACACTTTGTTTCAAATGTAAATCATCAATACTGCTTCTTTCATATCGTTTATATCGATACTCTTAGGTTTCAAGCGTTTGGTTGCGTAGTCAGAAGGAACTCAAATTACTCGACATCTCAAGTACTCGAGTATCGAGTAGTAAAATTCAAAAATACTCGAGTAGTTTCAGATGTACCAAAATGTATATAATTAATTCAAATTGTGTATATAAATAAATGATAAATAAATAAATAAGCTTATTTTGTTGCATTAATACATTTATTTCGAAAATAGTAGATAATTAAATGTCTCGAATTTTTAACTTGGTTCGACGCTTTGTTTTTTTATTCCCGCGGTAGAAAAACTCTATCTGTTGCTGTGGACGTCAGCTTAAAAAATAACAATAAATTCAAAAGTGCAATTAAGTTATTCTGTCCGCTGCTTAAAAAAAATTATATTTGCAAATTAGCCATCATTTATATATAACGAGTATTACTCGAGTATTTTTCAAATTACTCGAGTATCGAAAACAAAAAAAATGGACGAGTATACTCGATACTCGAATTGGAGTCTCTAGTGGTCACTGACAAGTAATTTTCAATGAAAGCTTTCATATTTTGATGTTTGGGATGTCTTCAATCCAGCTTACTGAATTTTGATTTAAAATCATTTTTTATTATGCAAAAAATAATATATACAATGAAGCTCTGTAATGCATTGAGCAATAATAGATTCATAACAATTTTGATTAGCACTGAGACCGGAAAGATTCTCTCTAGCTTAAAACATTTTTTATTTCCACAAATCTTGTACACTTTATTCTTTAAGACTCTGAAGAAACGGCTTTACTCTCGCAATTCATTACCACATAAATAAAACGTTTATTAAAACTTTCTTTTTATGCGCTTTAGTATACATTTGAATGTAAGGTAATTTGCCTAGTTAATGTTGCACATCGGATACCTAGATCTCGAAGCTTTTGAATGCTATCGCAACGCAAACAAAACGCTGCTTTATCTATCAGCACATAAAACCTACTTATTTATTTTTACAACTGGCTGGATCTATTTAAGTCTATTTTGCGAAGTTGAACGTTAGTAAATTTCAAAACCTGATCTATGTGTTTTTGATTAAAAGAATAAAACAAAATGTTATTATACAGCAATGAGATACTGTATTTTGTTTTCTTTTCACCTGTTCTTAGAATCTGAGATATCATGTCAACCGTCACCATTTACTTACTACGTGTACTAAGCGTGTCTTATAACACAGCGTGCTGTTAAATGATTACTTGTACTTGGATTTCAGGAGCAATTGAAAAACTTTTAAAGTAATATTTCTTTATAATTGCATACTTTCTGATCTTTTACACTGAAGGCTTGTGAACCACCAGTAAAGGGATGGTTTATATATGTTAAACAGAATGATAAAAACAATATGATGTCAGAAAAGCATTATTTATATTCTCAAACAGCACAGCTTCTTTAATAAAATACATTTTGTAAAAATCTGTTACTATCAATAAATCAACGCCAGTACGATTAACGTTATATATATGTATCTTTCTAATATACCTAATGAAAAATTTGTCCACAATTATCAATTCTATTTTACATGATGTTAAATTGAGCGTTTTCCGTAATATTCGAATTAGTTGAAGAGTAATTTTCGAAGGATAATTGGTTTGTGATTGAAAGTGAAATATCAGTTATTAAAGAAAACTTTACCTTTTTTTACATAGTCTGCTATTCACCGTCATACATAGATACACAGTCGCAACACGACCAAGATTACGTAGTATTTTTTTCATCATCAGCATTTTTTAAGAAGAATCGGTTAAGTGTTGAAAAACTGTACATATGATTCGTTAGACGTCATCTCCTTTTAAGCGCTTGTACCTTTGGCCACTGTATGTTACCTTCTTACGCCAGTCACCAATTCCTTAAATTCGTAGTTTTTGACATCCAGAAAAGTCACTTTCCTTTTTTCTGAGTACAAAACGTGAAGAGTTTTGAAAGCATTTTCTATTTTGATTGAACATCAAAATACTTACCTTTCTGATTCTTTCTCTGAAACATTTTTTTCAAATTGTACTGTTTTAACTTTTTCAAAAGTCAGTCGAACCTTTATCTACTGAGTGACTTTATACATTTTAATAACAGCACACTTTTGTTATGTTTTCTTCAAAAATCTTCAAATTAAGAATCTAAATAAACAAACCATATGCTATGGTATGAAGAGAAAAGTATTAATTCGAAAGACATCATATTTACTTGAGACTCCAATTACTCAACTCCTCGAGTAATTGAGTATCGAGTAGTAAATTTTCAAAATACTCGAGTAGTTGTATATTATAAATTCAAATTTGTTATAAAAATAGATAATAAATAAATATTAATTTCATTAATATATTGAGTTCAATTTATAAAACATATATGTATGTATTTCCAAAATAATTCAGAATTAAACGTTTCAAATTTTTAATTGGTTCAGAATTTTGTTTCTATAATTCCTGCAGCAGAAATAACTCTCTCTGTTCTTCTGGATTTCAGTTTTATAGTTTAAAATGACTGATATCGTGAAACTAGTTTGTTTCTCCGTTGTTTAAAAGTTTAAATGATTACAACTTTTTAAAATTTCGATATTAGTCTTCATTTATAAATAACGAGTAATCGATACTCGAATTGAACGTCTTAAAATGTAACATATCTTTATAAATAACTTTTACGGTACCTTAAACAATTCGGTTTTTTGACAATTTCTTTAAAACACAACAAGAATGTTATTTTTTAGAACATGTGTATTGTTGTGGTGACATCGCTCATGGTATGTTGAGTCCTCAACAAAGCGGCTCTCCAATTGGCGTTTTATTGTTGGAATTAGGAGGGATAAACTATTGTATGAAGTCGTTTATATTTTACACACCTACGTGATCAAAATGTCGAAAAGCGGAGAGAAAGTTATCGGCGGATTCTATTATTATTTTGTTCTGCTTTACTTTGTCATATAATACTTTCATTGCTTTTTCTTTCCGTGTTCATTATATAAATACACAATAAAAATCACCAGCAAACCAATATTATGAGTATTAAAAAAATATATCTAAAGCAAGTTGAGTATCTGTACATTTATTGCTTAGGTATCTTTTAGCATTTAAAAGCAATATTGACATATATTTCAGTGTGGGTAGATTTTTCTAAGGTTTACATACCATATTCCATACTCAGTTTCGTTAAAAAAATAGATACCCACTTAGAGGAATTAAGTCTTTACTATACCGGAAAAAATATTAATGATTTCATGAGGTGATATATTCACCAAACTATCATCAAGATAAAAATTCATCTTAACCATTTAAAAAAAAAAAATCTTGATGAAAAAGCTAAAAATAATTCAATGATTATCTATTAATTTTTGACATATTTACTGTACACTTAATTTTGGAAAACTTTACTTTATTAGTACTGTAGTTTGCGCATCCCAAATTTATCTTTATATATTTATTAACAAATACCTGCAGCTGGCTGTCGCAAGAGCTTTAAGCTCCCTAGAAAGACTTCATAATGATATATGTCACATCAGATTATAGACGCATTCTTCTTTATCCTAGCTATGTCGTCATTAACATGGATTGTAGAAAGATTCAGTCAACTAGGATCGTTGTTGATGTAAGTAGCTGCTTATAGTACAGTAGTCAAACATGGGTACAAGGACCTGCATATTTTGTAATCAATACAATTCATTTAATTTTTTTTAAACTCAATAATATATTGAATAATAATTTATCGTTAAAGATATTCTGAATTTTTTTCTGCTATAAACCTAAATGAGCGTGAAAATATAGATGAATTTGTCAATTAAAGCAATTTAAAACTGTTTTAACTGATTTCTTAAGCGCTTTATCCAATTATATAGATGTGTTTAAAGTCAGTAGCATAATGTTATGGCCACATTTTAAAGAAATTGCTTTAATAAAAGATTAAATTATTACCTGTTAAACTATGTACTTATTTTAAGATGACATTAAGAATCTTCTGTATTCATTCATTTAAAACTTGCCGTGGAGATAAAGCTTAATTTACTCCGAGTTGAATTTTATGAGTAATCAAGTATATCAAATTTCCCATTTGTTTTATATTCATCGCATGACCGAAACTTGGCTTTGGTTGAGCCAGTGTGGCCTATTGAATTCCTATTGTAATTTGCCGGAGTAAACAGTTTTTCTCACTTAATTAATGGTAGAAAATCTCGCAATATGTTAAAAGTATTTTGCTGGTTGTTCTTACAAATACGATCAAGTATTCTTATCAATAGTCTTAAAACCAGGGCTGTGGAGTCGTTAAAAAAATACGACTCCGACTTCGACTCCAGCATTTACCAAAACCACGACTACCACTCCGACTCCTACTTTTGCTATGTGTGTGTATTCAATTATATATCAACTAATCAATCCGACCAACAGCCAATTTTTACATAGTATATGCAAAAAGAAAATGTCAAAACTTTCAAAAATATCCGACTCCGGCCAAAACGCCGCTACGACTCCAACTTCAACTGCGGCCAAAAAACCCCCAACTCCACAGTTCTGCTAAAAATATTTGGGCTAGACTTGAAATGACAGCCTTTTTATTATTAAGTTACTTTCATTTTGAGTGGAATAGTAATGTATTTTTTTTAACGAAAATGTATTCTTATCGACATAACAGTATTTGTTTTCGCATGTCAAACTTGCACATTGATAGTTTAATAAAATAAATATGAATCGGAAAAACCGAAAAAATGAAATTGTAAAACAAAAATCAATATTTTGATTATTATAACGCCAAAACTAGTTTTTATGTTGTAAGTTTATGGTAACCACAGCATAGATTTAAAACGCACCTTAAATGTTACGGGGAAACGAGATTTTATGTCTTACTCCCGTATGGCTAAAAATATAAAATCTTTTACTTTTGATATGAAAAGTTATACGACCATTTTGGTATATGTTTTATTATCTGATGAAAAGAAAATTCAATCTTGAAACTTTTTATTTAGTACAAAAATGCAAGATTTTTAAAGTTCTTTCGTGAAATTATTTATAGTACCTATGTATATATTCTTTTTAACATAATGTTTAAAAATAACACAGGTTTCACTTCACATTAAATAATTTAATTTATTTAATCAAGCATCTTTTGCAAATATGTTTTAACGCATTACGTTATATCAACTAAGAATATAAATCAGGAAAATATAAATTTTCCTATGCGTATAATTTAAAAGACATTCCAATAAATTATATTTAATCTTTTTCAACTGGTTAAAAAAGCAACAGGCTACAATTTTGAGTGACTCTTTATGGTTGTACATCAGAAGCTAAGAAGTGGGGACCTCGTTCACCCCTCAGCTATTGTTAACCTCATCTCGCTTTTTTGTCATGTTATCTCTCTTCTTTTATTCTTTCACCCCCGGCAGCCGGAAAACTGTTTTTTTCACCTTATCTTGGTGGATCTTGGTCGCCGTTTTCTAACAAAAAGTTGAGCGTATCAAATAAATTTATGACTTGCTCTGTGCAGTATTTACGGCGCTTGGCAAATGAATGTAGGCGTGTAACGTCTTTTGGATGATGCTAAAAATCACGTTTCCAAATTAAAACTTTTCTTGATAAAGAAGAACGATAAAAAAACTGATGCCGTTTTTCAAGCAGGTCCTTCAATGATTAGTGCAACTTCTTAAGTTTTTAATTATGAAGTCTCTCAGTATAAATAATTTAACAAAATATAAACGCGGTGAGATTCTACTTTTTTCTCGATTAACAGCTCATCTTCACTAGGCCATGTTTTTAATTTATAATATAAACAATGACATGAATTATTATAGTTCTACAATAATTGTCATGAATGAGTTATTATAATTGTATAAGAGCCTGAACAGTAATTAAAGGTATCAAAATCTTATATTATAAACTGGAACTAAAAAACACTCCTGCATTCTTATGTTATTTTATATCTTTGATATGACGATTATATTTTTTTCCTACGATAATTTTGCCCTCTTATATCCTGAAAAACTTATTGTCAAGTAAAATATAAGGCACATTATCCAAGCTTTAAACAAAAGGATTTTATACAGCCTGCATATCCCCTTGAAAGATCCTTCACGACCCTCGTGCAAACCTTCGGTGACCCTAATTTAGGCAGTGACTCAAGCATATTAGCATGCGTACCAATACTATGGAAACTACACAGCACTATCTTCTATTTTTATGAATAATTGTTGTTGTTTTATTATAATGCCTTTCCACCAAGTATTGACAGTGAGCACCTTAAAAGTGAATAATTGTTCAGTTTTTGTGAAAATTTTCATATTAATCAATTAGTTTTATTGATAATTATCAAACAAAGTCTATTAAAAAATGGCCTATGACGAATGTACGTTCAATTAAATATTTTTTTTTAATTCAGATATAGCTTGATAATGATATATTTAAATACATTTTGGAGTTCTACCAAGTAAATGCTTACTCAATCAATAGCTTGATAATGCTTTAAAAAGATTACACCTGTATTTTTGAGAATCAATCTCACGATACCGACTCAAAGATAACTAAAATACTTAATATTCAACTGTTGCCATTTGGATAAATTAATTCTTAATAACAAATTCCAATGTTGAACGAGACAAAAATGCGTATTTGAATTTTTTTCTTACCTAATTTTTTATTTTTTGAATTGTTTTATATTATCTGGTTTTAAGTAAACTCAACGCTTAAATTATGTTTTTAAATTTCCTTTCATGCAAAAAAACAAGTTTTCCGTGGAGTAATAAGTATACAAAATAAATGCTTGTATCGCACAATGGTTCCGACAGAAATTTAAGTACTGGTCTATTGGCTCTGATGCTTGTGCATCATTACTGAGAATTGCTATCCATCGAAATAGAAATACCAATTAGAGTATTATTAAAAATTATTAAAAAAAAATGAATGTATCAAAGAGGCACTTGTTAAAATTGTAAATACTATTTTCTTATACAGTTTTCATTAAGTGCTGACTTACTGTAAATTGATTGCTTACATTTTTCTGAGTCGGGTAACAGTGAAGAAGATAAGTTTAAGGAATGTACAAATTACATGAATTAACTAAGTATAGTTTTTTATGAATTGCGTGAACTATTCGAGTTTCTAAGATTTTTTAACAATGCGTTTGATTTCTGTATCAATAATGTAAAACAAGTAATTTTTGAATCAATAACGTCTTTGTGAATTTGTAAAACTTAAAACAATGACAAACTGGACACAGCTTAGATGCAATGGAAAAGCACATTTACGGAAGGTATTACAAATATTTTTTTAAGATATCTGCATACTATATATATATTTTGATTAAAATCAATATGAATACAAATTTATGGTTGTTATGTTCATCAAAGTATCGAAACTGTTTGGCCATAGAATATATAATAAAGTTATAATCGATCAAAACAGTTCATAGTTCAGTTTAACGTCGAAGTAACGCTCCGCAAGACCATTTCTCCTGCTCGACTTTGTCCGTGAGGCTGTTGGTGGCTTTGATGAAATGAGCTTCTGTTCAGTGAGCTGAGAAGTTGCTTCAGACAGCGATGCACGAGACCAATCACGTGACAACTTGTTAAATGAAGAGTTTTCCAGATGTATGCCTTTGAAAGCCAAACATTGTAAAATATAAAAGTTTTCACGTAATAACTTCAGTTGTTTCTTTTAATTTATTTGTTCAGTTACAGATTTTGCAATTTTTTGAAATGGTATTTCGTTATACCTTGAATAAATGGCTAGTGATTTTGATAGTTAAAGTATAATCAAACAGTTTATTGGAAAAATACTTATGCAATAATTACTTTTTATGCATCAGTTTTATTTCAACGCATGGATATCGATATAAAGATTGTGTTTATAAGCCACTCACTCAATTTCTTTCTTCACCATACGTATAATATTTGAAAACAACTGATTAAAGTAGTATGAAAATATCACAAAACGATGCAATTGGGTGGGAAAAAATCTTCTTAATAATCAATTTATGAATTTTGCCATTGAGACCTTTCTGTGACTGTGGCAATACAATAAACAAAGGATTAAATAAATAATCACGTGCCTACAGGATTATCAAATATCAGCAATCGAATATTCAAAGAAAGGTTTTAAAAATTGATTGCTTGGAATCAGTGGACAAAGATGAAGCTACAAATTTCACATATTCAACACAATGATTGTGATTTCTTGTGAAATAATTTTTTAAATCACGTACCGAGTTTTCGTTGAGAGATTTTCAATTTAAAGGTAATTTGTGCTAAAACACTTTCTCGGTACATTACTACCGTTGACAAGCTTTTTACGCATTGACAGTGAAGAATGATTGACTTAAGCCGGACTCACTTGTCACGATTAGTCTTTCTTTTCATCTCTTATTCCTTTTGGGAACTTTTCCTCCCTTTTCAAGTCGTCAGATTTAGACAACCATTTAAGCAAACCGTTCGATATATTTGGATCGTTGAGTCTCGCAGTGAACGTTTGCGTTTAAGAATTTGATTATATACTCCCTAAGAGCTGCACTAAATTAGGCTTGTATAATACTTAAGCAAAAGAAGTGGATCAAAAGAACAATAATAATATTCAAATAATACATACACACACTTTACGTAAACTACTTTATCGTACAAAAATAACATTAATTTTAAAATCTGTTGATCACGGAATTCAGCTTTTAAAACACTGAATGATTGATTATTCAACAAAAAGTGATTTTGTACTACAGTCATCTATTTCTGTGTGGGTTGTGTTCTTTTCCACCCACCATCCACAAATCATTTTTTAGTTAGTAGTGAATCCAATAAATTTATAAACTGTATTTCATCGTGCGTTTCTTCTATTTTTGTCCAAAATAAAGCGAGTAGTTGAGTGTTTTTTTTATAGCTAGAACATATCTCGAAAAAAAATCTTGTTTTGAGATAGTATGTGAAAAGAGGTCATAAGCTGTAAGTAAAAATCAGGCAGAGTTTAATCATATTAAATGATTTAAATTTAAAAGTACGATGATTAATTTTGATTTCTAAAAATAATGACATTTATTTCAACATTTGCAGTCGACAGTTTTAAAGCCAGATTCCTTAATTCGGATTTGAGTATCAAAAACAGCTTATCTGTTGATAATAAAGGTAAGTTTTTTTGACCCTATGTATTTTTAAAATCTGTATTATCAAACTCATTTAAATCTTTCTTGTTACAGTCAATGAAGGAAGGTGATACTTTCGTATGATTATGCCAAACCAGCAACAACAAAAATTCATTCCATGGTCTATTGGAAAAAAAATAATTTAAGCCATAATTTTATTCCTTTTAATTTAAGTTTCATACAAATAAATCAAATTGAAGCAGCCGTTAAAGATCGCCTTTTTGCACTATAGAAATAGTACGTAAATAATAAATATTACGTATTTTTTTGACACTTAAAATTAATGACACTTATACTTCGTAGCAAAACGAATTAACAAAAAAGAACAGAAGAACATATGAAATATATACAACCGCTGGTAACTTATTCATGTAGATATTTTAAATAAGAGTATAAGTTAATACATTTATTGGTATATAAATAGCACTTGAAATGAGGTGTTCGTAAATCAAAGCTTCGTCAAATGTAAAATATTCCAATTACAAGTAGAAAATAAAAATTGAAAGCTCCTAGTGCATCTTTATAAAGCACTCGAATTAAAATACCTAACCGTTCTTTTACGAAACATAACTTCTCCAAAATACGCGATATTCTTTAGATAACAAGCATAATTGTGGCAACTTCAATGCATTTAAATAGAATGATTTAAAGTGTAATTCATAAATGTATAAAATAAAACTATACATTGAATAATTAACTACCAAAACATTCGTAACGATGAAAACTTGATTCGGATTTTTTTATAATTTTAAAATATAAAGTACTTTCGATAAACATATCATTACGATTTTTTACTTCATTGCGGGTAAATTTGCGCAAACGATATATGAAAAAATTAATTAAAGCGTAATGTTTTGTAAAATGAGTTTGTTATGTTTCGATCTATTGTTATGTTTCGGCTTGAATCGTCTGTTTCCTTTTTTTAAATTATGGTTAAATTAAAATGAATATTATTGATCCAAGTTTCAACAGAAATGTTGACTTACTAACAGTGTATATAAGTTTTAATTTGCCAATGTACCGAAAGTGAACTTTAGCCTTTAACTCTGAATCTAACTTGTGTTTACTTTAAAATCAAAATGTTTCAATATGTTCTTACTTTGTATTTAAGCAACATACCAAGATTATTTTAATGAAGCTTTATTAATTTTTCAGGTCCAAAGACTCGAAGAGTGGCGTTAAAAGACTTTCATCACTACTCGTACGAACAAGTCGCCTGCCGGGGAGTCTAAGGGGGCAAAGTAAAAATCCGCTTTATCATTCCACATTGAGCAGCACTTCACGAGCCGGCGGGGGACCCCCGCCCGCTGCCCGCCGCGACCTCGTCACCGTATCGACTAGGCGTTTCTGTCTCGGGAAACTTCGCACACTCCCGCAAGCCTTCGCCGGCCTACGTCTACCTTCGCGAAAGCTCGCCGCCGGGCGCGCAGGCTGCAGCTCCAGCCCAACAGCGAAACCTCCGCACGAAACAAACCCCGAATTCATTCTCTGCCAGAATGAGATAGTGAATGCGAATTCAGAAGAAACGTCGAAAGTGCGAGAGAGAAAGCCTACCAGCCGCTACAAAGTTTTTCGTCGAAGCGTAGAGCTTCGTTTGCTGCTACGGCGTGCGCGTATAAGCTCGTAGCTAACGTTTTGCCGGTTTTTTGGGCATGCGCTTTAGTATTTCAGGATTGCCGGTCGTTTTGCGGGCAGTCGGTGCCCGAGATCCGCTCCTGAGACGTACTGCCGCCTTTTCCCACTTAAATTCAACATTACTTCCACTTAACAAAATGAGTTTTATCAATTGAACGGTCAAAAGAAGTAGTCGCGAAACGCACGTACGTCATCGCCGCTCGCGGCCCTTTCCGTGTCACTGTTTTATTTTTGGTTCGGATTTTCCCTTTATTTTGTTTCGAGCGTTCAGATGTTTGGTGGTACATCACCGATGTGACGGTTGAGAGGAAAATTCATTGCCTTCATGTTAACGTAGCGTGTGTAATGCGGATAACCCTCGGAAACACCATAATTTTTAAATTACTCACCGAAAAATCAGCAGATTTTTCATAAAAACATAGTCTTTGATACTGAAAAACGAGTCACATAATTACCGGTGTACGAAATATAATTTGTACCATCGAATGAATTGCAAATATAAACATAGCGCTGTTCTTAAACGTATGATTTTATTAATATCCACCAAGGGTATACGAAACACCGTTTTTTGTGGGGGTGAATTTTTAGTGGGCGTGTGTCAGTGTTCAAATATGTATGCACGCGCCTGAAAATATAATTAAATATTCTCATTTACATTATTTGACAAACATTATTGAATTTTAATTTGTCAATACACATTTAAATAAGTTATGTCTAGCTTGTTATTTTCTTAGTACACCGTGTGAAGCTTTTATCATTGAATCGTGTTTGATATGTTAGACTTTATGAAAGTGTTTTCCTGCACCAAACATCCCAACGAGTAGGATAAAATAATATTTTTTTTTATTTGTTTTCAATCACAAAAATATCAATCGACATTCGGGTATTATTTGAGTGTTTATTTTTATTTGTTATATAATCTATTTTGCTTGTGTTGACTATTTTATATATAGTGTGTGCTACATGAAGAAAACAACGAACAATCGAAATGAAATCATCCAGGACTCATAAATTATTTTGAGATGCCACTTTCATTAACAATCTGGATTTAAAAAAAATAATAAAAAATGGCATTGTCGTGACAGGCTTGGGCTGAGACACGAGATCGAGTTTTTAATTTTCACCGACCCATCGGGACTCTAATTGTGTTTTATTTCATTTACTTCTGTAAAAAGAGGTTAAGTTTCATTTAGTTGAGCAGTGGTCAAGTGACAGGCAAATGTGAGGATTACTTTAATAAAGAGTGCTTGAAATGCGTTCGCAAAATTTCACATTTTCATATTTACCAAATCACAATTTTTTAATTTAGCCTGCATAAAAACAGATACAATACTATATCAACAAATACAAAACCTATAATAAGATTATTTCATTATAAAACATGACTTAAAATTTAATTTTTATTCATTTTCGTTTTATTCTTAAGATTTTTTGACTATTGAGGATAAAACATTGAAATTATTCAAAATTTAACATCATTTTAAGTATATGTCTTTTTTTAATATTCATACATTGCACAATAACAACTTTATCATACACATATATATGGTTTTACCTTAAAGTCTGGAAAAGTTTTTCCGATATGAGACAGTAGCGCACAAAAGTGGGCGTAAGAACAAACGTGCAATAACGCCCCGCTGCTGCATTGCTTCTTTTCATTCCATGTCAATTCAATTGTTCAAACTTTGTCTTTAACCTTTTTAATATTACACAATATTTCAATAAAAATAGTTACCTAGACTCCAGATTTTAAAATTGATGGATGTTGGTATCATAAAACATATGTTTGTTGAAAGTTTTCTTTAACAGTGAAATCTTAATTATATGCAATTATTCTTCAAAATACGTCTGTTGAAAATCGTACTTTATTATTGTTATAACTTTGTTTGTATCACAGCACTTATGATATAATCAAAGTTAAAATATGAACGACAATAATATCATCTAAAAACTACACACTCTCTATAAACACTGGTAATTTTATTTTGTTTAAGCACCATTTGTCAACTATTCCATAAATAGTCGAAAACGTATACTTTCATTACGCCCTCTTTTGAAATTTGTGGTAATAGTCATCAAAAATATTATATTTCAATTTAAAGATATATTATTCTACTTTCAAATGCGGCAATAAGTTTAATTGAAAAAATACACAAAGAGCTTTTTTCATCGTTTTGCCGTTTGCATCCGTCAATTTTCGAGAAAAAATCTTTATTTTTACTTACAATATTATTCAATCACGCCTTTTTGTAATACAAAGCTTTAAAAATTTTATGTAATTCAAACATTTTTTCAAATTTGAAATGGAAAACGCCCTTTTTATCAGTTATCTTTATCCTTTATCTTAATTTAATCATAACATATATTTTAATTTCATGTTAAGAGTTAAAAATTATAATTTGTCTCATGTGCCGTTCAAAATCTAAAGATTTGATATTAATTTTCCATCTAACAGTCATAAGTAGTGGCTAAAAACCATATAGATAATTGTTTTGTTTTAACTGTGATATTTTATAAATAGATAAAAAAAAAATATTCAGTGTTAAGTTTTGAGCGTATTGTATAAAAAAATATTCTTAATTAACACATTCTATTTCCTAACAATTTTTTTTATGTGTAACCAATTTTCACTATTTTTTGAGTTCAGTTTTCTTCTGGTAATACATATGTGGATTACAAACTTAATAACTTATCAAATGGCCCTTTAAAAATTGAACGGAGAAAAAAATAATTGTAATCTTTCCTTCTCATGACATATATTGTTGCCCAATTCCAGATACACTTTCAAAATCCATCCGCAGCTTTAAGCTCAAAATAATATCAATGATACGAATTTACATATAGATTAAGTGTGACGTTCAGACCCTGTCGATAGAGGTAGGACTTTGTATTGTCGCATGACAGGTGTGGGGCGTAGATTCGTGTCGAGGCAGGCGCTCCACGGGGACGAGGAAGTCAGAGACAGGCCTGGCGCGAGTGGCATGCAGGGCGGGCCAGTCGGGGGCTGCGGACGGCGGGCGGCCGCCCCCGGCGATCGACGCTAGCGGCGGCCGGGCCGGCAATGTGCCGCCCTAACACTACACCGTGAGTAACCGTCTTATTTACAATCTGTAGACCACATACATGGAGCCATCCGCAATTCATGTTAAACTTTTTTTCCATATTTGTTCTTAAATAAATCGTCCTTTAGGTGAGCCATGGCAATCCCGGTATAAACTCTTCGCACTGGGCATGTTTATTATATGTACGTGTGGGCACGACCAACAGGACGTAAACGATATTCTATGAGACTACCCTCAGATGTATTACATACGAGCAGAATTATTTTCTACGGTCAGTCGTCGCACGGGTCAAACAGACCACGCTGACTTGATTGCAGCCATGACAAACTTCACTGCATTTGAAAAAATATGAATTTATTTTATGAAGTCATCATAGCCTTGATTTCTCACCAGTCAATACAAAGTTCACGGATATATATACGACTCTTAATATACAGATTAAACGCAGGATACTTAATATCAATTTAACCTAGGTGGATGACGTAGTCATACTGTGCTTAAAATTGTTTTTTAGAACTCTAGAGTTTGCTGTGAGAACACTGCTTGGGCTATTAATGAGAGAAGAAGATTATTTTTTTCTGTCGTTGTGGATGGTGGCCTTGAAACATTGGCTATATATAAAGAACGGATGGTGGTGGAAATATCGTTTTCAATGTGGCCAGATTTATGTATCTTCTATTAATGAGTGTTTGTTTTGTTTCCTAAGCTTGCTTACATTATAACACTTACTATATTTTAAGTTTTTGAAAGCCATTCTTAGCTAAAAAAAGCCATTCCTGCAATATTACATAAAATACGCTCATGATAAGATTACCTGTAATGTGCTTGTTAGTTTTATAATTGATTTCTGCTCGCATTTTTGATTATTTACTGCATGTTAAAATTGTCATTTTTGTGTATTTCTTTTAATAAGTATTGTGGATGGCGTTTTTTTAAATACCACGACTTATTTCATAAAAAACACATTTCTGGTACGATATGAAGATTTCAAAAAGTTTGAGGCATATTATATTTACAGTAAAATAAATAGTAATGCAAAGTCAAAGTTAGAATCTCTTTTGTAGAAAAAATAAAGTATTTTTTTATGTTGTTTTATAACTACGTACATATGTCTTCAATATTTCTTTTACGAATATAGATAAAGAATATTACTTTTCTTGTTTTAATTAATCTTTCTCCTCGTCTTACGGGGTACATATTCAAAATGATATGTGTTCAAAATAAATCTTAACTTATGTAGGTACGCTATTTAGTGAGATATTTGTTTTTATTTTTTCTTCTTCGTCCATTTTATATTTTTATTAAATTAAGTTTACTGTGAATTTTTTTTTTAAATCTATGTATTTTGAATATAAGCTTTCTTCACATATTTTGTATTATTAAACTAAAATTGAACAAATTAAAATTCAGGCTATAAATGTTATGCGTTAATTTTCACATATATAATTGCTAAAAATGTGTGATTTATTGATTTGTGTCTCGATTTAATGGGCAAACCGGATGCATGCTTTTACTTTAAAAGCTTAAAATAAACTAAGATCATGCTCATTCATTGGAAGCGTATGGAAATACTTAGTGTTTTAAGCTTTGAGTGATCAACACATCCATAAATTACGATGTCGAATGCTGACGTGGTAGAAATCCTACGGATGTAAGGTCACATCCAATAGATCAACGATAAAATTCCTTAAATCTGATGAAGCACCGACCGTTGTGAAACGACATTTTTTTGCGTATTATCTTTCGAGTTGGCATTGTACTGCTCACTCATTTTAGTTGCGATTATTCCTCAAGTCAGAAAATTTGTATATGTATAACTAGTGGCGTATAGAATTGTATGTTAATCGAAACAGTTGAAAGTGCTGTATGAATTTTGCATAACAACTACCACTGCTAGATTGGCTTAAAAAGCACGTAGAAATTGAGTGACATCAGTTATAAATATATATTAAATGTCACCCGTCGTCAATTCCAGTCTCCATATTTTTCCTCAAAGTTGAAACCAAACCGCAACAACTATTTATCATATCAGTAACTAGCACAAAGATTTGTATAGTTGCATAATATTCGAATAAAAAATGAAATAAAATAACGCATTGTTGTTTTCAGGAATTGATAAAGCTTAAAAATTTTAAAACTGTTTTTACTTAAACGAATGTCATTTAATAAAACCAACATATGTGCTTTGAAAGTCGTTTTAGTTCATAACAAAACCAAACCTTTTTAATTTAATCTGCTAAGGCCTTTTGGTGCACTAGGTTCCTTGATGACCTTTCAACATTCCTTTCGTTTTAAAAAATTCTCAGTACTTATTTCGACCGGAAGAATTACATAGAATGTTTTAAAGAAAGTATATTTACAATGGAATATTATGTAGCGCGTAAGATTTCCTGAAAATAACATGTTATTTTAATGTGTCGACTCTTTATGAACTTCAACTGCGCAAAGAAGTGCACGATGAGAAAATAAGTTACTAGAATATGCTATTCCAATAATTTTTCACCGTATTAAAACTTAAAATATGTTGATATTTCATGATTTCTCTATATTGTAAGCTTTCACATTTATTTCCTATGAGCGCAGGGTCAACCAAGTTAAATTGTTATCGGTATTATTAAAGAAGCATGCTATTTCAATGAAAACAAGCAAATGCTTTATAATGATTCTTAGACCTAATCTGGCGGATCAAAAGGCTATTTATTTTTTCTGCTTTTGAGAAAACATATCCAACAATTCTGACAAAAGCCATGGAAAAAAAATACGGAAAATCGTGAAAATTACGATACTATAATCCTCGCCAGCAAAAGAAAATACAGAAAAACACATCTCTGGCAGTGGCGGAATACTGTGTAATTAAAAACATAATAATAAAGAAACGAAAAGAGTAAAGCAATGAACAAAAAACGTCATCTTTAATATTTGGTAAGGACCCGCCTTTCTCAGTGGGCTTTTTTTAGTACTTTACGCAGTTATATAAAACCTGAGGCAAAGTTGTTAAAGTATCACGAGATTTTGAAAAAAAAAAAAATATTGATAGATTTTTATGAATTCATTTCGTTCTCTTTTTTAAGTATTAAAGAAATGCAGTTTTGTGAAGCATATTAAAAAAATGTGCTTTTAACCGTAAATTTTTTTGAAATCTTTGTTTATGTGCCTAAAATCATATTTCATTAAAACCGATTGATTTTTTCTAAAAAAATATTTTTTAAAATGTAAATGGCGTTATTGCTGCAATCTTTTATCAAATGAGTGATTTTTCAAAAAAAAAAATGTGCAAAATACGTCTCCGTTTATTATTATATATTAACGAATTGTCTTTGAGTAGCAACGCTTTAGACAAAATGTACCATGAGGGGATTGAAACCTAAGCAAATCTCCGCGTCACTAACATACGACTTGTTCTGTCTGTTATTTTCATAACGACTTGAAGCTAGTCGTATTACTAATTGAAAGTAGGAGCAGAGCAACAATCCTCTGACAGTCGCAGTAAGCTTTACCACTTAACGTATCGATACATATAAAGCCATCCTCAGCATTTTAATTGAAATCGTATAAAAAATGTTGCTCATGTCTGCGGGAAGAGAAATTCAGTAGAGCGCTAATGATAAAGAATGGCTAAGAGAAGATGCAGTGAAGTGCGAAGTATATCGTTCCCCGGAGATTCGGAGTGTGCGCAAAGCAGCTCTAATTCTTTGTTTCTGGAAATGAAATGAGATCGTCACAAGAAAAACGCCTACTCTTTAGTTAAAATAAAGGCTTTGCTAGCGTGGAGAATGTAGAGAAAAAAATGTATAAGCCTCGTCTTAGAACTCAAAGGGCAATACAGCTATTACATTATTTATTGAATATAATCTCTATGATTAGTATTTACTAACAAACTGTCAAGAATATACTTGAACTAGGTCTAAAATATATCCGTGATAGATATTTTGCAGTACGCCATCAACATCGTGATATGATCACGCATTCACATCTGATAGTTCATTTAAAAGTTTCTAGAAAGCACTTAATGTTCATACTGGAGTTCTTTAACACAAAATTCGTATTTTTACAATAGTCACAGTAGATGGATAATTAATTAATTCTTTAACCATTCGAATGATACCACTAACTATTTTTCAACAATAAAACTCCAAATTACTTCCCCAGTTTTCTAAATAGTTTTCATTATAATTGTTTTATTCACATAGTATTCAAAAGACTAGTATATTGTACAAATCAAATAATTTTGCTCAATGTGTTTTGTTAAGTTGAGTTGCTTGAGCAATCTCCAGTTCGAAATATTACATTGATACTTTTCTCACAATTCGTCAACGAAATTCCAGCTCCTACTCCTGAACTGAACAACATTGGCCAGCTTCGTCCTTTGGTGAACAAAACAGATACCAATAGTCCTATCGCTAGCGCTGAGCCTGAAACATAAAGTTATGTTGATACAAAAAAACACGATAAGGATACTTTTTTTTTTTGCCAAGATTTTACTTGCACACGCTTTAAAGAAATGTCAAACTAATTTGTTAAGAAAAATTACAAAAGTCAGGTGCTAACTTAATAAATCTAATAATTCCTTAATTTTCTAATGATATGCTTAGTAAGCATAACTGTTCCACGCCTAGAGCAGAACTTCTTCTACTAAACCATCAATTTAAATTGGTTTCTTATTTTTTTTTTGTTTTTCAGGCACTTTAGCTCTATTTTTATAAAATGACATTGGTAGCAGGATAATGCAACAAAAGGTTTCAATTAAACCTCTAGCCTACGTTTTGATTTCAAATTGCGTTGGAGGAGAGGTGATCGTGAATGAATTATACAGATCACCATTTGATTACACAAATTTCAATATATAATATATACAAAATATTAATTTATCACGTTTAAGGTGTCCACTGTCAATACTTGATGGAAAGGCATTATAATAAATATAATAATACATTGTTAGTACTTTTTCCATATAAAATGTATTATTATTTTTATTAAATATTAATTTGAATTAAAATACGAGCGTGTAAACACTGCAGACCAATATAACAAACGCTACTAGGCCGGAAAATTTTAAAGGGCTGAACAAATCTATAAACAATAGATACAGATATTTCGTCAATACAATTATGATGCCCTTAATGACCCCAACCAAAATTTATTCGACTTTTTTTGCATTGCCAGTTGGAATGTCAAACTGATAAATTTGCACACAAAAATATCTTTCAATAATGCCAATCGCAATTCGTTTACCTATTTTGACAGCTGCATCAGCGACACATCTTTTTTTTCTTGAATGGAAACAGCCTGCTAAATCTTTTTCGTCCATTTTGTTGCAGTGCTTATTTGGTTACGATATTTTTTCAAGTGAAAGTCTGTCAATTGTTTTATACAAAATGTAAATTTTTCTCGCACTGTTCGATTTTCAAAAAAAAATATCAATCTGATCTTAAATGGTTCATTAATATATATGTCAATATTTAAAAAAAAGCGTCCTTATAAGGAATAAAAAAACATTTGGGGTTAATATTGATGAATTATATATTATCTTCATACTTGGTCATTGGTCATATTGGTCAGATGTATCTTATACAATTTAAGGTGTGAAGCTGGTTTTGGATTATAATGTGAAATATTAAATATTGAATTGCAGTGTAAAACTGACCACAATATACAACTATTTAACTATTTCAAAAAGTGTACATGGTTCATATTTAATTGCATTAAATTCATAAGGATGCAATCATGTAGCCCGTGTTAAAAAGAATAGGATACACTAAAAAGTATGCTCTTAGTTTATGTGGTTACCAATATATCGGCAAAAAAATATATGGTCATATACAAGTCGGGTCAAGTGTCAAGTGGATTCTATTGAATACTCGAGCTCGAATCCAAGCTCAGGTTGTTTCATTTTTTAATCGAATTATTGATTTCTATTTAGAGACATGGATGTATGTGCTGCTTTAAAACTCCCTCCCATACCGTTCCGATTTAAAAGTTGAACGTATCAGCTAGTCTTGTATTAATCCTTTATTTTCTGCCCTTAGTGTTTTTAAAAGAGTAGAAAGCAGTTCAGGTAGAAAAAGATGGGTTGAGATAAGCTACATAAAGTGACTACATTTTGGTCACATTGGAAGCAAACACGGTAAAAAAAAATGTTATTTCACAATATTTTACAATGATATGTCGATAAAAATATGCAATACAGTTATTGTACCGAAAATGTATTAGACTTTGTAATTTGAAAGTAGCGACCAAATAAATAATATGTATAGCCGATTTTTTTAATGCCTAATGTACATTGAGTATAGCTTTTTAGTACATATTAACTGTCAGAAATATTTGGCGTTTCTTGCAAGAGTAGTTTTCAATCCTTAGAGATTGAGAGAAGTAATATACGGTGATTTTTTTAAAATACCGAAAATCACTGTTCAAATTTAGTTCTTAGCATTATAAAACCTTTTTTTTAATATTTAAAACCCGAAACAGTGTGTGCTAAGAGAAAAAACATCGTTATCTTCTTATATTATATTAAACTATATAAATAGGTTAATATATTAAACAATAATCGAAGATTTTTTGTAATTATTCCACAATTTATTTATTAAGGACTATCAGTTGAAAATGGTTGCAATGAGCGAAGCCGTCATTGGTCTTTATTAATTAACTCTAGAATAATTAGAACAAATGTATTTTATTTTTTTAAATAATGCATTTCCACCCAGTATTGGCAGTGAACACCTTAAAAATGAGATTTTAAGATCGTCAAGCACTTAATTATAAATTACTAGCCGTTAATAGCGTAATAAAATTAGCGTTTATGTTAAAAAATATAATGTTCTTCTTTAAAGTATTGTTTTAACTCTTGCTGTATCATTTGAGCTTATACAATGACTGTGTTTAAAACACAAATAAAAGAGCTACAAAACACCAAGCTTCATTTTCTTTTTGCCGACCACCTGCGCCTTTCTCAGGAAGGTTCATTTGCATCGCTCCGTTTTGCTCAATACGCAGGGGATTTCAGAAACTCTTTAAATTCACTATTAAGCTTGAAAAATAATTAATCTTCGTAAAATTTATTGTTTTTCAAAAAGGCAAAAGCGGATTTCTATACAACAGAGTTAACAGCTATTTTTTTGGTAAAATATTCATTCATAATTTATAAGCTTTTGCAATCAATAATATATATTTCAGAGCAAACATCTTACTTATTGATAGAAAAACATTTCTTTTTTTTGAATTTGAATCATATATTTACTGCGTCTGCCGTTTTATTTACATAATGGATGTAGTTGATTGACCGAATTTGATTGTTTGTAAAGGAAAATCTTTTTTTTCAATTGTAAAGTAAGCTTTATGCCCGCCCATAATATGGAACATACAATATATAATACTTGTGAAGTTTATCGCTACAGAAACATTGTAAGAAAACTTTTTGCTACTCGGTTGCTCAAACTCTTTTTCTCAGTAATAGTAGATCTTTACTGCCTGAAAAAGATTATTGTTGGCGAATCACTCTTGGTACGTTGCGTTTTTAGAATTATACAACATTTACATACATGTCTTCAAACAGTAATCAATGACTCGATAAAAAAAAGATATTGCCCAGACTGAGATTCGATAATGCAAGCTTCGCAGTCAAAGCCGATGACGTTGATACTTGACCACGAGCTCAGATATGAACTTACATGGCCGAAACTTCGTATTTATAACTATTTTTACTAAGTAAATGAAATCCGTTATTACGATTTTTATACTAATAAAGTATTTTTGTATATACGCTGATGTTATAAAATACTCTATGGTTCATGCAACCATATTTGACCATTTTTGTGGAATATCTTTACATAAAAACCTATTATGTTTGAGTTATTGCCATAATCTTACGCATAAATTTTCATTATTTTGTCGTTTTCATTGGAGTAATCCATAAATACGTGTAGCACGGCTTTTAAAGTAGTCGTTTTAATTTTAAACTTTTTCATTAAACATTTTATTGTATTCTAAAATGATAAATGTTAATTTTGTATGAAATATAAAAACAGATGAATTAAATTAGGGTAAATTACATATGCTTAACAAAATTTAATCAATTACAAAATTAGCTCACGTGAAATTTTGATCGCCATAAATCAATCAAGTTCAAAAAAGTAAACTCAAATATTTTTAGCACTGACATAATTAAAAAATAACATTTTTTCTATAAGTTTTCATACATTTTCTTCTATTATTTTTGGAATGGGCTTCCAGTTCTATTTTTTTATCGAGCTTCAAATCGACACGAAGTATAATTTATTTTTAAAAATATTTTTCAATAGGATTTATATTCAAATGCATTAGTGCAAATTAAAATACGCCCCTTTCCAGCTTTCCACCAATCCACTAGTTCAAATTAAAGCGGTTATTATCCCGTGAGTTTGTTTCTAGCCACTTTCTTTATGAGACACAATGTTATGAAATTCAATGCACTTTCGTCAGAATTTAAAAAAAAATGAGCGTTACTAATTTTGCCAAACGTTAAAATTCAAGGATAGCAGTTCTAAAAAAAACAGTACATAGGTATATAAATGTTTGTCGATTGAGAAAATTTGAAGCTAATTGTTAGTCAAATTTTATGTTTCAACTTCGGTTATTTAAAAAAATCATTACGAGTGGTACTTGGCAAGTATTAAGTATTTGGTTAAGTGGCAATGAATAAAAATAAAAAGCTAAAATAAAAAAAAAATGTAAAGATCATTTAATAAAGAACCTCAAATTTAATTCGTTTTATATGAAACGTGGACCACAAGTAATTAAAAACGATTCATTTAATTGAACGTTAATTTATAACAGTTATCAAGTATTTGTTTGTTATATCTATTTGGGCTGACAAAGTTTATGTGTGTGTGTCTACTTACTACAAACCATGAAATGTCAGAAAACCAAACAAAAGAATAATAAACGGAAAGAACCAATGGTCCTTTTCTGTTTTAATTGAAATTCTTTAATCGTTTTCCCAGGAAAAATAAAAAAGTTTTATTTGCTGATTTATTAGTTTTCATAATACCACGGTAGATAACATAAGCTAAATGGCACAAAGTAAGCTTCATGATTAATTACTGTAATGGCGAATGTTCAATATTAAAAAAATAATAACTTTATGAACAAATACATTTCAACATTTGTTTACGTACAGAATAAAAAAGTTCATATTTTTATTTGAAAAGAGTTCCACATTTTACAAAATTTATTTACGATCAGGCCACGTGTTGGTCAGAAAAGTAATAATTTTAGGTTTAAACCGATATTTATACAATACTAGTATTGCTACCCGGCGTCGCTCGGACTAAGCGACCAATAATTATTTAATGTTATATCATTCGACATAATTATATCACAAAATCTAACATCCAAAATAGAGTTAAAATAAAATCACAAGCTTTATTTAATTTTATGACAGCCCCATTCTCGCCCATTAAAATGTCCAAATTCAAGGAAAAAATCTAATTTGCTGTCGAAGAAATGTCAAGTAATACCTTCACGTAAATAATAAACATTATTATATTAATAAAAGCTGGGAAAAAGTTAGTAGAAGACTAATTTATTACATTTTGACTAAATGTCTTCGCCGATAAAAATTCAAACATATTTTCTTTCATATTCGTTTTTATGGCAACTTGCAACCAACAATGCAAAAGGGAATAACAGACCCACATACATACATACGCCGTTTCGGTTTTATATATAAGATTTTTAAAAACAGTTCACGATTATAGAATGTTCTTTTTTCCAAAAGTAACTTATTTAACATCAAATAAAAATTGCTGGTCTGTATATTAAGTTGTGTTCTAAGCATGGATATTTATGATGCCAACATCCCATACTAAATAAAGAACACAGCTAACACGATACGCTATTTACTAGTACAATTCTCACGAAATACTTTCTTTCTTTTTTCAAATTTAAGAGACTAATCGACTAAAACTAAATAGCAAACTTTTTCTGATGGAACGCTTTGTTAATATTCCTTCTTCACATTGGAAGCAAGCATGATTAAAAAAAGCTTGTTTGTCAATTTTATTATTAAATAAATAAAAAATACATCCTTTTGTACTGATTTTACATATTTTTATAATGATCAGGACCGATTTCATAAATGGATTTCATAATTCATGATTTTTTTTTATTAAAACCTCCTTTGAAACGTTTCCACCAAGAACTGGCAGAAAAAACCTGACAATTAAATAATCATATCACTAGTAAAAAATAAATTAAATTGAAAATCGTCTTATAAACATGTGCAGGATTTGTGAAATAAGCACTGGCGATGCAACATAACCCCGTGCGTGCGCATGCGTCATGTTCCATCATCCCACAGGCCTGTTAATTATAGATAAGTTGTTTCTGTACTATCTGAGCGGGGGCGTGCTCATAATTTTGTTTGTGTTTTGTAATTGCGTCACAAGGGAGAGCCACTTTGTAAAAGGGAACGATAACAAGCCTCTTGATCGAAAGGACTGCAGTGTGTGTTTCGCACCTAAACTGTACAGTGCTCTGAATAATGATGGTTGAAATTGAACCCTTTATATGGTTTTCATAATTTATATTATTTGTACTCCAAAATGAATTGATGGCTATTGTTTTCACTTTTTTATTCCAGATTTTTTTCACATTGCTTAAGATAAACATTTATGTTGAAAATCTTATTTTGATGATATTTACAAGTAAATTGTTTATTTGATTATAAACATTTCGAAAATGGTGGCAGGCACACGTATTAAGAGCTAAAAATCAAAGTATACATTTTACTGACGAAAGTTGAATAAAACTGACAAGTTTAAGTTTTCAAAATGTAGCACTAGGTATAATACCTAGTGCTACATTTACATACTTAAAAAGAACTTGTTAGCATTCAAATATTAATATTTTTGACTAATATTGAAGCGGTTAATAACATGGAATATCATTTTATTTTACTACCAAATACCATTCAAAAACGGTGTGTTTATAAATGATTTGTATCTTTTTAATTTAAAGCACCTACATTAACGTTTTCGCCTTCACTATTTTTGTCCAGCGAGAAAATCAAGCTGTTAATCCTAAAATAACATTATAGTATAAATCAGTTTCGTGAGGATATTAAGCGAGAACAATGTGAGCGCACGCATTTCCTAAAAGCTTTCAAGCCCTCTCGGAGATTTTCCCTAAAACTTTGTCGTATCAAACGCAAGAAATTCTAAAAAGGCGGCACCGTAGTCAAGGGTGAAAAGACATTTTAAATAAAGCTTCTTGAATATCGGAAATAAGCATAACAGTTTTGTTAAAGTATTTCATTCAATATTTTTAATTTACAATTTTAAATCAGAACCTATATTATTTAACGAGCATTTTTTTAGCTAAGACGAATATGCAGTTATATCAGTTAATCAATACTATTTTGCAACATTGAGTTATTTAATGTCGTAATTGCATACAGAATAAAAAAAATAATTATGATAGAGGCAAGAGCTGCGAAAAGTGCAGTTTTTGACGGAAACATTGTATATTTTTTTGGTCATGTGAAATGATATTCATGCACCAAATTATGAGCGTACGTTAGTTGGTTGCTATGAATAATATTACCATAGAAAATTCAATGCATAAAAAATACCTGGTCCTACTTTTTTTGTCAAAATACCGTTATTGATAATAATTTTTGTGATAATGTAAACCAATTGGTTCATAAAACTTATTTTATGTTTATCACCACTATGGTAAAGAATTACGTTAATGGTTTTCTTAAGAATTGCTTTTGTTAAAGATGAGTGCTGATACAATTATCAGCTTTATAGGCAGTATCAGAAATGCGCGGGTAGATTTCGAGATGAAAAATTTATTCACAGGCACACTTCCTTGATCAGAGTCTGCTTCCGCTGTACGGGGATTACTAGGGAGGCTGTGGGTGTCTCGACCCCCTATTCTCTTACCCCTTACAAGAAACAATGTCTTCAAACTTTCGATGATTAAACTGAGCATCGTTTTACGTAATAAAAGAACTGTTTTGCGAGTCATTCAAGAGATGCGGAATAATTGTACTCGGAATCGATTATCAATTTGACTTTTTCAGAAGAATATTATTATCGTTGATAGTGAGCGTATATGACGATCCTTATAATTGAAGAGTTACTTAAACTTTTGGTTGTGTTGTATGTTTTTCACAGTCAGTTTACTCAGATATTATGAACAGTAAGTATTTAGTGATATCCTATCCCATTTGATGGGTTTTGTTATTATACATAATTGATACGTTTATCTGAAAATATTTTTTTTATTGAATCATATTATTTTTGCTTATAAAATTACGATTTTACGTTTTATGTAATAATAGTATTGCTACCCGGCGTCGCTCGGACTAAGCGACCAATAATTATTTAATGTTATATCATTCGACATAATTATATCACAAAATCTAACATCCAAAATAGAGTTAAAATAAAATCACAAACTTTATTTAATTTGATGACAGCCCCATTCTCGCCCATTAAAATGTCCAAATTCAAGGAAAAAATCCAATTTGCTGTCAAAGAAATGTCAAATAATACCTTCACGTAAATAATAAACATTATTATATTAATAAAAGCCGGGAAAAGTTTAGTAGAAGACTAATTTATTATATTTCGACTAAATGTCTTCGCCGATAAAAATTAAAACATATTTTCTTTCATATTCGTTTTTATGGCAACTTAATGACCAACAATGCAAAAGGGAATTACAGACCCACAGACATACGTCTTTCATTTTCATTATAAGGGTCATGCCAAAGCTTATGGATTTATATTGAACCTCCAGAATACCATGCTAATTTCCACCAAAGCAATGACAACGGAAGTTATGTTATTTTTATATATTATCCATTATTGCATATTTTTTAAAACACAGCGCCCATGATTGGTTCAAGAAAACGGTTCGCTGAATAATCATAATAAAATAAAATAATGGCCTCGAAAACGGTTGCTTAAAAGCATAATTTTTCAATAAATGTATATTTTAAATATAAAAAAACATGCAATGCAAATAAAACGAGCGGCTTTTTATTAATTGTAAAACTTTTTCCAAGCTCAACTAACAAAATTTGCATAGATTAAAAATTCTCACTTAAAAATCTCACAAAAAGGAAAATACAACCAAGTTCTGCACCCCTCAATCAGCACATCTCCGAACCGAGTTAGGGCGAGTGAGGATGTTGTGTAGCTGATCTATCAATCCATCCTTATCGCACTCGAATAGGAAACACCAATAAATTGATGCGGATGGTATTAATTATCCCGCCGGGTATTTGAATCACCGGCTATTTGGAACGCAAATTCGTGACGGATACACGCGCCATCTTGTGGATCACGGTTCGAGGCAGGTGACAAATGGCGGGAAATTATTTATATTGCAGACTACAGAAAATGGGAGAAATTTTTTATTATTCGATTTATGGAAGTGTACGATTGGCATTTATTTATTCCGTTCCGAGAAATTGGTGTTTTCGGCATGAGCGCAAAGTGAATACAAAAGAATCCAGCTACTAACATTATTGGAATACTGGCGCGTATTGTGAAAAAAATTATCTCTTCTACTACAAAATGACAGAATTTTTTGGTCCCTCCATTCTACATTTGACAAACATTACAATCAAGCTAATTCAATGAGATTCGTTTAGTCAAATTCACCTTGCTCGTTTGAGTATTTTTTCACGTAATATAAATATTTTTTTCATTTTAAGAGGTAAAAAATTATAAATGCGACTGAGTTTCTCATTTAAAATTCAACACAAATTATTTGAAAATTTATTGCATGCCTTATTTCACAGAATTGTTCTTTTCAATAAGTCTTAAAAGTCAAAACAATTCAATTAATCAATTAGTAGAAATTCACGCATATACATTTCTATATTCAATGTTAAAAAGTCATCATAATTGAAAATCCCAATATATTAATGTTAGACAAAGATGGACAGTTTCAAAACATGTGAAGTGACTTCTTTTCTTCTCTCCCTCTTCACATTGATAACTGTTGTATATGATTTTTATTACATATTATCATATTATTCTTAAATAATAATTTATAAATTAAAATTAATTAAATTAAATTAAATTAATTAATTAAATAATTAAGTCCCAATTCATGAAATTCTATAATTTCTAAAAATGCAATCTCGATTTTGCATTTTTAATTGCAACATAACATGGACTTCAAAAAAAACTAGAAACTAAGAAAATGGTTGCCAAGCAAAGTATTTCGTTGATAATTGAAAAAAAGCAAAATAGCTTCGTAAATAATACCACTCAACGTTGGCCCACATACATTTTGATGTCTTAGAAATTACCCATTTCTTGGAATTCACATTAAACTTGAGTAACATACAGCTAAACTTGAGTAGAAATTATTTTTCATAACCTCTACAAAATTCTCTTTTTAAGGCTCAAACATAGAGAACGAATGCTGAAAGACTAATTTCGCCAAATGTTTTATTCAGATTTAAGAACGATTTGTTTTGTGCTTCTATCCCCCTTTAAACCTAGCGTAAGGCACGCGACTCGCTTGATATGTTTCATCACAGGATTGAAAATTTATATGCCATCAGATTTTTTTTACTCGTTCTTAAATAAAGCTTACTGTACGAATATTGTACTTTTTATGAGTTATATTGAGCTATTTTTTTAGATATTTTACTTATGTCAACACAAAAAGCCATCTGTCAATATGTTTGATACCGTGAATAAACAAATATGAATAATCGTAATCAGAATTTAGATATTTCTCTAAGATTCAACTACGCTCTATTTCCAATATATAATGCTGAAAAAACAACAATTGTTGGTATAAACTTATGAATTATCCTTTGATTGCTAAGCAGAACTCTCATAAGACGACGAATCTAGCACATCCTAAAATTAAAAAAAAAGAATAATTTTAAAGTTATCGGGATCATAATTATCAATATCAAAAACCAAACCTGTTTGATTCATTTAAATATGAGACTTTTTTAAAAGGTGTTTATTGTTAAAACTTAGTGGAATGAAATTATAAGAAAAATATTAAAACATTTTTAGTATTTATTCCACATTAAAAATATTGGATCAGGATCGGTTTTGGTCATGGCGAGTTTTATCAACTGAAATGCTCAAAATATTGCCACGAGTGAAACCGGTCCTGATCTAATAAACTAAATGTAGAATTAGTACTAAAAGTGTGTTTTTATATTTATCCTTTACGTTTACATATGGCACTTATATTGCTAGAAATAATAGTAAAAAAACGATCATTTAGATATTTTAACAATCTTCTTTTTGCATGACTAAAAATACCTATGTTTTTATTTTAACTTTAATTGGTATGGGAAGCATAATTGGCGTTAAAAATGCTCAACGCAGAACGACTTTGGCACTGATTCGGATGTGCTGAGTCAGCCCTATCG
This sequence comes from Himalopsyche kuldschensis, assembly GCA_028554975.1. NCBI lineage: Eukaryota > Metazoa > Arthropoda > Insecta > Trichoptera > Rhyacophilidae > Himalopsyche > Himalopsyche kuldschensis. The sequence goes on along the minus strand of JAHFWI010000060.1, from coordinate 1,283,251 downwards.
GCGAAGGAATCCATAAATAACGAATTTACTTGCGCATGTTTCATTACAGCCTTGACAAGCGAGGTGAAGCCCCCCTTAAAATTAATTAAACGATCTTCAGAATATGTGGCTTGAAGCATGGTCCAGCCGTTAAGCCTTGTGATATAGGTTATGAAATGAAGCTCCAGTCTTGTAATGAAGTGTAGGTATGTGAGAAATTTCTTAATAATAATCATACTATATGTTATCTTTGTTGGATTGTAAAATCTATCCACTCCTGAGAAATTTCGTTTTATTAGTTGAAGTAGCATTAACTTAGATAGTAAATTAAGGTAGAAATCTGTTACAGCACGGTGGAAAATAGCAATGTATTTTAGTTCTACAAAAACTTTATAATACATAATCTTGATAACTATTCGGCTTACCCCACGTCAGAACTACAATATTTTTGGACATACATTAACTTGTTAATACTAGTGTAGAAGAGGTACACTTTACATCTTATCATCTATTCTATCTTGCTATTTTTTATACTGAAAAATATATACTAATTTTTATTTCTTGAAATGAATTAAAATTAAGTAAATTTCGGTAAAATTGTATAAACCTTCTGTTCGTCTCTATTTAAAAGTGATGGCTTAGTGTTTGTTTGCTCATTAAGAATGTCATTGGATTAATTATGTATATCTATGATATTTGTATATTTTTTCAATGCATTTTGTTTCAAGCTTTTACTACAAAGATGTAAACATATAGCTACTGAATTAATGTTTACGATAAGTGACTCCTTTATGAGATGGTTTACTAATTAAGTGTATGTATTTTTACTGTTTAATGATCGTATACAAATGTAATTTACCTATAGTTTATATACTCCTGCCTGTCTTATGTCTATCGATTGCAAAAGCTATAGAAAATATTATATAAGATGCCGCTTATATCAAGTATATTATGTTTTACTTAACTATTTTATTTATATCTTTACTATCCAATAAGATACCCTCCAAAATCAGATCTTAGTTAAAAAAGTGTAATATTCTGTATTCCATTGAAGTGTTAAATTTACGTTCTCAAACGATTTGCTAACTTTAACTATTTTCAATTGAATGATCGACAAATATTCATACACCGTCGACATCAAAGTTATTTTCCATTTATTTAAGCATATTAATATTGGCAATTTATTAAAAAAATGTTTCTCTATAACCTTTGAACTTTTGTTAGATCAATTTAAAAATGTGTGGCATACGACCCCTGCTTAATGCCAAGGGAAAATAGTTGATACTGATATTTTCCGACAATGATCCCCTCAAGTGGGTGATGTCCCCCACTTGTCAAATAGTATTCTGTAACAGTCATAGGTCTTACCCGTGTCAAACGAATCAAATATGATGCGACGATAGGAAGTCCGCCGGGAAAATTTCTGAGAAAAAAGGTGTGTTGAAAAATTGTATTCCAAAACATGCAAGTAGTTAATTTTGTTTGATTTAGATTCTTTATTCGAAAGGAATTATTACGAATGACATTGTTGAGTTATGGTGCTATCTACGAAACCCGCTCTTAATATTTTGTCATTACCAACTTCTTATTCAATGTTCAACAGTATTATTTATTTATGTAACACAAATTTAAAAGTTATTCAAAAATTATTATCTTAAAGGCCACATAACTGATGGATAACTTTTAAGCTTTTCTGTACGGTACTTTTAATAGACACCATAAAAAGCTCAAACCTGTACGGCACATAAAATATTTATTGCATCCCGTTTATATGAAAGTGAATTGGTTGATTGATAAATATTTTTAAGTGACAAAGCGTTTCAGTAAGCGTAAGCAACATCTATTGAAAATTTATAAAAAAGGTTTATTTTCCAATTTTCAAAAAATATGAATATTCAAAAAAATTATACACTGACCATTCCTTCAGTCAGTAGCTCGCAAAAGTTATGAAATTGCGGTATGAATGCCGTTTGCTAAATATTTTTTAAATCTATGGATGGGTCTCACTTTCATTTATTTATTCCAAAAAAATACAAGGTATTGCATTACAGTTCACGCCAATACGCCATGCATTTGAAAAATTTCAATTTATATATACATATGTACATACCTGTATATACATGTTACAAATAAATTAAAGTCATAAGAACAGAGAGAAAAAAATAATATAATCACATTAGAAATTTTCAAAGAAGTCAACCTCTTGAGTTCCGACAAAATCAACTTTTATTCATAAAAAAGAGTTTTTGTCTGAACTTACTCACGTCAATATGAAATATGTTGACATCCGAATATTAATAGCAGTATAATAAATAAAAAAATACTCAAAGAGGGAAGCAATGCAAATAATTACTGCTTGTTAGAAATTAATTAAATTTCGAATCAACCGCTTTTTATAAATTCTCAGTATTAAAAATAAAAAAAACACATTATGTCATTTTAAGAGTCTTTTTACTGCCCTCTTGCGTGGTTAATAAATATATACATATATGCCGACCACTCTTCTCTATATAATGATTGCAATAGTAACGTAGTAAATATTTACAATAAAGTACTCATCAATATATCAAATAATCCTAATGAAGCAAACTTTATAAAAAAAACTATTACAGTATATTTAATAATTTGAATGGTCTAGTGACTTTTTTTTCTTTCGCTTACAAAACAGTCACGCTATTTTGATAACCACGCAATATTCATAGAGAACGGACGCTATGTTTATTCGAGCCTAAAATCATGGCTCAATCACCCATTCAAAGTGTCCAATTATCGTATGGGTAGTGTAGCATGTTATTTTGAATATGCTTGAATATCGCATGCACGAATTACTCTTCAAAGACAGCAATGCAGCACCAATCTCACCTCTGTAATGTGACAATATATGAATATGGGACAACTTCATCGAATTATATCGAATCATCTTGAACTTGCAACACAATGTAATTCTACCACTTTTAAATCTTATTATTTTCGAAAATATAATGAAAAAAAATGAATTTAAAATTATTGTATATTATTTTACTATAATGAGGTAGAGTTTTGTAAATTATGTTATAAAATAATGTAGAGAAAGACATGAAGCGTTAATAAAGGATGTAAAAACCTAAATCAATTAGTATTTTTGTAAATTAATAGTATTTTTTTCGTTTCTTGCTTCATCTAAAATAACAGTTTAACTTAAGATTCTTACATTTGATTTGTTTTTTCATCTATATTTGATGAAGATCAATGCTTAGCAATTCTACCGCGTATAAACTTTTCTTACAAGGCACATTATTTCATATGTGCTATATTTGTATAAGAATGTCAAAAATATTGGTCTGGAAATATTTCTTAAGCGTTTGCGCCAATTTAATTTTAAAAAAATACAACCACACTTCGAAGTTTCCGTTAAAAAACGTGCAATCAAAATGTATTAGTGTAGCGATCATTTTAACTCTTCAGAATGAAATGAAAGTAAATAAACAACAGCTATTACGTTCAATAAAAATAAGCTTGTCATAAGCTGGACTTGGACTTTTTTTTTGGAGTGACCAATATTGAAAAAATATTTATTTTGTTGTTATTTAACTTTTTTGATACTTAATCTTAACCTTTGCTTAAGCTTTGGATAAATGTGACTATTTTCAGCTCAATTTTTTACTTCCAAACAAAGGGTAGATGAGATAAACTTGTGTTTGCAGCCAGGCTGTAATAAAATCAAAACTTCATATTCTTTCTACTAAAATATATTTTACTGCCGTCTGAAAAATAACGTTTGTCAGAGTAAAGTATTTCAAGTCCATCGATAAAAAACACATTTCACTCCGAAAAAAATCCAAAACAATAAAAAATACAGAGCCAAATCGCGTTATATAATGTCGAATGAAATAAAGCGTTTGGATTATTCTAGATTTATTTCAACACATGTCCCGCACACAGACATTTGATCTGCAAAATAAAATGTCTTCCCACTTTAGAAAGCAAGGGTTGAATTTTCACCCCGGGCTACCCTTTTCCATCGCAAGAGGCGCCCAGCCCGCAGAGCAGGACGGAACCTGTTATGACGTCACTTTCGCGGGAATTATTTTCGCGGTGACAGGTGTAATGGCTTGTATCATTTTTATATACAGCGAAAACGTACGTTTGAGTGTGTTGCGAGCGTAAAGTCGATGGGAAGGAAAATATGCTTTTGTTTACTCTTTTGCGAGGCTTTGTGAGTTCGTCATTTCGGCTTATATCCTGAATACGTGCCTCATTTCAACATATATAAATTTGCGTAATAAAAACACGCAAACGATAATATTATTCGCATTAACAACTGAATACATTTCATTTGACCATTTCCTGTTTATATATTAAATATATGTAATCTATAAAACTATACACAAAATATTTTTCTATGGATTGAGTTACACATCATAATTTTTTTTTAAGGATCAATAGTTTAAATCATTTTTATTTTCGCTAAAAAGAATATTGCGCGCTTATTTCATATGTAAAAATCAAGCATTATAAATATAAAAAATATCATCTGCCAAGAAAGTCAATAATGAGAAATTCCACGTATTGTTCTGTATCCCTGACCTGATATTTTTCTAAGATTCAATGAAGTCTTTCAACAAAACTGGTTTCCAGTATTTTTCTACAATGCAGAAAATTTCCTTGAAATATCTGCTCAATGGGCTATCGCTTGAAACTTTCAATTCATTTTCTCAAAAATTCTCAAAGCGTTCGGATGGTATTTTTCTTCATTCAAAACTGAGTTCTCTTATTTTGATAATGTTCAATCAATGATTCTGTACAATAACATCATCAAATACATTGGAAAACAAAATAAATAATTTTAATATAAAAAATAAATTTAAACTATTTAAAACAAGTTTTTGCTATAAATGGATTTTTTTGATGAACGTTTATTTTGTAAAATCAATCAACGGATAAAGTTTAATATATGTATAAACATTTTCAATATATGAAATTGTTTATATACATATCCAGGGCGTTTTCCATTTACCGCGGTGGAACGGCGTTCCAGCAATTTTTCTTACGTTTTTTTTTTCAAAATTTCAAATTCAATAAACGAAACAATGTTTGCGCTTACGTAATTACAATGTACATATATTTTTATAATTCATCAAAATGATAAAATATGGTTTTGAAATGAACCGGAAGAGATGCGTTATTTTATTTTGTTAAAAGCTTGACATGAAGTGAGTTCCGGCACCTTTTTTTTCCAAAAAAAAGCCCCGCATATATATATATATTATAAAGTAGACGTGATATTACAATATTTAGTGCTGAAAAACTATTATCTATGGTCACACTTCCTTTGTTACCTATAATATTCTTATATAATTTACACTTTAAAGTCTTTGTGTAGAATATTTTTGTAAAAAAAATACGTAGCGCTCTTTATTTAAGTAATATGACCACAAGTATTTGAAAGCGTTCTAGGATAAAACATTAATTTCACCACCAAAAAAACTCCAGCGATTGAACGCAATATATGATGTCATACCGCGTCGCTTGATTAATGGTTAGCTTTGTATGATCTCGGTTACGTTTTAATATTTCAAAAAGATTAGCTTTGCGCTGGATTGCATCATTATGTATAATATATATGATCAAACTTTATGATTTTGCCTTGTATCAAATTTTATTCATAAACCAGCGATAGTAAAAATAGCAACATATTTAAAATACCTATCCACATTGAAGTTACTGAATATCGCGAGCATTATCAACTGAAAAGAAGTACAAAAATACAGCGTTATTTATATAAAAGTTAAGCAAGTGTGATGAACAATTGGTGACATAAATATGCAAATAAATTAAAGTCTAATATAATACAACAAATTAAACAATAATTAAAATGTTGAAGACCTCTTAGCATTTTAGAATTCTCTTTTCACTCAACCAAAATTCACCGTAAAAAAATAGCAATTTTTTTAAGCTTAATAATATCCAAAATCGGATATAAGGAATAAAAAAAAATACACACGTTTGGCATTCAAAAAAACACCGCATTATTTAAACAAACAATCATTTACATCATTTAAAATTATCAGATTTACATTTCGTTACCCTGAAATAATTTATTTCCTCAAATAATATGCTTACTGTAACATGCAAAACATGAAATAAAGTCTGATTTACGAACTTGTTATCTTCTTTATAAAATTAACATACGTAACCCGGATTTGCTTTCGTAGCAACAGCCTTGGACGGAGTAATAATACTTGGTGACGCTTTCTTCTTTATTAAAATTGCTACGCCGTAGACAGTGCACTGTGGAACTGTATATCTGCTACAAACAAAAAAGCATAATTAAAATATATAAAACATTTTTATTTCATTAAAATATTATACAAAGACTTTTAAAAAATATTTATAACAAAAATAGAATTCTCATCTCACTTTTTTTCCTTGATCACCAAGATGAATGTATAAATTTTTTGGTACAGTTTTTGCTCGGGTTAAAATGCGTAACTGATTTCCAGAAATAAAATATAAATGACTAGGGTTCTTTTTTAATATAGAAAAAATGTTATTTATAAAGATTAATACTTTTACAGCAAGGACTATATTATAACATATCTTTTATAAATGAAAGTGACGAACTATTTTGTTGTTATATTTGTATGATTATTATTAGTTTATCGTTTATTGAAACTAGTTTTATATAAGTCGGTCCCTGTGGTCTAGTGGCAAGAGCTTTGTCCTAGCGATCTGGAGACCAGGGTTCAATTCCCGGCAAGGTCAGATTTTTTCAATTGAAAAAAGAGATCTTGGGCTGGGTGTATGTTATTTATCGTTGATTTTGTGCACAACTGATTCATTACTTATCATCGAGTTAATCTCGTATGACTTTCACAATTAAGAATATTTGGCGCATTGGCGTAAGCTGTAATGCCAAATATTTTTTTTTTATCTAATTAAAAAAAAAAATATTCAATAAGTTCAGAAAACATTTATTGAGAAATTGACCAATTGAAAATCTCTCAGAGATAAAATGTCAATATTTTGTTTGTTTTGATTGAATTGTCATAGTAAGAAGAAGTAGCTATCAACTATATGTAATATTTTTTTTTATAAAACCCCAATACATTGTTATTTTTACCGTTTTGCTTTAGTTTGTTATTTTAGTTTCTCACTTCATAAAATATAAATGGTCTTTTATTGTTGCAAGTTAACTACGTAGTTGCTGTCTTATCGAAAGTAATAAAGATTGTTTACTCCGAAAAATCAATTGATTTTCTTCTATGTAGCTAGTAAAAATGTTAAGTATTATGAAGTGAACGAAGATGGTTTCTCACGATATTTTAACGTCTTGATGGCGTTAGGAGTTGAGAGGTCAATATTAAAATTTACAGTGTGCTAAGAATCACTCGTGTTTATTTCTTTTAATTTCAAGTAAAATCAAAAATAGTTCAAGCCAGTAAAATTCTGATAAAAATTATTTTATAAAAAAAATATTGAATCTTACTTTCAAGTATTCATTATTGTCATAATGGTTGTAAAAGTTCTCAATGACTTTGAACCTGAAACCTTGAAACAAACCAAAAACTAAGTCACCATATTTTGATTAGACTATACATATATGCTGTCTTCACTTTTTGAGTACATCTCTCTTTCTTGTTTATTTTTGCGAGTTAATTTTATTTATATATTGTACATTCAATGAATCTACAAGAAAAGTTAAATAGTTCAAGAGACTAATCAAAACATTTGCGAATAATTTTCTTTATATACATAAGTCTTTGGTTGATAGATGCTATTCTAATTTAAATGAGTTGAAGTATCAATCCACGACCATTATCGCATATAAATTGAAAATAAAAGTAAGTAATTTATATTGCTTGTGTAAATAAAAATATCAATAAACATGAGTTACTCACATTAGAAGTAAAGCCTATATTTCTTATAAAATTTCTTATAAAATCTTATAAAGACTAGCAAACACACTGTACATTTTAATATTGGTTATATAACTGCGTTTTTGATAGACTATTTTTTATCATTGAAACGACAGTGTCGGTGTCGTAAAGAACGTAGACATTTACCAAGCACATAAAATCTACGCCTTAGCTGATAGGATGGTCTACGGGAAAAGTACTATAGTTTCTCTCCCGGGACATTGACATTTCATTTGCGGTAACGTAAAATCTGAGCATTAAATGCGGTTTCAAGTTTCAAACTTGTAAAGGGCGGGTACAATAAGGAAGCAATTTGTCATTTAGAAAATTTCCAATTACAACTTTTTTAATTACAAACATATTTAAACCCTTTTGATGAATTCGGTGGTAACTTTTTGGAATTACATTTGAATATAAAACCACTTTTTTTATCTGACTATTTGTCAAACAATATGTTGAATAAATAAGGTTATGTTTAATGTGATATATGTAAGCCTTAACGCTGGTAATTTCCTTTCGGAATATTTGCAAAGTTCCGTATATCATAATACGAGCGGCTACAATGTTAAAGTGTAGTAAATATTTTTTAATAATATCTTATACTTAAGAAAACATATCTTTCTCTCAAACTGAAGTCATATCTCAAGATTTATAAAAGTTATCCGTCAAATATATATTACATTTATAGTATACAATGCCGTTATTTATTTGTTAAATCTTTATTTTAAAGTATTAACTGTTTCGTGGTGGAAAATAATGGTGCAATATATTTGAATAAAACACCTTTAAACAACTTCCTTCATACCATTTCTAAAGATCAAGACCGGTTTCCGAGTACAACTCCGGCCTAAGCGCCGCGACGACTCCGACCAAAAATTTCCGACTCCACGACTCCGACTCCGCAGCCCTGGTTATTTCACATTTTTAAAAATATAAACCAATTTCACGAACTGAGTATATAAGCTACCAATCCAATCAAACACGATCAATAACAACTAATATTTTTGATCCATAAGTTTGAAATAACATACAAATAAATAGATGAGGAAAATTCTATTTTATTTAACTCTTGAAATGAAACTGAATAATTTATACGATTTATTGAATTGATTGAATCATCAGATTACAAGCATTATTCTTTACAAATTGAAGCATAGTACAATTTATATTCAATCTATAAATAATTGTAAATATTGGGCTTGTCGTAATCGTATTTTTAGCATTAAAACAGATAGTATGCCAGAAACAGCAACGACTATACTTCAACTCACATAACACGCACCTGACTCTTTAACTCCAGGAATATAAAGATAGTTTTATCTTCTTTTTTCTCTTTCCCATTTGTAATAACTTTGAAATGTAAGTATATTCATAAAATCTGTTTTGCTTCTAAAATCTTCATCTTCGCTGGGCAAAGATAAGTAATAACAAATAGAGTGGTATCGACGCCCGATGTGTTTTCAATCGAAGACATGCCGGTTATTATAACTAAACAATATAAAACTTCTTCAGCAGTTTTACATCTGCATCTCGAATGTATGTTTAAATATTGGTATGAGAGTAGAATCTGGTTTGATATACATATAAGTATAGTACTGTTTATAACTGGTATACAATGTACGAAGAATTGTAAAATTTAATGTTCGGATAAAAAATTACTAGAGATTAATATAACTGACCAGAAAAAAAATATCTTAAATGTCATCTAATTTTGTGTTTAATTTTAGTTTTTGTTGCAAATAAATAAACTGATGTTTTTTCGTGTTATTGAGGTGAATTATCATAATGGACATCATAGGCTTGAATTCATAATTCAAAATATCATATTCTATCTAGTTGAAGTGAACCGGTTGATAAAATCTCCAGGGCTACATCACAGGCTACATGCCTTTCGCATTTTTCGCAAACGTCGAAAAGGATCGCCCTGACGCATGCGTCTATTTGTAAAACGTCACGTGGGTCTCGTTTATTCCACGCGCCGTGTGATTGGTTGATGGGAATGAAAAAACACACTCTGGAAAAGCGATGCGTTACAATGTTCGTATGTGTGAGACTTCATTTTTCTTATTCAAAGTATCCGTGTGAGCGATTCGTTTTACGTGATTTATGTAAAATGCTTCTGCCTTCAAGAATTTTTTTTTTCGTGAAAATGAAGCAATGCCGAGGCTTTTTACCACCTATTTCACTTTAAAAAAACACACTTCAATCCATTTTTTACGGTGATACGACGGACAGTTCGCTCATCAAGCAAAATGCTGAGAAGATAAATTTATTTTACCAAAAAAAAAGCAAAAATGCCTTCCTTTATACAGTTATTGTAACGATATTCTTGATAGTTTACCTAAAAACCAAAAATGTTATATTTCTTTCATTTATTACGAATCTTAAACTCATAATAATACCAAGCTTGAATAGATGAAATATTGACACCGCCTTATGTATATTCTTGAATACGAAACAAAAAATTCATAATCGAACATACGTTATGTATTTTTTTTCATAGAAGTCGGATCATCATATGAAAAAAGCCCGGAAATAATTTTAAACAAACATTATGTTAGTATAATATATCTAAAATACATAATTTAATTTGTGAGTACATATGTGAGTGTATAATTTTGACAAATATTTTACTAACCGTTAATATCAACACCTGCATTATGGAAGATATTATTATTAGATTCAAATGTTTGTAGGCAATGTAATAACATATTATGTTGTATACAACAATGAATAATAATTTTTGATGTACAGATTAAGATAAAGATAAGCCATGGCATAAGAAGTGTGTTACTTTTGATTAATTATGACTCAGGTTAATAACATATCGTTTATGGTTACTAAATATTCTTTGATAAAATGTAATTGAAAGATAAAAGATAACTTGCAGTATATTTTTATGTGAATAGAATAATTGTTCCACTGTCAGTGACTTTTATTACTTACAGTATAAAATGTATGAATATACAAACTTTACTGCTCAATTGAAAAAAAACTGTGCTAAAAGGAAAAAATAAATTGATTATGTAATATTTATAAATAATTGACTAATGAAATATCTTAGATAAAAATTGTAGCACACATAAAATTAAATACTCTGAATGCTCTATATTCAAACTAGTGAGTCAGAAACAAATAAGTAGGTAAAACTCAATAAATTCGTAGAATTCCAATCTAAATTTTATTCAGTGCTCAGAATTTTTAAGAAGTAACTGAATGTTGGCAGAAATAAAAATATAAAAAAACAGAGCAGCGTTGGCTTTCAAAGGCAACAAATCTGTCATGCGTTTCCATTCTGGAAGTAAAACGAAAACATTCCTTGTCGGATTGAAACTTTGCCAGAATATCTTTAATGCTTTGTAGTACATTCAGACAGGGATATTTAACTGATAACTTTATTTGGAACTGCATTTGCATATAAATACATTTTCAATTTAAAATTACTAACCACGTTCGCCCGCATTGTGAAGTATGTGGAATATTTTTTTATCTTATCACGTTATGCCTGCAAAAACTGTTTTTTAAAATGTTGCTCATCCTTTCCTTATTTAAATAGAGTAATGAATGAAAAATACAGAAAAAGTAGTGGCTCGCTTAACGCTTTCGTTTTAGTGATCGAATAAGCTAAACAGAATGTAGCACACACATCAAATGAAAATGAATGAATCAAACGAAAAATCATGAATCGGTTAAAAAAATAATAATCATAAAACTGTCCGTAGATACTGAGGTTCAAAAAACCGACGTTGACCCGACTCAAAGCTTGTCCTGGTATTTATATAACACAAAATAAAAAGATTTTCATTTAAAAAATAGAGTGAAATAATTTTGCATCATTTTCGATTTAATGTATATTTTAAAGATTCATTGCTCAGACAAAGCCAACTATTAGGTATTTGTATTTTATAATCATGAAATCGGCTTTCTTAATACAGTTACAGACTATTCGTTGATGTTATACGGATGTAGAAAATTTTGGAAATATCAAATCAATCTTATTTTAATATTAAATTCAAAATAACTTTGATCATTCCACGTATTGTGTCACAAATATTAACACAATAATACGGTAAAAAAAATAACAATGTATCTTAGTTCTACATATTTTATTTTATATATTTGTTGATAGCTATTTCGGCTTACGCCTTCGCCAGAACAATAGTTCTGACGAATAGTTCTGAATAGTTCTGACGAAGGTGTAAGCCAAAATAGCATCAACAAATATATAAAATAATTCATGTAGAACTAAAATACATTGTTATTTTTCTTATCGTATTATAGTGGAGTTCTACCAAGTAAATGCCTACTCAATCAATAAACACAATAGATACGAGGAATTATCAAAGTTATTTTAAATTTTATTTTATAAAAACCTTTCAAAAACTACCACCGAATCCATCGAAAGTGTCAATCTTATTGTCAGATTTGAATCGCAAAGTTATCCATTTGCACTCGATTTTAAATAGAAATTTTATGTGGACTCACTATTCATCTGCCACCGTTCGAAAACTGAGTAAAAATACCTCTTTATCTTTACTGGAACAAATGTATTCCTCAAACGTATTCAAAGCTTTAAATATAAAACAAAAATATTTTTTTTGACTGGACTATTCCATTTATTGAATTATTATTTATTTGGTAAAAATCTATTTTAATAAAACTAAATACCAATATTTTTATTATAAAGTAAATATGGAATGTTTTTCAAAGATTTTTCAGTTTCACGCTAGCATTAAGCAATGTATAAGGGAATTTTAGTTTGATTATTCATAATAAATTAAGCAAGATATAAAATATTTCATCTGACGCAATACAACAACATTTTTTTTTACTAAATCATTCCATCTACAAATATTCATTTGAGGTATCATAAAAACGTACAGGATTCTACCTTTTGATTCTAAATCAAATTATAATCAAATGATGTATTCTAATAATTGTTCAAGTAAAAGTGATCAAGATCATATAATTTACATGGTTTCGTACAACATAATTAAAGCCGCATGAGCAGTGAATTAGACTTTTTCTTATGTGAATGTTACATACGATGGTTGGGAATTTTACTGATTTTTTTAACTTTAATTGAACTTTGATAATGATTTTGTCTGCTCCCCAGATAGAGAATATATATAGGTTTTCTGTTAAATTTTGTAAAAATCTATTCTACTCATTCTCTCTGTTGATCAATTCAAATTCAAATTTTCACCCTATTTAAACTTCGAAACTCTTTTGACCTCCAGCAAAAATGAAGCACATATACCAACGTTGCCGCTATCAAGATGAAATACCATTTTATTGAAACATATTTATCACCCGCCTTTTATTTTTGTTCCGGTATATTATGACACGAATAAATACGGAAAGGGGGGGACGGGAAGAAACGCGAATATCGAGGAACGAAAAATCGGGGAGGGATGTGGGGTGTGCGGCAGCAACCACTCTATCCAATTACACGAGTTTTAAAATTTTCCCGTGCTGATGGAAAATTTATCAAAGCGTTTCCTGGCGACGGGGTTTTTTTACCCCACGCGTTACTGTTTCAGTAGAACGTTAGTTTCTTCTTTGTCCGTACGGATCTTCCCTCGTTGATCTCATTGCGTAAAAAGAATGCGGAAGCCCTAAATGAGGTTTCGCTTTCTTGCGGCACGTCATTTCCGGTTGCTTTTCGGAAATATTAATTTCACCCGAATTATTTTCTTATAAGCCCGATGTTATTTGGTTTCGAAAAGAATATTCCTATATTTTTTTTGTCAGATGAAACGAACCATTTTATTATACCTATAAGCATAAAAAAAAATATGTCACTAAATATCTTTCAAGCAACAATATTATCCAATTAAACATCGATCCATGGTTATTTCTGTTAGAGGAAGTTGATTTAAATGCGTCATTTGTTACAGAAAATTATGTTTTTCTCGAAGACAAATAACATCACAGGTACACAAGGTTTCGGATTTAGACTTTTCCACAAATCAATCGTCAATCAATTCGTCGAATCAATCGAAAAAGTATATATTTTCCGTCCGTGGCGCAGTGTCAACGTTGTTGCTTACGTGTCGGACCACCCGGGTTGGATTCCCGCTACGAACGAATTTTTTCAGTCGATATATCTCAAAGACATGGATGTTTGTGTTGTTCAAAATCCCTTCCAGCCTTTCTGATTCCGAGGGATTATCTAATAACTAGCCCTGTCCTAGTCCTCGTATCCGTTCCACCCCTACTCTATTCTGAAAAAATAGATTGAGCGACTGATTCCTGAGCGATTCTCGTAGAAAAACATATGTTGAGATAAACTCCGTGAGGAGTCCATATGCTACATGTTGGTAGCGCACATGGTTAAAAAAACATCACTGAATAAAAGTTTAAAATATTTTTCTTTTTAACATGATATGATTATATTTTTTCAGTCGATTTATTGATTCTGTTTAGAGGATATGGGTTTGTCAAGTTAAAAACTCCTTTCTCCACCCTTCCGATCCCAAAAAGCGGCGCGTACCAAGAGCGATTAGCTAGCCACTAGTTTTTTCCTAGTCTTCGTAACCTTTCAATTTATACTTCCTTCGAAAAAGAGAGGCTGGGCAACTGGGGAACAAGCAGTAAAAAAATATTTTAGATATTAATGAAACCAAATTATCTTACAATTTTCACATACATATTGTAAGACAAATAAGTAAATGCAGTTATTAATGTTAGTTGTCATTGTTTATTGATATCACATCAATAAATTTCACAACATCAACATTGTTAATACAAAATACCAAATTAGTGAGACACCGTCAAGCCCACGAAGCAAGTTTTCATAATATTATGTATCTCCTTGTTTATTTGACCCGAGTCTCTTCGGTAAGACGCTCGTGATTCGAGCACATTCCAACTGCGAATGCCCCGAGGAATTGCGTAAACCCGGCGCTCGGAATGGGGTACCACATCACGGGATTAGAAAGCAATCTCAACGAAGACGCCATTGAAAATTGTACGGTGGGATCGATTGGAATGGATACCGCAGAAAGGCGTACCACGTTTTCATGCTTTAAGCTCTATATTTTATCGGATATAACTTGAATTTAACGAATAATGTTTGCGTTATAGATGCGATGGAAATTTGTTTGTGAGGATTAAATATATATTTGATTAAGTCTGCTTGCAGAACATGTCAAAATAATTATCCTCTCGCATTTCAGAATAAATCAAACATGATATAAATAGGTTTTATTAACGAAATCACTTGAACAATCAACCAATTTTAACGTTACTATCACAAAGGCAGTCGTATATATTGATTTGATGCTTACATATTAGACCTATGCACATATGAAAAGGGTAAAACAATACCAATGAATCGACATTATAGTTGTGAAAAGTATTTAATGAATTCAGTAGAGAAAAATTAATGCATTACTAAAGCCCGGTCCGTGATGTAGCGGTCAACGTCGTAGGCTTCCACGTCGGACCGCCGGGGTTCTATTCCCGGTTGTGAGCAGATTTTTTCGGTAGGTAAATAGATTCTATTCGAAATCAATGGGTGTTGATTTGTAAATAGTCCCTTCCCCCCTTTCAAATCCCAAAAAAACCGAGGCATGTAACGAGAGCGATTAGCTAACCACTAGTCTTTTCTAGTCCTCGTGTCCTTTTTATCCTTACTCTCTTTAAATAGAAGGGGTTGAGCAACTTAGTAACAAGCAGTTCTCGTAGAAAGAAACATGTTGAAATAAACCCCGTGAGGAGACCACATGTTCTAAATTGGGAGCGGACATGGTAAAAAAATAATAAAACAAGCGTACAATTGAAGGTCTGATAATGCTTCTGAAAAAGACGAAACACGTGTCAATGTAAGTCACAAATTACATTGAATAACTTAAATTAGTTTAAATCTTATATTGACCGTGGTTAAATTAGTTGGGAAAAATATTTTTCTTGATTTTAATATTACGAAAAATAGTTTTGATTTAAAAAAATATTTATTTACCGTGTGGATAATATGGACTGTTCAAATGTCACGTAATAAGTTTGTAGAAAAATATTGCGTAAATTATCACGTGCTTAGAACTAACCATTTATTATGAAATTATTCTTGTAGTTTTTAAAATTTTACATTAATTTACATTGACATGGCAGCCGAAGAAAGTAAATAAATTGAATTCTGTCCTAGAAGTAAGATTTTTTTTTTAGCTTACGCCAATGTGCCAGCTTACGCCAATGCGCCAAATATTTATAATTGTGAAAGTCATACGAGATTAACTCGATGATAAGTAATAAATCAGTTGTGCACAAAATCAACGATAAATAACATACACCCAGCCCAAGATCACTTTTTTTTTTCAATTGAAAAAATCTGACCTTGCCGGGAATTGAACCCGGGTCTCCAGATCGCTAGGACAAAGCTCTTCCCACTAGACCACAGGGACCGACCACGTTGTAAGCCGTTACCACACCAATACCACGTTGTAGTGAGTGAAAAAGCTACCATTTATGTATTTAGGCATATAAAAATTTATAAAATTAATATAAAAACTCAGTAGTGAATGTGCTGTAAAACGGTCCTGTCAAAGAATTCATGTGATAATTTCTTTTATTAGGAATGTTCGTTATTTAAAAAGACCTCTTCGTAGAAGAGCAACGGAATTATTATTCCAACTGATGTGTAACTTATCTAACAATAGGCTGCTTAACGTTGTTTACATCAATGTTATAAGAATCCTTTCGCAGTATAGCCGTCGGTCATTGCTAGAAACAAACCTAGTTTTCTAAGACGAATCTCTTTTATTTTTTCGTTCAAAAGATCACTATTGCGTATTGCGTAGGCAGTGTTCTAGTCTATGATTCTGAAAAAGCCGTTTTTTTATTGCATATTTTCAATGTTTAAATCTTTGAAAATATATCCTTGCAAGATTTTGGTGTAAATTGTAATTATTGCTAGGGATATAGCTACTTTAATGGCGTAGAATCTAAGCTATCTGGGCGGTTTTTAACTTTGCCCGAAACTTTTAACACGTTATTCTCGGAATTAAAATAGTTGCCTAGATATCTTAAGTTCTGCATATTCGATTTAAATGAATTTTAATGTAATTTTTTTTTATACATTCTTTTATGGTATATACAAGTATTATAAAAAAAAAATTTTACTATTTTAAAACATTCGGAAAATCAAAAAAACGGGAAGAAAAAAGATTTTTGATTTGGTTTTAGTATACTAGAATTGCATCTTTATTGATTATGAACAAAACTTTTGTTTTTTCATATGACTAGAAAAGTTGGGATCGGGGCAACTATGGAGCTTCATTTTTTGAGACCTCCTACTTTACCAGCCTGTAACTTTTTAGGTTATTAGTTTTTTTTGTTCAAATATTTTTTTGTATATTTTTGAAATATTATTAAATATCTGGTAAAAAAATAGACGTTAAATTGTTATTAATTTTTTTTCTATAGCACTTGCAAAAACACCTAAAATGTCAGCCTCTAGACCGGAATACTGCCTTAATGAAGCAATAAAGTATCAATATTTCGAATCGTATTAAGAATGAATTCCACATGATAACAATACAATCTCAATTGATATTGTTTTTATGTTAAAAATACTTCACATCATCATTTTGATCTTCATAGATATAAAGATTTTACCTAAGTCAATATGATACCCTTACGCTCTTTAGCACCTCGAATCCCGCTTGAAAAGTTAAATAACCTAGCTTGCAACTTTACGAAGAATCTTTAAAAAGCTTTTATTAATATTTACTTATCAAAGTTGACTACTTGTATCGTTAATTTTTTTCCACCATGATCGCTTTCTTGGATCATCGTTTTGATTCCACCAAAGTATATTGTACTCTTATTTTGTATTATTTAAATTTAAAAAAAAAACACGATTTTTGGTAATTATTTCCAGAGTTATTATAAAAGATTTACCAACTGTGAAAAATGAAAATAAAAATTCAATTAAGAAGTGATTAGAATGCGGAGTTTGCTTAAATCCGTTGAAAGTTAAATTAGACACAAACACTGCGTTTTGCGAATAAAAAGAAAACCAAAACAAATTTCAATGTAACATTATGCTGTGTGGAAACGGCTATCAATGTTGAAAATTAAACATTTTTTAGCAAATTGACTGCAAGTATCTTTATTTTTAATAGAATATTCCACAAAATTACATACTTTTCAGTTAGGTTACTGGTTGTATAAACATGCATTGCCGTTCTGGAAAAGTTATACGTGGTTCGAATTTTGTCTCATGAGTGTTTTCCCCACCAAAGCTATCATTCTTCAATATCTTTTTTCTGGCAATATCTACTAATAAACTTATAGTAATTTTTATTCATGTCAAATTTTAAATGTATAAATGAAATACTTAAAAATTTTAAGGGAAATAAAATACTTTGAATTTTGAATTTCACATGCACGACAAACAAAGATGTTTGAACAAAAAAATGTGCAATTGTGTGGAGTTGTCTCATACATATTTAACGTCGATTAATGTATTTTAAACTATTATTTTCCACGCATTATTCCTTGTCAGAATGCCGATGATTATTTAGTATCGACATTAAAAGTAAACATGAACCGACCTCAATCAAAGACTACACTAACAAATTGTACAATGCCTTGCATATAAAATAAAACGTTCCGAAAGAAATATACAATTTAAGTTGTAGATATTTCCTTCACGTTTACTTACATAGCATATCCAGAGTATTGATTGTATGACTCTATATATTGAGTACCTTTGTTTATATTTTGCTACGTTTGATACAATCATAGAGCTAAACCTTATTCTTAGTTGAATAGTCTTTATGTGATTTAGTTTGTACCCAAAAATACATCGACACATTACACACATAACGTATAGACGTTCTCGTAAATCTATACAATCAAAGTATGTACATGCATGTATTTACCACGGTATCTGTTCACAATTTGAACACAGCAGTATTGGAAAATACGTTTTTGGGTTTCCACACAATTGGCACAAATTATGAAATGGAGATCATTTTTGTCTTCAAAAATGGACTGAAAATGCATTTTTATTTAATCACTTTTTAACTGTTACTTATTTGTAGAAATTCATTATTATTATAAAAAAAACATTTGTTTTTAGTAATTCTTCCAAATTTATTCTGATAAATATTTAGGCTGGCTACACTCACCGTGAGCATTATCGACTGAGTTCTTAACTTTTGCTTAGCTGAGAGTAAAATAGTCAAACACCACTGCTACTTTATCTTAAATTCTTAAATCATTTGCAGTAAAAACATATGATTTTGATAGACTAGTTTCGTCGCAATTAAATAAAAAATAAAGTAAGTCGGACTAATAATGGCCGAAAACCATTTATATTGTTGCAACCAATCGCCAGGATTAAAACTTCACTGCGTACCCGATAAGATAACGTCATACCTTCCCAAACGCGCTTCTTTCAACGAACATTCCAAATCAAATAGATGGTTTTTACAAAAAAGGTATATAAGAAGTCACATTCACGGTTCGCATTGCCAATCTAGAATAAACAAGAACATGGAGAATCAGGTTGTCTCATTCATGCGCGACTTAAAATATGAATAATTTAGGAAAATTATCGATTTTCATTTTTTTATAGAACGATGTATAAAGATACGTCAAAGCATAACCAATAATTTTTTTTATTGCAGTCTATGTCAAGAAGGACATACCACTGGGGTCTTTTTTAGATCCCCTTTGGGCCTACCAGCTATTTTTCAAGGACAGTATTTCAAAGGTTAATAAACTAACTGTAGAATAAGCAAAAAAAAAATGTTGTATTTTTTAATATTCTAAAATCTATATTTAATAGTTACTTTTAATTGAATATAAGTAAGCCACGATGATTTTACCTTTTCTCGCACACTCCCAATCAGGTTTTAATAACTTTAAACTTAAAAGAACTCAGCGTTCTGCTTTATTTTTATGAACATATTCATGGGAAAAATAAACAGCTGATCTCATTTGAATTTATAATTCTTTTCTACATTAATTTTTTTTTATTAAATTGAGCTCGCAGAAACAAAAAGTAAAGTTATGCTACGCTTATCATAGGCGAAGGTTTACAATCAGACATGGTAAATCACTCGCTGCCAATTATTCAGTTGGCGTGTGTTGTTTTGTCGCGAATCCACATGTCAGCTGTATCATTACGAATTGTGTTTCTTAGAAATTATTGATGTAGATTGTATTTATTGGAGCGCACTAAATATTGAACAACAACATAATTCACAAACAGATAACTCATATCCATCGTGTTCAAGGATTCTGCTTGAAATGATTGTACGATACAGACTCCCACTACAACAAATATTCAACAAAAATTGTAATGTTTTAAATAGTGGTATAAAATTATTATCCTCTCTATAATTCAGCTACTCTCAGTTTTCAGCAATTATGTGTACAATTTGTACTGTGGCATCCTTTCGTTAGGAAGTTATTTCTTTTACTTGGCTTGTATTGTGCTTTGCAGTACAAGTTTATTCTCCCACTAAGACCTGCAATGTGTATACAGCCGCTGTTTCAATGCTGCCAAGTGTTATAGAATCAAGAATAAAATATAAATCTCGATAGATGTACGGGATTGATCTTTTAACCATGCACTATTGTGCTTAAAGAAAAGAATATTTAGTAATGTGTATATCCGTTAAATGAAGATCCACGTTAGATTTCAAGAGGAATCGAGAATACGAGAGTTTTATATAATAATGGAAATTTATCGATTGCTTCAATACTAGCTTTGGTCAATATCTAGTCAACGTGATCTATTGGGTTCGTATGAAGATGGAGCATACAGCCCTGATCTTCTCAATTTCATACTGGGAGAGTCATATAGTATGTGATATATATATATATGTACATAGCGTCCTAAGCTTCGTTTCTATATTTGTAATCCTGCCTTTTAACTAACCCAATCTTTGAATTTTCCATCGCTGAATTAAAACTGACAAGCTATAAACATATTAACATGAGAGTCCAGGAAGAAAATTTATATTTTTCTCCCTTGGGATGGTGCAGATTACCGAGTCTTACAGGCTGCTAGGGGGCGTCTTCTTATACGTCGTCTAATGTGTTGGATAGTCAATGTTTTAAGTATATCGCATTGGCTTAAGATTTCATTAAATTTTATTCAAACATCTTCGAAACCAAATCTCTTTTCAATGTTTTCCAAAATGACTTATATTTCGTTACTTAGGTAATTTATTTTTATTTCAGGTTCAGTTCAGGTCAGGTTCGTTGTTGGTTTGTTTTTTGGTATTGATTAAATTGATGTGTCAATCATATGTAAAACAAACGTTTTGTTCACATACTATTACAATAATTAATGTTGAACGTTAAAATATGAAAATAAATAATATTTTTGGATTTTCGTATCTATGGTTTTGAGCGATTTTGATTTAAATGAGTTTAGATATAAAGACATATGACATAGATTTATAATTTTGTTATCAAGACTTAAAATAGTCAGATTTTCTTTATTATAACCGATGATTGAATATATTACTGTTTTATTTTCATAATGAATATCATTCATTATGAAAATAGAACAGTAATAAATTAAATTAAATCCACAACCTCAGATGCCTTCTCCAGCAAAGCAATGAATTCAATAGCTCGCTTGCGTGTTGCTTTGTCGACTACGAGAAAGCCTTTGATAGTCCGCATAGGCCTTCCCTATGGGCCATTTTAAAGTTTTATGGAATCCCACCCAAGATAATCGCCATCATCAAATGCTTGCACGAGGGCAGTGAATGCTGCATAAGAATCGGTGACGTAACTACGGAATGGTTTGGCATCACTACCGGCGTCAGACAGGGCTGTGTTCTAGCTCCGTTCCTCTTTATAATAATCTTCGACTTCATCCTGAGGAAGTCAATTCCACCTGACCGAGGAGTAACCGTTGCTCCCAACCTGAAACTATCTGACCTCGAGTATGCCGACGACGCTGTCATCTTTGACAAATCAGTTGCGGGTATCCAGGAAACAATGGATAGACTGCAGAGCAACTCGTATCGCGTTGGCCTCAAAATCAACGCGAGTAAAACCAATGTGCTCTGCACCAGCGCCTGTCCAGATCCAGACTACTCTCTGATGAGTGCGGGGCAAGAAATCGAGAGAGTCGATGGTTTTAGGTACTTGGGAGTACACATCACGGGAGATGGCAACCCGCGTAATGAGCTCGCGATCCGATTAGGGATAGCTGGAGCAACATTTAATTCAATGCGGAAAGTCTGGGACTAACGGCTGTACTCGGTCAGAACCAAGTGCCACTTATTCAACGCATGCATACTGACTGTGCTGCTTTACGGTTGCGAGTGATGGCACATCACAAAAGCACAGGGTAACCGTATACTGTGCTTCGAAAACAGATGCCTGCGGCGAATACTAGGAGTACAGTGGTTTGACTTTGTCAGGAATACGGAGATAAGAGAGCGGACAAAACAGCCCCTAATTACGTCTAAAATTAAAAGGCGACGATGGACCTGGCTTGGACATGTGCTGCGGATGCCCCAGGGGCGCCTGAATTCTGCCTGCCTCTTCTATCAACCTGATGGATCCCGACGCCGCGGAAGGCCTCTGATGACCATCCATAGGATGTACTCAGGGGAGCTTAGGGACGCCGGGATGACCTGGGAAGATGAGAGGAGGTTGGCGGGAGACAGGGAATCTTGGAGGCACCGTGTGGCAGCCATATGCTCCGAAAAGGGAGCGGATATGGGAAAAAAAATGAAAATAGAACAGTAATATATTCAAACTTTGTAGGTTAATTTATTTTGATTTTATACTTTTCTTTTGATAAATTCCTAGAACCACTTTGTACAGTTGAAAGCACGGTAAATTAAGCCATAAATACATAAGCCATACAAATGCCAAACATACCATAACATTTTGTAAAATTGATTGCCTTATGAAACTTGATATATCGATAATTTAAAAGCACGGTTTACCCAATAACCAACAGTTGTAATTATCAAGTTCAAATTTCTTGGTATGAAATTTAATTTAATTCAAACAACAAGAGCCTAAGTTTCAAGCTTTATTATGATCCGTATACGTTAAATCATAAGGGATGAAGAAAGTCAAGTGGATTTTACAAGGGGTTGTGTAAATTAAGGTTGAATTGCCTGGCAGTACTTGATACGCAAGTTTTAATAAAGGATTCGTGTTGGTGTAGCAATAGATATATGAGCACACCCAGAGCTTTATCTGGGATATTTAATGACATTGTAATTCATATTTTATTTTAAGCATGATAGGTACCTCAAAATGGTTGTATTTTGGATTTGGTTATTTGACACTTGTATTTTATGTCTCATGTTTATTCCTTTCTTTGACAAATACAGAGCCGCAGGGAAAGAAAAAATATGTTTCACTTATTTTTCGTCAGTATTTCTTTTTCGAATTGTTAATACTAACTTGCATACAAATGGACAATGCATACATTATTGAGTTTTAAAAGATCAGCATTACTTCTTTGCCATGTGATACTTTCAGTTCAAGTTCTTTTTAAATCAATTTAATTATTTGTATATTCTGGTTTTAGTTTCTGGAACTTTTCTGTACATATTCCAATTCTTCAATTTTCCATCCATGCCTGAAGAGAGGTGCGAGAAAAATGTGATTGCATTACAATTAGTCCATTTTTGGAGCTGTCCTTATTGAAAAATCTTTTTGAAAGTTTATATCTATGTTCTTCACTGGAATCCATCATGGCCTATTTAATGAATTTGTAGCAACAAGCTCTATTTATCTGAAAAAAAAAATTGTGCTTTTGTGAGTAAAAAATACACAGTAAATACCTTAAACTTACATTGAATAGTAGTATGACTTACCAACGAGGCAATAAATTAAAACAGCAGAAGTGGTGTAAAAATGAAAATGTCTCGTAATTCACACTTTAGAGAAGAGCTTATTTCCTCTCCAGCCTTAAAATTTTCAAGAGTGGTTGTAAGTTATATACGATGTTTTATATGTTTGTGAAATATTATGATAAATATAAGCCAACGAAGCAAACGATTCTGCGACGTCTTGGGTACACGCATTAACGTATCCCAGATCAAATATGGTGGAAGATTTCACAAAACTCACGTTATATTAATTCTAAGGCAGACAGAGAGAGAGAGAATTAGAGAAAAGCGAAATGTCCCAGAGTCTTCCAAGTAAAAGTTTATTTGAAAAAATCTTTTACTTTTGCATTAAGTGGCAGATTTTAAAATCAGTTTCTTCAATTAGGAAAAATATAATTGAAGCATTTTTGTGCGTGAATGTGATTTAATTAAATCAGAGCATATTTTTATTTCATAAATAATAAGCATAAGCAGTAATTTATTTGTAGTGATTTGGCATTTTATGGATTTTGTGATCCTTCCTTGTCTATTGAATAATTATTTCATAAATAAAATTCAAACTTCATCGAATTACTAATGATGATATCATTAAAAGATTAACAAAATTGTGGTTCTTTAGCACAAAAACCCTAATATTAATATTCTCTTAATAAAATACACGCGTTTCTATGATTGTATTGTTTTTAAATTCTCTTACTGTATTCTTTACGAGAGACTTGCAGACGATCCTTATCCTTATACTTGGTCTCAATATCCTTTAAACATTTTTAATATGACTTACATTGTTTAGTTAAGTGTCTTAAACTTTATGCCGCATTGTACGATATAAATGCAAACACTCGTAAATACTTATAAGCGATATATTAATTTGCATGTAAAAGCATAGCCGTATTTCATTTCATAAAATAAAATAAAACTGACATTTTATATTCACTCTGATCTAAAACACTAATAGTTTCACTCTTTACATTTGATTAAAATTTGAAAAGAAATTTTCCAATTTAACATAGCAATACAGTTTAAGCCAATGTGTTTATTATTGAACAATTCATTAAGTTTTAATAATTTAAGTCAGTGTTCACCTCTGTTACCATTGAATTTTTAAGACAACGATATCTATATAGAATTTAACGGAAAATCTCAAAAACCTGAAGCTAAAAATATTCCAGTAATTTTGTAAAAAAAATGTATTAACAGAAAGAATCGAACTTTTAGAGGGCGATATATAATGCGAGATTAGTATATAACAAATTATATAAATTTTATAAAAGCGTCCACGAGCCACACATTGGTGTGTATGTTTTGAGGCATTTTATACGTAAATGCGAAGCTGCGAATACTCTACATATGTTAGAGCGTAGAGCCCCGGGCGAGGGTGGCGTAGAGGCATTCTACGCATTGTTACGTGGGATCTTTGGGCAAGTATGTAAAACTGAGAAATTCCAACGAGCTTATATGGTTTTCCGCCGGTGTTGGATTAAAAGTTAAGCCCTAAAATATTAATGGCCGAGAATATTTTATGTTTGCTATCCTCCAAAACTTTCGTCATTGAACAAATCTATCTTGCTGGAATAAGTACATACATTTAGGGATATAAATGACTTCTACACAAAAAAATGTGGCACATTAAACTTCCAACGCTTTTGTTGTGATAAACTTTTTTAAACCATTGTATGCTGAAGGAACAATTGATGTTTTTCGTAAAGTTCTTCCATCATCAATAAATAAGTATTTATATCGGCTGAATTTAACTTAAAAGAACAATACAAAAATACAAGATATTATTACACTTTGCTAATTTTTTAAAACTTCCTAAAAATACGGATAATATCTAATATAAATAAACGAAATTTAAATCGAACAAAATATTGAATAAGCAAAGTTTTTCATATAATGTGGTAATACAAAAACAAAAAATTCGTTTATTCGTTTTATTCGTTTTCACATAACATAACTTCATAAAATGACAAAATAGAAATTATTGTAAATTAAATATTTGTATTTTAAGCTTACGAAAGTTTTAATGATACAAATCACCCATCGCTTTTTAAATCTTGTTTAAATTCAATTTAAAAAAAAAAAACATTAAAATTATTGTTTTATTTTGTCCCTCAAACCTAAAGATAACATTTATCAAAGACTTAACTTAAGAAAGGTTAACGGAAATTTTCATGTGCTTAAAATATTGCGGACTTTCTCAAGACTCAAATAGTGCTTGAAACATTCTTCTTTAGCTTGGAGTCTCAGCTCTACATCTTATGGCTTGAAATCACATTTTATGTATGCTGTCGTATTATCTAACGGTGAACAAAGTGCTATGAAACTCGATGTTAACTAAACTATCTATGTCTGAGAAATTGTTTGAGATGCATGGATGACTAACTTCCTGAGATATTTTCCTGTTTTTAGTTTTAGTTTTTCTTAAAACACAAATCAATATTGAAGGATTGTAAACATTAAATATTCCGCATTAAGAAAAGTTAAATAAAATACCAACCAACATTTTGCACAAAAACTAATCATGTTAGTTTTACATTTTCAAGGTTTCATACCAACCATATCTGAACCTAGCATTTTTTGTAATATGTAACAAGAAAGACTTTAAACATGGAACCAATCATGATCCTTACTACATGTATGAGAATATATGGATATTGATAGTGAAAAGGATTCAATCTTCTTTCATTCTTCCATTTTGAAGACTTAAAAAGTGAATTAACAAAAGATTTTCATATAAAACAGTATTTTTCATGTACTCGTCAGCACAGAGCCACCAGGTTTGTTTCTTTTCTGAACAAGCTCTGATTACATTGAAGAACTTTAATCAGCTGGGATAAGGGACACACAGGCCATATTTGACTTTTAAAGCTGCCATGCAATAAAATCGCAACGGCAATTAGTAAAAATATTTTTACTAAAAAGAAACACAAACATTTACACTACAGAACGAAACAGACATAGGTAGTGAGTAAAAAGGGGTGTGGTATATATTGTATGTGGATAGCAGAGGCAGTCATAGGTTAACCTTTAGAGATGGGATATATGAACCAAAGCTTTCATCCAGAGCTTTTATCATCGTGGCAATATCTTTCGTGTCGTGGACACACTTTTATGCGAGGAAATAAATAGTATTTATTTCAATAACACTCCAGCTACACAGTGTGCTTCGCTTAATGATAACTTTACGACGCTGTGAAAGAGTCCATTTGTATTATTTTCTCTGGTGAAAAAGTACCTGATAACGGAAATCACAACCAGTTACAGCTGTGGAAAAATTCTTGGGCTTACAATTGCTAAAGTAAAACTATATTTCATTTCCTTACGTTAAAAGTATTATAAAACATGGATGTGAGTTGACAAAAGAGTTGAAATTGAACTGAACATTTAACACGTATAATTGAGGCTGAGTATGAATGAACGATGAAAGGTTTTTTTTTAAATTATTAAAAAAAATTAAAACGATTTACCTATCTTTGTTTTTTTTTCTTTTTTGAAGAAAACTAATCGTTTTATATTTAAAGTAATTTCAAAAATACTTTGAAATTCAAAGGGTATTTACATTTTGAAATTAAAAGTTAATAGCATTTAATGAAAAGATGATTGAAGTATTTATCGTTTCGATTCTTTTTGTGGAGAGAAACATTTGTGACAAGAAATTAAGATATTTTCGATGGTTTCGGCGGTAACTTTGTGGAAGTTCATTTTAATATAAAATTTAAAATAACTTTGATTATTCCACGTATTGTGTAACTAACTGTGACACGTGTTTCGCCTCTTTCAGAGGCATCTTCAGACTTGGCGAAACACGTGTCACAGTTAGTTACACAATACGTGGAATAATCAAAGTTATTTTAAATTTTATAAGAAATTAAGAGTTTATTCAACTGGAGCTTTACTTCATTTCAAAAACATATTGACATGATGAACATGTTTTGGATTTTTTTTATAGATGTTTTTAAAGTGGCTGCTCCACAGCTTACAAAATGATACCTTATATTTATAGAAATTTAGAGGGTAGGTAAAACATATTCATACTTTGTAGTTAATCGACGTTTTTATGTAAAAAATAAAAAATCTGAGATCAAAGACACTTGAATATTTAGAATAAAACTATAACTGAATATCATATGTTTACCATATCCAAGTATTTATTTTATTCGTGAAGAAAAAAATAATTAAATTCTCACCTGCAGATTTAAAATTTTTGCGTGACGCCAACAAAAATAAATTTTACGTTAAAATATATTTCATTTCTGTGACACTGTTTTTCATTGTTGCCGAGGCTTTTTTTACCCTTGCATTGTTGGTTGTATGATTTTTTTTTTTGACGCTCGGATTTTTTGTGACTGGCAGTACGTTTTTTATATTTGAACAATTCCAGGCGGATTTATCAAACAGTGGTGTTTTGCTATAAGAGCTTTATTATTTCAGAAACAAATTTTAAATTGATAATGTTTCACAATAGTCGTTCGTTCGATTTAACGGTGTGCATATAAATAATATTTCAAACAGTTTTTGAGTGATTTTAAATAATATGAAAACTTTAGACTTACCATCAAGCCTTTATGAAAAAAAAAAGTTCCGATTTAAACATAGAGACTAATTTTCCTCTAGGAAAAATAAATTAATATTTAAAGTCTCGTGGCTTATTTGTGTCAACAGTATAGTTGTCACCAAATAGTTAAAAATAAAATTATCTTTGCAACTCACCGCAATATAATAGAAAAATATACCTGTTTGATTAAATTGGTAATTACTACTAAAATACACCGAGAGTAAATATGTTTTCATTCACAGCTAAGGATTGGCTCAGGGACTGAAAAAATATTTTAAAATTTATAATATACAATAATGCATGTTCAAAAATCACACAAACGCCATTTAACATAAATACTGAAAAGAGAATATAAAGTGTTTGATTAGTTCCAAACAGCTGTACTGAATTTTGGATACAAATTTCTTTTGCCGTTGATCGGACGAATATTAAAGAGCTTATCAAATGAATTGAAAATTAATTAAATATCTTGGTAATATGTATCTTTTTCTGAAGAAGAAAAAATGAGTTTATCAAAACCTTTAAAATGTGTACATCAACATAAAGAGATATTTATCCAAGATTTCATATCGCAGTGTATGAGCGTTATACGTGAATTTCATATTTGAGGGAAGCGTACGATCCATTCTTATGAGCATTATTTATGATCGAACTTGTCAAAGTCGCAAAGTAAAAGCCTCGTCACACTTGGTTTAACTCGAGATCATTTTTAAGATCAAATTCGGCTACAAATATAAGGTATCGCTGTAAAGAAATATTCACACATCATTAAGCAATATTTTCAAAAGAAGCTTGTGAGATGAGGAAATCAATGAAATCTTGATATTTATGTGTATATATTTTTTTTTATATTCTCTTCTCATTTAGCAGTTTTTTTTAAAACAAAATTGTTATTTAATTTTTTCGTTAGTAACAAAGAAAAGCTTTCTTCAGTCATTTATTATAATTGATGCATGGTTTGTTAATCAGTTACGGGCTTAAGTAAGTTGTATATGAAACTGACTGACGTATGGTTAGTATTAAATATAGACCAGTCATTTCACGATATTCATCAACATTGGCTATTTTCAAATTTTGAACCATATCCACATTCGAGTGTTCCATCACTGTACTCATATTTGATCATTTCATAAGACCCTGTTTATCAATACACTGCTATAAGTCAGTTTTTCAGTCTTATTTCAGTGATGATCAGTATAAAATGGTTGAGTTAAAAATTACCTGGTAGCCAGTGACTAACTCTATACAAAAAGAATTAAAACTTTTCCGACATAAATGGTTTTCATGAAAAATGTCATGATACAATTAAAAAATGTTTGGAAACTGTAAACTTTATTTAAATTGATAACAAGCATTTATCCAGTAAATAATATTCATTGAAATATTTCTTTTACAAAATGGTGACGCCATGATCTCATATTTGTCGTACTGAATTCCACACGCGTTTCTCTCCCTTACATAATCTAAGAGCTCAGATGTCCCCATTCTGCCAAACAACATTCTCCCAATACATAATTGAATAGCCAACTGCAGACGGCTTTCAAGATATACGGAGCAAAAATTGACCAAAAAATTTCAGACGATATGCAATTTTTCGGATAACTTAAACTTTGGCACTAAAATATCATTACACGCAATTAAGTTTTCGACCTAATAGGTATTCTTTAGGAAACTCATTATTATTTTTGTCATTAAAATAACCAAATTTAAGATAATATAGACATTTTTTAGGTAAATTTTCGAGATTTATAATATACAAGGCAGTACCTGGCAAGCGCTGCAATGCCAATCAAAGAAAGAAAGTGATTATGTTTTATTGTATCAGATGAACGGTATGGTAGCATATATAATACAAGCATACATTGATTTTTACATATAAGATTGATGAAAATAGGCATATATTTTGATGAATTCAACGGTAACTTTGAGGAAGCTCATTTTTACTATAATTAATTTTATATTTTCCTGTTCAAACATCTAATTTTTATGTTTTATATATCGATAGCGTTTTGGAAAGATATATTATTAACAGTTTTAAATGTTTTCGGAAAACATAATAATTTTATTTGGATGAATAATATTTTAGTAGCATATAGATATGATATGAATTTTGACAAAAACTGAACGGATAATATATTTGTGGTAATCAAATAAAAATACTATGTTAGATGTTTTTTTTCGTATTCTATATGATCATACAGTGCATACAAACAAGCTTTTTATTGGGCATTTCTAGCAAACATTTAACTGAGCTTAACGTTGTGTTGCTGCAAAGTTAATTCAAAGGTCATAGTGAAAATAGGTCAATACAATTTTGAGCATCTTTTGTACCGTTCACGTGTAATATTTTTTATCTCCTCGAGCAATATTATGTTATGGCTTAGTTATAAGTGGACGTAAGAATTCACTTTTTATGTGTGCTAAAAAGTTTGATATTATTCATAGCAAAAATATGTGGCCCCTGCCAAATGAAGGATGAATATGAGCTTTTCAATATTTTTCTCTAAGGATTATGGATTATGGTTTTCATGTGTATGTGTTTCTTGATAGATACGAAATTATGGATAAAAAGTAAAATTATCTTTATGGTAAATGCGAAAAGTAAATATTCACAATTTGACTGTCACCTCTAGAACTCTGCACCCACGTGGCATAGGAAAAAGACGGCACTATGTAATATCTCTGTGAAAGTAAGTGAGATGGCAGTATGCCACACCCCTTTGTAACAGTTTCTCACAGAGCCGACCTAAATCGACCGAATCGTGAACAGCCTTGCTGTGGGGTTGAGGCCTCTCGTCGTAGAGGCGTAGAGGTATGTGCTCGTTGCGCGGCGGATAACACTGCGAACTTGTACAACTTGGTTTACCATAAGCAAAGCGAATTGGATTAGTATTTTGCTAATTATGTGATGTATGAAATCATTATTTTATAAGATTATGGATATCAATAAATTCATTGGTGGTCTGGATTTATGTATTTCCTTAATTGATCAGAAATTTTCTTGCAGGCTTATAGTTTACTGATGACAATACAATGAACTATTTAAGTTTTATTTTTAATCTCTACTTAGTATTAATTATGTTTTTTCCGATAAAAAAAATGTTTCTTCTACACGCAGCTGACTTAAAGTCTCCAGAACACATTTCGGGCTAACTTGCTCATCAAAACAGCCTCTAATTGAAGAAATAACTTTAAATCAGTTTGTTACATTATTCTTCTTCAAACTGACAAAATATGTGTTTAGAGTTATCAGTATCAACACATTGCTGATTTGAATTCCATTAACAAATACAACTACTGGTATATCCGAACGTTTAATGGGGTAGTTATTTGAAAGATGAAACTTGAGTGAAATTTTCGGTTGTCTGCAATATTTGCTCATTTTTTAGTATGAAACACAAAATGTAACTATAGATTAAGTCTTGAAGAATCCTATCTACTCAAAATCTCAATTAATGTAATTTGTATAATTGTATTTAATTTATATTAAAAAATACATTGCCTTTTATGTCCTAGATGAAGTGTATACAATTACTAAAAAAATCACGTACATAATATATTATTTTGAATGAATGGAAAGATTCAAAATCAGTTCAAATTATTTAATGAACTTGAAATGCTTGAAGATGTCGAAAGGCCAAGCCCAGGTCGTAAGTTTAAAATTAAAAAATATTGATACAATTTTAAATAAGTTTATAGATCATATCTTTGTGACGGGAGCTTCATTTGTTTTCGAATAATTCATTTCTGTTCAAAGACATTAATGTCGGTGTTTTCTGTTTTTTCGTATCTACTCCCACTCCCATCCGATCTTAAAAACGGAATGTATCGTAAGCGATTATTCAACCAATTACCTGTCCTAGTCTTATCTGCTAAGTCACCGTTTCTATGTCTATTTTCTTAAAATAATAAAGGCTGATTCACAAGCAGTCCTCGTAGAAAGCCTTGAGAGCTGAAAGTGAAAATATAAATTTAACTTGGCGACTAATGACCTATTTTGTTTTTGTGACTGATGTGTCTGACTTCATTGTACGCAAGCGATGAAAGAATAATGTTGTTTTCAATCATTTGAAAGATATTTTAATGTTTTCTAATAAAATATTCTTAGCCCTTGATAATTTGAAGCACTTATATTTTATTTGTATGGAAATTACCTTGATTGAAATATTAAAATAAATGTAGACGAAATTAACTATGTTATTCTTTGTGAAATATATAAATTAAAAGGTAAGATACAACTACAATTAACCAAACAAAAGTCTCATTTTAGTCTCAATCGCCTTGTCAGTAACAGCTGACTGCTTTGCCAAAAATAAATCTGTTAAGGCTTTGAGTAAAGGTTAAGGCTTGTCAGTGAGATAAAAAACGGCTTTTGAGAACCTTTACGTAAAACAATAATGTGATAAAGGCTTTCAAGAATAGCGTTAGCATTTTTGAGTATAATTTTAAACAAATTTTATCTTTTCATCATTCATTCATGACGTCGCTTTGTGTTGTAATCATATCGTTAGTTTTCGATTTGTTTTGTGGAGGTTTATTTTGTAATAATATATTGAATTTTAAGGTTTTTTAATATTTTTTTCATAAAAACGTAACGTTATATGTCAAAAAATATTTTTTCTTGAATCAATGATTTCTTGTTAAAGATCTTGTGCTACATTGCTATTATTAAGCTTCCACGAGAAGATCGACGCGTTTACTAAACTTTGCCGGTACCCAATGACGTAATCGTATGCCGAGAGTACCTCATGCTATACCATTTTCAGGTAGCGTCCTTCCC
The DNA here is from genome assembly GCA_028554975.1 of Himalopsyche kuldschensis. Lineage (NCBI taxonomy): Eukaryota > Metazoa > Arthropoda > Insecta > Trichoptera > Rhyacophilidae > Himalopsyche > Himalopsyche kuldschensis. Next base: position 1,250,203 of record JAHFWI010000060.1, on the reverse strand, counting down.
TCTTCGTATTGCGTCCCTTCTCCTTTCAAGCTTTATCCAGTATCCACCGTGGATTTCCTGTTTTAAAACTCTTTGTCTTTTGTTTCTTTTACGTGTACAAATTTTACATTTTACTTAACTTTCGCGATATGACCACTTTACACAAATATCTGCTATAGGCATAATGCCTCGTAAATTTTGCTATTTGTTTGCTAAATTTAACAAAAAAATACCACCAATCTATATTACAAAACCACCTAAACATTAATCAAAAGATTTATAAAAATATAAACTAAATAATCACTACCAATGCACCTCAGAAGCGCTTCTGAACATCGATTACACTTTTCACTCTCGTAGAACCAAATACTAAAACTTTTTTTCTCAGAAGTTTCAAATATATTAAGTTGCTTAATCTTTCATTTTTTTAAAGTAAAGATTTTAGTATGTGACTAGGACTAAGCTATTGACTATTTAATCGCAATGCTTCGTTTTTATGACTGTATGAGTGGGATTTAATGCTGTCATGTTAAACATCTATGAAAGATAACACAGAAGTAATAATTTATTGAAGTTTTCATACTGACTTTCAAATATGTGGACACAGCAATTAAATGGACACAGATTATAAAACATGCAATGCTTTCGAGATGTCAAGTAATGGCTACCAATTATAGCAAGGTATCATCTCTTAGTCGAAGCTAAAATTAATTAAATAAATCGATTATGAAAAAGAATGTATAAAGACTTGAGTGAAAGTGACGCTTCAATGTTCAAGAGATCAAAGAATTTTGGGTGTATTAAAAATGAAAAATCTTATTAAAACGGGCGTTAAATTTCTTTTTTTACTTGTTTGTAATCATTATAGAAAATTTTATTTTTATTAAAATATTATTAAAAAAAATCCATATCAATGCTTACTGCCATACAAATTTGTTTTCTCACTCAATACAGATATTTCGTCGAGAAGTATGAGTTAATTTAAAAAAAAAATGGTTTTTCATACTCTTCTGACGTAAGTATCAAAATAATTATTTATGTTGTACACTGCCTTAGTATATTATGTATTTACTTAATTAAGACACGTAAAAATAGCAATTTATGAAATGAGAAAAACCGTTCCTGATTCTGAAAAAAACTTTTAGTGTGAAAAATATCACATATTTTTTGCCCTGTCCATTCGACTCCATTTTTATTTCATTCTTATTTAAGGTGAATTTTTTGGTGTAGTTAATAAAACTGATTGTTTTTTTTTAACTTCGTTGTGCGTTTATAATTTTATGGATTTCATGGCAAGCACAGTTACACAGCATTATGGCCTGTAATGAATCATAATTTTTAATAAAATATTTAAACAGTGATTATCGTACCAGATGAGTGAAAGTAGGCACACATTGTCACACGACACATACTAACAGAGATTTAGCGAAAGAGCAGGGCCGGGTTAAAGTTTAATGGGGCCCTAGGCTCAGGTTACATTAGGGGCCTACTCACACCTACGTCGCCAAAGTTTTCTCATTCGCAAAAAATCCAAACCTTATTTTTGTTGCTTTTATTTTAGCCTCACAAATGGTTTGTGACATTAAGGCTGAATTTTTATATGAACCTCGATTTAGTTTCATTTTACATTCCATACCCACGTTTTTATCACATACAAACATACATATATGTTATTAATAGCTTCCATATTGAAGATTGTACAATCTTAATTATAAAGTATGTAAATGTTAAAATAATTAGAGCTCATAAATTCTTTTGAAATATTAAAAAAAAAAAAACAAAATATATTTAAAAATTTTAAAACAAACTCATATTGAAGTATTTTTTTCAAACGACTCATATTTTCGACTCGATTTAAGATACATTTTTCATTTATTTTTTACGAATTCCTTAATAAAATCGAATATAATGACTTGATTGTCTTAGTAAATGTCAAGTAATGCTACTTTTTACTTTTATTTGCCAATTATAATTATATATTTAACGTTTTCATTTCTTTTCAAAAAATCAATAAAATTTAGAAAGCAATAATTCTCTCAATAGTTTTACAGTTCAATTAGTAAGTTCAGGGAATAAAATATAAATCAATATCTACATTATAGTACCTATAGTCTTATATATCGGGAATTACGGCTTGCTCCTAGATTAAGTTCAACTCGTTGTAATTTTTTTTTTTTTGGCAAGATTTGCAAAAACTTTGTACGACGGCTGTTGTACCCTGGTATTGCTTTTAAAAATCAGTATTGCGTTTTTTAAGTGATAAATTTCAATATTTTATCTGATCTTCTCTTTTAAGCGTACAACAGCAAATATAAGCTAGTATGAAAATGTTTTTCTAGCGATGGATGATACTTAAAAGCTATTATCATGTTTTCGTCAATAGTCTCTTTCATCTTGATTGCCGTTTTGGAGTGTTTCCCATTTTCTCTTTCGGCACCTTTCATTTCTTGTGACAACTCATCAAAGGCGTTGATGTGAACCTTTCTTTAACCCTCGCTTACTTTACGAGCTTGTAATACTACTACAACCAACTTTAACTCTAGCCTATTAAATTGTGTATCAAATTAAATTGACAAAGCACTGCTTTTGCGGGTGGAAATTTCATTTGTGTTTTTCACTTGTATTGGAAGCTTAAAATGTATATATAACAGGTACACAAACATGGTTCATTAAAAAACAAACGCTTTATTGATTTGGAAGATTTTATAACAGTAAGTTTTTGTGTAACTTAAAACGATTGAATGCGTGCATGACATCGTTACGTAAACAACAACAAAAATAGTCAGAATTGCACCACTTCTTATTTTAACATCACTTCATATTTTACTCTTTTATATAAAAATCAAAATAGTTGTTTGAATCGTTAGAAACTTGTACAACTCCTTAATTATAATCACTTACGTCGTAAGTTTCTTTTTTCTAAATCTTTTCCATTCTTCAACAGCTTCTACATTTCTTCATGCTTAAGGCTTCATTTTCAATATCTAAATATTTCGAATCGTATGATAAGAATTTTCATCCATTATATTCAATATCACTACCCTCCGAATGACTAATGAATCATTTGACTCAAATGATTGATGACACGATACGTTTTCTCATTACTTAAAAAAAATATAAATACATTTTCTATCATGTTCACCTACAGTGAAGAGTTCATTTGAAGGCATCCCAGCAGAAGTGGTTGTTCGTTTTTTTGGTAACGGGGATCGGGTAACGTTTCATCGGTTACGGAGATGCGAACTGAGCGAAACCGATGTCAATCTTTGTCAAATATAGTACATATGATATTTAAAATAAATTTCAAAAAAATGAGTTTTATTCATTCAATAATACACATCTTTATGAAAACATTTTGCATAAAATAATCACAGTAAAGGTTCATTATCATTGTAAGATACTGAAGTGTCATGTTTGACTAATTCGTATGCTAAGCATGTTTCTTAGTCTACTTTTTTCGTTAGTCTATCAAAATAAAGGCTCGCGTTTTTGCGTACTTGTAGCAGCAGGTGGTTTTGTCTCACCTTGACCCGGCCTGCCTACGCCACTCTACGTATATCCGAAGCATAGTCAGATACACAGCACACATTGTTGTACACACTGCCCTCGTTCAATTCGATAATGAACTTGTCCGAGAAGAGTGAAATGTGTGAACGCTGCTTTTAAAATCTTTAAAGGGGTGCAGTGGCTGTGATTGAAATAAATTGCACTTTTTTTTACATTGCAAAAACAATAAACAATAATAATTTAAGATTGTTGTTATGTATATTTATAATTTTTTTTTTTTTTGTCAAATGCATGGTGCATTGGCGTCAGCTTTAATGCCATGATTTGTATTTGCTTGAATAAATAAATTCACTTGAAAATATCATCATCAATGAAACTTTTTAAAGAACATGAATGAAGAATAATGTTAATTTTTTAAAACTGTCCATAAACACATATAAACACGATCAACGGAATGGCGTACCAAATTTTCATAAAAGAAAATCGTTTGATTTGTGTAATTTTTCATGAGCTATTCACTTACATCCTGGGTTTCGTATATAAGCTTGAATTAAACGAATGATATAACGCCAGCTTAAGCTCATTCATGCACTTGCACTTCAACTTCATTCAAATAACTCAAGATGCCGATAGTTGACATCTGAGTCCAAGAAGTAAAAAGTTCAAACGATTGAAATTTGATATTAAAATTTAAATGGGCATCAGTAGAAATACTAAAACATTTTTATGTTTATTTATATTCATAGCTTGGCATAATAAGCAAGAAAAAATTTAATTATTCACTAATCCTTCGAACAATATTTTTCTAAAACCTTCCAATTTGATAAACCTAAAATAAAATTAAGTGCTTTAAATTTCAAGAAGCATCATTTAACGTTAACTTATTATGATATTATACATTTTGGCTCAATCACCAATTCAACTCAATTAGTTATATGATATGCCTCTTTATATAAGCTTTAGGTATATGATATTCTTATAATATGATTCTCTAGAATATATTTTTTTGTATTATTTCGGTATTCACTAGGATCTTTTAGATATCAAGCAATTGACCATTATTAACCAAGTAAGTAAATTGTATGGACAGGACCAATTTGAACCAATCAATTGACCATTACTCAGCAGGAAGCATAGGTTATTTATTTTACTTGTTCCTGTATCAATATTTTAACTTAAACGTGTTTTTTATATTTGAATTTGATATTAATGTCTACCAAATTTATGTATCGTAGGTAAAGTTCATTTATTCATTATATTTTTTTTTATTTTTATTTAATTTACAAATTGAAAATGGTGAACTAATCGGTATAATTTCAAAATAATAAGAAAATAAATAACTATTCATTCAACTAATGAAAACATCTTTGTCATTGCATAAAATCAGTTATTTTTCCTTAAATGTTTAATGAGATGGATCAGAGTGAGAAAAGAGTCCAGCGTCTTCAGGGCTTGGTGCAAACTGTACAATGTTCTCATTTTTTGTGCGAATTTATAATTTTGTAAACTTTAAGCCATCGTAAAATTATAATAAATGTTCTTTGAATTGCTCATTCTCAAAAATGACAAGAGCGCTGTTCCATTAACGACATATGAAAAAATATATTACCCTGAAAGAAAAGCGAAAAAAATTTCACCAGATAAAATACACCATTGTTGAACAAAACTGTTCTCGGCCAAAATGTAAAATCATGTCGTTTAAAGTGTTCATTTTGTTTTCTGATCACGAAGGTAATCGGCAACCGCAAAAAAGTTGATTGCTCATCAATATCACAAAGTTTTTTGTGCTTTGATAATATTATTAAATGCAAATTTGTTACTGTCCTCATTCATGAAAAACAAAGTCTTTTTTAAATAAGTCTCAAAATTTACATTCTCATTTATGAAACAGTATCAAACTTTTAGGTTGCGAACAGATCCATTACGGTTTTATTCAGCTAAAAACTTTTCATATTGAAACAAAGATATATTAAATTCCAATATGAAATAGGCTTTATCCAGCTGATTCAACCTGTAAAAATCTCATCTCGATATCAATGCCATAGTTTGAATTCGCCATAAATAGTCTCCAGGCACAGAACACGTTCCGAATTTGCATTAAATCAATAAAAGGTATGACGGCATGCAGACTACCCGGCTAACGCCGACACTAAACAAAAGCTTACCCGTCTGCAGCACTGTTGCGAGCTGTTACACTTTGCGAATTGAAAGCTCTTGCTCGATTGTTGTAAGTGATATAATGACCGGCCAAATATATAAATCACGTGCTCTTTATGTTGCTCGCATTCATGACGCTTCTCAAACCTAATTAATGTCATAACCATCCATCAGTCATAGGTTTGATTTTTGAAAAATTTGCGTTACAAATTTATTCAATACATACAAATAATAATGAAAAAAGTATTGAATGATAAACTATTGGACATGAAGCTTTTAATACATATAATGTTTCGAAAATTTGTTTTGTTTCTCTAGCAATGTGACAAACTTCATTGGTTGGAGTTACGAAACGCCTTGGTCTTTTGATTTATCTAGAATGCAGTGATCTCTTGCAATCCAATTCTTTTAACGCCGCTGGAACATTTTATTTTAAGATGCAATAGTGTAGATTGGCTCAAGCTTGCACATTTACATAAACTTATTTACCTTAATATGTTTACGCCTTTAAACTAACCTATAAAAGTTTTTTCACATCCTCGTCACTAGTAATCATGAAAAGATAAATGATAATATAAATCCTGTTATTTCGGTAAACTGATTTTCCTTTATTGGAGTCTTTTCATGATTTTATGCGTTTTTAGAATAAACGTTGAGGTTTTTAAATAATAGTGTTAGATTTTCCACTATACCGTTTTTAAATTGACTACATTAATATCTAAATAAAAAAATTACGTAAATGATATTCAATATGAAGCTGATTGGTTGAGGTGACCAATTTTTTAATTGATTTTCCTAATCATCCATGGCTTTATTTTCAAAGGTTTAGATCTCCAAATTCTCTCCCACTTATTCAATTCTAAAAGTGTCATAGAAAGAGCGGTCAGTCAGCTATTGGTTTTGTATTAGACTAACCTTTGTATCATGATTCCTGAAAGATTCACAACTGAATAATAAAGAATTATCAGAAATGAACGGCTATAAAATATATATGTTGATTTACTAAGATAAGATTTATAGCCGTTCTTACGTGATATGGACTACATAAAGATACATAAAGATATAATTAAATAGCACACTGTCAAAATGTTGTGCTTACTATCGCAAAGTTTGCTTAAGTAATGAAGCGAGATTGATTCTAATATTTTAAAATGATAAAATTACAAAATGCAGTTTGGGATTTTTCCTTTTTACGGGAAACAAGGAGGGGATTATAGAATCAAAACAAAGCAAACAAAGTATCTACTACTAATGACGTTAGCATTACAAAATATTAACTAATGAGCTCTAGTTTTGTTACTGAAAATTTTTCGTCCTCTGAATTCATTTCAATGGAATGATTTTTATATTCGATGCCGTCATCAATGCGTAACGCAGCAAATAATTTATCATCCTTAAATATATTTTATTTATTTAAACGTAAGGTTCAGTTTTCGCAAACTCAGTAAAGATTTAGAAGCACGGCTTTAAATCCTTGAATTTAAAAAAATACCGTTCATTATCAAAATTCAACAGATATTTTTAGTTGTTTAATAATCAAATACATTTTTTTTATCATTCTCTTATCTCGTTGAAAGCGTAAGGGTCTTAATATTTATTAAAGATCGCAATTTCTTCTGTATGGACTTTCATAGTGAATTTATATCTGACGCAATGCGCAGACAATCAGAAATGTTAAAATAACGCCTTGAGATCAACGCAATGTGCGAGTAAACCCAAATCAATCCGACAATAAAGGAAAAGGTTCATTGAACTATTTTTGTAAACGCATAAATTGCATGGCTTTGACACGTGGCTCGCACGTTTTACCAATGGGGTGGGGTGCCTCTACAGAAATCGAAGAGTAAATCTCCAAAAGATTTCAGGGCTGCAATTATGGAACAAAAAAATAGATTTTATTAGACAAGCTAAATCTTTACTTGTAAATATTTATTTATTCAAGAAATATAGGTTTTTTTTTAGTTGAAATAAGCAGTGTTATTGAAACATTAGCAACACAAACAAATATTATGTCTAAAAAAATTATAAAAAAATATATAAACGTGTGATATTTCTAGTAACATGGCTTAATAATATTTAGTAAAATAATACTTAGTTGTATGGTTGTACTCTTATTAATAATTAAATCCTTCAGCCTCAAATAAGAAATAAGTGCTATTTTCGTTATGATTTCATGATAAAATCATGAAAAAAATTGTATTGATACGAAATGATTATAATGACCACCACTGGCCGTCGAGAAGGTAGGTATCTTATATGTACCATGTCCATTGTTACAGCGTTTAACTATCCAGTAGCACTGGCGTTGAGAGTATATCGTCGGCAGCCTCTCTGGCCGGGCGAACAAAAGTTAAATATTAATGGTCTTAACCAGAGGTGTATAACGAGCTGTTTGTATTACAACGAAATTCAGCTCAGCTTTATGGTTGCCTGGTATATGTAGCATAGTAATAGAAGAGAATATTATCAAAAATTCTTGCGAAAATATCTTTTTTTTGAAGATTTATTATTATAAATCTATGCGTGACGATTTTACAGTAAAAAATATTAAGGAATTACGCTGCAAAATCGATGATTCGAGTAATTTAAAGGGAACAATTTATAATATTTCTCAGTTAGGGACAATTTATGTACTGATAACCAATTATAATTTATTGGTGAATTGTTTTACACTTTCATCTATTTTTCAATAAATAAAGTGAAATAGTCCCTTCGTCATTTGCCAAAACAGACAAATACAACAGACTTTATTCACTCATGTCAACTGTTGTTTTAGAATAAAATCGTTCACTTTTATTCAAATGATAATTCTATGAACAGTTTATCAACCTCAAAATCTTTTTTTGGTTTTTTGTAATAGACATCGTATACCTTATTTTAATTAAATAATTTGTCTTTTTTTGAGAAACGTGATCGATTTTGCATTGCTGGTCAATATTTAAAGGCGAGCGTAGCACTACATGTAGTAGTTTTAGCACATGGTTACCCATGCAGTGGTCATAATAAGTTGATACATTGCGAAGTAGTCCAACAAAAATTATATAATATATTTAAGTTATTATCAGCTATCAGCTATCAACTATATATTTTTTTGTATAGCTAAAATCCATCGCTAAATTTTCACATTGGAGTTAAATTAAGTTAATCCTAATCAGTAAATGTAAATAATTATTACTATGATTTCCCCCAAATATTGAACGCTTATTATGTCATCAACGTTCTTGAATACTTTTATTGTTATTTGATATTAACTAGATACAACATTTAAAGTTATCTGCGTAACGAGTGGTAAACCCAAACCTAGCTACGTTTGTTTCAGGTTAAGAAATAATAAATGTAGTACTACCAGGGGCCGTTGCACTGTGGGTAAACTTATTGACTTTGTTTGTAGCTGTATACTCATTAAGATGTGAATCTTATACCTTTCCTTAAAGACGTATCGCTGGCTGCGGTGATTTTTTAAGGCCTACTCCAGCCCGCTCAGAAACGCTTTGATTTGAATATAATATCTTGCATATTAACTGTATGTTTTAGGTTTATACAATAGCCATTGTTTTAAAAGGTATCCAAAACGCAGCCCCAAAGTGACTTTCAATTAGTATTGCTACATGACTATTTGACCTTGTGCAAATAAAAAGTATTTGTGGTGTAAGGTTTCAAATGAATTGATTATTTCTATTTCGCATGACTTTATATTAAATTAGACAGTTGTTGAATAAATAAAACCCTTTTTTACTACCTGCCACGTCATAAGACTGTGATGAAAAAAAATATTATTATATATTATGTGTGTAATCGCATTTTTTCTATTTATCAATACGAGAAATATTTCATAAATGTCATTGCTTTTAAATAAAAATAAAACTATTTGACAAATCACATTAGAACATTTTTATTTTTTTCGCGATGAATTGATGTGAATAATATAACATTATATATTAGGGCGTTTCGGGAAAATTGCTTTTCATTGAAAAGCAATATTTTCCGCTCTCCTTGCCGTCCGAAGAAGCTAGTACGAAAAAAACTGTTCGCTGGAGATAAGAAATATTTGGCGCTCGATTTGGTTTGAGCCGGAGCAAATATCACGATTATTTATCGTTTTAATTTCTTTACGAGCAATAAAATACATTCAAGCTCTTGCGATATCGTATAAATTTCTCTTGGCCCCGTTTGGAAAAGTTAATATTGAATAATAATGATTTATTCCTATTTTTTTTTTTTAAATAATGAATTATTTCGCATACAAAACATATAACCTACTTATTTAATATGCTATTTTATCTTTGAAAAAATAAATTTAACTTTTTTCATATTTAATTTATTTAAAGGAGATTTTTTTTAATAAGGATATATATTATATATAGTGATGTAAGCAGGAAAATGGTAGTAATAAATTGGCTCTCATTATAGGAGTATACACAGAATATTTGGTAAAAACTTGATTTAAGTGGTTGAGGTAGTCACTCTGATTTAAATTATAGTTTTATATTCTATTACTTCAAGCACACATGGTTCAAAATCAGTTCCATGCAGCTTAGAGCTATGATTGTAAGGGGTTAACACCTTTTTCTGTCGATAGCTTTGTGAAAGGCGGCCATGAAACATTGGCTGCATATACAAAACAGGTGGTGGTGGTAGAACCAACTTGTCTAGGCTCTGTTATAAGTATAAGATTGAGCTAGAGACTCCAATTAAACGACATCTCAAAATTTTACAAAAATTTTAAAATTATAGAGTACTTGAGTATACTCAAGTAGTTTCGGATGTTTCAAAGTATGTATTATTAATTCAAAATTGTGAGTATAAATAGATGATAAATAAATAAATCAGCTTATTTAATTTTATTCCAATTATTTTTTCTATTTCAACTTATAACTCTGAATTGGTTGAAAGTTTTCCGAAGAAATTCTCTAATAGCCATTGTAAACGGCAAAACCATTTAATAAAAATATATTATCTGGAAGTAAAATCCACCCCCAAAACTAGGCTAAACTAATTTATAAATTTTAATAAGTTTTTTTTTAAATACTCGACTATCGAGTACTTGAAACATGGACGACTATTCTACTCGAGTATTGATTATTCGATACTCGCATTGGAGTCTCTGGATAGGACGCTGAGTAAGTTGGGAAGAATTAAAAAAATCATAGCCATCCATGTCAAAAATCAAATAAAAAGACTGTTTAACAAGTTTTTGATTTTTCAACCGTTTATGCTTACAAAACGATACATGTTCTACGTTTAGCTTAAAGAAATACAGTTTTAGATTTAAGTTTTCACAAAACGTATAAATCGAAATTGAAAATGATGATGTTACTATTTGTATAGACACTTTTTCCACTATTTGGAGCAAAATCTTTAGATTGGAAGTGACAATGTATTAGAACGAAAAGCTCGAAGGTAACACGTCCGTTAGGGGAAAATATTCACAGTTACATTAATAAGGCAGGTGCGTGCACGTTAAAATGTAAATATTACTAACACGTCATCCTCAGGCACTTTAGTCTATTCAGGATATTTGGATGTGACCACTTTTCAGTACTTTTATCGATATTACGTACTTAACTATTGACCCGTGCAATAAAGTGACGTAGATATTTATAACATCAATATAATAACATTGAAGTATTTTCCACGCAATATTTATTTTGAGCTAAGGTTGTCTATTATAACAGGTTAGCGTGTAATATTGAAAAAAATGACATCGATGTTAATAGAATATTTTACGAAAATAGCATATTATACTAAAAGGTGAAGTTTTAGTGTAGACAAAACTTTTCCATTGCGTTCTGCGTTTTTAAAAGAATCTTTGAGAGAAGTCTATATTTCTGAAAACAACTTATTGATCAAATATAATTACTCAGTGCTATTTTAATCGCCAAAATCATAATATAATGTATCATTATTTTGAGATAACAATTTCAGTTATTCGATTTCCTTTTTCTTGATAATATCATAAAATAGTGCAAACGCCAATATTTACTCTTTTCCTTAAAAATGTTGTGCTTGGTAAACATAACTTATGTGAGTTATTGTGATTTAAACATAAATTTGCTCTTTTGAAAGAATCAATGATCGTTTGATTGAAAATCGAAGTTTTCCTAAATTTTAAATAAAAATAAAAGAGTAAGTATATCTATATTTAAATGAAACGAATATCTAGTCAGTTAAAAAAAGTATTGATGTATTTACTTATGATAAAAGTAACATTACTTTTTCGGTAATGCTTCGGACGAGGGAAAAAAATCATTTGACAAATAATTCAAGATGGCTGCCGACAGTGTCTCCCATTAATTAATTGCTGATGTGTGGAATAGTTAAATTATATATTTTTTAATTACCTATTTTTAATTTCATTTTTGTCAGGCTTGGGTGAGGCTAGGTTTGGTTTGTTAAGTTTAGGTTTGGTTTGGTTTTTTAAATATAGGTTAGGTTAGGTTTGGTTTATAGGGGTTTTTTAACACCTAGAAGTAATACTTGTTCCAACACGTAGAAATATACATCAGCAATTAATAAATAGGGAACACTTTAGACAGCTATCTTGAATGATGTGTCAAATGCAAAAAAAAATGATTAAGCCCCTCAACTGAAGGATTATTATTTTTACGTTGCTATAGGATGGCTGCATAACGTAAAACACTTTATTTATATATGAGATGGAATTTTTAGTTGAATTCCTATCGATAAACTTTCATTTGAGCTTTTAGCAATGCTGGTCACCCCATTATCTCCACCTCCTCGCCACGCGGTAATCATCAGGAGCGTAACGGCATCATAAAAGATAATTGCAGACACGAGCCTGGAGCTGCAAACGCTTCTCATAGTCAGCCTAATTTTTTCACTCGGTCTCACCGAACCACACGGTAATAACCTCAAATTATTTATAACAATTTAGATTAAACGCGAGCATAATTTGAGACATTCTAGAAATAGCTCTGTATAGAATTCGCCATTTCATCATACTTTTTTACATCTTTTTGAACGACATGGTTTACTTAATAAAGGATTTCGACTGATGGTGCTTGATGAAATTTCAATATCCAATTTGAATTGTTGGAATTTTGTACTTTTCCATGAGTTTTGTCGCTTACGGCCTGGGTTTCGCCTTTCGGCATCTTCAGGCATTTCAAGTGCACGGATGTACTTGAACTGACACGTAATAACCAGTGTGTATCGTTTATAAACAAAAAATAGTTAAATTGCTATTAAAAGGTCAATTAGCGAAAATTTTATGTAAACAAGTTTCAACGAATAAAGTTGGTTTGTTATAATTTTAGGGATTTTTAAAAATACCTAACTTAGTGATCTACTACTATTTTTGTATATAAACGATACAAACTGTTGACATCGCATCAGTACAAGTACTTCCGTGCACTTGAAATGCCTAAAGATGCCGAAAGGCGAATCCCGGGTCGTTAGCGACAAAAATCATGGAATAGTGCAAAATTCAAACAATTCAAATTTGACATGGCATTCAGTGAAATTTCTATGTAGTGATGATATTTACAATCGATTTGTTATACATAAAAATATAAGTCTTTTTATTTCTCAGTATTACATTACCATTATTCAAAGAGATCGTACAATTCTTAGTTATGTATGAATACAAGCCTTGACTTCACTAATAAATATAAAAAGGCTGTCTTGTCTTAGGAAATTTTTGAAACCAAATTTCCCATGAATTTTGTGACTGTTTAAACATTTTGGGTGACGGTTTCAAAGTTGTTTATGATAGACAGTAGATTGACCGAACAAAACAACTTCTTAAATACAAGTGTAAATTGCTTTTCGCCATAAAATTAATGAAGATGAAAATGGAAATTGATTATTTATTCACATTTAAACAAAACATTATGTCTCACTAAAAATATTTAACATGTTTTTTTTTTATTTTTAAATGTACATTATCATAATTATTGACGATAAATGAGTTTCATATCCCAAAAAAATACTTAAAAAATACTCGTTTTTTGATTTGTGTTTTGATATTATCAAAAAATAACAAGACATTTATGCACTTATTCCAAGATGAATTTATTTAGATCAGGACCGGTTTTGCTGATTTTTAGCATTTACAACCAAATTCTTGAAGTCTTGATAAGAATTTTTTAGCAAAGATTCAGTCAATGCAACTACTTACTGCTTTTTTAGAAAAAAAAATAGTTCAATTTCGCATAAACCGCTTTTTATGAATATAAATACTAAAACTTAAAAAAAACGCATAATGTCATATTTCTCAAAAGTATGTCAGTCACTTAATGCTTTCTTGCTTGGAAATGGAAGTATAGCTCACTACCGATTGTGATTATACATATTTTTTAACGTTTCTTTATACTCATATATATGTAGATACAAATACATTTATTTAACATTGTTTATTATCTACCAAAATTTCTGGTCGACTTGTTATATTGTAAATAAGGTTAGTTTTATATTAAACCCATTTATTTCATTGACAAATATTTCCGTGAAATACTTTTTGCATCCTCGGTCGTACTGTTGACAGTATTTGCTTCATTCTATTTATCACTTTTGAACGTGCGGGGATTGTTCGTTCGACTATT